>OZ005747.1:3635390-4835390 GCA_963930835.1 Spongia lamella
GCTTACACATACAATTCAATAGTGACTTACAAAATGTGGCTCATAATATGTACGTATACATGAACTATTGTATATATGTACATAATAGGGCTGAAGCGAATATGAAATTTGGGGTTCGAATAGTTTGAATGGCAAAGTGAGCGAATATCCGAATAGTTTGAATAAGCCATTTTACTATTAAAATACTTGAAATACATAAAATGTAATTCATTTAATTACTGAAATACCTTTAAATTCGTAGTTGATTACAAAATATGCAGGAATTAATGCAGAAAATTTATTCACTGTACATTCGAATACTCCCTTGGTATTCGAATACCTATGCAACCGAGCGAATATCCGAATGAATTGAGTATTTGTTTCAGCTCTAGTACATAACATACATTACGTATTGGTATGACTTGAAGACTGCTGTCCCTCTTATACTCTACAAGCTGACCCTTTCTTTGCTCATCTATGTATAAACAAAAAGATATGCTAGCCCCAGATCTCTTTGTTTATACGTAGGCGTTTTCTTCTTCTTTGTAACAATATACGTATCCCGTTTCTGTTATATTCTCTTCGCCTATCCAATCTACGTAGCTTCTCTTTCTTTTGCTGACCTTGTTTTCTTTTTCTCTTTTAAGTGCTCGCCTTTGTCTCCTTAACCTCTCTTCTCTATCCAACTTTTGTCTCACGTCTTGTGCATTCTTGTGTGTAAATATGTCAATAAAACCCAAGAGTAAACCTACGTACATCAGAAACTACTTTTGGTTCTTCTTTGTGTGATGAAGAGCCAAATATGGAAAGACTTGTAAGTTTTCCACTTTTTACAGTAAATTTTTGTGGGTTTGCTCAGGCTCACCTAATCATTCCCCTCTACTACATATCAATAGTGCAGAATTTATGATTGCTACAGTTTTCAAGGTATTTTGCCACTACTTGGTCAGGATATAACTCCAGTATCGATTTCTGTGTGTGCGTGTGTGTGTGCGTGCGTGTGTATGTGTGTGTGGGTGTGTGTGTGTGTATGTGTGTGTGTGTGTATGTGTGTGTATGTGTGTGTGTGTAGTGTGTCTAGGTTCATGCACGCCTGCGCATACACATTTATATAATGTAGCAAATGTATCTCCTTCAGGACAATCAGTGCTGTGGATTCACAACATAATTCCTGGAAGCAAACAATATAAATTCCTGGAAGTAAACAACATAATTTTTGTATTACCATTAACTGTATGTAGCTACATGTGTATGTGAGTATTACTTGTGATGCATACGTAATTGCAGTTCTTAGGCATAATATCATCTGCATGCATTCTCAGGCTTGCCCCTCGATGCTGTAGCATCTGTCTAGTACATACATACATGCGTACGTACGTACATGCGTACGTACGTACATACATACATACATACATACATACATACATACATACATACATACATACATACATACATACATACATACATACATACATACATACATACATACATACATACATACACAGTCACTTACATACATACACAGTCACTTACATACATACACAGTCACTTACATACATACACAGTCACTTACATACATACACAGTCACTTACATACATACACAGTCACTTACATACATACACAGTCACTTACATACATACGTATTGTCAGTAATGTACACACACACACACACACACACACACACACACACACACACACACACACACACACACACACACACACACACACACACACACACACACACACACACACACACACACACACACACACACACACACACACACACACACACACACACACACACACACACACACACACACACACACACACACACACACACACACACACACACACACACACACACACACACACACACACACACACACACACACACACACACACACACACACACACACACACACACACACACACACACACACACACACACAACAATGCTCTAACCGGAGTAAGACTAATGTAATCCGCTGCATCACTGGAGACAAATAACACAGTACTCGCTTGATCCACAATCATTATAAATCCATCAAGTGCCTACAGTGATCATGTGACCCAGTTAATAACAATCCTACCACTACCAACATAAAACAACCAAACACAGAAACTATGTGCATGCATGCAAGTTTGTTCACACAAAAACATCTACAAATACATACTTTCTTTTTTTTACGGTAACCTCTCACAGGAGAGGTCTCTCCGAAACGTGTACTGCTCCTTTGGGATAAGTCACCAAAGTCATTGCAGTACCAGTGGGAGAGAACTACCCAACAGTTGGTGCCAGGTCCCCATTTATACAGCTGGGCGAACTGGAGCAATGACTACTCATACACATTACAAACATATACACACAAACACACACTGTGACACACATATACTACGTACATCAACACATATACAATGGGTGATATTGATATTTTGGTACACGATTATTGTAATGCAAACATATCACGATTACCACGATTATTGATTTACGTAACTGTATTTGTAATGAAAATTGTCTAAAAATGTGTCAAACTGTCTACAGATGTGTCTAAACACACCAAAACTGATCACGATAAGTGCTGCTTATCACGATATTACACAATAATATGCCTCTCACGATTATTGTTATTAGTAAAAATTGCACGATATCGATTATTGACAAAGAAAATATCACGGTTAATAGGCAAAACCGGTTAACTGCCCGTCCCTACAACACACACATAAACACACACACGCACACACACACTACACACACACACACAAACACACGCACACACATTACCTTAGACAACAGTGAAGTAAACAGATGAGATTGAGTTTCCACATTATCCAATTGTTTATTGCTATTCTTCTTTCCAGCAACAGTGTTCAGCTGTTTGTCATCTTGTGATAGTCCAGCTGCAGAAATACACACATTGTGAATGGATGGGATCCATTAAGCATACATCAGAGTATAATGATAAGTATGTACCAACACAAACACACAGTCACATAATTTATTGTATTGTTTTGGCTCTAAGGTGCACACTAACTGGTCTCACAGTGGACTACAAATACATGTGTACTGTTACACAAAAGCGTGGGCAGATCTAGGGATACAAATCCAATAATTATATCCCAGGAAGTTATTGGTGCATAAACGTTTGTCCAAATACACTGCTGCACAGGAGCCTTTACTGATAAGAAATACAGTGTATGTACTGTTATATCAATGATTCACAGATGAAACAATTCGTGGGGTAACGTTTTGCAAATAAAAAATCCACACAAATGTATCTTTTCAAAATAACCCGTACGCTTCCCCTGTACATGGTGGATACATGCCCTAAATGGCTACATATATGTACCGTCTTGTAAGAACTTTTGGAATTTCAAATAAGCACCAGTCAGTCGAATTACAGAAATCTTGTCCTTCGTCAGAGCACTGTCCTCGGGAAATGGCAGCAGTGTGCCGAGAGTGGCCATCTGTGAATTCTGATCATTCCTTCGTTGGTTCGTGGTCCTCTTACCGAGCGACGTCCCACTGTAAAGAATGAGATACACGAGGGCACATGGTTGAATCAGATAGTATATACTCCATACATTCTCAATCATAGATAGTATATACACTTGGTATCAGTAGGGATAATAATATTATACTATCTATGGCTGAATAAAATTTCAAGTTCTCCTTTCCCTCTCCCCCATAATATACATACATTGTGGTAAACAACAGATGTTTACTTAACTGGCAATTCTTCTATAGTAGCATTTAACAGGCTACTGCTTAAATAGATATTAATTAGACCCCTGGGCAACACACCATACCAATACAACAATGTTATTCTAATGCACCCAGAAGTCGTATAATCGTACATATAGGTGTATTGTAAAAACCATAGTAACGTCAACGAGTACAACCAAGTAAAGTTGCACTACCCCACTGCAATCTATCAAAGTGATTTAAAAAATCAGCTTATTCGTGTACGGACAAATCCCCGCAATACATCTTTCATGAAAATACAAACTAAAAAATTCGTTAATACGACTTTAGTAGTATCTAAACTACGGAACATTACTCTTTACTCACCTGGGATACACATTAACTGTTGTACGAGGCATCTTTCAACATGCAACTTCGCCGTAAACAAGAATGACTTGGATCACGTGTTAGATTACGTGACACAAAAAATTGTGGTATTGAATGACGTCACGTTACGATTCACGTGATAAAATTGAACTTAGCACAGTTAGCAGAGGAAGCTTCATCCTATATATAGGATCTGAGCCTTATCCGCAATTACGTCACAATATAAAAATGGCGGCGTTATGGGGGGATAATGTACAGAGAGCCCATGGAGAGGTTAACGTTTCGCTATGTTCGCCGTGAACAATACGGGAGAAAACTCTGGTGAGACATATAAACTATCTTACGATGTAGGGCATACATTTTCGTGCTTTTAAAAAAGTCCTAGGGCTGGTTTTGCTTAATGAGGCATTTTGCAGAAACGTCAAATGTAGCAAAACCAACTTTTTGTCGTTTTCACTCTATCCTACGATGTTTTCTAGTGCGAATGTGCAGAGTAGTGGGTGTATGGGCTGTCAAAGCAATGTTTTCTGACAAGCCGTCACAGCGCCTTGTCCAGGGGTATGGCCTTCAGAGCCCATACACCCACTACTTTGCACTTTCTCGCACTAGAAAACATCGTAGGATAGAGTGGAAACGACAAAAAGTTGGTTTTGCTACATTTGACGTCTCTAATGCCTCATTAAAGCAAAACCAGCCCTAGGACTTCTTTAAAAGCACGAAAATGTATGCCCTACATCGGAAGATAGTTTATATGTCTCACCAGAATTTTCTCCTGTATTGTTCACAGCGAACATAGCGAAACGTTAACCTCTCCATAGGCTCTCTGTACCTCGCTCTGTACATTGTCCCCCCATAACGCCGCCATTTTTACATCGTGACGTAGTTTCGGATAAGGCTCATTGTTTTGATAGGCTTGTGCACGTTGGTCCTGGTGGGCGCTTATTAATTATTATTTCTAATCGATAAGCGCCCTGCTAAGGAAAGGGTTGATACTTACAGATTAGAGATATATGATATATGGCGCCAATGTGCACAACATTACTAAAATATGTTTATTGTTTTAGTATATTGATCTAGTTATAAATTTCCATTCTTCATCATGCTTATATTATGCCACAAATCAAACTTTGGGTATAGGCGGCGCCCCTGTAGGGACCTGTTAGAAAGTTAAGTCTGTTAATACGGAGTCAGAATTATCATAGAAGGCAGGACAGCCAGCCCGCAATGTGCAATGACAAGTGGGATCCGGAATTCCTCTGCATTCAATCTACACTGACTTCTTGTGGATAGAAGGACAGCTAGCTAAAAATTATCAGAGTAGGTTTCTTAGTAGTTAAAATTGTATAGCTACCTTTTTGTTGCAGCAGTATTTGTCTCATTTGCTGACTAGGATTCCACTGGGGTTGTGTAAGTACCTTAGAACAACAGGCTCTGCCTTCTGTACAATCCTTTGGGGCTAGGGCTCTGTGAGGTATTGCCAAAAATGATATTTCGGTATACGTATTTGTAAAACAATACCTCAGTATTACTAAATATTGAGATCACAACATATCCACATTCAGGTGTAATAAAAATGTCCAAATCACCAAAACTTATGTAACCTACCTACTAAAGCTTGGCGGTTAATGAATTTTAATTACATAAACATTATAAATACTTGTAAATTCATTAAATAATAGAATTACGATATCACGGTATTGAAAAATTCATGAAATGATATTGTGGTATTAATAAAATTCGGTATATTGCAGAGTCCTATTTGGGCATAATAATAATTGTCCGAACATAATGTTAAATGTTTGGAGTCTTGTCCTGACATGGGTGCACAACTGAAAAATGAAATTATGTTTGGTCAAAGTAGTACGATCGAGTACCGTATAGGCGGTAATTTTCGAGGGATGAAATTTTCACGAATTTTGTGAGTAAAATAGCCTTCGTGAACATTTCGTGCCGTGTAACGTGCATCCTCCAGTCTGCAGGTGTCTCGCAAACAAATAAATGTGAAAATCTTATTTTTAAGCTTTTAGCGAAATTTTCATGCCTTGAAAATTACCGCCTATACGGTATCCTTACGAACCATTATTATTAGCTTATTTGTTCAATGTGTATACATAAAATATATTATCATGGTTGTTCACTAGTGGCAATCTTTTTTCGGTCAAAGTCAGCGTCGACAATGCTTTCTTGCTTCACGGTCATAATGGTGAAACAATACATGCCAAACACCCAGCCAAGTACACACAGTCCAGTGATTCTATTTCTGTTTCGAAAGGTTGGCCGATGTTTCTCCAACAGCCTCATCTTCAATTCGGGGCTAACTGTATGAGTAAGATTTGGCACCCTAAAAAACAGTCGTTTAACTAATGATAAAAGTGATATTTGTATTTACGTATTTAATTTATTTGCAATATAAAATATACTTACGTACGTATGTATTTATAGTTGTAATGTTAAATGCATAAGCTAGAGTTGGGCAATATTATGATATTACCGTATATCGTGATATTAAAGTGTGACAATAATCGATATCGAAGAGAAATTTTCAGTATCGCTTTATCGTCAGCACAATATTATCGTCAATATCATAATTATCGTAACATTTATTGCTCATAAACGTTCATGATTTATAAATATTTTATCCTATAATCACTAGTTTAGTGCTTGTAGCACTGTCACTGTTGGCTAAAATGATATCATGATAATATCGATTATCGTGATAATTACTCTCATGATATATTGCCCAACCCTAGCATAAGACTGTATATAATGGACCTTCAAAAATGCTTCAACATTAATCTGAATGGCATCCGATTGTTATATTAGAAGATTAATGAAACATCTTTCTGTTTGGACATATTGTCCGACCAAAAGCAAACATGTTCAGACAATCATCGATTTCGGTCAGAAAATGCCTGATATTCAACTGTTATTTCAAGTACATACGTATTAACGCACTAAATTACAATGGCTTCCTAAGAGTTAAGAATGAGCAAATTAACCGCAGTACCTTGACCCTGAAAGGGAAGCTACTTGAAGAAGTAATGCCCCTCTGCCAAGGCAGATTGAACAATGGCAAAAGCCAACAAAACAATACTTTATGGTGGCTAAAATAACTGGCCCTTAGGTCGCAACACATCTATGTCTAGCAATATCCTGACTCCTTCTAAAGGCATGCCTTCGCGTGTAAGCGAATGCAGTACACATAACTCCAGTGCTGGGTGATATATTACAATTTACATACGTATGTGACTGGCTCTGCTAAAACCCTCCATGTTAGTGTATTTTACATAGCTTCACAAAAATGGCCATAAAATCTTAATGGTTACATCAAATTTTAATTGTTTTGTATTGAAATGTAGCTGAATTATTTGTCAACAAGTATGCCAAATTTTACAACATTACAAGGAACGGTTAAAGAGTTATGCAATTACAAAGTTCTAACAATGGGTCAAAATTTGCACGCTAACATGGAGGGTTTTCACAGAGTCAGTCACATATTTCATTTGATATATTGTCAGTGTCCATCTCACGATATGAATAAATATTGTCTATGCAATATTTTTGCATGAAAGGTATTGAATTCTGACCAAATCACATGTCACAGATACTTAGTACTTTTACTGCATATGTGAAAATGTGACTGCTTGCAGGTATTTAGTCTTGTAGTACGGTTCTAATAGTCATATCCAGGCTATAAACTGCCATTATATTCATCGTTAACATACATAAGGACAATAAATATTGGTATACGATATTTTGATATCAAAAAATAATATTATATTAATAGCCAGTCATCACACATTTATGGCTGATTTACCAATGACCAAACCAGATAATAATTTACTATGGACAACAAATGTATGGACAATTTTCAATCCTTATCATGAGCACTAGTTTATGATTTATATGAGTTGGTTGCCACAACTTTTATACTTTGAGAGGTAGAAATTTGTATATTTGTTGCCAAATGAACTAATTGATGATTAGTGTGCAACTATTAGAGTTATGATAATTGGTGTGCAATTATTAGGAATATATGTACATACCCACGATACGACATATTGTCCGATGAAATATATCACAATATTTATAAAACATTGAAATACGTATTGCCCAGCACTACATACGTACATACAGTATGTACATATTTGTTTACCTTAACTTTTGTGGATTCCTTGATGTTGATTTTGTTGCCATTACTGGAAAGCCTGCAAAACAACAAAATGATGTAAGTACATACCTACACGCTAATGTATAAACAGACTTGAATGAATTGAATCTATCAGTGTTGGGAACCAACGAGGGCGGTAAGGGCTGGTTCAAGCATGACCGCTCTGTACTTTCAAAGCTTCAAATGGTGATTTACGTACGTAGGTAGCATCTAAAATTTGCAATTGCCTAATTTTCAATACATACGTAGCTACTGTATTAATTATCTGCTACATATGGGTACATACACAAGTGAACAATATACGTAGAGTCACTATAAATGTTCTTCAAAGCTTTGAAGGTTTTAGACAAACCTTTGATGTCTGTAACTTGTACATATAAAACTAATATTTCATGTTATAATTAGGTATTATAATTATATGCACATGTATAAGGGACTAACATATGTATGTATGTACATGCGTATACAGACACAAATTCTATGGCACTGGGTCACTGTTCATGGGTAGAACCATGCAAAGATGCATACATGTATGTACATGTGTGTATGCATGTGTGAGTGTGTATATCACATATGGTGACTCAGAATTGTTAATAGATTTCAATTTTCAAGAGTTTCGGTAAACAATAAACTGCATTTTTTATTGACAACATTGCACAAAAAGTTGTGTACCAAACCAAAAGGCTTCCTGAAATTTGGTGTTTACATTTGCTACCCATTAGCACTACCATGGTAACACATAGCCTACACGTGTACAACATTAAGTGATCATTCAAAAAAATAAAATGAGAACATCCCTGGTGGGACTCGAACCCACAACCTTTGAATTAGAAGTCCAATGCGCTAATCCATTGCGCCACAGGGATCAGACATCAACACATGCTTAATGAGTAAGCTACATAATTATGCAACACTTTTACATATACAGTAAAGACCACATGCATATATAATCCTAATACAGGACATATCCCTAAGAAAACATTAATCTCAAAATTTGTAAAACAACTTTAGTTTTCCAAAGTATTGTGGGTATTGCAGACATTGGAAATATCTGTGACGATATAATTGTACATTTTGCATATATAAGCAGGGATGGCTCAGACTGCTTTCCATTGGGGAGGAAAACTGTGATCGTGTGTATGTACAAGTTGGCTACGTATCTGCACATGTCGGAAAAAAATTTGAGGAGCGATCGTAGGACTGAGCAATACTACCATTTTGAGTGATACATACGTATTGCAATATAAATAAATATCGATATTGTAATCTTTGCTGCAATGCCCATTAACTAGGGCTTTGCACCTGTGCGTATTAGTAAAATTCAAAATGACGATAACGCGTGCCAGTGATTTTATGGAATCAAAATTGTTGATGGCGCTACTGAGTTACTGTCACTAGAAGGTTCAGAACGTGAAGTATGGATGGAAGCATTCGACTTCCCCGTCAAGAATGGCAAATAGGTAAAAAGAAGCAAACAAAGGCGCACTGTAAACTTTGTAAGAAATGGAAAAGTATTGCAGACCTAACAGCTCACGAAATATGTATTGTGAAATATTCACATTGTGAATGTTTGACAAAGCATTGACTGTGATCACTCAGCTCTACTCTATGATTCTCTCTCCTGTCCCCTTGCTCTGCAATACATAAACATGTTAAGAATTTGGGAGCATTAAAGCCAAAAACAGTGCTATATTTTCATATAGCACTGTAACATGTGATTACAGTGCTACATGTGTACGTATATTATTAAAAAAACAGTTATAGAACCAGAAATTTAATAATGTAGAAATGGAAGGCTTTAAACCTCTGTATCAAAAAGGAAGTGCATCTTCTATTTAAACATGTGTATCAAAACAACAAATTATGAATGCACGTGAACACATACATATATACATATACTAATTCAGTACCTGTCCTTTAATAAGTTTGGGTCCTGCAGTGGAAGGCTTTAATAAGAAGAGGTACGCCGGAATTGTAGTTATGACTCCGGATATTTACCGTGTGCGTCACGTGAGAAAGTGGACTATATAAAAACATGTCGGCCGGTGGTCCATCCAATCCAGCAGCACAAGTGGTGAGTAGAATTGTTTGTATGTTGTGAGAATAGGGATGGGTATTGTGAGGCGCACAATGTAAGGTAATCATTTAATATATTTCGCGTTTTTGTTATAATATTTGTGCTCGCCGTAGCGTGTATGTTCACGTGTCGAATGTCCTCGTACACAATTTCAGTTTGTGTGGTCTAAAAGACGCTACTGGCCATAACATTGAATGATCGCTTTACAGGCAGTCTGGCGTTTTAATGTGAGACTTTCGCTTGAATTTACATCTTGCATGAATGGGTAGACTGTTATTAAAAGCAGCACGGGTCGCTTTTCCGTACAACTCATTGCTTTCTATTGGCTGTGAAAGTCACGTTGTTATAAGCCGGGTATCATTCTTTTGTAAGTATCAATGCTTTGTTGTCAAGATGCTATTTTGCTTTTAACAGCCATTGGCCTTTTGTAATTGTTAACATCCATTCTTTTGTCTGCCTTTTTCAACTTTGCAACGCCATGGCAAATATCATACATACATACGTATTATAGAAATAAGAAAATGAAAATTAGTAAATAAATTGAAAACCACTATTGATCAGTTTAAGTTCCATTATAAAACATGTAAGTGATGTGACTGTCGTTAATGTGTAGCTGGTTGATAACTTCTTCCTATATTTTAATTTTTGGAAAAGGACTTCAAAATTGAAGTACCGTATAGCGGGAAAGTTTGGCGAATTTGGTGAATCGTCCATGATTCGCCAAACTAAAACCATCCAAATTTTTACTTATAATTATTACCTTATGGCTGAATCCATCCATTCGCCAAACTTTTCCTCGCCAAACGCTCATAACAGTGAAATTCGCCAAACTTTCTCGCCGCCAAACTTTCCCGCTATATGGTACTTTGTAGTTTGTCATTTGTAAAGAACATTGGCCCATGGATCAATGTTATTACTTTTGCATTTTTTTAAATTTGTGATAAGTTCCCCTTTTTACTGTAGTTTTTTATACAGCCGCGTCAAACTTTTGCTAGTGTGGGGCTCGCCACAATCAATATACTTTTGAGTTGTAAAATCTGCGTTGTGTACCCAGTGATGATGGGTGATAAGTGCTTATCCGCCCTGTACGCTGAGGATAACTAAGATATCCATGCTCGTGGTTCCTTTGATCTCTTGTGCTGGAATATAATATTGTTTATTCATAATAATAAAGTGTGGTTATCGTTTATACCACATAATTGTAATCAGGAAAGGGTTTTGAAAATAAATTAAAACCCACAAGCAATTCTTGCAAGCATGTGTATAAATAATGGAAATAGAATCTATTGCATTCTTGTGACTGGATTATGATAAATGCACATATGAAATGTAATTTTTGCAAGGCTCTTTCTGAACAGGAAAGTACCTATCACATGAAGTGCTGTCAACTATACTAGACAGATGCTAACAGCATCACGGGGCGAGCCTGAGTAGTAAAGCATCTGCATATAACTTGCCGAAGAGTTTATATATAATTAACATGAACACAAAAAAATACAAATTAATCCTCTTCTTCGTTGCTGTGCAAGATGGCTTGTCTGTGCGGGCAGCACGCCTATGCCACATAGACTCACACTGTCTAGTCAAGTCTCTCTTAAAGTCTTCTCTTTCTTCTTCCGTCTCTCTGTCCCTTCATTCCCTATACAGTTGTCTTCTACGCCGTAATCTATCTTCACAGTTTCATTTCTACTTTCCATGGCATGGACGATAACACAAACCATATATGGAAGCAATGTAATCTACCCCGTCAACTTACCGTGGCATGGATGATAACACGAACCATATAAGGACGCGCTGTAATCTATGCCGTTGAATTCTTGAAACACGCGTAAGTTTCCCGATTTTTTTGTAATTCTTTGTGCATGGTCGATAACACCAAAATTTGAGGGGGTGACTCACTAGAGTGGGGCTTGCTCAGGCTCGCCCCAATTGTGCAAATAAACTGAAACCCACAATCGATATGTGTAAGTACCAGTATATAAAAGCAGCTGATGATCAATCATGTGGAACCACCAGGACCTTAATAATTATGTCTAAATGGATTTTGCAAGGCCGGATCACCCAAACAGGATTAAAGTCTAGTGGTTAAAAACATATATCGTATTTTACTTGTTAGTAGCTAAGGTTACTGTATGTAGCTTTCGCATAGAAAATGGTTGCGAGACTTATATACCAACATCATGTACAGAATATTAATTTGTGCTTTTCGACTACGTGAAAATTATCCGAGGCAGCGACAATCAAAACTGCGCCTTCTAACCAGTAAAATAAGGTACTCGGGACATCATCTGTATGTATTAGTTATATCGCAGTAGGAGTAGGATATCTTTGTTATTACACGAGTCCAAGGTGAAGCTGAGGACGAGTGTTAATAACAAAGATATCCTACGACTACTGTGATATAACTGGCTTCTTTCCGACCAAGAAAGCTTGCAGTTTCAAAAGAAATTGCTGATGTGTTATTTTAATTAAATGTCTTGACACCTTACAGAGCCCAAAATTAGCTGGAAAAAATGTTAAGACATAGTGTCAGAAGTAAACTGATTTTGATCAGACATTTAGAAATTTGTTCAGACAAAATAGTGTTAAAATATGGGAAATACTTTAAAATCAACAAAAATCAAAAAAATTGTCCTGACAAAATGTCTGACCAAATTTCAAAATGTCCGATGTCCGACCGTTATTTCAGGCTCTGACCTTACAGTACAATATCTTAGTTATTGCCTGGGAAATATATTGTACAATAAAATCATTTGATGTATGGCTTCAGTGGGATAGAATGTTAACAACAAAGTGTGATTATCGTTCTCAATGTGATTATTGCTTGTTATTGGGTAATTATAAAGGGATTCAGGATATTGAAATTAATTAAAACCCACAAGCAATTCTTGCAAGTATGTATATATAAATATGGAAATTTCTGAAAGCATTTGTCAACTATAGTTTTATGATGTTTAAGTGACGTAATTTTTGCGAGGCCCTTTCTAAACAAGAAAGTGGTTTATCTATCACATCTATAATGCACCCACTATTTAATTAAAGAAATATTATGTAAATAAACTGAAACCCACAATTGATATGTACAAGTATCAGTATAGCAAAGCAGTAGTCATGCAAAACTACCTGAAAAAATCTCTACCCTATCACTTTATGAACTTTTGCAAGGCTGGATCACCCAAACAAAGTTTAATGGTTAGAACATATACTAAAAACATATATCATATTTTACTGGTTTGTAGTTGCAGTTGCTATAGCTTCCTCATAGAAAATTGCCACGGCAACGAAAAGAGACTTGTGTCAAAATCACATGCAAAATATTTATTTGTGTTTTTCAACGTTTTACTATGCTGTGACTATCCATGGACAGTAACTATAGTTCAAACCCGGTAAAATACATACTTAGGACATCCATGTTTTTTTGGTGTTTTAGGTAACACATTGGTGTCTGTATGTTAGGGCTGAAACGGATAGTGAATTTAAATACTATCCGAATACCCTGACCCTAATAGTTCATAGATATCCTATGGATAGTGACATCATCAGTTTTCTATTTTCAACACATTCAAATGTATTGTGATATGCTTAAGGCACTTTAAGCTCAGCCAATAAAGTACCTTAAGCTTAATTTTACAGTACTTCAAACAATCTTAGATATTTTGTAAATTCAAAATATATTTCAAAGCTGCTTGAAATAATTAGCTACTATCCTAAAGGGTTCCGGCTCAGGATTTAGATAGTGGCAGATTTCCTAAAATTCGGATATTTGTTTCAGCTCTACTGTACGTTAAGTTTTCGATGCAAGTTTCATTTATGTTTAAAAGGGTGTTTTGCTCAAATTGTGATCGTGTGTTGGATTATGCTCCTCGGCAGCAGTAGATGATGCAAGAAATATCCGGGCATAAGTGATGGGCCAATGGGTTTGAAATCTCGCTGCCTACTTAATCCCCTTAGACGTTGTATTTTCAATTATTTATGACTTGGACCTATTTATGTATATAAGTAACCAGTGCTTATGATAAGAGTTGAAAATTGTCCGGACATTTGTTTTCTTAATGTAAATTTACTGACTTCCCCATTGATAATATATGGTAAATTTGACTGGTCAAATTTGGTTTGGTCGGTCAAATGCCAAAGTTGACTGGAAAACGTCTGATGCCTGGCCATTATCATAAGCCCTAAGCTGTTAAAGTACGCTCTCGCTAACCTGACTAAACTGCATATGCAGAACTTGAAATAAGGACTGAAATGTGCTCGGACACATGTCAGCACAAGATAACATTTGTTCTGACATTTACCAAAAATGATCAGACATTAGTAGAAATATCTACTATGGCATTATATTTTGGCTCGGACATTTGTCAGATCAAACTGGGATTTGTACAGGTCAACCCCAAAAGTGCTCGGAAAATGTCTGACGTCCGACTGTTATTCCATGCTCTGCATGTAGACGTTAATTGGCTTTGTTGTGACAAAACTCAAACCCACAACCACTTGTTATAAACAAGGATATATATAAAGCAACTTTTAAATGTTCTGTAGTCATGTATGTAGTAGTGATGGGCAATAATGGAAATTTGAAAACGATACAATACCGATACGATACTTACAAATTTTAACAATACTGATACTTCTAGTGCATACAATACGTACAATAAAACTTTCCAGATCCCGTTCTGATGTCACGTATACTTACAGAAGTGACATTTTATAACTTTGTGGCCTAATATCTCAATAATACACCATAATTTGATTATAAAAATGTTGTTTTGTGCATTGCATGATTAGATAAACACATCTAACTATTAAAAAAGCACATGTGATTTGCCACTGCAGTCTACCTTTAACTTTAGTACATGTTTGGCCACTACTCAGAAATTCCTGGGCAGAACCCTGATTGTACTGTGATTTAGATGTAGTTTTTGTTTTCTTGTGCTTGTAGAAGTTGACTTATCAAGGAGTGATTGATGATGTAGTGAAGAGTGTGAGAGAGTTGTTTCTCAATGATGGAGTTGATGAGCAGGTGCTCTCTGATCTTAAAGAGGTGTGATACATGTGTGTATGTATTGAGTGTGTGTGTGTGTGTGTGTGTGTGTGTGTGTGTGTGTGTGCGTGCGTGCGTGCGTGCGTGCGTGCGTGCGTGCGTGTGTGCGTGCGTGCTTCGTGTATCTGTGTGTGTGTGTGTGTGTGTGTGTGTATCTGTGTGTGTCTGTGTGTGTAGATTCCCCAATGCTATTAATAGTCACTCGCGTGAAGTGAAGCTTCAATAAATGGTTAAAGAAGTTCTATTGCGTTTTGGTTTCTTTATAATGATTATGACACTTGTCATTGATACTGTTGATAGGCACGGCCTTGATAACAAAGTGCATCGTGAGCATCTGTACAACGGCACTACTATTATTAGCTCTTCATTTCACTAGTGATGCCATGATAATCGTGATATACGATATATCATAATATACATAAAATCTCATGATTATCATGATATGCAAAAATGTATGTTGTGATATAAAAATTCTAATTATTTAATGCAAAAATGTAATATCTACACATGTTTTACTTGTATCAAAAAAGTACAGTTGACTTGGTGAAGTTGATGAAGCAAATAATGAGGTGCATCCAGTTAAAATATTAATGTGTTCAGCATATTGAGCATATCGTGACTATCGTGATATAATTTCTATGATATCGTGATTATCATGATACAAATAATTTCATATCGTGGCATCACTATATTTCACATTTGAAAGGCATTTGCCAGCTGTACATTACTAACAAGATGGAGTACTTCAGTTGGCATGCTATGCAAGTACCGAAATGAAGATTGGGCTACCATGTAATTTTGGCATAAACGACTATGCAAAGATGTTTTTTTATTGTAATTGTGACTGCAGTGTAAAACTGATTTAAAATGAAGATCTACATTAATTTGTGTGCATTGTATGTACGTGCGTTGCTAATGTCTTTTATTTGATGTATAGCAGTAGGATAGGTGTAAATTAATATCGATTGTGGTTATGAGTTTTACATAAATAAACATATTTGCTGCTATTGAATCCAGCTCTAAGTTTTATTGAAGGTTTGTTTTATTCAAACCCACAATCAAATGTTACAAGTTTGACTATATAAGGAAGCTCAGCATGTTGAGATGCCAATAATAGGGATCGCCATTGAAAATTATGGCAAAATGAAATATTTTTTGCAAGGCCCTCCATGTTGCATTTAGGGGCCCAAGGCTACGCACTTACACATGTGCTTCAGCCATTAGTACCACTATGGTATATAGTGTGTGTGTGTGTGTGTAGTGTGTGTGTGTGTGTGTAGTGTATGTGTGCGGGCGTGCGTGCGTGCGCGTAGTGCCTGCGTGTGTGTATAGCGTGCGCGTGCAGTTAGCTTGCGTTTATGTAGTGTGTGTGTGGCGTGTGGTTAGCGTACATTTGTGTAGTGTGCTTGCGTGTGTGTATAATGTGTGCATCTGTCTGTATCAGATTGTGTGTACTTTATTTATTAATGAGTTGTGTGCTTGATGAAATGTTTTGTCGTAACCATGACTACTAGATCATATCTTTAGCATTTCACCCTGACATCGTGTTATTAATATTTCATATTGTAACGTTGCTCAGATCTGGGAGACCAAGCTGGAGGAATCTGGGGTAATGAACCACCCACCACCCCTGATACCCAGACACAAGGTATTATACATACTTGCTATACTAAGTTCACGTTCACCTTGACCTTGACCTTGTAATTGCTACAAGAAAAGTCTTTGAAGTGACAAACTTGTACAAATGATTTTTGTCATTGGAAATGTACAGTAGCAGCTGCCTACAATTTGTCAGTACATGAACTACAAAGGAATATTGTCCATAGGAAATGTATGGTAAAAATTTGTTAGGCCATATCTCCCTTGTTTTATAGCCTATCAGAGCGCTTCATTTATTAATGTTTCAGGCGTTTGAAGGGCTTCACAACAATATAAAATTTGTCATCATAGGATATACACAACGGAAGTTATTCAAGGGAAATGACTGGCAAGGTGAACGCGAACAGACTATAGGGCTGGGCAATAGGACGATAATATGATATTATTCAGAGTGGCTAACTATCGTGATAATGATAGTGTAATTACTATCGTGATAGTAGCATTAGGGTGATTTAGTGGTGGCGTAAAGCCATATCTTATTCAAAAAGTAAATTAAGCACTTTAACTTTTCAGAAGAAATTCAACCTGTAACCCGATTCCTTGAGGTGATATTTACACATACAGTGTAGTTGTCAAGCAACCTACAGTGCTACAGTACTATCGGGATCTCTACTATCGCCCAGCCCTAAATACTATAATATTAATACGCTGTACCATACAACGGGAACTTTGACGAAGATCAGAGTGGATTTGCCAAACTTAAGTCTCTAATATGTAGTAGTATGAGTGGTATGATTTTAAACGTGGTTTCTTGAAATTTCTTTTGTCCGGTAAGTAAATCTGTATGTGTTGCTATGTGTTTGATTCCTTAGCGATGAGTCTTTGCTCGTGTGAGAAGCCTGTGACGTCATTAATTACTATTACAATACATTGAATAGCAGTAGATTAACAGTGCACAGCACTTGGTTTTTAGATGGTAAAACATCAACTTGTTGTGTTGTTGTTAAAGGCACCAGGGGAAGGAGCAACGAAGCACTTCCAGCCGCCCCCTCAACAGCAGTCATGGAGTATGCACCAACACCACCCGCAGCATCAGCAGCAGCAGCAATCTCCCCAACACAGCAGAAGACAACAACAACAACATCATCAACAGCATCATCAACAACAACCATCTCAACAACCGTCTCATCATCAACAACAACATCAGCAGCAGCAGCAAGTGCAGTCACTGTTGCCACCGACGACGTCTGCTGTAGGATCGCATAATCCACCTGCGCCAACGTTCACGTCGATATCTAGTGCCCTACCTGTTCCTCCTTTGATTAGTCATGGTATGTATTTGTGTGTGTGTGTGTGCGTGCGTGCGTGCGTGTGTGTGTGTATGTATGCACAAAGAATTACCTCTGCAAATTTGTGTGCCACCATGAAATGTCCCACTTTTGCTAATCTTTCTGCAGAACGGCTTTATTATCAACGTTTCCCAGTGTTTCCTGCTGTTTACTGCCTTGTCCATCAGTATAATTGACAATAACAAGAAGTACAAAGTCTTTCATTTTACTAAATATGCATTTATGGTTCTATAACTCCTTTCATGTAACACTGTTGATCGTTCATACCTTGCAGTGCTGTATGAACATATGCGACCGGGTCTGCAAAAATCAACCATCTAGTCGCACAAAAATCGCCTAGTATTTTCAAATATATCTTACCATAACTTATGCTCTATTTATACTAACAAGCTAAATGTTTTACCACAAATGCAGAATTTAATGGCGGATATGTTAAAGCTTACAGAATATAAATACTCCTTATAGAACTGAAGATATTCATGAATATCTAGCTATGGTTGATTTTCGCAGGCCCGGTCACACATATAGCACTGTTTCGACTTTGACCCTCCCACGCAAAATTCTTTATGTACGTATGTTTAAACGTATGTATGTATGTACGTACGTTCGTATGATTAATTGTTATTTCATACAATTGGTTATAGAATAAATTAAAACCCACAATCAATATCATTATGTGCAACTATAAAACATGATGGCTTGCATTCAGTTGAATTGTCATCATATGTTGTTACTAGGTTGGATTTTGGAATTTTTGCGAAGTCTTAGAAACGTAACTGTTGAAGGCTTATTACTGCTCGAGTATGCAGTGTTTGAAATAGTGGTTGGACATTGGACATTTTCCGACCAAAATTCATGTTTGTCTGAACATTTTTGATTTTGATCAGACAAAATGTCCAAGCAGAAAATTGTGTTTCAGAACTACTTCAAAAATCACATATTCTTATTTCTTGCTTTCAAAGTTAAGGAATCATCAGTCCTCAGCACTGTTCAATACTTGGGACGTGTTATACAACTTTAAAGCATCTGGGAGGGTGCTACTGTTTTAGCAAATTGCATAAGTGTCTGATCAAAATTGCTTTTGTTCGGACAGTCTGTCTTAGTATATATTTCAAGCGCTGAGTATGTATAGACTAGGACTAAAACGAATATTCTAAATGTAAACGAACAAATAATTTTTTAAAGGAACGAATATTCGAATATTCTATAGACAATTTCAATTAGCTTAATAACTCTTGTAATCACAAGGGTATAGGAAAGTCTTCATAATTGGTCAGATAAATCTTAAAAGAAACATCAAAAACCTTTTTTGAGCATAACATTTAATCAAGTGCGTGGGCGGCCGATAATATTGCACCTGCTAATATGCCTTTTCTATCCACTGCAGTATGATATAATAAGCCTAACAGGTCTAAAAACCACAAAAGCAATCCACCCATTACTTGCTTTCTGCAAAAATGCAACTTTACTTTTCAACCCTAGGATTTCGATATTTTGAATTTCTATTTATTTACGAACGAATTCCGAATCGAATTAGAATTCGAATATTCGGTATATTCGTTTTAGCCCTAGTATAGACCATGTACAACTTAAGGTGTGGTCATTTACGCTAGTACTGCAAAACTTGAATGGCTTCTTAATTAACTGGACTAGGTTTCATCGCTTGAGTGAGGGCAAAAGTATCAAGCGTTCTATTGTGAAATTCGTTATTACAAAGAAAATCGCCACAATGTACAAGCATGTTACCATATAGTTGGTGTTTTTCGATATACTCAAATTCTGCGAATTTTGCGGATGTTGATAGACTCGTGTACTCGAAAAATAAGCAGGAACAAAAAATACATTAAATACGTATATACCATTTGGGAAGGACATTTGTGAGAACAGAAATGCAAAAAAACTGAAAATCGGGCAGTTGCGGAATACAAGTACCTCGAAAAAATCCCAACTATACAGTATGTAGTTTTACATAGAGATTTGTTTCTTTTCGACAAAATTCGATCCAATGGCCTGCTTACTTTGTTCTACCAGTTTTAACGCCGTTTCCCGTTATATTTGCATGTTATATTGCCCTCAAAAATGGCTACTCTGTGTCGCACGTGAATATATTATGACGTGACGGAAGACCACACCTAAGGTCGCACATGGTCTATATATCGTATAGCACAATTTTTGACAGGGGAAATATTGACGATTGTGGGTTTTAAATATTGACGGACATTTTCTGATCGTCTAGTTGAATATGTTGTTACCTTAATTGAGCCACCGTTTCTTTACGAAGATTAAAATTTCTTGCTCAGCAAGTTTTCGGTGTAATCCATGAAGGTTATAACCCACAAAATATG
The DNA here is from genome assembly GCA_963930835.1 of Spongia lamella. Lineage (NCBI taxonomy): Eukaryota > Metazoa > Porifera > Demospongiae > Dictyoceratida > Spongiidae > Spongia > Spongia lamella. The sequence continues at coordinate 3,656,022 of OZ005747.1, forward strand.
AATTCCTTTATTTTATGATTGTCGAATCTATTAAGGCTCTTAAGTGCTACGCTCACTTGAAGCTGTCCAGTGGCCTAAGGGAATGTACATGCATATTTTAGAAAAGACAGAGTGAGAATATAATCTGAAGTGTCTAAAGCACTCTGTACTAGGGGTAGGGCAATATTGAAATTGTACATTGCGATTATTGCAACAAAAGACAATGCAATTATTGCTAATATTGCATTGGAATATTTTACTATAGTAAATGGAGCACAGCATCATCTAATACGTGTACTATGCATGAAATTATTGTAAAATCTTGTCTTTTTAGTAAGGATTTGTTGGATTTGCTTTGTCCACTCAATCCAACAGTTATTGCATATGCGATATTATTGACATGTGAAAATGTCTGTAATATCAATTATTGCACACACCCATATTGCAATGTTGCAATATATTGAAACATTGTCCAACCCTACTCTGTACCATTCCCTATACCATAAACTGTATTGTTTAGTGACATGTACGGTAGGTATACCATTAGTCCGAAATTTTTGCGGGATTAAAATCCTAAAATAACGTTTAATATTCACAGATCAGGTAAATTTTGTACTGGAGTATAATAATGGTATTCGCAATTATGTTTTCACGAAGGTAACTTGCTTGCGAGAGTCGTGAAATTTTTGGACTACACGGTTTTATGGTTCACGCAACTTCAATAATGGCTCAGTTGTGTACTTGTATCAAATTTGATACGATGAAGTTCTTGATCTATTGTTTTGTACAATGTCAATAGAAAAATTAAAACCCACAATCGTTTTCTTTACTTGTGGCTATATAAAGGCCAGCCAATGCTACATCTTCTGACCAATGATTGTGTACATTATTTTTGGAAAGCCTGAGATTAGAGGCTTGATTGTATATTGCATTTCTAAATTATTTATTTGTAAAAGAGTACGTTTTGTATAATTTGAATATCGTTTTGTATAATTTGATTATTGTATAGTGCAAAATTTTGATGAGCAACACTTTTTGATGATTGATTATGGGCTTCAGAGGAGAGGGAAACATTGGAAACTTAGACGAATAATTAGCCATTCGTCCCCCATCAAACTTTTGCGTCATGCAGTAATTGTAAAAACATCAACTCTTAGGACATTGATGCAATACAAGTTTTGATTTTCAGCAATGGTTTAGTAGATTACATATCATTCAAAAACTCAAAAGTTTAGGTGATACTATTAATCAAAGTAAAACTCAAACCCACAATCAATAGTTTTAGGGGATGCTGCACTCAACCCAGTAAAAAAAACTCAAACCCACAATTAAAAGTTTTAGGGATGCTATAAATTGAATTATGCTGTAAAACTCAAACCCACAATCGAAACTTTTATGTGGTGTTATAAATTGAATTGTGGCGGAGGTGCATCGTATCCAAAAGTATTCTTTGAGTCCATCCTTTAGGACATTCAGCAATTTTTAGAAAGCCTTTTTTCATCAAGATGATAGGGCTTGAATATCTAATACAATGACCTAAATACCGTATAGTGGAAAACATTGGCGAATTTGGTGAATTGATGGCCAATCGCCGAAGTTTTCAAATTTATGGAATCCTCAATATCCATATTTTTGTTTGTAGTTCACGTGATTCAGGTGGGACAATGTACTAATGAGAAGCACTTGAACAATGAAACTTTACCATCACCAGCAGGTTTTCTTAGTACATTAATACTTTCTATAGCAATAGCAGCTGCAAATAAAGAGATGAAACGAAACACAAGATCACCATTTTTAATTTTGACCAAGTCCCGCACAACGACATCAAGCCAGAGCATGGCGTCACTTCAATCATAAGGTATTGCGCTAAGAAGTTTCCAGATTTGGCCTTGAAGGAAATGAGTGTTCATGTAACGCCCGTCGCGAGGCATACAACGTCAGTCAGCGCATGGAAGTGGCCCGACATTCATCAAAGTTTTCTCCTCCAAATAATCTAAGTAGTGGAATTCACCAATATTTTCTCCCGCCAACGTTTTCCACTATATGGTACCATATGGAGGGTTATTTTTTGCTAGGTTTCTTTTTTTGCTATGAAGCTAAAATGCTAAAAATATATTCCGTAACATTTCTTCTACAGTACAATTTCTATGGGAAGCATCACCAAAACACGAAAATAAAAACCTCTGAGCGAATAATACTTTTAGCGGTGAAAAAGCCAGCTATATGGTAGTTGGATTTTTAGTTTTGTTAGCAAAATTTTGGATTTAGTTGCCACGTGGTTGAGTATGTAAAATGACATCCTGCTTAGTTTTTATGTGGACAAGATGATGCTTGATTTTATCTGTGAGAGAAATTCTCATGCAGGACTGCTGAAAAACGACAGAAATCGCACAACTTCTTTGTATCAAAAACATTTATGGTAACTTAACTCTTATACCATACTCACGGAAATTTTATGTTTCACAAATTTTGTGGTTACTACTGCTAAGCCATACCTTACGTATGTTTGACGAATTTTTGACCTCCTCAGAGTGACCCAGAAAAAATTTGGATTTACAAGTTTGTAAGAATCACGATTTTGAACTGCCACTTTCACTTCTTTGTATTCAGATGCGACTTTGTTGGCTCCAGTGTTTCTTAACAAGAATGCTTACTACAACTCTGTTCTTTGCAACAACTGCATCTCACTTTAACACAATGCTTATCCACTCACATGATGAACTACTCTCGTCAATCATGTGATCAAATGTGATCAAATGACTTTGATCACATGATATACGTTTTTATTTGAAATGTGAAAAACACTAGATCATGAAGCCTAAAATTTATTTGGTATGGCTCTACTGCAACAATTTAATCCTGTGAAAAATTGCAACAGTGTTACCTTTCCACGAAGACAGCAATGACAACTTTAACTCTCAGTGGTTGCACAACCATCCCTGCATGGGTATCGTGTCTGTATAGAGATGTCTGGAAAACTGGAACCCCTTGAGACCCTGCTACTGCCGCCGATGACTTTCAAGCTTAAACTAATGTGCTATATCCTTTGCGGCCATTTGGGTTGAACATTATCAAGCGAAATATGATCCGTGAAAATATAATTGTGAAAAATCCAGTTTGCTCATTCATTGTACAGTAAAAATTTCCACGCATGCGTATGATATGCAGGTTTTTAAACTGTAAAACTAAAACCCACAATTTGTTGTTTTAGTTAGCACTATAAATACACGAAAAGTGGTTGATTGAAGGTAGACAAACATAAGCATCATAAGGTAATAGAGTAAAGAATTTTTTGAAGGGCATCCTCAAAACTTGAGAAGGCCTTGTTTTATAGATTCAGGAATCTTGAAAATGTGCAACCACACTTGTCTGTCTGTAAGGATGGGCGATACGTATGTACCTGTAAATTTCATTCGATACAATTCCAAGTACGTACTTTCAATCAAGTATCGGAATCATTTCGATACGATCCTGAGTACTTTTGATTATCATGCTTATTTGCTACAAATATATCAACAACTACAGAGTGATTTCTGAATATGATCATTTTTGGCTTTATTTTCTCATTATTGCTTAACATTGCATCAGTTTGCTTGATAACTTCAAAATATGGAGCCGCATAATTATAGGAAGCGAAAATTCAATTCTTTAAGAAAAGTACTCGATATCTAAGGATCGAGTACTTCAAGTATTGATATTGATATTTTAGTACTTGTGTCATCCATACCTACTTGTCTGTCAGGCCCCAAAAGTACAATAAGTAAAGAAATTTTGATAGTAATACACACGGGATGACTAGTCTTTATACTACTAGTTATAATAACACCTGGATTATTTGATTGTGGGTTTGAGCTTTAAATGATTATATTTTCTACTAACTAAGGACTAAATATTTACGTAAAATAGATTTTAACATTGATCACGCATATATACATATAATTGATCACGCATATATACATATAATTGATGTTCATCACATGTGTGTGCATTGTAGTTACTACTACGGAGACTACCACGACATCGACAGCAGAATCATCTACAGCTCAGAGCAGTGCTGCTCTCCTTCAGTCCAATATTGTATCGGCTGCTGCTACTGGCAATGTGTTACCTAATCTACAGTATATGCTCCCTGGTACTGCTCAAGGTGTGTGTGTGTGTGTGTGTGTGTGTGTGTGTGTGTGTGTGTGTGTGTGTGTGTGTGTGTGTGTGTGTGTGTGTGTGTGTGTGTGTGTGTGTGTGTGTGTGTGTGTGTGTGTGTGTGTGTGTGTGTGTGTGTGTGTGTGTGTGTGTAAATGTGTGTGTATCTGTGTGTGTACGTGTCTGTCTGTGTGTGTTACATAGTTGTCATTACAGAATATTCAAATACAAAAATCACTATTCGTTTGAGCCCAGCTACATACGTATTGTACGAACAGATGCACATGCTTATGTGTTGTATGCTTTTATCTATTGCTGGTCTTGAGAAAATCATATGCATACGTACCTTATTAAACCATCCAGCTATCTCTTATTCTCTGTGTGTTATGCTAACTCTTTATTGAAGGCTGTTGGGATAATAAACTGTTAAATTAAAACTACGCATTACATTTATTACAACACTATCCCACTGGGGACCTATGGGAATTTGAAAGTCTGACAAATTTTATGTGTAGATATAAGACTGGTTTTCTAGGGCCTGGTTACAATTATGTATATTGATTTGTATTACACCTAGGTGCCAATCCTGGCTATACTTTCATCGTTGATCCTCAAACCAGAATGCCTATAATGGTTCCTGTAAGTTCATATAATGATTTGTATGCATTACTGAACCTGATCGTGAAGTGCAATGTAGCACTTAATACTAGAACTACAGTGGTTGAAATAACGGTCGGACATTGGACATTGTCCAACCAAGATGATTATTGTCTGAACATTTTGGTTTTGATCAAAAAACAAAGTGTCCTAGTAGAAAATTGTTTAGAAGTACTTCAAATCCATGTTAATACTCCAGTAGGATGTTACTGTCCTAGCAAATCACATAAATGTCTGATCAAAATCACTTTTGTTCAGACAATGTGTCTGAGCATACTTTACTGCTTATTTCAAGTACTGTAGTATTATACATAAAACATGGCATCCTAATTTTACACACTTTCATTACATACCTTACAATAAACTTAACCGGAGGATATCAATCACGTAGTAGTGTTTTCTCGCGGTGTTCAACAATTTTACCAATGCATTTCAGTCTGTATAGAATTTTCAAATCTACAAGTATTGTATCAGACTACCAGCCCGCCTGCCGTAAGATCCACTAGCACTAGGAATAAGACTACTCCAGATTTATTACACAACAAAAAAAACAAAAACGGTTGTTCCAATGAAGGTTCGTCCACTCCACCATGGTTTACATACGTATGCTTTTGTCTTGACATGGCATGGGGGCTTTGTGTACAAGATCCAAAAATTGCAAATGAATATGGGATTCACGTTTTTCTGCTAAACTTGTTATTTTTGCTCAATATTTTTGGACATTTCATAAGTTTACTCTTTTATGCATTACACACTGCATTTATTCATTGTATAGCGATGCATCGATACCCAATTTGTAGTATCAATGATGCATGTTGAACCATTATGTATTGTGATACATCGATGCATCACATTATTGTTCCATCTCTAATGATAGTTGAGCTCACATGTTTACTAGGGATGGGTAATAACAAAAATTCCATGTCACGATATATCATGAGAGTAATTATCACGAAAATTGATACATGTTATCACGATATCATTTTAGCCAACACTGACAGTATTACAAACACTGAAATTGTGAACATTATTTATAGAATATAAATGTAATACGTAAATTTTGTGTTACGAAAATTTCTCTTTGACGTTGATTATCATGTTTAATATCACAATATACGATAGTAATATTGCCCAATTCTGAATGTTTACTTATATTCCTTTAGCTGGCCGCAGTTGCTAATATACAGATGGCCAAGCAGTTGCAGGCATTACAGCAACAGACAGCGGCCGTGGTGGCGGCCGCCAGCCGCAGCGGTAGCGGTACCAGCTCGAGCAGCGCCGGCCAATTCTCTGTCATCCAGAATCCAGCCCTGAGTGTCATGGCAGCAGGTAAACAACAATTCACAGTACGGCATGCAGGGATGTGTCCACAGTGGTCGGCACCGATCACCACTCAGATAAAATGGCCACCACTAGCTACAAACTCACTGATCAGTACTAAAACATCAGCATGCATGAATGAAAATGCTTAGTCTTGCTAGCCACTGCATCTACAAGGAATCCTAGACACAATTTGAGCATACTGTTAAAAATCACTAAGTTTTGTAGGTCTTTATGTAACCACCACTCTCCTAAACCTGGGCACATCCCTGGGTATGTACGTATACGAGAAACTTTCTTGGGGGGTAACCCTTTGGTTGTGTACACAATTCACAGTTGGCTGGAATTGCTTTCATGGTATATATACTTCAGTTTGTAATACAAAATTTGACCGGATCTGCAAAAATAGGTAAAAATTTTGACCGGGCCTGCAAAAACAGGTCTTATCTGTACACCCAGTTTTAAGACTTTAAAGACACATAATTCAGCCTATGGGTGAGCTGTAGGTAGACAGGTTTGACACAAGATAGACGACTAAGCATAGGAATGTAAATGATGCAAATTTTGGATGGCTAGCGTATTCACAAGGAAAGTTATGGTTTGTTGAAAATGACTTGCAGGCTTAGTCACAAATGCTCTAATAGAGCACAAAGCATAAGATTTTGTATATACTCTAATAAAACAATCATTTATATTTAACATGTATACAAGATAAGGATTGACTACTATGTGTTAGGGAGAAGAAACCTAATGCAGGTGATCAGCTGTTTAAAATTTTTGATGTGATGTTATTGTCATCAAATATTCAATTTGTCATATTTTTACTTCCAATGCCAACGTTTCCTCTGCTATCCCGTACATATGAAATATAAGCTATGTAAATATGTCTTAGCAGTTAGCAGGGGGTCAGTCAAGCTTCCTTTAAGTTTAAGCGCACTGTATTAAAATACTAAATTGTTTACGCCAGGAGCTTGTGAGCCGCGGAGGAGCATGAAACTTACACCACCTGCAAGGTGCCATCACAATCCAAATCCATCGCTAAATACTTCCACATAAGGAAAGTAAAATCTTGTTATTTGAAGCCGTATCATAGATTGCATATGTCTCATGCTCCTTCGCCATAAGCTCCTGTTTGTTGCAGTACAAAAATCAGCCAGTATGGTTTGCATTGCAAAACTGGAATGCACATCATTTTTCAATAAAGCTTGACAGATCCACTGATGTCTTGATAGTTGGTAACTTGATACATTTGTGTACTCACAATTGTACTTTGTTTCATTTATAAACCACAACAGCTATGGGAGGTGACGTTACCGTAGCAAGTGCCGCTAGCCAGCAAAATAAAAACAGCCAATCACAGTCCAGCGCTGACTCCAGTCAAGTGGATGGGACCCAACCAGCACTCAACGTTAACATGACTTTATCAACCGATCAATTATTGTGTGAACCAGATGAACAATCGTTATTGCACAAGAACTTCCAGACGGTGAAATCAAAGCAGTTGTTACAAGAAGAATGCTGTTCAAGTAGTTTAAATAATAGCAGTTGTGATTCAAAAAAGAATATTAAGTTTGCCTCTTCAACTGATCTTGCAACTGCAGAATCATTAAAATCATGTAAGATATACATAGCTTGTATATGTGACTGGCTCTGCGAAAACTCTCCATGTTCACATGCAAATTTTGACCCATTTTTTAGAACTTTAAAATGTCATAACTCTTTAACTGTTTCATGTAATGTTGTTGTAGAAGTTTGCGTATTTGTTGACAAATTATCCAGCTACGTACACTGTAATATAAGGCAGTTAAAAATTGATGCAACCATCAGGATTTTACAAATATTTTTGTAAGGCTATGTAAAATATGCGAACATGGAGGGTTTTCGAAGAGCCAGTCACAATAATTTTGCTACTTTAATGCTTTATAGTTTATAATTATTGTTGGGAAGGGCACACAGAGTTCCTATTTATAGTGTTAGTAGAAGTAATATATCGCTGACAATTTGAGTAACATCCCAAAAACATTTCATGGCTCATTAACTGGGCATAATCGGAGGTGTAAACCTCAGACAGTCATAATTTGATTGACAAACGATCCACCTACATTTGATTATAAAACCATTACAACTATCAGGATTTTACAACTACATATTTGTGTAAACTACGAATGTGATCATAGAGGGTTTTGGCAGGGTCAGTCAGTCAGTCAAATACGTATGTATAATGTACGTACAAGTGTAGTGTATATGTATGTATTTACTGAATATATGTAGGTATTAGGGCTGTGCGATAATAACAATGAAACGATAATTATCGATATCTAAATATTATCGTGATAAACATAATTGCTGATAACATAATTATTGATTCTTTAATTAAATTTTTTGTCACTTAGAGGTGGCCAGAAAGCCATACCTTATGCAAACACTGAGGTTTAACACTTAAACAAACACCAGCCTACCTCTATAGACTTATTAAAAGCAGTTACCTGGTAGCTATTTGATACTTTTGCCTGATAGTTTTATACATTGAACCAAATGATGATAAAACTTCATGTTGACAACATTATCGAGATAATATCGTTTATCGAGATAATGTAATGAATATTATTGGGAGTTATCGAGATATAACTTTTTCCATTATCGCACAGCCCTAGTAGGTATCTGTATAGCAACCACTATGCTTACATACAGTTGTACGTACACAGGCGATGCAACAACTGGGCTAGCTGATGCAACGACCAGAACCATTCCACAGTTGGACGGAGCTAATCAGGAAAGTTCCGAAGAAGAGGAATCGGAGGACAGCGAAGAAGATGACGACATCGCCAATCAAGTATGTATAAACAGGAGTTCGTTTTTCTAGAAAATAAATTCAGGAGGGGCAAAGCGAGATTTTCAAAAATATAAAGGGGGCAAAATTTTAATTGACTGTCAAAAGCAGTTGCTAACTAACTAAGTGCAAGTTTATCATTGAGGCCTAACTCAGGAGGGCGAAACCATGATCAGAGGGAGCAAAGTGATCTCCCCCCCCCCCCCATCTAGAAAAATGCCTGAAATAGGCCTCATTTGGTTATGTACATATGATATGGCACAGCTCTAGTGTAACATTGTCAGTGGCAGCTAGTGTGTGTGTACTTACTTGTGTATGTACAATGCTGTGCTAGTGGTGTATTATAATCTACTTGCCATGCTAACTATGTATGTAACTTGTGAGGTACAATGCTTCTACGTTCGATTTGGCCAATATAGCTACTCCACGTATATATGTGTAAGTGCAATGTACCATTTTTTGACACTTTTGCTATGTGTAAAGGACTCTCGTAGTTGTTGTGTGGGCGGTTTTTCTTGGCCACACGACTTACCGTGAGTCCTGATAAGTGTTTTAGCAAGAAAATTAAATTTGTAAAACAGTAAAAGGTGTTTCCCACTGGAAAATTTTGTAGTTTGTTAATATCAGGCCAGCAACCAAACATTGTATGGACACTTATATGTGTGCAGTTAAACTTTTGAGTTTTGTCTTGACGTGACAATTAGTAGCTAAGTTTTACCTGAGTGCTATTACATATATTTTTTCCTTCTCTTTAAGGGTGCAGCTGAAGGGGTAAGTTGTGTGTGTGTGTGTGTGTGTGTGTGTGTGTGTGTGTGTGTGCGTGCGTGCGTGCGTGCGTGCGTGCGTGCGTGCGTGCGTGCGTGCGTGCGTGCGTGCGTGCGTGCGTGCGTGCGTGCGTGCGTGCGTGCGTGCGTGTTGTACAGTGGCGATTCTATAACTAGGATACAGAGAGGGTCTAAAGCCCCTGATGGATGACCAAAGAAAAACAGATGCAAAGAAAACTTCCCTCTAACATAACAGCTCTCAAAATAACCGCTATAGTTTCTTCCTTAATAAATATTGCCTATGAAGGCATGACAGACTGCTAAAAATTTAATTTAACAACACCAATGTATACTGCAAGATTTTTCACAACTTATTTTTCAACAGGGGACAAGCCCCTATTAAAATTGCCTATAGACTCTTGTATGTTGAGTGTTTAACATACATATAATGTATGTGTGTATATGTGTGAGTGTGTAACATGCATGGCTATGTGTATGTAGGATGAAGATCCTCTAAACTCTGATGACGATGATGAGAGTCAGAAATCGGATGATGAAGAAAAATTTGAAACTGAAAATATTATCGTGTGTCAATTTGATAAGGTAGAGACCGTGGAGATGCCATTACTGTAGCTATATATTGTATAGCACAAGATTTTGTTGAACTGACATACAGTACTTCTGATATCAACCTTTTGAAGTACTTAGCAAATAGTTTTAGCAACCATATACCGTATAGCTGGTTTTTTCACTGCTAAAAGTATTCACTAATAAAAATTTTCACAGGTTTTATTTTCATGTTTTGGTGATGCGTCCCATAGAATTTGTATTGTAGAAGAAGTGGAAGCGGAATTAATTTTAGTGTTTTAGCCTAATAGCGAAAACAAAAACCTAGCAAAAATAACCCTCTATATGGTATGTCACGTTTTACTGAAACACTCTAATTAAACATACATCTGATCAATGCTTTACATTTTTACTATGTATTGTACAAAATAGCCAATCTGTAAATGTTATCTCTGCCCCTTGGCAATGTCCACCATGGTTTGTGCTATAGAGATGTCCAATCCTTGTCATCAACACTGTTATGCATTTTTAAAATGTTCAGCCAATCTGTAAATGTTATCTCTGCCCCTTGGCAATGTCCACCATGGTTTGTGCTATAGAGTGGATAAACAGATGTCCAATCCTTGTCATCAACACTTGTGCATTTTTAAAATGTGCAGCAAAAATTTTTGATGGGGAAAATATTGACGGACAGCATCTTAGGCCACCTGTATTAGCTATACTACTGGAAACTATTGAACAGGAAATTTTTACGGTTTGCTAGCTTTGCATCAAAAGTCAATATTTTCTTCCACCAATATTTCCCCATGTCAATATTTTCCCACCGTCAAAAAGACCGCGCTGTATGGTAATCATGTAAGTGAGCCTTCAATGTGTGCATGTTACTCATCATTGATCATATTAAATTATTTGTACGTAGGTGACCCGCACTAGAATAGGCGGTAGAAACAGATGGAAATTTCACCTCAAGGATGGCATAATGAACCTTGATGGACGTGATTACGTATTTCAGAAAGCAACTGGGGAGGCTGATTGGTGATTTTTGTATATACGTAGCTGCATATAGCTAGCTAGCTAGCTAGATTATAGAATAGTTTTGAACTAAGTTTTGCACATTTGTATAATTTCATGTAACAACAACAATTTACAATGTATTTTGCCATGCACAATGATGTTAGCTACAAAACCTTATTATTATATTGTACATATTGAACTGTATAATTATCTCATGTCTGTTTTTCTGTATCTACGTATAATATTTGATTATTGAAGACCGCTAGGTTAAGGCAATAAAATTACTTACCAATAGATGTAGGTAGTGTGTGGACATGCATACACACACACACATACAGTTGCCTGGTTTATAAGTGGCCTGGCAATGCCGCAATAGCTGGACAGCTGGATTAGCTTTTAGACGACGAAAATGACGTATACCTTGACACTCTTATACCTAGTGCATTGCTATGTGGTACTCTTAACATGTGTAATTATGTGTGACCCGGCATGAGAAACCAAGGCTTATGTATATGCACGTAAAATTTGACCAATGAGAACTTTTATAAAAAATATTTTACCCTTCATGTTCTCTAATAAAGCAGTCAAACATTATATTAAAGCTGAGAGAAATACTATTTCAAAAAGTAATACTTAAAGGGGCTGTGCGATGTTTACAAGAAAAGCCTTACAAAGTTGGCCTAATTAACACAGCTGTATTAGCCAATGGTTTGTGGTAATAATTGTAACACAAAATATTATGTGGCTTCAAAACATCGCACAGCTCCTATAACTTCCTAAGCAACATATATGTGTGTATACCGTAATTTGGGAAATTTTCATGTGAAAATTATTCATGTGATTAATATTTATTTCGATTAATTTCGTGGGTCAAGGGTACCCACGAAAATATTTTTACACGAATATTTATTATCAATGTAGCATATACTGATAACACTAGCTAAATATACAGAGCTTACGGTTTAACACGCTGTAGCCTGAGGCCTGTACCTCGATCTATACACACACGCCATATAAAGCACACCTCTGTTATAATTAGTTACGAGTCACGTGTTTAATATTGTTAAAGAATTTTCGTGAGTTTAATTTTCGTGGGTTAAGGGTACCCACGAAAAAATTTTAACCTTGAAAATTTCCCGAATTACGGTATATAACATCCGATAATGTTTTAACTATTATAGCTAGATCTTTTTCATAATAATAAACAGGCACTTGATTTAGGGCTGAGCATGAGGTACGTAGCTAATAATTATGCTCAAAATTAATTTTTATATTTCTTTGCCTTATAATTTATTTCCATGCTCCAATATTCATACAATGTTTAAAACATAGCTATCACTTTTGTTTTTCCAATATCTGACTGCTCTAGATCTGTATAGAGTATAAAGTTTAGTCCAAGACTGAGTTAGCCTGACTGCTTTAATAGAATATTTCACTGTTCTATCAATCTGCTTTGCATGACATGACCAAAGACCCAGGCATCATATTATACATTAGTATAGAGCTGGGCAATATCATTATATTTATCATACGTATATCGTGATATGTAACCAATATCGTGGCAAAACATTACAACATGATATTATCAGCATTTCAATAATTACATTTTTACAGCTCGTACAGGCGGCAAGTAATGTATAAGCATTAAGGTTAACACAGCTAACAATTTCCAAACAAGTGTAAGCCTAGGATGTTTAATGTGTATTCAGATAGCTATAGATGATGTGAACTTTAACTTGTGGGATACTTTTATGCACTATGCAATTTTAAATGACCTCTTAGCATGATAGCTACTGACCTACAAAACAATATCGTGATACTTAGTAATAATTTATTGTGAAGTTTAAAGAAATATTTTATCATCATCCTTTTCAGGTAGCTATCGCCCAGCTCTATACATTAGTGAAACAAATCTCAATTTTAGATATTCCAATGTTCTTTTAGCTATTATCTATGTACTCTTTATCTTTAACTCATTCCTCAAGGATACTTTTTAACTTACGGTATGCAGATACACCGTACATCTTCACTATTATACTCAACCTCTAGTCATCTAAGTTTTGTAATCTAACGAGAAAACTAAGATTTACTATTATAATGAGCTAACCATCATGCAATATTTACAACCTTCACAAGGTTGTGTGCACTTTGCATAATGATAGCTAATGCAAGCTTGTCACAAAGTTACTAACAACCTAGGCCTGCGTCGATTATGCCAGCATAATTTTTAGCATAATAGGTGTGCTAAGCCGGGGGGGCCCGACACCAACAAAAACTGTGTGTAAGATTTGAAATCCAATGGTTTTTTATAAAAGATTTCAGATTCCAAACTAAGACTCCAGCTCGAAATTTATTGACTTGACAGCATGCATGAAGTTAGCTTAGCTATCTAATGCCAACAAGTTCAGTACATGCATGCATGCTGTTTGAAGGCATGCTAGCAACCAGTGTAGCTGTTACGGCTATGGCTAGCTATACCAGTGCTGTAATCCACCCTGATCTTGGCTTATAGACTATCAGTGACTGAGCTACTCCCAAAAAGCTAAATAGTTATTACAGGCTTTGCATTGCAAGATGAGAAAGGTCTTCTGATTATAGCTATGCTGAGACCAGTGACTCAACTGATGAACCGCGGCACTATTAGCTAGCTATTTGCATGTGTGTTACTCATAATTATGGTCACTGCATAGATAGCATGCTCCCATATATATACTGAGCGACAATCTGGCTCTACGTATAATGCAGTGGATAGCTAGCTATTTGAAACTGCTTACCCCAGTATCTGATGGCTGTATATGTTGACTTTAGCTGGCTGAGCTGTACTCGTTGCTTCGGTTGCTGCGAGGGAAGCTTACTGTCTAATGTATAGACTACAGACGCGATTGAAAATCTCTCGAGGCTCAGGGGCTAAGAGCAGCGAAGAGCTTGCCGACGAGTCACTCTTTCTTACTGCCGAGCTTACTGCACCAGTTCTATAAGCGTACGCTTTTGAAAGTAAACCATCAGCGTCGAGCCGGAGCTAAATTACACTTACAAACTGTATGCAGTGAAAATAACCGACTAATACTACTAAGAAATCCGAAAACTGGGACAGTAAAACCAATTGGTAGCACCTGGACCTCTGCGTTTGCAGCTGCAAACATCACGAGCAAGGTCACGCGAAGTCACGAGATTACACCCACTATCATAGAATTTACAAAGTTTTACAAGAAATATACGAAAACAATCGGATTTATAATAGGTTCATTTCGCTCAAGATTTCAGATTCTTCACCAAGACTCCAGATTCCAATTGGGATTCTAAAGGATTTGTGTTGGATTCCAGTTGGTGTCGGGCCCCTCGGCTAAAGCATCAAGCATAATGCCAGCATAATAATGGCGCGGGGCGCAAACTACATAATTAAAACCTACTCGTGCCATTTATACAGTCTAAAATATATACTCACCCCCACTGCCATTCAACACTTCACAACAGCAGAAATTTACAAGGCATAGCTCCTTCATAGTCACTATATGTTAGGCACCTCTAAAATTAATTATAATAATTTTATTGAAAGCTCTTATATTACTCGCATGTGGCAGATCAGAATTTATGCTCTATGTAGAGGTAACTGGAGGTTCATAAACAAGTGAGCTTATAGAAATATATATTAAACTATTTATTATTAGTAGCGTAATTGATTGTGGAGTAGCATAAAATCTAGCATAATAGTCACAAAATTGGAGCAATTCCAAAAAGCATAATAGGCAATTTTCAGAGCATAATAGACGCAGCCCTAACAACCATGCAAGGCTGTATAGCAACCTTACAACCCCCTAGATACGTATATCACGCTTACTCGTGTGATCATATCAATAATAACAATATTATTGACATCACACTCATGGCTTGATATAACTATTACTTACATATTATGATTACAAAGATGACCATGTCATAATCATAACTATAGCTATAGCTGTGCAGGAAATAATAATATACAAAACTGAAATGTATCTAACTAGCTATGTATGTATGTATGTATGTATGTATGTATGTATGTATGTATGTATGTATGTATGTATGTATGTATGTATGTACGTATGTATGTATGTATGTACGTACATGTGTGTAAGTACATTATAATGTAAACTACTAAACTAGAGTACCACACAGTAACTAATGCATGATAACAACTGTTTCCAAGGCTAATTTAGATCTTCAATCTCATTCAGAGCTTCCATAAATGGATCTCGACACCACATGATATCTGGTAGTTGCTCATTTGTCTGGTTACTACACGTGAAAGATAATGTTACTTTGTCATTGGTACATACGTACGTAGCTACATACATACGTACGTATGCATGCATGTAGCTTGTGATGTTTAGGTTTGTATTTATATTAGTGCTGAAAAGAATAATCGGATATTCGGACTATTCGTTAGTATTAATGATATTCGTATAGTTAGAATATTCGTTTTCTATTTAAAGCCTTACATTTATCTAGTATAGCAGTTTCTTTGCTTGTTTTTTATTGCATATTGGATATTTGACTAAAGGTTTTATTTGATTTTGCTTTTTGTGATTTCTTTTCATAATAAGTTAGAGGTATTAGGTCATTTTTAATTTTTTATATATGGCTTTGGACAATAAATTAATCGGTATTCGTTCGAATTGGGAACCAACTATTCGAATATATAGTAAAAAATTGCCATTCGTTTCAGCACTAATTTATATCTATAGCTATAGATGTACATAGTAAGTACATAGCTAAAGGTAGCAGACTAGCATTTTATGTAGCTATTATTATCTATAGCTAGTTCTTGTGCTGTACTGTAAACAAGTAGGACACATTATTTTGAATTGTGATTTGGGATGCATGTAAATTGGATTGTACCCGATATACGTATATACATACACATGTAGCTCATATGCTCATGTAGCTCTTGATATAGCCAAGAGCTTATATGCTAAAAATTCTACTATATATTTTATACGTAGCTACCACTGCTATTGGAAGAACAGAAACAGTAGACTCGTGTACTCAGACATAGAATTTTCATTTTGTAGGATGGTATCATCAGAATTCTGCTTTTGCTCAAAGCGTCATATTAAGTTTATGATTACATAATTCATACAGAAATTTTTGAAAGTACGTAGCAAGCTATTGTATGTATTGTATGTATGTACATACGTACGTAGAATGTACTTACACGTCACATATTGTTGCATTCACTCTCCTACTATCATCAATAATATTGACATGCTCATTTTCAGCAGACGTTTCATGAAGAGGAATTACATTATGTTTATTTAAGTGCAGTTGTGAACATTTAATGTAACAATATCCAGGTAACTTTTCAATTTTCTCCTTATTTATCATCAGTGACATAGCAATAAACATCAACAATGGCAGAATTACTATAATGAAATTTAATGCCACTAACAACTTTGAATTAAAGCTATCAAAAGATTCGACCAATGGTAACACTGAAACTAAAACTAAGAAATGCAAAACTACTCCGTCAAAAACATTCAGCAAAGGGTTTGAATATGGCCTTAAAATTTGATGGATTAAATCTATCATTACACAAACAGTGATGAGTAAATATTGAAAAATAGAATCATCAGATGAATTAGCAATTACAATGGTAATGATCACTAGTCGACAAATCATGTAATAACCAGCAAAGCAACGATACTTGTCTTTGTAGCAACCTTGAAACTGATCCAGTAATGGTTTTACCTTTACAAAGTTGATTTTAGAATTCAAGAATGGTTCAAGTGCTAACAGAAGTGGAAGACCAATTACAATTACTATTGTAAATACCAATGCCACAATTGCGTATGCTAGATGGCGACCATGAAAATACTGAACATCAGGAGACACGTACGTGTAAACTTTATCAACTTTATGAAACATTAATGGTCTCATTAACAGCAGTGAAGTAGCAGCCAAAGAAGTGTATGATAATAATAACAGACAACAGATTACATGGATAATTTCTTTACTAATGAAAGATGACAGTCTACGAGATCTCCTAGCTAGCACAGTAATCATTACTAGGAAAAGTGATATAGCAACTGGATGAATGTAGTGAATAAATTGTTGATCAATTCCGCTCATGTTTGTAATGAAACAGAATTGCCCAAGAAATTGTGGAATGATTTTTGCAACACTGGACATAACATTGATAGTTGTGTAGAGTGCATTTGAAGGAGACAAATTTTGGCTTAATAAAAGATCTACCACACTGTAGTAATATGTTATGGCATATAAATATCCAATTCCAACTTTAAAGTGCATCATTGAAAAAACTGCCGCAATTATTACGATCCAATATAACAGTATTAATGCAAGCACTAGTATTGCCTGTCCAGTGCTACATTCCTGTACATTAATGCATTCTACAGAATCAAATGATAGAGTATAGCCTTCCTTGCAGCTACCACAAGCAGTACCAGACCTGTGTGATCTACATTGATTAGCTCTTACCGGTGAAAGCTGGTAGTATCCATTGAAAGTCTCACAGCAAGTGAAGTCACAATAATTGATTGGACAAAATGTTACTGTTGGTTTACCAGTCATACTACCAAACCAGTAACCTCTCTTGATAGTTGAATTACTACCAGAACAAAACACAATGTCATCAGCATTGTAGCATTCACATGTCTTTGAGTCAGAATACTGCCAGAAGCCAGGATGACATGGTGATAGCTCAATGATCAGGTTTACTAATATCTGTTTCCAGTCAGAATTAAGTGCAACATTTAATGTAATATTAATTGAGAAGTTTGTTGATTCTGATAAAGTTTGATTACCAATGATGTTAATCCCTTCAAATTTACTACCAGATATTAAAACCTCCTTTGGACCACTGTTAAAATAGTTTGGATGTGTTTCACCAAGTACTAGGAACTGTGTTGAATCAATAGATTGGTTATAGTAGTCTAACACACAGGCAGGTATTACAATTTCTGTGCCAAGCATTACATTCTTCACATAATAACTGTTGCATAGTGTGTCAGTATCATTATCAATGCATATAGCTGGATCATGGAGCTTCAGTTGATTTGGTGGAGTAGCAATATATTCATAACTTACACCCACTGTTCTGTTAATTACACAATTACTGTTGCACAACTCTGTGACCTCTTTATATACCGAACTACCTAAAACTTTGGCAATATTTTTTGTAAAATTCATATGTTTTTTACCACCGTTATTAACCATTATAGCACTTGTATCTAGAAATATTGCACCACCATATTCAGCATTATTGTTAATAAATTTGAGGTCAGTATGGTCTTTCAATATGATCGATGAATATGTTAAGACATTTATAGCTCCTCCACCCACAGTAGCTATGTTGTTGCAGAATAATGCAGTGGAATTTCTTTCAAATAGTATTTCTGTTTTATTTCTAATGCATACAGCTCCACCATGCAAAGCTGTGTTATTATCAAATATTGTCAAAGCATTGTCTTGCATAATAAAATTGCAGCTGTAATTAAAATATCCGGCCCCACCACTTTGTGTAGCTTCATTGTGAGCAAATAATAAATCTGAATTTCCCGTTAATGTAATATTACAGTGATCATTAGCTAAAATAGCTCCACCATAAAATGCTCTGTTGTGGTGAAATGTCACATTAGTGAATTCAGAAAATGAAGCATCAGAACTACTATCCAAGCACAGTGCACCACAATTTAATGTAGCTCTATTGTAAGCTAATGTTACTGTAGAGTTTCCGTTAAACCAAATTTTGCTATTTGTAATATATAACATTCCAGCATTTTGAGCTGTATTTTTAACAAATCTTACTGTAGTGTTATCGTCAAATATCACTTTGGAGCTCAAGCTGAAGTACCCAACTCCAAAACTTTGTCTAGCATGATTGTTGTGAAATGATACATTGGATGTTTCTTTAAACATGATAGAAGAGTTAGTAATGTAAAATGTTCCACCATTATCAGCTGTGTTGTAGTCAAAGATTACTGCCGAGTTTCCCTCAAAAGAAATATCAGAATAGTGATTGCTTAGTATAACACCACCATTATTTCTTGCAGTGTTATTGATAAAGGATGATGTAGAATTATCCCTAAATGTAATCTTGCACATATTGTATGAATATATTGCTCCTCCACTTTGACTAGCCTTGTTGCCATTGAAGGTTACATTAGAATTACCTTTAATAGTGACATCACTATTGTTGGAACACACAAGGGCTCCTCCAGAAGAAGACTGTGCAAAATTATTGTTAAATGTTACTGTAGCATATTCTTCAATGATCACATTACTCTCAGAAGATGCTACAGCTCCACCACCACTAGCTGTATTATTGATGAATGTTACTAAAGAGTGTCCTGAAAACTTGATTTTGCTTTTATGAAAAGCACAGATAGCACCAGCAGAAGATCCATGATTACTACTAGTATGTGATGCTATATTAGCGGTATATACATTAGTAAAGACAGAAAGCAAAGAGGATGGCACAACTCCACAATAAAGAGCCTTATTATTATTAAGCATGACTGTTGACCTGTCTTTAAAAACAACATGAGCATTGATTGAAAGTATGGCTGTGCCAAAATCAGCTATGTTATTGAGAAATATTATGCTAGAATTCTCTTCAAAGGATATGTTGCCATTATTTTCAGAGAATACAGTTCCACCAACCGGTAGGTCCATCATGGTAGCATTAGAAGATATAACATTGTTAGTGAAATTTACAGAAGAATTTCCAATAAATGTCACGTGAGAATTATCAGATGAATAAATGGCACTACCATATTGTGTGGCTGAGTTTTTATTGAACGTCACTTTACTGGTTGCTTTAAATTTCACAATAGAGCTGTCCATAGAGTAAATAGTACCATTGGTGGCTCTGTTATCAGTAAATGTTACTATGGAATTGTTATCAAATAACAAACTGGAATGATCATTTAAAAATATCGCCGCACCATTGTGACGAACAGTGTTGGTAATAAATTTTATCTTTGAATTTTCACCAAACGTAACAGTGGAGTGATCACTGATATAAATTCCTGCACCATTTTTGCAAAATTGTTCTCAAATAAAACTTCTCCATTGATATGAACATTACTATAGCTTGATAGGTAAATGGATACACCTTGGTTATTGTGAAAACTAGAATTAATAAGATATATATCATGCTTGTCATTAGAACATTCAAAGTGAATTATACTTTTAGCATTTTTGTTGGAACTGAAGTAGCAATTTTGAATAGTAAACAAATAAAATTGAGTATTTTGTAAAGAGGAAAATATAGATGCACCGTGACCTCTATATTGGCCGCTGTTAACAAACTTGCAATTATTAATATTTACATACTGGACATCTTGTAGTTTGAGGACTTGTCCTATTGAATGCTGGAAAGAACAATTCTGAATTGTTACATTTCTGTATCCAGAAATTGAGAGCACCCTTATATCTACATCATTCAAACTTTCAGTATTTCTAAAATATCCACATCCAAACCATGTGATACCTTCTATTATAATTAAATTGCTATCTTTTTTAGCCTGCAATGTCAATCCACCATGATGACCACAGAGTACAGTAGGATTATTGTGGCCAATGATAATAATGTCATCAGTTTGTACTATGAAATTAAGAGGTAATGTTGTAACCTTATCTGAAATATTAACTAAACTATCCTTGATATCATTATAATTTCTGTGCTTGCATTTATTACTTAGATATCTAAATGCTTTCTGTTCACGACACCAAACTATTCCTTCACTATCAATTGTGAGAACATCACCTTGCTCATCATATGGTAAACATATCTTGTCACACCATTTTGGTGTGAGATCATTGAATAATATACTAGAATGACCTTTTACTATAACTTCACAGTTACTGTTAGCGAAAACTGTTGCACCAAATGTTGCATTGTTATTATTGAAGGTTACAGTTGAATTATCATCAAAAGTGATATCACAATGATCATCGGCTAATAAAGCTCCACCATATTCACCAGTATTATCACTAAACAATGTAGTAGAATTTCCTTCAAAAGATAAATTGCTATGAAAAGTGAAGTATATAGCTCCTCCGTAATCAGCAATATTGTTACTGAACAATGCAGTGGAAATCTCTTCAAAAGATATTAGGCCAAAAATAAATTTTATAGCTCCACCTTGACCTGCAGTATTATCATTAAATACTGTAGTAGAATTTCCTTTGAAAGATATATGGCAACTGTATTCACAATGTATAGCTCCACCATGATTACGAGCAATATTATTACTAAAGACTATGGTAGAATTTCCTTTGAAAGATATAGAGCTATTGAAGGGAGAGTATATAGCTCCGCCATAATCAGCAATATTATTACTAAAGACTGTGGCAGAATTTCCTTTAAAAGATATAGAGCTATCGAAGGAAGAGTACATAGCTCCACCATAAGCAGCAATATTATTACTAAACACTGTAGTCGAATGTCCTTCAAAAGATATACTGCTATAATAATCAGAATGTATAATGCCACCAAAATGCTCCAGATCATCATCACTTAACACTTCTATTACATTATTGCTGAATGTTATGTTGGCTCTTCCTGTAAATGCAACATGAGAATAAGAAAAAGAAGAAATAGCAGCTCCATTATGTGCTGAATTATCAGTAAATTGCACTTTACAAGTTGCTTTAAATGTTACATTAGAGTTAATTTGGGAGCAAACAATACCATGAGTGGCTTTATTATCCTTAAATGTCACTATAGAATTTTGATCAAATAAACAGATTGAATGATTTCTTAAGAAAATTGCACCACCTGTGCGATCAGCTATGTTTTGAATAAATGTTACATCGGAATTCTTATCAAATATAACAGTAGAGTAATTACTGATGTAAATTCCTGCACCATTTTCTGCAGTATTATTCTGAAACAGAACTTTTCCATTAAAATAAATGTTGGATTTATTGCATAAACAGATGTACCTTGATTACCAAAAAATGTTGTATTAAAAATTTTAATTAATTTATTATAATTAAATAAATTGCCTTCAAGGTACACTAGACTTTTCATTCTGTTATAAGAAAAACTGCAATTGTTTATTGTAAGTACAAGTGGAGAAGAGTTTCTTGTGTTATTTGAAGAGTAATGTGTAACTGCACCATGACCTCTATAATGATTGTTAATAAACTCACAATGAGTGAAGTTTACATCTCCTGACACATCCGATAGTACAACTGCTTGTGCTACTGAGTCCTGAAAACAACAATTTTTGATCATTACATTGAAAGAATAACTGAACTTTAGTCCTGGTTTTGCAATATTAGTACCACATCCATCCCAAGTGATACCTTGAATGATAGAATTATTACAAAAGGTAAAGTGTATTCCTTCGACATGTTTACAGTTCACAGTAGGATTGTTTTGTCCAATTATTGAAACATTTTCAAGATCTGATGCTCTAACAATTGAGGACAACATCACATCAGTTGTGATGTTAATCAGAACATTACTAGTAAGATTAGCCAGTGCATGATCAAGGGAATTACAAGAACAGTTTCCATACACACAACATATATGACTGTTATCATCTTCACCACTAGTAATGGAATCATTGTCATCACCGAATAACTCACTGACATGAACAATCGTTTGATTTCCATCAACATATTGGATCACTGCAGCCAATATCATGGCTAGCATTATTCTTGATATTAGTAGCATTTTACCTACTAAGCTACGTACGTACGTAACTATGACTTCAAATGTGTAACAGTCCAAATGGACAATCTTTTTATAACAAACTTATGAAGCCATAAAACCTATCATAAAGCCACAAATACAAATTTATGTGACTGTATATGGATTCATTATAATACGTGACCCGGCATGGGAAAACCGGGCTTATGTACACAAAATACATCTATTCATATTATGGAAATCTGTAAGCAGCATGATATTCCCTATGAAAAGCTGCATGACTATTATTACAATCTGATGAGTTTGAAATCCAAAAATGTGGTCAAATTTTATGTGCACATAAGCCCTATTTTCTCATGCCGGGTCACATATATGTAACACTAAGGGTCAGTACATAGCTAGCTACACAATAATAATTATTATGTATACAAACATTGTTACGTACCTTATGCGCATGTACGTATATATATGTACATGCATATACAGATACGATACTAACTTAGCTAAAGCAACAAGCAATCAATATAAAAACTTTTAAAAATTATAAATAGTAAATTATATTGTGTTACATATACGTAATCTTGGTTGCCAACTTATTAAGTAGCTATACCATATCACACTGGTATACGCATATGACTATAGTTGCTGTTTACTCTTGCAGTAGCAATAGCTTTTCAGTAACTGTAGTTACATACGTACATAATATAATGTGCGTACTTATGTACTAATGATGTTGTAACTGACTAGCCTATAGCAAGTACAGTAAACTGAGAAGCTAATTATGCCGGGTACACTTCTAATGCTTGTATTATCTACAGTGTGATAACTGTGAAGTCATTAGTCAGCTACGTGTATGAAGTCATGCATACGTCTAAGAGATAATTCCCTTAGGTAGTCATCTGTAGGTACTCTTTACATAAAACATAATCCTATAACTACATAACACAATCAGGGGCAGATCCAGGGAGGGGGTCTGAACACACAGAAGTGTATCTCTGAAGCAGAGGGTCTGGGGGTGCAGCCCCAGAATCTTTAGGGTTTTTTGTTATTATAATACAAAAATCATGCTTATTGTAAGATTTAGAGCATATTTAAGTAAATACAAGGAGCTATTTAACCAAATATGGAGTAGGGGGTGTGGTGGGTGCAACCCCTTGGAACATATAGGTTGTTTTATTACGTACATAAAGTGTGAAATGACACTTATTTCAAGAAATAATGCATTTTAGTGTTTTTATACCAATACATCATTCTTTTGGCTTCTTTGATGTATTTCTGGAGGGGGGTCTCAAGACCGAAAGGTATAAGTTACTAGATAATAAATTCGAAAAGAGTAATATCATGTAACCTTTATTGAGTAATGAAATTCACAGTAATATTAATAAGAATATCACAGGAAGTTACATTACCACTAGTAAGGTTACTTGAGCGTGACCATAAAATTACTAGTTTAAGGAATTTCCTTTTACATTACAAGTCTGTTATCGTAAGGAAATTTGTAGAAAGGAAGTACTATATTTTCCAGTGTTCATATTGTGTATATGGTATACTATGTGGTATAATAGTCAGTGTCAAATGTAATTCCCTGCTTCCTTTTGGTAATCACCACTTATGTAGCCATAACCTATATTACTAATTGCTTTATACTATATGTACTCAGTGATATAGATGAGTATATCATGTATGCCTAACAGTGTCATAACATTGCAATGCTCAATTCAGTTAACACATTAGCTACATACACAAGTTACACCCAATAGCAAAGCACATGTGTGTTTGAGATCAATAACTGCATTATGCTCCAACAATAATGAACAAACTCACATACGTACATCAAATTGTACACAATGACATGCATGTGTATAAGGTCTGTACCTGCCATGCACCAACAAAAATACACAGGCATTATAATTTATGTAGATATGTAAGCTAAAGATACTAGGGGAAATGCATGGCATTGAGGGGCGAGCCTGGTGCTTTGATAGATGCATGTATACACTTAGCTACCACTGATGACCTTCACCTGCAATTTGACATTGTAATAATTTTAGCACAGGGAACAAAACATGTACAGTTCAGTCTCAGTGTAGCTATCTACATGATGGTCTTAAAAATTTGTACCGGTACGTATTTCATGAAAACTAGCCGGATATTACAGTAAAGTAAAGTAATTACAACATTATATGTAATAATATGAATTGATCGCAAAAGGTATCACAAGCGTGCATAATAAGCAAGTCACAGGTGGTATCAGCTATTATAAAGAAAAGTAAATACGTAGTGAGGCCGCGTGGCTTTTGACAAAGTGTAAAGGAAGATCTTATATCTTTTATAAACAACATCTAATCAGTAGCTAATAGTCATCTATCTTTTTTATATTGTAGAAAATTATGTAGCTCGATATAGGACAGCTGCCAGAGGCAAGGCTTCTGATACTATACTTCAATGTAGCTATCTGTCTAGCCATTCAGTGCTATATGCAATCGTAACATCAAATGATCAGGTTTACTATTGGCTTTGATTATAAAGTTGTATTCACAGATAAATTATGGTTAGCACTTGAATGGTATATACATGCCTATGGTTAGCATTTGTGTGCTTTGGTTAACACTCCCCGTGTTTTATGTACTGCTTGTAATGTTTGATGTAATGTTGGTTTGCACTTAAATAGGTTTCAGCCATATAAAGGGAGTTTGACATATCAAGCAAGCAAGCAAGCAAGAAGACAGATTTCACTGTTGATCCCATATGGTGGGGCTCGCTAAGGCTCGCCCCAAGTAAGAGAATCATATACATACGTAACTTTACATGCAAAGATAAATCTAACTATAACACAATCAGGGGTGGATCCAGGATTTTCTGAGAGGGGGTCTGAACACAGAAGTGTATCTCTAATGCATGGGGTGTGGGGGTGCAGCCCCCAGAAGCTATATTGGGTTTTTTGTTATTATAACACCAAAATCATGCTTATTGTAAGATTTAGAGCATATTTAAGTAAATACAAGGAGCTATTTAACCAAACATGGAGTAGAGGGTGTGGTGGGTGCAATTCCTTGGAACATATAGGTTGTTTTATTACATAAAGTGTTGAAATGACACTTATCTCAAAAAATAATGCAGTTTAGTGTGTTTTTATACCAATACATCATTCTTTTGGCTTCTTTGATATATTTCTGGAGGGGGGTCTTGAGACCCCTAAGGCCTCCCTTGGTTCCGCCCCTGACAATATCATACAATCTAGTTATTATGTAGAACTAAGATGAATTAGATTAGTTAGCCTTGGGCAACTAAGAGATAGCTACGTACCTGCATCATTTTGACAAAGTATGATGTAATAGATGAAGTATATATTAAGGAACTGCAAAGCAGTCGCATAACTATGTACGTATGTAGGCTTATTCCATGGGCCACTCCAATATTTGACTCGGACTGCTCAGTTTAATAGCATGTTTGACTGTTCTATTAGAGTATATCAATCTGTTTCTGCTGACATGCCCTATTCGTATGTAACTATACAGCCACACTGTACAGAAAGCTGGTGACAGACAAGACAGTACTAGCTAGACACATACGTATACTTGGAGTTGGTTCAACCTTGTAAGTTGCAGTGTTGGAAAAATTTTTTACTTAAACAAAACTAAACATAGCTACTTGTTTAAGGCTTACGCACTATAACTAAACTAAATATAAAACTATTTATTACTTTGTTACTAGAACTATAAACTATAACTAAAGCTAATATGAGTAGCCTGTATTTTTGTAGTCCATAATTTAGCCACAATGTTCCTGCAACTGGTATTTTACGACTATAGTATTTGTCCTATAAGTCTTGTAATGGGTATATACAAGTTTACTGTCAATTAAAAGTACTGGTAAACAAGATTACAGAAATTATACTGAATATTATGCTTCTAGATATAACCAAGACAAAATTTTCACTTGTAGCTACTAAAACTAAACTAAAACAAAATTTCTAGCTTATACTAAAACTAGCTACATACCTAAAAGTTCTTAACATTAAAACATATTGTTACGTACCTTATGCGCGTGTGTACATACATATACAGATACTAAAGTTATGCACTCAATATAAAAAGTTTTAAAGATCCTAAATAGTAAATTATGTTGTGTTACATATAATCTTAGTTGCCAAATTATTAATTATATATAACTATATAATTGCTCTTTACTCTTGCAGTAGCTATAGCTTTTCAGTAACTGTGGTTACATACGTACATAATATGTGACCGGGTCTGCATAAATCAACCATCTAGTCGCACAAAAATCACCTAGTTTTTTCAAATATATCTTACCATAACTTTTGTTCTATTTATACTAACAAGCTAAATGTTTTACCACAAATACAGAATGTAATGGGGGATCTTTTAAAGCTTACAGAATAAAATTACTCCTTATAGAACTGAAGATATTCATGAATATTTAACTAGGTGTAATTTGCGCTCACGTGGTTGATTTTCGCAGGCCACATATAATGTACGTACATATGTACTAATGATGTTTTAATTAACTGACTAGCCTATAGCAAGTACAGTAAACTGAGAAGCTACATAATTATGCCGGGTACACTTCTAATGCTTGTATTATCTACAGTGCGATAACTCTGTGAAGTCATTAGTCAGCTACATGTATGAAGTCATGCATACATCTAAAAAATAATTCCCTGGTTCATTTTAGGTAGTCCTCTGTAGGTATTCTTTACATAAAGCATAATCATATAGCTAAGCATTATTTTAGTATAAATTTGTAATAACATACGTATACATAGCAATTAATTCTTATGCATAAGTTTTATTCAACAAGCAACTTGGCGTGTGTCTCCAGTCCCCTAACTGCCCATGCCATTTATTCACATGCATCAACAATAATGAATTTATCTCTTACTAAGAGTTATATGCCAGATTATATACATAGCTACATCTGTGAATAACTCATAGTTTAGGGTATAGCACAAAATTAATATGGATATCCCAAATAGGATATTTAATCAAGCACAATTTGGATAATTGACAGATAACTAACTAGTAGGGCTGCACCGATTCCAAATTTTACCGATACTTCAAGTACCAAGTACTGCTATTAAATGTATTTACAAGTACAAGTTACCGATACTGATACATGAAAGCACTCCACAGTCTGTAATCATAAGTTGCCATTTAACTAAAACACTTAAAAACATTTATAGAAATTCATTGTAATAGTACATATAAGGTATCAACAACAGAATTGGTAATTGTATAACGTGCTTTACCGATTCCGATACCACCAAAAAATGCTGCATGGTATTGGTCCGATACCGATACC
The DNA here is from genome assembly GCA_963930835.1 of Spongia lamella. NCBI lineage: Eukaryota > Metazoa > Porifera > Demospongiae > Dictyoceratida > Spongiidae > Spongia > Spongia lamella. The sequence goes on from OZ005747.1 coordinate 3,684,277, forward strand.
GATGCCAGTACTCGGTGCAGCCCTACTAACTAGTAATATGTTATATGATGATAAATTCCTGATACTGCAGTTGTGATTATAAGTTTCTTGATTCATTTGTTGCATACTTGATGTGCCATGTAGCTACCTTGATGGTATATATGTTAGAACATGGGCACCTGTACCTTTAGGCCTGTAGCTCTCAGACTTGGGTATGTACTAAATTATATATCATACAATCTCTCTTGTCCAGATTACGTACGTACTATATAATTATGTATATGTAAAGATACTGTATAGCTACTTTATACAGAGTTGGTTACTGAAGACTGAAGTGACACATTATGTACTTATTATACGTATAGCTACATTTTGGGTGCTTAAGTCTATATAATGCATTATGTATAATATTATATAACTTACCTGAAAAGAGTAATATCGTGTAACCCTTATTGAGTAATGAAATTAATAAGAATATTACAGGAAGTTACATTACCACTAGTAAGGGTACTTGAACATGACCATAATATTGTTAGTTTAATTGTAATCAAGGAATTTCCTTTTACAGAAGGAATTTAAACTTACTTTACAAGTCTGTTATCGTAAGGAAATTTTACTATATTTTCCAGTGTTCATATTGCGTATATGATATACTATGTGGTTATTATAGTCAGTGTCAAATGTAATTCCCTGCTTCCTTTTGGTAATCACCACTTATGTAGCTATAACTATTACTAATTGCTTTGTACTATATGTATATATAGATGAGTATATCATGCATGCCTAACAGTGTCATAACATTGCAATGCTCAATTCAGTTAACACATTAGCTACACAGGTTACACCCAACAGAAAACCACATGTGTGTTTGAGATCGATAACTGCATTATGCTCCAACAATAATGAACAAACTTACATACGTACATCAAATTGTACACAATGACATGCATGTGTATAAAGTCTGTACCTGCCATGCTCCAACAATAATACACAGGCACTATAATTTTATGTAGATATGTACGTAAGCTAGCTATAGATATTAAGAGAATCATATACGTAACTTTACATGCAAAGATAAATTTAACTATAACACAATCAGGGGTAGATCCAGGATTTTCTGAGTGGGGGTCTGAACACAGAAGTGCATGCATGTATCTCTGATGCAGGGGGTCTAGGGGGCGCAGCCCCCGAAGCTATAGGTTTTTTTTGTTATAACACCAAAATCATGCTTATTGTAAGATTTAAGGCATAGCTATTTAAGTAAATACAAGGAGCTATATAACCAAATATGGAGTAGGGGTGTGGTGGGTGCAACCCCTTGGAACATATAGGTTGTTTTATTACATAAAGTATTGAAATGACACTTATTTCAAGAAATAATGCATTTTAGTGTGTTTTATACCAATAAATCATTCTTTTGGCTTCTTTGATATATTTCTGGAGGGGGGGTCTCGAGACCCTAAAGACCCCCTTTGGATCCGCCCCTGACAATGCCATACAATCTACTCATTATGTAGAACAAAGATATTAGTTAGCCTTGGGCAACCAGCTAAGAGATACATATCATTTTGACAAAGAATAGATGAAGTACGTATTAAGGAACTGCATACAGGGCAGTGGAGTAACTACTTAGGCTTGTTCCACGGGCACACTCCAACAATTATTTGAATAACAAACCTCGGACTGCTTAGTTTTATAGCATGCTTGACTGTTTTATTAGAGTATATCCATCTGTTTTCTGTTGACATGCCCTATTCGTATGTAACTATACAGCCACACTGTACAGAAAGCTGGTAACAGACAAGACAGTACTAGCTAGACACATGTATATACCTGGAGTTGGTTCAACCTTGTGAGCTGCAGTGTTGGAAACAATTTTTAATATACTAAACTAAACGTAGCTACTTGTTTAATGCTTACTATAACTAAAACTATTTATTCCTTTGTTACTAGAACTATAAACTATAACTAAAGCTATATGAGTAGTCTGTATTTTTGTAGTCCATAATTTAGCCACAATGTTCCTGCAGCTGGTATTTTACGACTACTATTTGTCATATTTGTCTTGTAATGGGTATGCATATATAAGTTTACTGTCAATTAAAAGTACTGATAAACAAGATTACAGAAATGATACTGAATAATTTTATTATGCTTCTAGTTCTAACCAAGACAAAATTTTTGCTTGTAGCTACTAAAACTAAACTAAAACAAAATTTCTAGCTTATACTAAAACTAAACACTTTCTACATTGTACTAAAACTAAACTAAAACTAAATCCAAGCTTGTACTAAAACTAGAACAAAAACTAAAATGAATTGCTGTACTAAAACAACACTGATGAGTTGTAAACAAGTTAGCTAACTAGCTAGCTAACATGCAATCATATCCTCAGGAACTGGTATCTGAGCTATGCGCTTCTATCCTGGTTATTATAATAATCATATTCTTAATGTCTGTAGATGTTAAGATAAAAAAACTGAAGTCATACCTGTATGCGTGTTGTACTGATGAGTTGGACTTTTGATTGATTGATTTATAATTCAACTCCAGTGCTTAGCAATGCCATTCTTCCACACTGGAGCATATACATACATACAAGACAACATACAAGTACGTACAACCATACATCCTAATTATACATACACATACACATGCAACAACATACACATACAAATATTAAACTGTACTAAATGAAACACACACATAAAACCGCAATACATACAACATACACAAAAACCATAATTATAAACAATCAAGTCAGGTGCTTAAACAGATTGCTAGGGAAAGTCCCAATATCATGAAACATGCCAGATGGCAAGGAGTTCCACCATGCTGTAGCTTGAGAATGAAAGAAATGTTGAGTAAAACTCTTTCTGCAACATGCAACAGCTGCAAAGTATTCTGCATTTCACATTATAGCTATGTAGCTATACAAAATGTCCACCTGCATCTACGGCAATAAGTATTCTAGAAGTGTAGCTACTTAATACTTTGCCAATCGTTTTATTTAACTTAGCATTTACTGCAGAGTCATTAGTTGGTTGTGTTTTTGGAAAGATTCCTCAAAAAACAAAAAATACCTTCAACGTCACTTCATGATTGTACTCTTCATACGTACCCACGCATATAATCATTTAACATTAATAACCTACAATAGCTAATGAATGAGTGTAAGATTTTCTAATGGGATACAGTTTTTCGACAACTACGTAGCTACGTAGTTTGCAACCATCACAAGATTGTTCAACTTATATATATACAACCTTCACAAGGTTGTGTGGACATTGCAAATGCAAGCTGGACACAAACTTGCTTATACTTATTCAATTCATCACAGAAATGCATTAATTACACCCTAATAGAGCATACACGACGTGATCACCATTACTGATTAACTATACTATAATTGCATTGCCACCGGGTGGCTGCAAATCAGAACATCAAAGAACACTAATTTAGCTACATAGTTTGTGATTGAATTATAACTGCACAATAGCTATTAATATTAGTACGGCATGTTGTATGTATGTATACTGCAAGCAATATAACAGCCTGACTGTAAAAACTTGTGGTCTGGCCACCCAAGACTACATACAGTACTGGCCAATGTAGCTATCTGCTCAGCATTTTATCGAGGTATTATACTCATCTAGCCATGATTAAAACAATGGCATCAATAAAGGATACCAGTTATGTACATAGGTGACCATGCAAGATCTGGAATTGACCTGATTACTAACTACATAGTTAATATATACATAGCTAGATGTGGTCTCAGCTTTCAAAAGTGTCTCTGTGTAGGCTTAAGTCTATTATGCTTCTAATTATACCTCAGTATTTTTCTAACTTATTTTTTCCCTAGACCGAACCCTAGACTAAATTATTTCCAATAACCTAAAATGTAAATTTACTTCATTATTTATTATCACACAAACCATAACACTTTCATACCTCAATATGCAAGAAAGACGCAACAAATGATATACTAGGGGAAATACATGGCATTGGGGGCAAGCCTGGTGCTTTGATATATGCACTTAGCTACCACTGATACCTTCACATGCAATTTGACATTGTAATAATTATAAGCACAGAGAACAAAACATGTACAGTTCAGTCTCAGTGTACAAGCAATAGTGCAGCTGTCTACATGATGGTCTTAAAAATTTGTACCGGGTACATATTTCATGAAAACTAGCCAGATATCATTAAGTACGGTAGTACTTAATAGTAGGGATTGGTAAGAAATTGTATGGTTTCCCGATTTTTCGCACTTCATAAAACAACCTTCCAATAGGCTTTACCCGAAAAAACCGACTGGAATGCATTGGCAAGGCTGTAATGATGCTGTACCTTGGTAAAACGAAGCGACAAGTCGAATATTTCGACCTACAGCCAACTTTGAAAATTTCGAAATTCACCTGTATTTCGTCTGCCAGCCTGCCAGCCTGCCTGCCGTAAGACCCGGTTGCGCTAGGTGTAGGGCTCCAGAAATTTCACACAATAAAGGTAATGGCGGCGGATTTACGAAAATGTTGTTCCGAAGACGATTTACCCACTGCGCCATGGCGATTCCTTTTATCCTTCATTCCCTTCCTTGTTCTTCTATATTCCTTTAGCAAGGTGTGAATCTCACCTTCGAAGGTGACGATAGCCTGTTACGGCTTCTGCTTATTACGTCACGCAAAAACCTGGCTTGCACGTGATATAATTAGTTACAGTAGCACCATGGCACGATGTTTTCGCGTGTACTTTATTACATCGTGAACTTCGAGATTATAGCCTTGGACAAATAGCTTTTGCTGTTTTTCGAGTGTTATTTGCTATCACACAGCTGCTTTGCCATGTAAGCGCGTTGTTAACAACCGCCTGTAAACAAGCATAATTATTACGTAAGCGCCTGTAATATTTTTGCGCTTGCTGAAAGATTATTATGAATGCTTAGCATGTATAAAAAACAAACAAACTAGAATGATAAAAAAATTAAAAATTTCAAAAAGTAAGTAGGGATTGAATTCAATAGTGCTACAAAAAGTAAGGAAACAAGGAATAAGATTTTGGGACGAGAGAACATTCTGGCATGAGATAGCTAATTTATAAAAGTTTAATCCCTACTTTTGGCAAACCTACTGTGAGCCAAAAGTATAGGGATTAAACTTTTATAAATTATCTCATGCCAGAATGTTCTCTCGTCCCAAAATCTTATTCCTTGTTTCCTTACTTTTTGTAGCACTATTGAATTCAATCCCTACCTACCTTTTGAAATTTTTAATTTTTTTTAATTACAGTAAAGTACGTAATTACAGCGGATTGAAATAACATATGTAATAATATCAATTCATCACAAAAGGTATCACAAGCATGCATAATGAGCAAGTCACGGGTGGTATCGGCTATTATAAAGAAAAGTAAATAGTGAGGCCCCGTAACTTTTGACAAAGTGTAAAGGAAGATCTTATATTTATAAATAGTCATCTATCTTTATATTGTAGAAAATTATGTAGCTGGCTATAGGGCAGAAAGGCAGCTGATACTATACTTCAATGTATCTATCTAGCCATTCAGTGCTATATACAATCCTAACATCAAACGATCAGCTTTACTATTGCTTACAAATAGAAACGCTAGACTTTGATTAGAAAGTTGTATTCTCACACATTGTGGTTAATAAATTATGGTTAGCACTTGAATGGTATATACATGCCTATGGTTAGCATTTAATGGTTCGCGTGCTATGGTTAGCACTCCACGTGTTTTATGTAATGCTTGTAATGTTTGGTGTAATGTTGGTTTGCATTTAAACGGCTTTCAGCCATATAAAGGGATTTTGACGTATCAAGCAAGCAAGCAAGTGAGCAAGAAAGCAAGAAGACAGATTTCACTGTTGATCCCATATGGTGGGGCTCGCTAAGTATTGCCCCAATTATTGTGCTAGGCAGCCTAGGCTGTCATGGACATGCAGAATATTTGATTGTGGGTTTAAGTTAGTACAAATGCAAGCCTTGATTCAAGCTAAAGATGAGCCCTGGCTTTGTAGCAGCATTTGTAACTTTGATGATAATATATACGTTAGTTGTAGCTACTTGTAGCACAAAAGGTTTTCTGACTGACATGTACGTACACCCTCAGCCCTCAGGTTAGGTGTACACATCAGACATGTCAGTACTAGATACTCATGTTACAACTACTATACTTGTTCAGTTGTTCAGTAATTATGCAGCCATCTGCCCATTGCCTAAAATAAGGGGTTATCACTGCACAAATGTGCAGTGATACAATGTAAATTGTGCAGTGTAAAATTGTCATCATTTATCTTAAAAAACACATCATAGCTATACGTATATAGCTACGCACATAATAAGTACTAGGTGAAAGATACAAAATTTGCAAAATTGCTTTACCAAGCAGCTGCAGTGACTCATTTACTAAATATGGTAAATCAATTAGTGATATGTGCATACTCCATGAATCCAACTATAAATCCGCAGGAGTTATATCTTTTCCAGAGCAGAAGGAAGATGATGAAACTGAAGAGGAATTTGCATACATAGGTAAAGGAGGAACAGTAGAGTTCAAAATGGAAAAATATGCAGAGCAACAAGCAGGACTTAGCAGGTAAAGAGATGTTAAAGAATGCTGGAGACTTGAGTGCCAAAATACTAACGGAAGACAATCAAATTGATCAAATAACTATGTTTGGCTTGGCTACTAACTACGAATCAGGAATGACTAAACTTTTGAAATTGATTATCAATTTTGAATCACTACAATCGAGATTAGTCTGCTCAATGATGTAATCCGGATGGATAGTGCTTTCAACTGGCTGTTGAAATGCATTACGTGACTAGCACATATAGCTACTATAGCTATAGCTGTTCTACATAGCTAGCTAGCTCTCTAGCTGTTTCGTTGTATTTCACTGTAGCTGTAGATGGTGAGTGATAAACTACTTGTTTCCTTACTTTTTATTACAATCCCCACTCCCATTTTAATTCAATTTTTGTTTAAAATCTAGTAATCTAATAGTCACCATAATTATACTTGTAAGACAGATTTTGTACCAGTTATGAGTAGTTAGTTTATGTACGTATAGAGTTCTTTCATCTCCATAGCAACGCAAACAATCCGCCATATTCCCGAACAACCTACATCTGTGAATAACACATAGTAAAGATATTTTTAGGGTATAGCACAAATATATGGATATCCCAAACAGGATATTTAATCAAGCAAAATTTGCATAATTGACAGATAGCTAACTAGTAATGTTATATGATGATAAATTCCTGATACTGCAGTTGTAATTATAAGTTTCTTGATTCATTTGTTGCATACTTGATGCGCCATGTAGCTACCATGATGGTATTATATGTTAGAACATGTGCATCTGTACCTTTTGGCCTGTAGCTTTCAGACTTGGGTATGATATCAGAAAATCTCTCTTGCCCACATTACGTACGTATATCAGGGGATTTTCTGAGAGGGGGTCTGAACACAGAAGTGTATCTCTGATGCAGGGGATCTGGGAGGCACAGCCCCCAAAAGCTATAGGGTTTTTTGTTATTATAACACCAAAATCATGAAATTTAGAGCATATTTAAGTAAATACAAGGAGCTATTTAACCAAATATGGAGTAGGGGTGTGGTGGGTGCAACCCCTTGGAACATATAGGTTGTTTTATTACATAAAGTGCTGAAATGACACTTATTTCAAGAAATAATGCATTTTAGTGTGTTTATACTAATACATCATTCTTTTGGCTTCTTTGATATATTTCTGGAGGGAGGGGATCTTGAGATCCCAAAGAACCCCCCTTAGATCCGCCCCTGTATGTAATTATGTATATGTAAAGATACTGTATAGCTACTTTATACAGAATTGGTTACTGAAGACTGAAGTAACACATTATGTACTTATTATTATGTAGCTACATTTTGGGTGCTTAATTCTATATAGCAGCATTTACATATAACTTACCCGAAAGGTATAAGTTACTAGATGATAAATTCAAAAAGAGTAATAGCTACACTATATCATGTAACCTTTATTGAGTAATGAAATTCACAATTGATAAGAATATCACAGGAAGTTACATTACCACTAGTAAGGTTATTTGAGCATGACCATATTGTAATCAAGGAATTTTCTCTTACATAAGGAATTTAGAACTTACTTTACAAGTCTGTTATTGTAAGAAAATTTGTAGAAGGAAATTACAATATTTCCAGTGTTCATATTGTGTATATGGTATGTGGTTGTGGTTATAGTGTCAAATGTAATTCCTAGCTTCCCTTTGGTAATCACCAGATTCACCACTTACATAGCTATAACCTATATTACTAATTACTTTATACTATATGTATATAGATGAGTATATCATGTATGCCTAACAGTGTCATAACATTGCAATGCTCAATTCAGTTAACACATTAGCTACATACACAAGTTACACCCAATAGCAAACCACATGTGTGTTTGAGATCAGTAACTGCATTATGCTCCAACAATAATGAACAAACTCACATACGTACATCAAATTGTACACAATGACATGCATGTGTATAAGGTCTGTACCTGCCATGCTCCAACAATAATACACAGGCATTATAATTTTATGTAGATATGTAAGCTATAGATATTAACAGAATCATATACATAACTTTACATGCAAAGACAAATTTAACTATAATACAATCAGGAGCGAATCCAGGATTTTCTGAGAGGGGGTCTGAACACAGAAGTGTATCACTGATGCAGGGTGTCTGGGGGGTGCAGCCCCCGGAAGCTATAGGGTTTTTTGTTATTATAACACTAAAATCATGCTTATTGTAAGATTTAGAGTATATTTAAGTAAATACAAGGAGCTATTTAACCAAATATGGAGTAGGGGGTGTGGTGGGTGCAACCCCTTGGAACATATAGGTTGTTTTATTACATAAAGCGTGAAACGACACTTATTTCAAGAAATAATAATTCATTTTAGTGTGTTTTATACCAATACATCATTCTTTTGGCTTCTTTGATATATTTCTGGAGGGAAATCTCGAGACCCCAAAGACCCCCCTTGGATCCGCTCCTGACAATATCATACAATCTACTCATTATGTAGAACAAAGACGAATTAGATTAGTTAGCCTTGGGCAACTAAGAGCGGATACGTACGTATCATTTTGACAAAATATCAAGTAATAGATGAAGTACGTATTAAGGAACTGCAAGGCAGTGGCGTAACTATGTAGGCTTGTTCCATGGGTGCACTACAACAATTATTTGATTAACAAACCTCGGACTGTTCAGTTTGATAGCATGTTTGACTGTTCTATTAGAGTATATCAATCTTTTTCTGTTGACATGCCCTATTCGTATGTAACTATACAGCCACACTGTAAAGAAAGCTGGTGACAGACAAGACAGTACTAGCTAGACACATATGCAGTGTTGGAAAAAAGTTTTAGTATACTAGTAAAACAAAACTAAACGTAGCTACTTGTTTAAGGCTTATACTATAACTAAACTAGAACTATTTATTTCTTTGTTACTAGATCTACAAACTCTACGTATATGAGTAGCCTGTATTTTTGTAGTCCATAATTTAGCCACAATGTTCTTGCAGCTGGTATTTTACGACTAGCTACTATTTGCCATATTTGTCTTGTAATGAGTATGCATATACAAGTTTATCTACTGTCAATTAAAGTACTGGTAAACAAGATTGCAGAAATTATACTGAATATTATACTTCTAGTTCCAACCAAGACAAAATTTTTGCTTGTAGCTACTAAAACTAAACTAAAACAAAATTTCTACGTAGCTTATACTAACACTATATAGCTACCTAAAAGTTCTTCACATTAAAACATATTGTTACATACCTTATGTGCGTGTATACAGTAGCTAAAGTACCAAAAAGTGTGGTCAAATTTTATGTGCACATAAGCCCTATTTTCTCATGCCGGGTCACATATATGTAACAATGAGGGTCAGTACATAGCTAGCTACACGATAATGATTATTACGTATACACTAAAAGTTCTTAACATTGTTACGTACGTACATACGTACCTTATACGCGTGTATACATGCATATACAGATACTAACTTAGCTAAAGAAACAAGCACTCAATATAAAACTTTTAAAGATCCTAATTTAAATAGCAAATTATCTTGTGTTACATATAATCTTGGTTGCCAAATTATTAAGTAGCTACCATATCACACTGGTATACATATATGACTACTATAGCTGCTCTTTACTCTTGCAGTAGCAATAGCTTTTCAGTAACTGTAGTTACATACGTACATAATATAATGTACGTACGTATGTACTAACGATGTATTAACTGACTAGCCTATAGCTATACATAGCTACATCTGTGATTATGTTATGAAACCTTATCAAATTTGTTAGGCAAGGCATAATATAGCTATACTAAAATAATGCTTAGCTATATGATTATGTTTTATGTAAAGAATATCTACAGATGACTACCTAAAATGAACCAGGGAATTACCTTTTAGATGTATGCATGACTTCATACACGTAGCTGACTAATGACTTCACAGTTATTGCACTGTAGATAATACAAACATTAGAAGTGTACCGTAATTAGCTTCTCAGTTTACTGTACTTGTTATTATTTACATATCTAACTAGCTAGCTACTTAGCTGATGACATTTAGTAATAGCTACATATTATATTATTGCTTATAGGTATGGCCAGCTGGGACATGCATTGTTGAAGAACTTAACATCATGAGAATTATTGACTGCATGGTGCAACATGTACATGTAGCTAGCTACATTAATCTACATATATAGCATACTAGACTGAGATTATAATTAGCTAATACTCAGCTCAAGATCAATAACAATATTAATGCAATGTTGAAGTTAAATTTTCTGTACATAAAACATATACATAATATCTAGCTATACCACAATTAAATGATAGTATTCTGAAACATATTTTGCAAGGATGTGGCTTCATTTATTTTTATGACCATATCCTGAATCAGTAAATTTAATTATCAGATTATGTCATTAAATTTCATATAAACATGTGGTAAACTGTATTAGATAATGTCATAAAATACAAAGTAATATTGCATCATAATACGTAGTGTGTTTGTACAGAGCATTAGAGCGTTGGACACTCTCTCTCCTTATATGTATTATGAACTCTTGGTGATGCGTAACTACTGTTGCAACTCACAATGTGCAGTGTATAATTATGTTAGCATTTCGCCGAACCAAAAGTTTTGTACATCCCCATGTTGTATGTACAGGTCATTATGGTATATTGTTTTGTAGTTTGTTAATATCAGGCCAGCAACCCAACATTGTATGGACACTTATATGTGTGCAGACAAACTCTTAAGTTTTGTCTTGACGTGACAATTAGTAGCTAAGTTTTACCTGAAGCTATTACATATATTTTTTCCTTTCTTTAAGAGTGCAGCTGAAGTGGTAAGTTGTGTGTGTGTGTGTGTGTGTGTGTGTGTGTGTGTGTGTGTGTGTGTGTGTGTGTGTGTGTGTGTGTGTGTGTGTGTGTGTGTGTGTGTGTGTGTGTGTGTGTGTGTGTGTGTGTAAGTGTGTGTGCATGTGTTTGTTTGTTTGTGTGTGTGTGTGTGTGTGTGTGTGTGTGTGTGTGTGTGTGTGTGTGTGTGTGTGTGTGTGTGTGTGTGTGGGTGCATGCGCACGTGCATGTGTTTATGTGTGTGTGTGTGTGTATGTGTGTGTGTTGTACAGTGGCGATTCTATAACTAGGATACAGGGAGAGTCTAAAGGCCCCTGATCGATGACCAAAGAAAAACAGACGCAAAGAAACTTCCCTCTAACATGACAGCTCTCAAAATAACCGCTATAGTTACTTCCTTAATAAATATTGCCTATAAAGGCATGACAGACTGCTAAAAATTTAATTTAACAACACTAATGTATACTACAAGATTTTTCACAACTTATTATTCAACAGGGGACAAGCCCCCATTAAAATCGCCTATGGACTCTTGTATGTTGAGTGTGTAATATGCATATAATATAATGTATGTGTGTATATGTGTGAGTGTGTAACATGCATGACCATGTGTATGTAGGATGAAGATCCTCTAAACTCTAATGACGATGATGATAGTCTGAAATCGGATGATGAGGAAAAATTTGGAACTGAAAATATTATCGTGTGTCAATTTGATGATGTAGAGACCATGGAGATACCATTACTGTAGCTATATATTGTATAGCACAAAATTTTGTGAACTGATGTACTACTGAGATCAACCTTTTGAAGCACTTAGCAAACAGTTTTAGCAACCATAATAATTATACCATATAGCTGGTTTTTTCACTGCTAAAAGTATTCACTAATAAAATTTTCACAGGTTTTATTTTCACACTTTGGTGATGCATCCCATAGAATTTGTATTGTAGAAGAAGTATTAGCAGAATTAATTTTAGTGTTTGGCCTAATAGCGAAAATAAAAACCTAGCGAAAATAACCCTCTATACGGTATGACACGGTTTTTACTGAAACACTCTAATTTAACCTACATCTGATCAATGCTTTACGTTTTTACTATGTGTTGCACAAAATAACCAATTTGTAAATGTTATCTCTGCCCCATGGCAATGCCCACCAAGGGTTGTGCTATAGAGTAGATAAACAGGTGTCCGATCCTTGTCATCAACACTGTTATGCATTTTTAAAATGTGCAGCAAAATTTTTTGATGGGGAAAATATTGACGGACACCATCTTAGGCCACCTGTATTAGCTATACTACTGGAAACTATTGAACAGGAAAAGTTTTATGGTTTGCTAGTTTAACATCAATAGTCAATATTTTCTTCCACTAATATTTCCCCCGTCAAAAAGACTGCGCTGTATGGTAATCATGTAAGTGAGCCTTCAATGTGCGCATGTTACTCATCATTGATCATATTAAATTATTTGTACGTAGGTGACCCGCACTAGAATAGGCGGTAGAAACTGATGGAAATTTCACCTCAAGGATGGCATAATGAACCTTGATGGACGTGATTACGTATTTCAGAAAGCAACTGGGGAGGCTGATTGGTGATTTTTGTATATACGTAGCTGCATATAGCTAGCTAGCTAGATTATAGAATAGTTTTGAACTAAGTTTTGCACATTTGTATAATTTCATGTAACAACAATAATTTACAATGTATGTATTTTGCCATGCACAATGATGTTAGCTACAAAACCTTATTATTATATTGTACATATGAACTGTATAATTATCTCATGTCTGTTTTTCTGTATCTACGTATAATGAAGACCACTAGGTTAAGGCAATAAAATTACTTACCAATAGATGTAGGTAATGTGTGGACATGCACGTACACACACACATACAGTTGTCTGGTTTAAAAGTGACCTGGCAATGCCACACTGGTTGCGACAGCTGGACAGCTGGATCAGTTGTTAGACAAAAATGATACATATATACCTTGACACTCTTATACCTAGTGCATTGCTATGTGGTACTCTAACATGTGTAATTATGTGTGACCCAGCATGAGAAACCAAGGCTTATGTATGTACGTAAAATTTGACTAACGTGAACTTTTATAAAAATATTTTACCCTTCATATTCTCTAATAAAGCAGTCAAACATTATATTAAAGCTGAGGGAAATACTATTTCAAAAAGTAATACATATAAAGGGGCTGTGAGATGTTTACAAGGAAAGCCTTACAAAGTTAGCTTAACAAGCTTGTTACAGCTGTATTAGCCAATGGTTTGTGGTAATAATTATTTTGAGTCATGTAACACAAAATATTATGTGGCTTCAAAACATCACACAGCCCCTATAACTTCCTAAGCAACATAAAATTATGTGTATATATATAACATCCGATGATGTTTTAATTATTATAGCTAGATCTTTTTCATAATAATAAACAGGCACTTGATTTAGGGCTGAGCATGAGGTACGTAGCTAATAATTATGCTCAAAATTAATTCTTTTATTTCTTTGCCTTATAATTTTATTTCCATGCTCTAATATTCATACAATGTTAAAAACATAATAAAATTATATAGCTATCACTTTTGATATCTGACTGCTCTAGATCTGTTAGAGTATAAAGACTGAGTTAACCTGACTGCTTTAATAGAATATTTCACTGTTCTATATATCAATCTGTTTTGCATGACATGACCAAAGACCCAGGCATCATAATAATTATTATACATTAGTGAAACAAATCTCAATTTTAGATATTCCAATGTTCTTTTAGCTATTATCTACGTATGTACTCTTTGTCTTTAACTCACTTCTATGGTAATTGGTAAGGATACTTTTTAACTTATGGTATACATGCAATTACACCATACATCTTCACTGTTATACTCAATCTCTAGTCATCTAAGTTTTGTAATCTAACGAGAAAGCTAAGATTTACTATTGTAATGAGCTAACCATCATGCAAGATTTACAGCCTTCACAAGGTTGTGTGCACCTTGCATAATGATAGCTAATGCAAGCTTGTCACAAAGTTACTAACAACCTAGGCCTGCGTCGATTATGCCAGCATAATTTTTAGCATAATAGGTGTGCTAAAGCATCAAGCATAATGCCAGCATAATAATAGCGCGGGGCGCAAACTACATAATTAAAACCCACTCGTGCCATTTATACAGTCTAAAATATATACTCACCCCCACTGCCATTCAACACTTCACAACAGCAGAAATTCACAGGGCATAGTTCCTTCATAATCGCTATGTGTTAGGCACCTCTAAAATTAATTATAATGATTTTTGTTGAAATCTCTTATACTACTCGCATGTGGCAGATCAGAATTTATGCTGTATGTAGAGGTAACAGGAGGTTCATAAACAAGTGAGCTTATAGAAATATATATTAAACTGTGCATGTATTATTAGTACTTACTGTAGTAGCATAATTGATTGTGGAGTAGCATAAAATATAGCATAATAGGCACTAAATTGGAGCAATTCCAAAAAGCATAATAGGCAATTTTCAGAGCATAATAGACGCAGCCCTAACAACCATGCAAGGCTGTATAGCAACCTTACAACCCCCTAGATACGTATATCACGCTTACTCATGTGATCATATCAATAATAACAATATAATGACATCACACTCATAGCTTGATATAACTATTACTTACATATTACGATTACAAAGATGACCATATCATGATTATAACTATAGCTATAGCTATGCAGAAAATAATAATTATACAAAACTGAAATGTATGTATGTATGTATGTATGTACGTACATGTGTGTTATGTAGTACATTATAATGTAAACTACTAAACTAGAGCACTACACAGTAACTAATACATGATAACAACTGTTTCCAAGGCTAATTTAGATCTTCAATCTCATTCAGAGCTTCCATAAATGGATCTCGACACCACATGATATCTGGTAGTTGCTCACTTGTCCGGTTACTACACGTGAAAGATAACAAACATTAGTTACTTTGTCATTGGTACATACGTACGTACATAGCTACATACATACGTACGTATGCATGTAGCTTGTGATGTTTAGGTTTGTATTTATATTAGTGCTGAAAGGAATAATCGGATATTCGGACTATTCGTTAGTATTAATGATATTTGTATAGTTAGAATATTCGTTTTCTATTTAAAGCCTTACATTTATCTAGTATAGCAGTTTCTTTGCTTGTTTTTTATTGCATATTGGATATTTGACTAAAGGTTTTATTTGATTTTGCTTTTTGTGATTTCTTTTCATAATAAGTTGTTTTATCAGAGGTATTAGGTCATTTTTAATTTTTTATATATGGCTTTGGACAATAGATTAATCGGTATTCGTTCGAATTGAGAATCAACTATTCGAATATATAGTAAAAATTGCCATTTGTTTCAGTACTAATTTATATCTATAGCTATAGATGTACATAGTAAGTACATAGCTAAAGGTAGCAGAAAAGCATTTTATGTAGCTATTATTATCTATAGCTAGTTCTTGTGCTGTACTGTAAACAAGTAGGACACATTATTTTGAATTGTGATTTGGGATGCATGTAAATTTGATTGTACCCGATATACGTATATACATACACGTGTAGCTCATATGCTCATGTAGCTCTTAGTATAGCCAAGAGCTTACGTATATGCTAAAAAATTCTACTATGCATTTTATAGCTACCATTACTATTGGAAGAACAGAAACAGTAGACTCGTGTACTCAGACATAGAATTTTCATTTTGTAGGATGGTATCATCAGAATTCTGCTTTTGCTCAAAGTGTCATATTAAGTTTATGATTGCATAATTCATACAGAAATTTTTGAAAGTACGTAGCAAGCTATTGTATGTATGTACATACGTAGAATGTACTTACACGTCACAAATTGTTGCATTCACTCTCCTACTATCATCAACAATATTGACATGCTCATTTTCAGCAGACGTTTCATGAATAGGAATTACATTATATTTATTTAAGTGCAGTTGTAATTTAATGTAACAATATCCAGGTAACTTTTTAATCTTCTCCTTATTTATCATCAGTGACATAGCAATAAATATCAACAATGGCAGAATTACTATAATGAAAGTTAATGCCACTAACAACTTTGAATTAAAGCTATCAAAAGATTCGACCAATGGTAACACTGAAACTAAAACTAAGAAATGTAAAACTACTCCGTCAAAAACATTCAGCAAAGGGCTTGAATATGGCCTTAAAATTTGATGGATTAAATCTATCATTACACAAGCAGTGATGAGTAAATATTGAAAAATAGAATCATCAGATGAATTAACAATGACAATTGTAATGATCACTAGTCGACAAATCATGTAATAAGCTGCAAAGTAACGATACTTGTCTTTGTAGCAACCTTGAAACTGATCCAGTAATGGTTTTACCTTTACAAAGTTGATTTTAGAATTCAAGAATGGTTCAAGCGCTAACACAAGCGGAAGACCAATTACAATTACTATTGTAAATACCAATGCGACAATTGCGTATGCTAGATGGCGACCATGAAAATACTGAACATCAGGAGACACGTACGTGTAAACTTTATCAACTTTATGAAATATTAATGGTCTCATTAACAGCAGTGAAGTAGCTGCCAAAGAAGTGTATGATAATAATAACAGACAACAGATTACATGGATAATTTCTTTACTAATGAAAGATGACAGTCTACGAGATCTCCTAGCTAGCACAGTAATCATTACTAGGAAAAGTGATATAGCAACTGGATGAATGTAGTGAATAAATTGTTGATCAATTCCGCTCATGTTTGTAATGAAACAGAATTTCCCAAGAAATTGTGGAATGATTTTTGCAACGCTGGACATAACATTGATAGTTGTGTAGAGTACATTTGAAGGTGACAAATTTTGGCTTAATAAAAGATCCAGCACACTGTAGTAATATGTTATAGCATATAAATATCCAATTCCAACTTTAAAGTGCATCATTGAAAAAACTGCCGCAATTATTACGATCCAATATAACAGTATTAATGTAAGCACTAGTATTGTCTGTCCAGTGCTACATTCCTGTACATTAATGCATTCTACAGAATCAAATGATAGAGTATAGCCTTCCTCGCAGCTACCACAAGCAGTACCAGACCTGTGTGATCTACACTGATTATCTCTTACCGGTGAAAGCTGGTAGTATCCATTGGAAGTCTCACAGCAAGTGAAGTTACAATAATTGATTGGACAAAATGTTACTGTTGGTTTACCAGTCACACTACCAAACCAGTAACCTCTCTTGATAGTTGAATTACTACCAGAACAAAACACGATGTCATCAGCATTGTAGCATTCACATGTCTTTGAGTCAGGATACTGCCAGAAGCCAGGATGACATGGTTTAAGCTCAATAATTAGGTTTACTGATATCTGTTTCCAGTCAGAATTAAGTGCAATATTTAATGTAATATTAATTGAGAAGTTTGTTGATTCTGATAAAGTTTGATTACCAATGATGTTAATCCCTTCAAATTTACTACCAGATATTAAAACATCCTTTGGACCACTGTTAAAATAGTTCGAATGTGCTTCATCAAGTACTAGGAACTGTGTTGAATCAATAGATTGGTTATAGTAGTCTAACACACAGGCAGGTATTACAATTTCTGTGCCAAGCATTACATTCTTCACATAGTAACTGTTGCATTGTGTGTCATTATCATTATCAATGCATATGGCTGGATCATAGAGCTTCAATTGATTTGGTGGAGTAGCAATATATTTATAACTTACACCCACTGTTCTGTTAATTACACAATTACTGTTGCACAACTCTGTGACCTCTTGATATACCGAACTACCTAAAACTTTGGCAAAATTTTTTGTAAAATTCATATGTTTTTTATCACCGTTATTAACCATTATAGCACATGTATCTAGAAATATTGCACCGCCATATTGAGCATTATTGTGAATACATTTGAGGGCAGTGTGGTATTTCAATATGATCGATGAATCTGTTAAGACATTTATAGCTCCTCCACCCACAGTAGCTACGTTGTTGCAGAATAATGCAGTGGAATTTCTTTCAAACAGTATTTCTGTTTTATTTCTAATGCATACAGCTCCACCATGCAAAGCTCTGTTATTATCAAATGTTGCCAAAGCATTGTCTTGCATAATAAAATTGCAGCTGTAATTAAAATATCCGGCCCCACCACTTTGTGTAGCTTCATTGTGAGCAAATAATAAATCTGAATTTCCTGTTAATGTAATATTACAGTGATCATTAGCTAAAATAGCTCCACCATAAAATGCTCTGTTGTGGTGAAATGTCACATTAGTGAATTCAGAAAATGAAGCATCAGAACTACTATCCAAGCACAGTGCACCACAATTTAATGTAGCTCTATTGTAAGCTAATGTTACTGTAGAGTTTCCATTAAACCAAATTTTGCTATTTGTAATATATAACATTCCAGCATTTTGAGCTGTATTTTTAACAAATCTTACTGTAGTGTTATCGTCAAATATGACTTTGGAGCTTAAGCTGAAATACCCAACTCCAAAACTTTGTCTAGCATGATTATTGTGAAATGATACGTTGGATGTTTCTTTAAACATGATAGAAGAGTTAGTAATGTAAAATGTTCCACCATTATCAGCTGTGTTGTAGTCAAAGATTACTGCCGAGTTTCCCTCAAAAGAAATATCAGAATAGTGATTGCTTAGTATAACACCACCATTATTTTTTGCAGTGTTATTGATAAAGGATGATGTAGAATTATCCCTAAATGTAATATTGCACATATTGTATGAATATATTGCTCCTCCATCTTGACTAGCCTTGTTGCCATTGAATATTACATTAGAATTACCTTTAATAGTGACATCGCCATTGTTGGAACACACAAGGGCTCCTCCAGAAGAAGACTGTGCAAAATTATTATTAAATGTTACTGTAGCATATTCTTCAATGATCACAATACTCTCAGAAGATACTACAGCTCCACCACCACTAGCTGTATTATTGATGAATGTTACTAAAGAGTGTCCTGAAAACCTGATTTTGCTTTTATGAAGAGCACAGATAGCACCAGCAGAAGATCCATGATTACTACTAGTATGTGATGCTGTATTAGCGGTATATACATTAGTAAAGACAGAAAGCAAAGAGGATGGCACAACTCCACAATAATGAGCCTTATTATTATCAATCATGACTGTTGACCTGTCTTTAAAAACAACATGAGCATTGATTGAAAGTATGGCTGTGCCAAAATCAGCTATGTTATTGAGAAATGTTATGCTAGAATTCTCTTCAAAGGATATGTTGCCATTATTTTCAGAGAATACAGTTCCACCAACCGGTAGGTCCATAGCATTTGAAAATATAACATTGTTAGTGAAATTTACAGAAGAATTTCCAATAAATGTCATGTGAGAATTATCAGATGAATAAATGGCACTACCATATTGTGTGGCTGAGTTTTTATTGAATGTCACTTTACTGGTTGCTTTAAATTTCACAATAGAGCTATCCATAGAGTAAATAGTACCATTGGTGGCTCTGTTATCAGCAAATGTAACTATGGAATTGTTATCAAATAACAAACTGGAATGATCATTTAAAAATATCGCTGCACCATTGTGACGAACAGTGTTGGTAATAAATTTTGTCTTTGAATTTTCACCAAATGTAACAGTAGAGTGATCACTGATATAAATTCCTGCACCATTTTTTGCAACATTGTTCTCAAATAAGACTTCTCCATTGATATGAACATTACTATAGCTTGATAGGTAAATGGATACACCTTGGTTATTGTGAAAACTAGAATTAATAAGATATATATCATGCTTGTCATTAGAACATTCAAAGTAAATTATACTTTTAGCATTTTTATTGGAACTGAAGTAGCAATTTTGAATAGTAAACAAATAAAATTTATTTTGTAAGGAGGAAAATATAGCTGCACCGTGACCTGTATATGGGCTGCTGTTAACAAACTCGCAATTATAAATATTTACATGCTGGACATCTTGTAGATTGATGACTTGTCCTATTGAATGCTGGAAAGAACAATTATGAATTGTTACATTTCTGTATCCAGAAATTGAGATTGCCCCCATAACTTCAAAACTTTCGGCATTTCTAGCATATCCACATCCAATCCATGTGATACCTTCTATTATTAAATTGCTATCTTTATTAGCCTGCAATGACAATCCGCCATAATGTCCACAGAGTACAGTAGGATTATTGTGGCCAATGATAGCAATATCAGTTTGTACATAAAGCATAGTAGATAATGTTGTAAGTTTATCTGAAATATTAACTAAATTACCCTTGATATTTATCTCCTTGCATTTATTACTTATATATCTAAATACTATCTGTTCACTACACCAAACTATTCCTTCACTATCAATTGTGAGAGCATCACCTTGCTCATCATATGATAAACATACCTTGTCACACCATTTTGGTGTGAGATCATTGAATAATACACTAGAATGACCTTTTACTATAACTTCACAGTTCCTGTTAGTGAAAACTGTTGCACCAAATGTTGCATTGTTATTATTGAAGGCTACAGTTGAATTATCATCAGAAGTGATAGAGCAATAATCACGGGCTAATATAGCTCCACCATATTCACCAGTATTATCACTAAACAATGTAGTAGAATTTCCTTCAAAAGATAAAGTGCTTTCAAGAGTGAAGTATATAGCTCCTCCGTAATCAGCAGTATTGTTACTGAACAATGCAGTGGAAATCTCTTTAAAAGATATTTGGCCACCACCTATACATCTTATAGCTCCACCTTGACCTGCATTATTACCATTAAATACTGTAGTAGAATTTCCTTTAAAAGATATAGAGCTATTGAAGAAAGAGTATATAGCTCCACCATAACCAGCAATATTATTACTAAACACTGTAGTCGAATTTCCTTTAAAAGATATATAAGTATTGAAGTAAGAGTATATAGCTCCACCATGAATAGCTGCAATATTATTACTAAACACTGTAGTGGAATTTCCTTCAAAAGATATTCTGCTATAATAACCAGAAATTGCAACATGAGTATTATAAGCAGAATCAATATATATAGCAGCTCCACGATGTGCTGAATTATCAGTAAATTTCACTTTACAAGTTGCTTTAAATGCTACATTAGAGTTACTTTGGGAGTAAACAATACCATTAGTGGCTTTATTATCCTTAAATGTCACCATAGAATTTTGATCAAATAAACAGATTGAATGAATTTCTAAGAAAATTGCACCACCATTGCAATCAGCTATGTTTTGAATAAATGTTATATCAGAATTCTTATCAAATATAACAGTAGAGTAATCACTGATGTAAATTCCTGCACCATTTTCCGCAGTATTATTCTGAAACAGAACTTCTCCATTAAAATAAATGTTGTGTTTTATTGCATAAACAGATGTACCTTGATTACCAAAAAAAGTTGTATTAAAAATTTTTAATTTATTATATTTAAATAAATTGCCTTCAATATACACTAGACTTTTCATACTGTTATAAGAAAAACTGCAATTGTTTATTGTAAGTACAAGTGGAGAAGAGTTTCTTGTATTATTTGAAGAGTAATGTATAACTGCACCATGACCTCTATAATGATTGTTAATAAATTCACAATGAGTGAAGTTTACATCTCCTGACACATCCGATAGTACAACTGCTTGTGCTACTGAGTCCTGAAAACAACAATTTTTGATTGTTACATTGAAAGAATAACTGAACTTTAGTCCTGGTTTTGCAATATTTTTAGTACCATATTCATCCCAAGTGATACCTTGAATGATACAATTATTACAAAAGGTAAAGTGTATTCCTCCGACATGTTTACAGTTCACAGTAGGATTGTTGTGTCCAATTATCGAAACATTTTCAAGATCTGATGCTCTAACAATTGAGGACAACATCACATCAGTTGTGATGTTAATCAGAACATTACTAGTAATATTAGCCAGAGCATGATCAATTGAATTACAAGAACAGTTTCCATACACACAGCATATATGACTGTTATCATCTTCACCACTAGTAATGGAATCATTGTCATCACCGATTAACTCACTGACATGAATAATCGTTTGATTTCCATCAACATATTGGATCACTGCAGCCAATATCATGGCTAGCATTATTCTTGATATTAGTAGCATTTTACCTACTAAGCTACGTACGTACGTAACTATGACTTCAAATGTGTAACAGTCAAAATGGACATCCTTTTTATAACAAACTTATGAAGCCATAAAACCCGCCATAAAGCCACAAATACAAATTTATGTGACTGTATAATTATGGATTCATTATAATATGTGACCCGGCATGGGAAAACCGGGCTTATGTGCACAAAATACATCTATTCATATTATGGAAATCTGTAAGCAGCATGATATTCCCTATGAAAAGCTGTATAAATATTATTACAATCTTATGAGTTTGAAATCCAAAAATGTGGTCAAATTTTATGTGCACATAAGCCCTATTTTCTCATGCCGGGTCACATAATTATATGTAACACTAAGGGTCAGTACATAGCTAGCTACACAATAATAATTATTACGTATACACTAAAAGTTCTTAACATTGTTACGTACCTTATGTGCGTGTATACATGCATATACAGATACTAACTTAGCTAAAGAAACAAGCACTCAATATAAAAACTTTTAAAGATCCTAAATAGTAAATTATACTGTGTTACATATATGTAATCTTGGTTGCCAATTACAGACTGTGGAGTGCTTTCATGTATCAGTATTGGTACTTGTACTTGTAAATACATTTAATAGCAGTAATTGGTACTTCAAGTATCGGTAAAATTTGGAATCGGTGCAGCCCTACTAGTTAGTTACCTGTCAATTATCCAAATTGTGCTTGATTAAATATCCTATTTGGGATATCCATATTAATTTTGTGCTATACCCTAAACTATGAGTTACGTATTCACAGATGTAGCTATGTATATAATCTGGCATATAACTCTTAGTAAGAGATAAATTCATTATTGTTGATGCATGTGGATAAATGGCATGGGCAGTTAGGGGACTGGAGACACACACCAAGTTGCTTGTTGAATAAAACTTATGCATAAGAATTAATTGCTACGTATATGTTATTACAAATTTATACTAAAATAATGCTTAGCTATATGATTATGCTTATGTAAAGAATACCTACAGAGAACTACCTAAAATGAACCAGGGAATTATCTCTTAGACGTATGGATGATTTCATACATACTTCTGAAGTCATGCAATTACGCTAATTACGCCGGGTACACTTCTAATGCTTGTATTATCTACAGTGCGATAACTGTGAAGTCATTATATAGTCAGCTAAGTGTCTGAAGTCATGCATATGTTTAAAAGATAATTCCCTGGTAGTCATCTGTAGGTATTCTTTACATAAAACATAATCATATAGCTATACAACACAATCAGGGGCAGATCCAGAATTTTCTGAGAGGGGGTCTGAACACACAGAAGTGTATCTCTGATGCAGAGGGTCTGTAGTGCAGCCCCAGAAGCTATAGGGTTTTTTGTTATAATACCAAAATCATGCTTATTGTAAGATTTAGAGCATATTTAAGTAAATACAAGGAGCTATTTATGTGTAATATGGAGTAGAGGGTGTGGTGGGTGCAACTCCTTGGAACATATAGGTTGTTTTATTACATAAAGTGTTGAAATGACACTTATTTCAAGAAATAATACCAATACATCATTCTTTTGGCTTCTTTGACATATTCCTGGAGGGGGGTCTCGAGACCCCAAAGACCCCCCTTGGATCCGCCCCTAACAATACCATACAATCTACTCATTATGTAGAACAAAGATGAATTAGATTAGTTAGCCTTGGGCAACCAGCTAAGAGATACATATCATTTTGACAAAGAATAGATGAGGCAGTGACATATCGTAACTACTTAGGCTTGTTCCACAGGCAGACTCCAACAATCACTTGATTAACAAACCTCGGACTGCTCAGATTAATAGCATGTTTGACTGTTCTATTAGAGTATATCAATCTGTTTTTATTGACATACCCTAGCTATTCGTATGTAACTATACAGCCATACTGTACAGAAAGCTGGTGACAGACAAGACAGTACTAGCTAGACACATACATATATACCTGGAGTTGGTTTAACCTTGTGAATTGCAGTGTTGGAAAAAATTTTTAGTGTAGCTACTAAACTAAACGTAGCTACTTGTCTAATGCTTACTATAACTAAAACTATTAATTCCTTTGTTACTAGAACTACTAAACTATAACTAAAGCTATATGAGTAGCCTGTATTTTTGTAGTCCATAATTTAGCCACAATTTTCCTGCAGCTGGTATTTTACGACTACTATTTGTCATATTTGTCTTGTAATGGGTATGCATATACAAGTTTACTGTCAATTAAAAGTACTGGTAAACAAGATTACAGAAATTATACTGAATATTATGCTTCTAGTTCTAACCAAGACAAAATTTTCGCTTGTAGCTACTAAAACTAAACTAAAACAAAATTTCTAGCTTATACTAAAACTACACTGATACCTAAAAGTTCTTAACATTAAAACATATTGTTACGTACCACATAATTATACAGATACTAAAGAAACAAGCATTCAATATAAAATTTTTTAAAGATCCTAAATAGAAAATTATCTTGTATTACATATAATCTTGGTTGCCAAATTATTAAGTAGCTACCATATCACACTGGTATACGAATATGACTATTATAGCTGCTCTTTACTCTTGCAGTAGCTATATAGCTTTTCAGTAACTGTAGTTACATATGTACATAATATTATGTACGTACATATGTACTAATGATGTTTTAACTGACTAGCCTATAGCAAGTACAGTAAACTGAGAAGCTAATTATGGTACACTTATAGTGCTTGTATTATCTACAGTGCGATAACTGTGAAGTCATTAGTAAGTCATGCATATACTGTATGTATGTTTAAAAGATAATTCTCTGGTTCATTTGTGACCTGGCATGAGAAAACCGGGCTTATGTACACAAAATACACCCGTTCATATAAAACTGAATATCTTCATTATTGTACAAGCTATTTGCAATCTGCAAGTTGCATAAGCTTTTGTAGGAATGACTGCATAAGTGGTTAAACATTTTTTAAAATACCATGTTTCCACAAAAAGTTATTTAATTTTGAAATTGAAAAATGTGGTCAAATTTTATGTGCACATAAGACCCATTTTCTCATACCGGGTCACATTTTAGGTAGTCATCTGTAGGTATTCTTTACATAAAACATAATCATATAGCTAAGCATTATTTTAGTACAAATAGTAATATATGCCTTTTGCCTAACAAATTTGTAATTAATTCTTATACACAAGTTTTATTCAACAAGCAACTGGGTGTGTGTGAGATCAATAACTAAAATAGCCAGCTACCCTGCCACCTAACAACCTAACAATAATAAACTAACTACCCCACAGACATCAACAAACCCCTTAACTGTCCATGCCATTTACCCACATGCATCAACAATGATGAATTTATCTCTTACTAAGAATACCAGACTATATACATACGTAGCTACATGTGTGAATAACACATAGTAAAGATATTTTTAGGGTATAGCACAAATATATGGATATCCCAAACAGGATATTTAATCAAGCACAATTTGCATAATTGACAGGTAGCTAACTAGTAATAATGTTATATGATGATAAATTCCTGATACTGCAGTTGTAATTATATGTTTCTTGATTCATTTGTTGCATACTTGATGTGCCATGTAGCTACCATGATGGTATATATATTTGAACATGGGCACCTGTACCTTTTGGCCTGTAGCTCTCAGACTTGTGTATGTAATAAATTATATATCATACAATCTCTCTTGCCCAGATTACGTACGTATATATAATCAATTATGTATAAAATTATGTAAAGATACTGTATAGCTACTTTATACAGAGTTGGTTACTGAAGACTGAAGTAACACATTATGTACTTATTATTACGTAGCTACATTTTGGGTGCTTTAGTCTATATAATGCATTATATATAACTCACCCGAAAGGTATAATTTACTAGATAATAAATTTGAAAATCATGTAACATTTATTGAGTAATGAAATTCACAATTAATAAGGAAGTTACATTACCACTTGTAAGGTTACTTGAGCATGACCAATATATTATTAGTTTAATTGTAATCAAGGAATTTCCTTTTGCATTACAAGTTTGTTATCGTAAGGAAATTTGTAGAAATAAATTACTATATGTGACCGGACCTGCGAAAATCAACCATGTGAGCGCACATTACACCTAGTTAGATATTCATGGATATCTTCAGTTCTATAAGGAGTATTTATATTCTGTAAGCTTTAAAAGATCCCCCATTAAATTCTGCATTTGTGGTAAAACATTTAGCTTGTTAGTATAAATACGTAGAGCATAAGTTATGGTAAGATATATTTGAAAAAACTAGGCAATTTTTGTACAACTAGATGGTTGATTTTCGCAGACCAAAACACATATTTTGCAGTGTTCATATTGTGTATATGGTATTCTATGTGGTTATTATAGTCAGTGTCAAATGTAATTACCTGATTCCTTTTGGTAATCACCACTTACTAGCTATAACCTATATTACTAATTGCTTTATACTATATGTACTCAGTGATATAGATGAGTATATCATGCATGCCTAACAGTGTCATAACATTGCAATGCTCAATTCAGTTAACACATTAGCTACACAAGTTACACCCAATAGCAAACCACATGTGTGTTTGAGATCAATAACTGCATTATGCTCCAACAATAATGAACAAACTCACATACGTACATCAAATTGTACACAATGACATGCATGTGTATAAGGTCTGTACCTGCCATGCTCCAACAATAATACACAGGCATTATAATTTTATGTAGATATGTAAGCTATAGATATTAACAGAATCATATACATAACTTTACATGCAAAGACAAATTTAACTATAATACAATCAGGAGCGAATCCAGGATTTTCTGAGAGGGGGTCTGAACACAGAAGTGTATCACTGATGCAGGGTGTCTGGGGGGTGCAGCCCCCGGAAGCTATAGGGTTTTTTGTTATTATAACACTAAAATCATGCTTATTGTAAGATTTAGAGTATATTTAAGTAAATACAAGGAGCTATTTAACCAAATATGGAGTAGGGGGTGTGGTGGGTGCAACCCCTTGGAACATATAGGTTGTTTTATTACATAAAGCGTGAAACGACACTTATTTCAAGAAATAATAATTCATTTTAGTGTGTTTTATACCAATACATCATTCTTTTGGCTTCTTTGATATATTTCTGGAGGGAAATCTCGAGACCCCAAAGACCCCCCTTGGATCCGCTCCTGACAATATCATACAATCTACTCATTATGTAGAACAAAGACGAATTAGATTAGTTAGCCTTGGGCAACTAAGAGCGGATACGTACGTATCATTTTGACAAAATATCAAGTAATAGATGAAGTACGTATTAAGGAACTGCAAGGCAGTGGCGTAACTATGTAGGCTTGTTCCATGGGCGCACTACAACAATTATTTGATTAACAAACCTCGGACTGTTCAGTTTGATAGCATGTTTGACTGTTCTATTAGAGTATATCAATCTTTTTCTGTTGACATGCCCTATTCGTATGTAACTATACAGCCACACTGTAAAGAAAGCTGGTGACAGACAAGACAGTACTAGCTAGACACATATGCAGTGTTGGAAAAAAGTTTTAGTATACTAGTAAAACAAAACTAAACGTAGCTACTTGTTTAAGGCTTATACTATAACTAAACTAGAACTATTTATTTCTTTGTTACTAGATCTACAAACTCTACGTATATGAGTAGCCTGTATTTTTGTAGTCCATAATTTAGCCACAATGTTCTTGCAGCTGGTATTTTACGACTAGCTACTATTTGCCATATTTGTCTTGTAATGAGTATGCATATACAAGTTTATCTACTGTCAATTAAAGTACTGGTAAACAAGATTGCAGAAATTATACTGAATATTATACTTCTAGTTCCAACCAAGACAAAATTTTTGCTTGTAGCTACTAAAACTAAACTAAAACAAAATTTCTACGTAGCTTATACTAACACTATATAGCTACCTAAAAGTTCTTCACATTAAAACATATTGTTACATACCTTATGTGCGTGTATACAGTAGCTAAAGTACCAAAAAGTGTGGTCAAATTTTATGTGCACATAAGCCCTATTTTCTCATGCCGGGTCACATATATGTAACAATGAGGGTCAGTACATAGCTAGCTACACGATAATGATTATTACGTATACACTAAAAGTTCTTAACATTGTTACGTACGTACATACGTACCTTATACGCGTGTATACATGCATATACAGATACTAACTTAGCTAAAGAAACAAGCACTCAATATAAAACTTTTAAAGATCCTAATTTAAATAGCAAATTATCTTGTGTTACATATAATCTTGGTTGCCAAATTATTAAGTAGCTACCATATCACACTGGTATACATATATGACTACTATAGCTGCTTTTTACTCTTGCAGTAGCAATAGCTTTTCAGTAACTGTAGTTACATACGTACATAATATAATGTACGTACGTATGTACTAACGATGTATTAACTGACTAGCCTATAGCTATACATAGCTACATCTGTGATTATGTTATGAAACCTTATCAAATTTGTTAGGCAAGGCATAATATAGCTATACTAAAATAATGCTTAGCTATATGATTATGTTTTATGTAAAGAATATCTACAGATGACTACCTAAAATGAACCAGGGAATTACCTTTTAGATGTATGCATGACTTCATACACGTAGCTGACTAATGACTTCACAGTTATTGCACTGTAGATAATACAAACATTAGAAGTGTACCGTAATTAGCTTCTCAGTTTACTGTACTTGTTATTATTTACATATCTAACTAGCTAGCTACTTAGCTGATGACATTTAGTAATAGCTACATATTATATTATTGCTTATAGGTATGGCCAGCTGGGACATGCATTGTTGAAGAACTTAACATCATGAGAATTATTGACTGCATGGTGCAACATGTACATGTAGCTAGCTACATTAATCTACATATATAGCATACTAGACTGAGATTATAATTAGCTAATACTCAGCTCAAGATCAATAACAATATTAATGCAATGTTGAAGTTAAATTTTCTGTACATAAAACATATACATAATATCTAGCTATACCACAATTAAATGATAGTATTCTGAAACATATTTTGCAAGGATGTGGCTTCATTTATTTTTATGACCATATCCTGAATCAGTAAATTTAATTATCTGATTATGTCATTAAATTTCATATAAACATGTGGTAAACAATCAGATAATGTCATAAAATACAAAGTTTTTTTCCTGTGTAATACTATTGTTGATGCATGTGGATAAATGGCATGGGCAGTTAGGGGACTGGGAGACACACACCAAGTTGCTTGTTGAATAAAACTTATGCATAAGAATTAATTGCTACGTATATGTTATTACAAATTTATACTAAAATAATGCTTAGCTATATGATTATGCTTTATGTAAAGAATACCTACAGAGGACTACCTACGTAAAATGAACCAGGGAATTATCTTTTAGACGTATGGATGACTTCATACATACTTGTGAAGTCATGCAATTACGCTAATTACGCCGGGTACACTTCTAATGCTTGTATTATCTACAGTGTGATAACTGTGAAGTCATTATATAGTCAGCTACATGTCTGAAGTAATGCATATGTCTAAAAGATAATTCCCTGGTAGTCATCTGTAGGTACTCTTTACATAAAACATAATCATATAGCTATACAACACAATCAGGGGCAGATCCAGAATTTTCTGAGATGGGTTCTGAACACACAGAAGTGTATCTCTGATGCAGATGGTCTGTAGTGCAGCCCCAGAAGCTATAGGGTTTTTTGTTATAATACCAAAATCATGCTTATTGTAAGATTTAGAGCATATTTAAGTAAATACAAGGAGCTATTTATGTGTAATATGGAGTAGAGGGTGTGGTGAGTGCAACCCCTTGGAACATATAGGTTGTTTTATTACATAAAGTGTTGAAATGACACTTATTTCAAGAAATAATGCATTTTAGTGTGTTTTTATACCAATACATCATTCTTTTGCCTTCTTTGATATATTTCTGGAGGGAGGGTTTGAGACCCGGCCCAAAGATCCCCCTTGGATCCGCCCCTGACAATATCATACAATCTACTCATTATGTAGAACAAAGATGAATTAGATTAGTTAGCCTTGGGCAACCAGCTAAGAGATACGTATCATTTTGACAAAAAAAAGATGAAGTACGTACTAAGGAACTACAAGGCAGTGGTGTAACTATGTATGTAGGCTTGTTCCATGGGCGCAGCTCAACAATTATTTTATTAACAAACCTTGGACTGCTCAGTTTAATAGCATGTTTGACTGTTCTATTAGAGTACATCGATCTGTTTTCTGTTGACGTGCCCTATTCGTATGTAACTATACAGCCATACTGTACAGAAAGCTGGTGACAGACAAGACAGTACTAGCTAGACACATACATATGTATATACCTGGAGTTGGTTCAACCTTGTGAGTTGCAGTGTTGGAAAGAATTTTTAGTAGCTATACTAAACTAAAACAAAACTAAACGTAGTTACTTTGTTTAAGGCTTACTATAACTAAAACTATTTATTCCTTTGTTACTAGAACTAAACTATAACTAAAGCTATATGAGTAGCCTGTATTTTTGTAGTCCATAATTTAGTCACAATGTTCCTGCAGCTGGTATTTTATGACTATAGTATTTGTCCTTGCCAAATTATTAATTATATAATTATAATAAGAGTATAGTTGCTGTTTACTCTTGTAGTAGCTATAGCTTTTCAGTAACTGTAGTTACATACATACATAATATTAATATAATGTACGTACGTACATACATACATATGTACTAATGATGTTTCAACTGACTAGCCTATAGTAAGTACAGTAAACTGAGAAGCTAATTACGGTACACTTCTAATGCTTGTATTATCTACAGTGTGATAACTGTGAAGTCATTAGTCAGCTACATATATGAAGTCATGCATATGTTTAAAAGATAATTCCCTGGTTCATTTTAGGCAGTCATCTGTAGGTATTCTTTACATAAAACATAATCATATAGCTAAGCATTATTTTAGTATACATAGCCATATATGCCTTGCCTAACAAATTTTTAACATGTAGCAATTAATTCTTATGCACAAGTTTTATTCAACAAGTAACTGGGTCACTGTGTGTGTGAGATCTATAACTAAAATAACCAGCTACCCAGCCACCTAACCAGAGTTGGGGTCGTTACTTTTAAAAGTAACTAGTTACATATTACTCATTACTTTCAGGAAAAGTAACTTGTTACAGTTACATATTACTCTCCCACAGAAGTAACTAGTAATATACATTTTACTAGCTACTTTTTTCACTAAACTACTATAAAAGTCACTTATTTGGTGGTAAAATTACGTTTAGCACTGATTCTCTGATGATAAGTAGTTTATTTTACATGAGATAATGTCTGTGTAACAGTACTCATACAATTTATAAAGGAAATGACTATTAGTGGACGGACTTTTATACAGAAAAATACGGAAAGTAATATAACTAATTGTCAAGTTTTACAAAGTAATATTATTACTAGTAATATATTACTTTTGAGAAAAGTAACTCGTTATATTACTTAGTTACTTTGAAAGTAATATATTACATAACTTAGTTACAAAGTAACTAGTTACCCCCAACTCTGCACCTAACAATAATAAACTAACTACCCCACAGACATCAACAAACCCCTTAACTGCCCATGCCATTTACCCACATGCATCAACAATAATGAATTTATCTCTTACTAAGTATACCAGACTATATACATAGCTACATCTGTGAATAACACATAGTAAAGATATTTTTAGGAAGTATGGATATCCCAAACAGGATATTTAATCAAGCACAATTTGGTAATTGACAGGTATACTAGTAATAATGTTATTATGATGATAAATTCCTGATACTGCAGTTATAATTATAAGTTTCTTAATTCATTTGTTGCATATTTGATGTGCCATGTATAGCTATCATGATGGTATATATGTTAGAACATGGGCATCTGTACCTTTTGGCCTGTAGCTCTCAGACTTGTGTATGTAATAATTTATATATCATACAATCTCTCTTGCCCAGATTATGTACGTACTATATAATTATGTATATGTAAAGATACTGTATAGCTACTTTATACAGAGTTGATTATTGAAGACTGAAGTGACACATTATGTACTTATTATTACGTATAGCTACATTTTGGGTGCTTAAGTCTATATAATGCATTACGTATAATATTATATAACTTACCCGAAAAGAGTAATATCGTGTAACCTTTATTGAGTAATGAAATTAATAAGAATATTACATGAAGTTACATTACCACTAGTAAGGGTACTTGAACATGACCATAATATTGTTAGTTTAATTGTAATCAAGGAATTTCCTTTTACAGAAGGAATTTAAACTTACTTTACAAGTCTGTTATCGTAAGGAAATTTTACTATATTTTCCAGTGTTCATATTGCGTATATGATATACTATGTGGTATAATAGTCAGTGTCAAATGTAATTCCCTGCTTCCTTTTGGTAATCACCACTTATGTAGCCATAACCTATATTACTAATTGCTTTATACTATATGTATATAGATGAGTATATCATGCATGCCTAACAGTGTCATAACATTGCAATGCTCAATTCAGTTAACACATTAGCTACATACACAAGTTACACCCAATAGCAAAGCACATGTGTGTTTGAGATCAGTAACTGCATTATGCTCCAACAATAATGAACAAACTCACATACGTACATCAAATTGTACACAATGACATGCATGTGTATAAGGTCTGTACCTGCCATGCACAAACAATAATACACAGGCATTATAATTTTGTGTAGATATGTAAACTATAGATATTCAGTAACAGAATCATAAACATAACTTTACATGCAAAGACAAATTTAACTATAACACAATCAGGGGCAGATCCAGGATTTTCAAAGAGGGGGTCTGAACACAGAAGTGTATCTCTGATGCAGGGGGTCTGGGGGACGCAGCCCCCAGAAGTTATAAGGTTATAACACTAAAATCATGCTTATTGTAACATTTAGAGCATATTTAAGTAAATACAAGGAGCTATATAACCAAATATGGAGTAGGGGGTGTGGTGGGTGCAACCCCTTGGAACATATAGGTTGTTTTATTACATAAAGTGTGAAATGACACTTATTTCAAGAAATAATAATGTATTTTATGTGTTTTATACCAATACATCATTCTTTTGGCTTCTTTTATATATTTCTGGAGGGGGGTCTCGAGACCCCAAAGACCCCCCTTGGATCCGCCCCTGACAATATCATACAATCTACTCATTATGTAGAACAAACACGAATTAGATTAGTAAGCCTTGGGCAACCAGCTAAGAGATACATATCATTTTGACAAAGAATAGATGAAGTACGTATTAAGGAAATGCAAGGCAGTGGCGTAACTACGTAGGCTTGTTCCATGGGCACACTCCAACAATTACTTGAATAACAAACCTCGGACTGCTCAGTTTAATTAGCATGTTTGACTGTTCTATTAGAGTATATTGATCTGTTTCTGTTGACATGCCCTAGCTATTCGTATGTGACTATACAGCCACACTGTTCAGAAAGCTGGTGACAGACAAGACAGTACTAGCTAGACACATACATATATACCTGGAGTTGGTTCAATCTTGTGAGTTGCAGTGTTGGAAAAAAAATTTATTATAGCTACTAAACTAAACGTAGCTACTTGTTTAAGGCGTACTATAACTAAAAATATTGATTCCTCTGTTACTAGAACTAAATTATAACTAAAGCTAATATGAGTAGCCTGTATTTTTGTAATCCATAATTTAGCCACAATGCTCCTGCAGCTGGGGGTATTTTACGACTACTATTTGCCGTATTTGTCTTGTAATGGGTATGCATATACAAGTTTACTGTCAATTAAAAGTACTGGTAAACATTGTCAAGATTACAGAAATTATACTGAATATTATGCTTCTAGTTCTAACCAAGACAAAATTTTTGCTTGTAGCTACTAAAACTAAACTAAAACAAAATTTCTAACTTATACTAAAACTAAATACCTAAAAGTTCTTAACATAAAAAACATATTGTTACGTACCGCATAATTATACAGATACTAAAGAAACAAGCACTCAATATAAAAATTTTTAAAGATCCTAAATAGTAAATTATCTTGTATTACATACAGTATAATCTTGGTTGCCAAATTATTAGCTACCATATCACATGTACACTGGTATACGTATATGACTATAGCTACGTAGCTGCTCTTTACTCTTGCAGTAGTTTTGGCTTTTCAGTAACTGTAGTTACATACGTACATAATATAATGTACGTACATGTGTACTAATAATGTTTTAACTGACTAGTACAGTAAACTGAGAAGCTAATTACGGTACACTTCTAATTCTTGTATTATCTACAGTGCGATAACTGTGAAGTCATTAGTCAGCTACGTGTATGAAGTCATGCATACGTCTAAAAGATAATTCCCTTAGGTAGTCATCTGTAGGTACTCTTTACATAAAACATAATCATATAGCTAAGCATTATTTTAGTATAGCCATATATGCCTTGCCTAACAAATTTGTAATAACACAATTAATTCTTATGCACAAGTTTTATTCAACAAGCAACTGTGTGTGTGAGATCAATAACTACGTATAGCCAGCTACCTTGCCACCTAACAACTTAACAATAATAAACTAACTGCCCCACAGACATCAACAAACCCCTTAACTGCCCATACCATTTATCCACATGCATCAACAATGATGAATTTATCTCTTACTAAGTATACCAGACTATATACATAGCTACATCTGTGAATAACACATAGTAAAGATATTTTTAGGATATAGCACAAATATATGGATATCCCAAACAGGATATTTAATCAAGTACAATTTGCATAATTGACAGGTAGCTAACTAGTAATAATGTTATATGATGATAAATTCCTGATACTGCAGTTGTAATTATAAGTTTCTTGATTCATTTATTGCATACTTGATGTGCCATGTAGCCACCATGATGGTATATATGTTAGAACATGGGCATCTGTACCTTTTGGCCTGTAGCTCTCAGACTTGGGTATGTAATAAATTATATACCACTGATACAATCTCTCTTGCCCAGATTACGTACGTACTATATAATTATGTATTATGTAAAGATACTGTATATAGCTACTTTATACAGAGTTAGTTAATGAAGACTGAAGTGACACATTATGTACTTATTATTACATATAGCTACATTTTGGGTGTTTAAGTCTATATAATGCATTACGTATAATATTATATAACTTACCCGAAAAGAGTAATATCATGTAACCTTTATTGAGTAATGAAATTAATAAGAATATTACAGGAAGTTACATTACCACTAGTAAGGTTACTTGAGCATGACCATAATATTATTAGTTTAATTGTAATCAAGGAATTTCCTTTTACATTACAAGTCTGTTATCGTAAGGAAATTTGTAGAAAGAAATTACTATATTTCCAGTGTTCATTCTGTGTATATGATATACTATGTGGTTATTATAGTCAGTGTCAAATGTAATTCCCTGCTTCCTTTTGGTAATCACCACTTATGTAGCTATAACCTACGTATATTACTAATTGGTTTGTACTATATGTATATAGATGAGTATATCATGTATGCCTAACAGTGTCATAACATTGCAATGCTCAATTCAGTTAACACATTAGCTACATACACAAGTTACACCCAATAGCAAACCACATGTGTGTTTGAGATCAATAACTGCATTATGCTCCAACAATAATGAACAAACTCACATACGTACATCAAATTGTACACAATGACATGCATGTGTATAAGGTCTGTACCTGCCATGCTCCAACAATAATACACAGGCATTATAATTTTATGTAGATATGTAAGCTATAGATATTAACAGAATCATATACATAACTTTACATGCAAAGACAAATTTAACTATAACACAGTCAGGGGTGGATCCAGGATTTTCTGAGAGGGGGTCTGAACACAGAAGTGCATGCATGTATCTCTGATGCAGGGGGTCTAGGGGGCGTAGCCCCCAGAAGCTATAGGTTTTTTTGTTATAACACCAAAATCATGCTTATTGTAAGATTTAAGACATAGCTATTTAAGTAAATACAAGGAGCTATATAACCAAATATGGAGTAGGGGGTGTGGTGGGTGCAACTCCTTGGAACATATAGGTTGTTTTATTACATAAAGTATTGAAATGACACTTATTTCAAGAAATAATGCATTTTAGTGTGTTTTATACCAATAAATCATTCTTTGGCTTCTTTGATATATTTCTGGAGGGAGGGTCTCGAGACCCTAAAGAACCCCCTTGGATCCGCCCCTGACAATGCCATACAATCTACTCATTATGTAGAACAAAGAGATTAGTTAGCCTTGGGCAACCAGCTAAGAGATACGTATCATTTTGACATAGAATAGATGAAGTACGTATTAAGGAACTGCAGGGCAGTGGAGTAACTACTTAGGCTTGTTCCATGGGCACACTCCAACAATTATTTGATTAACAAACCTCGGACTGCTCAGTTTAACAGCATTAGCCTATAGCAAGTACAGTAAACTGAGAAGCTAATTACGGTACACTTCTAATGCTTGTATTATCTACAGTGTGATAACTGTGAAGTCATTAGTAAGTCATGCAAATGTTTAAAAGATAATTCCCTGGTTCATTTTAGGTAGTCATCTGTAGGTATTCTTTACATAAAACATAAACGTAGCTAAGCAAGATTTTAGTGTATATAGCCATATATGCCTTGCCTAACAAATTTGTAATTACATAATTCTTATGCACAAGTTTTAATCAACAAGCAACTGGGTGTGTGTGAGATCAATAACTACATAGCCAGCTACCCTGCCACCTAACAACCAAACAATAATAAACTAACTGCCCCACAGACATCAACAAACCCCCTTACTGCCCATGCCATTTACCCACATGCATCAACAATAATGAATTTATCTCTTACTAAGTATACCAGACTATATACATAGCTACATCTGTGAATAACACATAGTAAAGATATTTTTAGGGTATAGCACAAATATATGGATATCCCAAACAGGATATTTAATCAAGCACAATTTGCATAATTGACAGGTAGCTAACTACTAATGTTATATGATGATAAATTCCTGATACTGCAGTTGTAATTATAAGTTTCTTGATTCATTTGT
This sequence comes from Spongia lamella, assembly GCA_963930835.1. Taxonomy (NCBI): domain Eukaryota; kingdom Metazoa; phylum Porifera; class Demospongiae; order Dictyoceratida; family Spongiidae; genus Spongia; species Spongia lamella. The sequence continues at coordinate 3,722,170 of OZ005747.1, forward strand.
TGCATACTTGATGCGCCATGTAACTACCATGATGGTATTATATGTTAGAACATGGGCATCTGTACCTTTTGGCCTGTAGCTTTCAGACTTGGGTATGTTATCAGAAAATCTCTCTTGCCCACATTACGTACGTATATTACGTTCGTATATCAGGGGATTTTCTGAGAGGGGTCTGAACACAGAAGTGTATCTCTGATGCAGGGGGTCTGTGAGGCACAGCCCCCAAAAGCTATAGGGTTTTTTATTATTATAACACCAAAATCATGAAATTTAGAGCATATTTAAGTACGTAAATACAAGGAGCTATTTAACCAAATATGGAGTAGGGGTGTGGTGGGTGCAACCCCTTGGAACTTGTAGGTTGCTTTATACATAAAGTGCTGAAATGACACTTATTTCAAGAAATAATGCATTTTAGTGTGTTTATACTAATACATCATTCTTTTGGCTTCTTTGATATATTTCTGGAGGGAGGGGATCTTGAGACCCCAAAGAACCCCCCTTAGATCCGCCCCTGTATGTAATTATGTATATGTAAAGATACTGTATAGCTACTTTATACAGAATTGGTTACTGAAGACTGAAGTAACACATTATGTACTTATTATTATGTAGCTACATTTTGGGTGCTTAAGTCTATATAATGCAATAAGCAGCATTACATATAACTTACCCAAAAGGTATAAGTTATTAGATAATAAATTCGAAAAGAGTAATAGCTATCATGTAACCTTTATTGAGTAATGAAATTCACAATTGATAAGAATATCACAGGAAGTTACATTACCACTAGTAAGGTTATTTGAGCATGACCATATTGTAATCAAGGAATTTTCTCTTACATAAGGAATTTAGAACTTACTTTACAAGTCTGTTATTGTAAGAAAATTTGTAGAAGGAAATTACTATATTTCCGGTGTTCATATTGTGTATATGGTACGTATGTGGTTGTGGTTATAGTGTCAAATGTAATTCCTAGCTTCCCTTTGGTAATCACCAGATTCACCACTTACATAGCTATAACCTATATTACTAATTACTTTATACTATATGTATATAGATGAGTATATCATGCATGCCTAACAGTGTCATAACATTGCAATGCTCAATTCAGTTAACACATTAGCTACATACACAAGTTACACCCAATAGCAAACCACATGTGTGTTTGAGATCAATAACTGCATCATGCTCCAACAATAATGAACAAACTCACATACGTACATCAAATTGTACACAATGACATGCATGTGTATAAGGTCTGTACCTGCCATGCTCCAACAATAATACACAGGCATTATAATTTTATGTAGATGTGTAAGCTATAGATATTAACAGAATCATATACGTAACTTTACATGCAAAGAGATAAATTTAACTATAACACAATATCATACAATCTACTCATTATGTAGAACAAAGATGAATTAGATGAATAGCTACGTATGGCTATAGCTAGTTAGTTAGCCTTGGAGATACGTACGTATCATTTTGACAAAGTATCAAGTAATAGATGAAGTACGTATTAAGGAACTACAAGGCAGTGGCGTAACTACATAGGCTTGTTCCACGGGCACACTCCAACAATTATTTGAATAACAAACCTCGGACTGCTTAGTTTAATAGCATATTTGACTGTTCTATTAGAGTATATCCATTTGTTTTCTGTTGACATGCCCTATTCGTATGTAACTATACAGCCACACTGTACAGAAAGCTGGTAACAGACAAGACAGTACTAGCTAGACACATATGTATATATCTGGAGTTGGTTCAACCTTGTGAGTTGCAGTGTTGGAAAAAATTTTTAATATACTAAACTAAACTTAGCTACTTGTTTAAGACTTACTATAACTAAAACTATTTATTCCTTTGGTACTAGAACTAAATTATAACTAAAGCTAATACAGAGGTGGCTCTGGCAACTAGGGACTGGTCAGGCCAACTGAAGCTCTCAATCCACTCCAAAAAAGGAATGCACAAAAATATTAGAATACATTGTAATTTTAGGGCAATTCATAATTAAAATGGTTACAATGCTCAATATAGCTACATGTACAAGACTAAAAAGCTATAATATATTGCTAAATACTAAAAAACTGCATATAGCTAGCTAGCTACCTAATAAATATATTGTAAAAGCTAAAACTTCCCAAATACTTCTTACCCGCTTGGATTTACCAAATTCACGTTTGGGAAAATGTTCTTGGTTGGTGAGGCGTAGAGACTTCTAATGAAGTTGCCCGAATGAAGTAGCAGCTGAAGAGCACGCGGACGATTCCATCTTTTAACATAATCACGTGATATGGGTGTGCAATAAAAAGACATCGGTAATGGATATATATATTAAAGAACTGCTTTTTGAAAGGTAATTACGTAGTTGATAGCTTTTGTATAGCGATCTTATAGTTTTGGTAATTATAAATTGATATAATATTATTTAACTATGAGAAAATGCAAAAAGTGGACCGGCCCAAACCATACCGGCCGGTATGCCAGAGCCGCCCCTGTAATATGAGTAGTCTGTATTTTTGTAGTCCATAATTTAGCCACAATGTTCCTGCAGCTGGTATTTTACGACTACTATTTGTCATATTTGTCTTGTAATGGGTATGCATATACAAGTTTACTGTCAATTAAAAGTACTGATAAATAAGATTACAGAAATTATACAGAATATTATGCTTCTAGTTCTAACCAAGACAAAATTTTACTTGTAGCTACTAAAACTAAACTAAAGCAAAATTTCTAGAACTAAACACTTTCTACATTGTACTAAAACTAAACTAAAACTAAATTCAAGCTTGTACTAAAACTATTACAAAAACTAAAATGAAAACAACGCTGATGAGTTGTAAACAAGTTAACTAGCTAGCTACGTACATGCAATCATAGCCTCAGGACTGGTATCCGAGTTATGCGCTTGTATCCTGGTTATTATAATAATTATATTCTCAATGTCTGTAGATGTTAAGATAAAAAAACTGAAGTCATACCTGTATGCGTGTTGTACTGATGAGTTGGACTTTTGATTGATTGATAATTCAACTCCAGTGCTCGGCAATGCCATTCTTCCACATTGGAGCATATACATACATACAAGACAACATACAAGTACGTACAACCATACATCCTAATGTACATACACATAATCATGCAACAACATACGCATACAAATGATACAATTAAACCACACTACGTAAGTACAACACACACATATAAAACTGCAATACATACAACATACACAAAAATCAAAAACTATACAACCAATCAAGTCAGGTGCTTAAACAGATTGCTAGGGAAAGTCCCAATATCACAAGGAGTTCCTCCATGCTGTAGGTTGAGAATGAAAGAAATGTTTAGTAAAACTCTTTCTGCAACATGCAACAGCTGCAAAGTATTCTGCATTTCACATTATAGCTATGTAGCTATACAAAATGTCCACCTGCATCTACGGCAATAAAATTTAATATTCTAGAAGTGTACCGCTTACTTTACCAATCATTTTATTTAATTTAGCATTTACTGCAGGGTCATTAGTTCTTTGTGTTTTTGCTAAAAAACAGATAATACCTTCAACGTCACTTCATGATTGTGCTCTACATATGTACCCATGTATATAATCATTTAACATTAATAACCTACAATAGCTAATGAATGAGTGTAAGATTTTCTAATGGGATACAGTTTTTCGACAACTACGTAGCTACGTAGTTTACAACCATCACAAGATTGTTCAACTTATATACAACCTTCACAAGGTTGTGTGGACATTGCAAATACAAGCTGGACACAAACTTGCTTATACTTATTCAATTTATCACAGAAATGCATTAATAACACCCTAATAGAGCATACACGACGTGATCACCATTACTGATTAGCTATACTATTGCATTGCCACCAGGTGGCTGCAAATCAGAACATCAAAGTACACTAATTTACATTGTTTGTGACTGAATTAATACAGACTGCACAATAGCTAATAGTACTGCATGTTGTACGTATGTATACTGCAAGAAATATAACAGCCTGGCTGTAAAACTTGTGGTCTGGCCACTCAAGACTACATACAGTACTGGCCAATGTATCTACTCTTCTAAAAGGCATTTTATTGAGGCATTATACTCACCTATAGCCATGATTAAAACAATGGCATCAATAAAGGATACCAGTGACGTACGTACGTAGGAGACCCAGATCTGGAATTGACCTGATTACTAACTACATAGTTAATATATACATAGCTAGATGTGGTCTCAGCTTTCAAAAGTGGCTCCGTGTAGGCTTAAGTCTATTATGCTTCTAATTATACCTCAGTATTTTTCTAACTTATTTTTCCCTAGACCGAACCCTAGATTAAATTTTTCCCAATAACCTAAAATGTAAATTTACTTCATTATTTATTATCACACAAACCATAATACTTATACCTCAATATGCAACAAATAATATAATTATTATTGTGCTAGGCAGCCTAGGCTGTCATGGACATGCAAAATATTTGATTGTGGGTTTAAGTTAGTTCAAATGCAAGCCTCAATTCAAGCTAAAGATAAGCCCTGGCTTTGTAGCAACATTTGTAACTTTGATGATAATATATACGTTAGTTGTAGCTTCTGGTAGCACAAAAGGTTTTCTGATTGACATGTACGTACGTACACCCTCAGCCCTCAGGTTAGGTGTACACATCAGACATGTCAGTAGTACTATAGCTACTCATGTTACAACTACTACCTACTTGTTCAGTTGTTCAGTAATTATGCACCCATCTGCCAAGTGCCTAAAATAAGGGGTTATCACTGCACAAATGTGCAGTGATAGTGCAGTGCAGTATTAAAAGTAAATCGTGCAGTATAAAATTGTCATCATTCATCTTAAAAAACACATCATAGCTACACACATAATAAGTAGCTACTAGGCGAAAGATACAAAAATTATGAAAATTATGAAAATTGTTTTACCAAGCAGCTGCAGTGACTCATTTACTAAATATGGTAAATCAATTAGTGATATGTGCATACTCCATGAATCCAACTATAAATCTGCAGGAGTTACGTATATCTTTTCCAGAGCAGAAGTAAGATGATGAAACTGAAGAGGAATTTGCATACATAGGTAAAGGAGGAACAGTAGAGTTCAAAATGGAAAAATATGCAGAGCAACAAGCAGGACTTAGCAGGTAAAGAGATGTTAAAGAATGCTGGAGACTTGAGTGCCAAAATACTAACAGAAGACAATCAAATTGATCAAATAACTATGTCATGTTTGGCTTGGCTACTAACTATGAATCAGGAATGGCTAAACTTTTGAAATTGATTATCGATTTTGAATCACTACAATTGAGATTAGTCTGCTCAATTGCAACTGATGTAATCCGGATGGATAGTACTTTCAACTGGCTGTTGAAATGCATTACCTGACTAACACATATAACTATTATAGCTAGCTGTTCACTGATATATTTAACTGTAGCTACATAGCTAGCTAGCTCTCTAGCTGTTTCGTTGTATTTTACTGTAGCTGTAGGTGATGAGTGATAAACTACGTACTTGTTTCTTTTTTTTATTACGATCCCTACTCCCCTTTTAATTCAATTTTTTGTATAAAATCTAGTAATCTAATAGCCACCATAATAATTGTAAGACAGATATTTGTACCAGTTATGAGTAGCTAGTTTATGTATTTCTAAGAACATATCTTTCAAAATTTATGCATGATTATATACATAATTATAATTATTAAAGTATTACCCCTATTGATAGCTAGCTACATACGTAGCTTTCAGTCATATGTAATTTTACCTTACTTCCTAATAAACTACTTACATAGGTGTGTATATATATGTATGTATGTATGTATGTATGTAAAATATGTAAAATATGTAAAATATGTAAAATATGTAAAATATGTAAAATATGTAAAATATGTATAAATAAAATATAAAATATGTAAAATATGTAAAATATGTATAAATAAAATATAAAATATGTAAAATATGTATGTGTGAACATAAATTGTCCAACTTGAGTGTGAGCACCTCACAAATGTATGATCATAGATAATAAACTGCTAATTTATATCTTCAATCTCCTTCAAAACTTCCATAAATGGATCTCGACACCACATGATATCTGGAAGACGTTCACCTGTGAGGTTACTATATTTGAAAGATAATAAACATATGTAGAAAGTATATTTTTCATACATAGAAAGTATATTTCCATACGTATGTAGCTACCTAATACGTATGTCATGTTTTGCTTAAATATAAAAAAGATGTCTACTGATATAATCGTGGTATTAATATTGTCATGTACGTATGCAAGACAATTTTTACATTTAATACAAATTCTATGAACAACATTAGCTTATTTTACTGTATACACATATAGCACCAATTATTTTATATAATTGCTTGTTTAACACGCATTGCAATAATGTGGGATGGTACTTACACATCACATATCGTTGCATTTATTCTCCTACTATCATCAATAACATTGACATGCTCATCTTCATCAGGTGATTCTTCACGTTCATTGAGAGGAATCTCATTGTAGTTTCTTAAATGTAGTTGTAAACATTTAGTGTAACAATATCCAGGTAACTTTTTAATCTTCTCCTTATTTATCATTAGTGACATAGTGACAAAAATCAATACTGGTAAAACTACTAAAACAAATGTTATTCCCACTATGAAATTAGAGTTAAAACTATCAAAGGATTCGACCAATGGTGAGACTGAAACTAAAACTAGGAAATGTAAAATTACTCCATCAAATACATTAAGCAGAGAGCTGGAATATGGCCTCAAACTTTGATGAACTAAAGCCACAATTACACAAGCAATGATGAGTAAATATTGAAAAATGAAATGATTGGATGAATTTGCAATAATAATTGTTATAACCACTAGTCGACAAATCATGTAATATGATGCAAAGTAACGATACCTGTCCTTGTAGCAACCTTGAAACTGATCCAGTAATGGTTTTATTTTTACAAAGTTGATTTTAGAATTCAAGAATGGTTCAAGTGCTAACAGAAGTGGAAGACCAATTACAATTACTATTGTAATTAACAATGCAACAATTGCGTATGCTAAATGGCGACCATGAAAATACTCAATATCAGGAGATACGTATGTGTAAACTTCATCAACATCATGAAATATTAATGGTCTCATTAGCATCAGTGAAGTAGTTGCCAAAGAAGTGTATGATAATAATAACAGACAACAGATTACATGGATGATTCCTTTACTAATAAAAGATGACAGTCTACGAGATCTCCTAGATAACACAGTAATCATTACTAAGAAAAGTGATATAGCAACTGGATGAATGTAATGAATAAATTGCTGATCAATTCCGCTCATGTTTTTAATGAAGCAAAATTGTCCAAGAAATTGTGGAATGATTTTTGCAATACTGGACATGACATTGATAGTGGTATTGAGTGCATATGAAAGATACCAGTTTTGATTTAACAGAAGATCTACCATACTGTAGTAAAATGTTATTGCATACAAATATCCAATTCCAATTTTAAAATGCATCATTGAAAAAATTGCTGCAATTATTATGACCCAGTATAAGAGTATTAATGTAAGTAGTAGAATTGTCTGTCCAATACTACATTCATTTACATGAATACATTCAGGAGAATCAAATGATAGAGTATAGCCTTCCTCACAGCTACCACAAGCAGTACCAGACCTGTGTGATCTACACTGATTATTTCTTACTGGTGAAAGATGATAGTATCCATTGGAAGACTCACAGCAAGTGAAGTCACAATAATTGATTGGACAAAATGTTACTGTTGGTTTACCAGTCACACTACCAAACCAATAACCTCTCTTGATAGTTGAACTACTACCAGAACAAAACACAATATCATCAGCATTGTAGCATTCACATATCTTGGAGTTAGGATACTGCCAGAAGCCAGGATGACATGGTGATAGCTCAATGATGAGGTTTACTGATATCTGTTTCCAGTCAGAATTAAGTGCAACATTTAACGTAATATTAATTGAGAAGTTTGTTGATTTTGATAAAGTTTGATTACCAATGATGTTAACCCCTTCAAATTTATCACAAGATATTAAAACCTCCTTCAGACCATTGTTAATATAGTTTGGATGTATTTCACTATGCACTAAAAACTGTGTTGAACCAACAGAATGATTATAGTAGTCTAGCACACAGGCAGGTATTATAATTTCTGTGCCAAGCATTATATTTTGTATGTAGTAATTATTGCAGTGTGTTTCATTATTATTATCAATGCATACAGCTGGATCATAAAACTTCAGTTGATTTGGTGGAGTAGCAATATATTCCATCCTTATACCCACCATTCTGTTGATGATGCAATTGGTGTTACAAAACTCTGTGACATCTTGATACAGTGAATTGCCTAAAACTTTGGCAATGTTGTTTTTCAATTTTATACATGTTTTATCACTGCTATTAACCATTATAGCAGTTGCATCTAGAAATATTGCACCGCCATATTGAGCATTATTTTCAATAAACTTGATGGTAGTCAAGTCCTTTAACATGACGCTTGAATCATTTAAAACTTCTGCAGCTCCTCCACCTATAGTGGCTACGTTGTTGCAGAAGATTGCAGTAGAATTTCCTTTAAATATTAATTCAGTTTTATTTCTAATGCATACAGCTCCACCATGCAAAGCTCTGTTATTATCATATGTTGCTGAAGCATTTTCTTGCATAATAAAATTGCAGCTATAATTAAAATATCCAGCCCCACCACTTTGTGTAGCTTCATTGTGAGCAAATAATACATCTGAATTTCCCGTTAATGTAATATTACAGTGGTCATTAGCTAGAATGGCTCCGCCATAAAATGCTCTGTTGTGGTTAAATTCTACGTTAGTGAATTCAGAAAATATAACATCAGAACCGTTATCAAAATATAACGCTCCACCATTATCAGCCATAGTGTCATTAAAAATTACTGTTGAATTTCCATCAAACATAATCTTGGAGGTTTTACTACTAAGTATAGCACCACCATTATTTCTTGCAATGTTATTTATAAAGGTTGATATAGAATTGTCCTTAAATGTAATCTTGCACTTATTGTATGAATATATTGCTCCTCCATCTTGACTAGCCTTGTTGCCATTGAAGGTTACATTAGAATTACCTGCAATTGTAACATTGCTATTGTTGTAACATGTGAATGCTCCTCCAGAAGAATACCATGCAAAATTGTTCTCAAATTTTACTACAGAGTATCCTTCTATGAAAACATTACTTTCAAAAATTATCACTGCTCCTCCTCTGTCAGCTCTGTTATTGATGAATGTTACTAAGGAGTGTTTTAACAATGCAATTTTACAGTTTTGGAAAGTGCAGATGGCACCAGCAGAAGATTCATAATCGGTAGGTAATGTATGTGATACTGTATTTGTGTCATACGTAACATTAGTGTTATCAGTAAAAGTGACATTAGAAAATAATGCAGATGTCAAAATTCCACAATAACGAACTGTGTTGTTATTAAAAATTACTCTGGATCTGTCTTTAAAGTTAACATTAGAATTATAAATTGAAAATATTGCTGTACCAAAATTAGCCAAGTTATCTTGAAACACTGTAACAGAATTCTCTTTAAAAGATATATAGCCAACATTTTCAGAGAAAATAGTTCCACCAATTTTTGCATATATATTAGAGGATATAACATTATTATTAAAATTTACTGTAGCATTTCCTGTAAATGTAACACGTGAATTATGAGAAGAATAAATAGCACTACCATATTGTGTGGCTGAGTTACTACTGAATGTTACTTGACAAGTCCCTTTAAATATTACATTAGAGTTGTCCATAGAGTAAATAGTACCATCAGTGGCTTTATTATCAGTAAATTTTACTATAGAATTGCTATCACATAACACACTGGAGTAATCATTTAAAAATATTGCTGCACCATTTTGATTGACAGTGTTATTGATGAAAGTTGCATTTGAATTTTCTCCAAATATAACAGTAGAGTGGTCACTGATATCAATTCCTGCACCATTTTCTGCTACATTATTTTCAAATAAGACTTCCCCATTGATATAAAGAATAAAGTTATAACCCCATAAATGAATGGATGTACCTTCATTATTGTGAAAAATAGAATTAATAATGTTAATGAATGCATAATAATTATAATTATAGGGTTTCACACCATTGTCTGCATACGTAATTGCAATAACACTTTTGGAACCTTTATTAGAATGGAAATAACAATTCTTTATTGTAAACATATTTAACATTTCTGCATTAAAAAGTGAATAAACTGCAATGGCTGCACCTTCACCACTGAAATGACTAGTGAACACAAACTTGCAATCAATAATATTTACATCTCCTGTTGCACCTATCATAGTGATTACTGGTCCTACTGAATACTGAAAAGAACATTTCTCAATAGTTACCTTACTGTATTTAGTAATTGATAGCACTCCTATACTTTTGGTAACCACTCCACATCCAATCCATGTGATACCTTCAATTATTAATTCCCCATTAAATGAAGACTCCACTTCTATTCTACCAACGTTAACACATATTACAGTAGGATTATTGTGGCCAATGATTGTTATATGTTCAGCATCTACGAGTAGATGAATAGTTGAAGATAATAATAATACATTTTCTGAAATATTAACTGATATGTATTCATCATGAGGTTGCAATACCAGTATGTCTTCAAGATTTTTGCAATAACATTTATTGCTTAGACAAAAAAATGCATTTCGGTCGCTACACAAAACTATGCCATTACCATCAATTGTCACAACATCATTATGATCAGTGTATGGTAAACATGAGTTGTGACACCATTTGGCTGAAATATCATTGAATACTATACTAGAACAACCTTTTGTTGTTAATATAGAATTAACGGCAGAATAAACTGTTGCACTAATTGTAGCAATATTACTATTAAAGGATGCAGTAGAATTGTCATCAAAAGTGATGTCGCAATGAACAAGTGCTAATATAGCAGCTCCACCATAAGCAACAGCAGTATTATTACTAAACGCTGTGGTAGAATTGTTTTCAAAAGATACGTGGCCATGGTCAAAACATAGTATAGCTCCACCATTGGTAGCAGTATTATTACTAAACAATGTCGTGGAATTTTCTTTAAAAGATATATAGCTAACGTTATTATTTTGTATAGCTCCTCCTGCATAAGCATTATTGTTACTGAATATTGTAGTAGAATTTCCTTCAAAACAAATAATGCTATTATCGTCAGACAGTACAGCTCCACCATAATCAGCAGTATTATTAGTAAAAACTGTTGTAGAATTACCCTCAAAAGATATAATGCAATTGGTTGCACAATATACAGTGCCACCAACTAGTAGGCTGCTTCCATTATGATCTACAAAATTGCTGTTAAATGTTACTTTGGCATTATTAGTAAATTTAATACGAGAATTATCAAAAGAATAAATAGCAGTTCCATATTGTGTGGCTGAGTTACCGTTGAAGTTGCAAATTCCTTTAAATATCATGTTAGAGCTGGCTTCAGAGTAAATGGTACCATTGGTGGCTTTATTATCATTAAACGTCACTATGGAATTTTGATCAAATAAGCAAATTGAATGATTTCTTAAGAAAATTGCTCCACCTCTGTGATCAGCTGAATTTTGATTAAACATTACATCTGAATTTTTGCAAAATATAACAGTAGAATGATCACTCATATAAATTCCTGTGCCATTATCTGCTGTGTTATTCTGAAACAAAACCTTTTCATTCAAATAAATGTTATGATTAATTGCATAAACAGATATACCTTGATTACTACAGAATGTAGAATTACTGAAGATTATTTTGTTGCACTTATTATTAAGTAATCTATTTTCAAGGTACAATAAACTTTTCATTTTGTTATAAGAAAAATAGCAATTGCTTATAATAAACACAAATTGTGAAGAATTTCTCGTATTATTTGATGAGTAATGTATAGCTGCACCGTGGTCTCTATAATGACTGTTATTGATAAACTTGCAATCATTAATATTTACATTTCCTGATACTTCTGACAGTACAACTGCTTGTCCTATAGAGTGCTGAAAAGAACAATTTTGAATTGTCACATTTGAAGAACAGCTCAATTTTAGTCCTGGCGTAATGTGATTACCAAGATTTTCCATACCACATCCATCCCAAGTGATACCTTGAATGATACAATTATGACAAAAGGTAAAGTGTATTCCTCCGACATGTTTACAGTTCACAGTAGGATTGCTGTGTCCAATTAATGAAACATTTTCAAGATCTGATGCTCTAACAAGTGAGGACAAAGTCACATCAGTTGTAATGTTAATCAGAACATTACTAGCAAGATTAGCCAGTGCATGATCAAGGGAATTACAAGAACAGTTTCCATACACACAACATATATGACTGTTATCATATTCACCACTAGTAATGAAATCTTCATTATCACTGATTAATTCACTGACATGAACAATCCTCTGGTTTCCATCAACATATTGGACCACTACAGCCAATATCATGGCTAGCATTACTTTAGATAATAGTAGCATTATTGTAGTTGAACACGTAGGTAAACAGCTAGCTAAATGGCAATCATGCAGTAACCACCCTTTTATTAACAAAGTTATTAAGCCATAAAACCACAAATAATCATACAAGTGAATTCATGTACGTACATACGTAGCTATAAAGAACCTTCATTGTATACGTAGCTTACAGTTTACTTTAGCCTAGCCATGCCATACAAATCATTCTGTATGTAAAAACCAAGTACTTAGTTATTAATAGGGGTAATTTCTAAACTTACGTACGTAGGTGTAGGTGGACAAACAGGTATCTATATGTACCTACGTAATTAGTGCTGTTTGAGTCAGTATTTAGGAATTCAACTAGTTACGTATGTCCATAATACATATAGCTATCATTTAGGACTTCAGTGGATTTCAAGCATGCGAGGTAGCACATTAATGGAATAGAAATGTAATTTATTACACATCTAAGGTGTTATTGTAGCACTATAATGGAATCAGAGGTCTACACATTACAACTTTAAGGTATTATGTAGCACTTCAACAGAATGCATGTATTCTGAGGTGTAATTCTAGTACACTAAAGTGTAACTGTGTAAATACATTGTATATCAATAGCAAACTTGTGGCATGGTGTCACATACGTACCTTTATCAAATTGTGTTGTGGTACGCAATTCCTTCAGTTTTGTAACTTACAGTGTAGCAGCACATTAATCAAGGGACTGACAGTGTACTATCTGAGCAGATGATAGTCTAATGACAATTACTACAGTGAAGAAGACTGAGAAGTCAACAGCTTGGTAGTAGAAATTTACTTGTTGTATGTATGTATATGTATGTGACCCGATTTTGGAAAACCTACCATCTACACACAAGAGACACAAAATAATTTAAGTAATTTGCTTAGCTTGAAATACATGTTAGGCTATATACATAACCTGATATATCTGTTAGGAATACATCAAATTATCAGAATAATTACAGATATACAGTACTTTTAGTTGGCTTGTGGGTTAGAGTTATAGGGTAGCAAATTTAGATATTCTAATTATTTCACTTGTGTGTGGATGGTAGGTTTTCCAAAATCAGGTCACATATAACTAGGTACATAACTTTAGCTACGTATAGTGACATGTAGCTACTGCACTATATATACACACATGCTGTGAAGATAATAGCATACATGCATTAAAAGCATTCTAGCCACTACAAACACTTCTTTCAATTTTATATGATATTGTGTGGTGTAGTTTAGTATGCATGCATGTTTTATTGGCGGTTTACATAATGAACATTCAATGTACTTAAAATATGGCATGAATGTGCTAGATCATCATGGTATAACTTTACATTCAGTGTATCAAAATTGTGTGTAATTATAAGATATTTTAAACTAGGTGTGTATGGTAGTTTATTGAAATTGCTATTGTCCGCGAAGTGTGTGTATACACATGTTTACGGTATATATATAGGCACATTTACGTATGTAAGCTGAGCCAGGATTTTAGAACAGCTTGTTAAACTTATCACTTTGATCATTGTATTTATCATACACCACCAGTTGTAGATACCAATTTTAAACTGCACACACACACACACACAATTCATCTCATATCATAGTGTGCATGTATACAAAGTGTGCTTTGAAAATTTTTGCTTATTATACGTACAGTATCTGTTAGCCTTAAAATATACACAGAAATACTTAAAAGTTAATACAGGTGGTGTTTGGTGCAAATTTTATGCTAGCTAGCTATGTATGTATCTGATGGAACCTCAACAAGAATCCTGACTGCATAAATATATCAACCTACGTAGCTATAGCTATCTCACATTACCACAGAGCATACGTAGTTTCAATAATTGCCAGCATAACAACCTTTGTTTTGTAGAGTACATAAAGTGGATTAGCACGCCTATATGACTCAAAGAATTCATTGCTAGCTGTAATGGGCTTATCAATATGCAACAGTTAAAGAAACCATTTGCAAGCAACAACATCTGCATTAATGTGACCGGATTTGAGAAAAGGGGTCTTATACATGCATCTGATTTTGCAACTTTGAAGAGGCATAACTTCATTTGTGAGTGAGCTATTAAGCTAAAATTTTCTCTCATTTAACCACAATGATAGGAAAGGCCAAATACCAAATTTCAAAGTTGTAGATCAAACATGAGCTGAGTTACACATCCTTAAAGTCACAAAATTGGATGCGTGTATAAGACCCCTTTTCGCAAATCCGGTCACATTTAGAGATTTCATGTGGCTACAGCTACAAGGTTTCAATTACACTGTAATAGAATTATGATCTTGAGTTTTTCTAAAACTTCTAATAAATCTGCCTTCCATTTCTGATATTGAACAATTCTATCAATGATGAAATTATTGTTCTTAAAGAAAGAATTCAAAGCACATGTTCAATTATAGTCAATTTACACTAATCTGACCGGCATAAATGCTGTAACTGTAGCTGGTTAGCTATACGCAGAGTATACAAAACTAAATCCCCTGCAGGGGCGGATACAGGATTTCTCAAAGGGGGGGTCACTAAGAAGTAGCTATACATATATAGTTTTGCAAAGCAAAACTGGCATGCGAAGCATGCCCATTCTAGGGGGGTCTGGGGGCATGCCCCCCCAGGAAATTTTTGAAAATTACACTCTGAGATTGATTCTGGTGCATTCTGAGGCAAAAACTGCATGTCATACTGAGTAAACTGTAAATATGCTATAAAGCCTAAACTCGGTAGTTAGCTATATAGCTACGAAGCTAGTACATGTACTGCATATATACACACATGCACATATAACTAATAGACTAGCTAGCTACGTAGCTATGTAGAAGATTTGTATATATTGGCTAAAACTATGTGATGTGATATTTTGTGCATTTATCTATATATAGCTACTGTGCAGGTCGATTACAGCAAAAGTTTCCGCGGCTGAGGGTGACGAATATCAAATTCCTCTTCAGCTTCAAGTGGAATGTGATGAATATACTGCATCATGGCTAGCCCATTTAGCCTCGTTATGAAATTATATACGTATAGCTAGCTAGCTAGCTAGCTATGTACGTAGCTCATAACGTAGCTACGTATATGCGCGTGTTTATATAGCTACAGTTATAGCTAAAAATGAAGCTATACCTGTGTATAAGTGTTGCTATTAGCTATATAGGAAACCTTATAGCTATCGCTATCGTGCACCTGCCTGCTCCCATGTCATTAATTAACTAACCTTGTACACGCGGACGATAGCGTGCTTGAAAAAACCCCGTATATCCTTGGAAAGATATTTCTTTGATACTGGCCCTTGCTCAGATATCTCTCCATAAGCGCTACTGCTGCTACCGTGACGTTTCGCGGACATCACGGTGTATTGTATAACTAGACAGATGTTAAAAGCATCGTGGGGGCGAGCCTGATCGACGTGGCACGAATAAACATAACATGCGCAATAATAAGAATTGCTATGTCACGTGTGCTTGTCCTAAAGTGTGAGCACGTGGCTGAGGTGATGGAGGTTTCAGATCTTACAGTGCCAACCTGCAATATTTTCAATGGCAGTACTGCGGCTGTAGTAGACTATTTGCGTTTTACAAACCTTGCTCACCTTTCTTCATTTGTTTCTCTTTCCCTTCTGATTCTATAACGCTCCCTTCTTCTTCTCAACCTTTCTTCTCTCTCTTGCGCACTTTCAACTCTGCTAGCCATACTGCATGTCACGTGGCGGAGCCAATCCTTCCGTGCTACTAACGTAAACTTTCGGGAATGCGACGACCCTACCACGGTTGAATAGACTACTAACAGTGTGGGGCTTTCCGTGTTCGTTACGTAAACTTTCGGGAATTCGACGACCGTACCATATATGGTTGGTTGAATAGACTACTAACAGTGTGGGGCTTTCCGTGTTCGTTATGTAAACTTTCGGGAATGCGACGACCGTACCATATATGGTTGGTTGAATAGACTACTAACAGTGTGGGGCTTTCCGTGTTCGTAACGTAAACTTTCGGGAATGCGACGACCGTACCATATATGGTTGGTTGAATAGACTACTAACAGTGTGGGGCTTTCCGTGTTCGTTACGTAAACTTTCGGGAATGCGACGACCGTACCATATATGGTTGGTTGAATAGACTACTAACAGTGTGGGGCTTTCCGTGTTCGTGCGGAAACTTTCGGAAACGCGACCACCTTACGACGGTTGAACCGACTACCGCCATTATGGGGCTCGCTCAGGATCGCTACAATTAGCGCCTCTTAATAATTATAAGCGCCTCTATAATAATTATTAAGTGCCACCAGCGCTAATTTAGCGTTTATTCTGAAGGGGGGTCATCTGACCCCTATGACCCCCCCCTGGATCCGCCCCTGCCCTGCACTGAGAAAGGAATGCAAGCTTTAAAGTTTCTAATTTTTGAAACCATACACCACTGTAAACTGTGAATCACCTTTTCTACGTATATACAAAGCTCTACAAGATACTTTTCAAAGTGACTCACATAATTAATGAATTTACTATAAGAATGATGATGATGCTACTAAGTTAGAATGAGTCCAGAGGCAATCTATGTGTAAGGCTGATTTAGTACGTAGCTACCATAATAAATGAATATCCTATATAAACAATCCAACATATGCTATCATCATTAAAGTGCTAGCGGGTCTCTAGAATTTAATTTGACGACAGGTGGATAACTGGTTATCCACCTGTCTACCAGGTGATAACTAAGTTACACACCCTTGTGGTTTCACCCTTTTGATCCACCCACACACCAGGATATAAGTCATCCTACTTGCACAGGTGTTAGAATATAAGAATTTAATTACTACTTTTGACTCATTTATGTATAGCCATACCAAAAGTAATGAATTGATGATGTGCTGCCATGGACAGCTCTCACCTCAACATGGTTGGCATTGTGGCCTGACATTAATACATTATATGGCCTTATGCTAAGGAGCTTGCACACATGTTACACTCCTTGGTTTATGTCTCGATTGTGATGAGATCATTATGAATTTGATCCTTTCTTGTCGTCCTTAATGTCACCATAGATACTTTGTGCTGCTTATTATCTGCTTTCTCTGAGCTATGTGCTTGTATCAAAGTTGTGTGGTTATTCACATCCAAACAATATCTGAATATCTGTTGAGGAAAGAGGCTTCTATTAGCCAAATATGATATGTACATTTCTATCCCGGTGCGTGGGCAGATCAAAGAAGCCGCCAGGGTGTATATGGTAGTTAAACCCCAGCGCGCTGAGGTTTAACTACCATATACACCCGTCGTCAATGGTTACATGATGCAGACGTAAATATACCAAGATTTTCAGCTTAAAATAGCAGCAAAACTATTTCAGGTATTGTATAACCTAGTTTATAATTGATAGGGATAGTTGTAGCGATATTATAGGCTACTTTTGCAATGTTGTTCCTGAACGAATGTATAAGAATTGGCAAAGAAAACTAGCTAAAAGACCAGAATATTCACCGGGATAGAAGCCAGTTATATCCCAGTACACTCGTGGGTTACCTTAGTTATTACCCTCGTCCTCGGCTTCGCCTCGGACTTGGGTAATAACTAAGATAACCCACTCGATGTACTGGGATATAACTATAACATATACTGGAATACCAGCACATGTGCATGCATGTAAGATATACAGTATGTAGTAATGTCCAATCATCTAGAATATTTGATGTCATAAAAAGGTACATAGTGTTACACGTATATTTGCATATTCAAAAGCTGCTTGGTGTTTAGCAGTAAATTGTGTCGTTGGTGCAGCTAAGCTGAAATTTAAGCTGGTTGGTGATGGTGACCACAAAATTCACTGCAAACTACCACCTGTAATGTGTTTAGGTATCATGTGATTATATAAGGGCACGTGATTTTTGATAAGATTATTCTAGAACGTACTCAGCACGTTGTTACATGGTGTCAGAAGTGCTCCCAAAAAATGGACCAGCTTTCACCACCAGAAGCGTTGAGCTTAGACGGTAATGTTGCTGAAAATTGGAGACGATGGAAGCAACGATTCGAGATATTTTCCCTCGCCAGTGGCCTATCTAAAAAAGCCACAGGAGTTCAAGCCGCCACGTTTCTTCATGTGGCCGGATCGGAGGCACTGGAAGTTTACAACACTTTCTCATGGACAACCGCCGACGACAAAAACAAGGTGGATAAAATAACGGAAAAGCTTGACCAGTATTACAACCCCCGCAAAAATGTCACGTGGGAAAGACACAAGTTCAACACGCGTAACCAGCAACCTGGGGAAACCATCGATCAATATGTAACAGACTTGAAAACCAAGACTCAGCCTTGTGAATTTGCTGAGTTAAAGGATAGTCTCATTCGCGATCGAATTGTATGCGGCATCATTTGCGACAAGACCCGCGCGCGTCTACTAAAGGAAGGCGAACTAACGCTCCAGAAGGCCCTGGACATATGCATAGCGAATGAAGCTACGTCGACTCAGCTGAAAACTCTTAGTTCTAGTGCCACCAGTAAAGAAACACACTATCAGGAAGTCCTTGCCATCCAGAAGCGACGTCAAAGTGATAAACCCAAACCTCAATGTGACAAATGTGGAAATCAACACTATCGCAACCAACCCTGCCCAGCACAAGGTGTAGAATGCTACAACTGTGGTCGCAGAAACCATTTTGCTAAAGTATGCCGAAGCCGTACTGTTACAAAGTACCAAAAGGAAGTTCACAGTGTTACACATGATGGTTCTGACACCTCCGACGACCTCTTTATTGATATGGTGCAATGCACCACCACTAAGTCACCTGATTGGAAAGTAACACTCCTTATAAACCACCAGAAAATGTGTTTTAAGATCGATACAGGTGCACAATGTAACGTCATCTCCACGCAGAAATACCGCCAACTAAGCCCAAGGCCACTGCAAAAATCACATGCAAAGCTAGTTGCCTTTGGCGGCCAGCGACTCAACGCACGTGGTAAAGTCACCATGACCTGCCACCATAAAGGAAAATGTCATCCTGTGGTCTTTGAAGTGATTGACCAGGACGTTCCCAACATATTGGGCTTGACGACTTGTATGGAGCTGAATCTAGTCCAACGATTGGACGCTATCAACAACCAAACTGCTGATATTCTGGACACATACAGTGATGTCTTTGAAGGATTGGGATGCATAACAGGTGCTTCATACCACATCAAAATTGACGAAAGTGCCCAGCCTGTCGTACACCCACCGAGAAAAGTCCCAGTCACTTTGAGGCCTAAGATTCAACAGGAACTTCATCGCATGGAAAAGCTTGACGTAATAGAAAAAGTAGAAGAACCCACAGACTGGGTGAATAGTATGGTCACCATTATTAAGCCAAATGGTAACCTCAGAATCTGCATAGACCCACGCGATTTAAACAAGGCAGTCAAGCGTGATTACTACCCAATGAGCACAATTGACGATATTGTTACAAGAATGCCGAATGCCAAGGTGTTTTCGGTCCTGGATGCCAGTTCTGGCTTCTGGCAACTCAAGTTAGACACACCAAGTACAAAGCTCTGCACTTTTAACACACCCTTTGGACGCTACATGTTTAAACGCCTTCCATTCGGACTCTCCTCTTCCCAAGACATTTTCCAGAGAACAATGTCAGAGATGTTTCACGATATAGAAGGAGTTGAAGTTGTTGTTGACGACCTACTCATATGGGGTGAAAGTGAAGAGCAACATGACATCCGCTTAACACAAGTTTTAGAAAGAGCACGGCACAGAAATCTTAAGCTCAATAAGAGCAAGTGCCAAATCAAAAAAGATGCTATTACTTACATTGGCCACATAATCAGTAAGGATGGTCTAAAACCAGATCCGAAGAAGAAAGAGGCCATTATTAACATGCCCTGTCCAGAGAACAGAGACGAACTTCAAAGATTTCTAGGTATGTTAACCTATCTGGGTAAATTTATACCTAATCTATCTCACGTAGCTTCACCACTACGAACCCTGCTGGAAAAGAATGTGGAATGGCATTGGCAACCTGAACAAGAAAAAAGTTTTTTATCCTTGAAAGAACTGATCACCACAGCCCCTGTACTCAAATATTACAACCCTAGTAGGCCTACCAAGCTATCTGTCGATGCCAGTTCTAAAGGGTTGGGAGCTGTCCTCCTACAGGATAATCACCCTATTGCTTATGCATCCAGAGCCCTCACTACGTGCCAGCAAAACTACGCCCAAATTGAGAAGGAAATGCTGGCCGTGGCATTCGGATGCACCAGGTTTCACGAATACATTTTCGGCATGCCTACCATTGAAGTGGAGACTGACCATAAACCTTTAGAAGCCATATTCAAAAAGCCTCTCCATCAAGCACCAGCAAGACTCCAAAAGATGATCATGTCTATACAAAAGTACTCAATCAACCTTATCTACCGCCCTGGAAAACAGCTAATAATTGCAGACACTCTATCAAGAGCATATTTACCAGAACAGCCTGACAACTCCATGTCATTTCAATTTGAAGTAAACGCAATATCAGCGCTGCCGATATCACATTATAAACTAGAACAACTCCAATTGACGACTCAATCTGACTTAGCTCTGCAACAATTAATGCAACTAACTCTGGACGGCTGGCCGGATCATAAGTCAAAAGTGCCAACCCAATGTTTACCATATTGGTCATTCCGAGACCAGATATCGTTCAGCGACGGCATCCTTTTCAAAGGTGGAAAGATCATAATCCCTAAGGCCATGCAACCGGAAATGTTGAAGTTGATTCACAGTTCTCATTTGGGCATTGAGAAGTGCAAAAGACGAGCTAGAGACATATTATACTGGCCAGGTATGTCATCTCAAATCCAAGATGCCGTCTCGACCTGCGCTACCTGTAACATGTACCAAAGAAAAAACCAGAAGGAACCCCTGATCACACATTCCATCCCAGATCGTCCATGGTCTAAAGTCGGTGTTGACATATTTGAGTTACAGCAAAAGCAATACCTTGTGATAGTGGATTATTACTCAGGATTTGTCGAACTTGACCTGCTCACTCACACCACAGCCAAGCAAGTGATTAATCACAGCAAGTCTCAGTTTTCCCGCCATGGGATACCCGATGTCTTAATATCTGACAACGGGCCCCAATTTTCTAGCCACGAGTTTCGACAGTTTATTAAGCATTACCGAATTGATCACCGCACATCCAGCCCATACCATCCGCAGTCCAACGGCATGGCTGAGAAAGCTGTACAAACCATCAAAAGGCTGATGAAGAAGGCAGCACATGATGGAAATGACCCATACCTAGCATTGCTAGAGTATCGCAACACTCCATGGTCAGATACCCTTGGCTCACCAGCCCAACGGCTTATGGGTAGGCGTACAAAGACTCTCATACCTACTACAAGCAATTTACTAAAGCCGGAAACAATCAACCCAATAATAGTACAGGAGGAACTTCAGAAACACCGAAGACAACAAAAATTGTTTTACGACCGACATGCAAAACCATTGAAGAGCCTAAATATTGGTGACTCAGTACTGATGACATCAAAAGATGGCAGATGGAAGCCAGCCAAAGTGACCAATATCGGCCAAACAGCTCCTCGCTCATATAACATTGTGACACCACAAGGACAACACTATCGCAGAAACAGAAAGGACCTAAGAAAGATGATAGGCAGTACAGATATCAAAACAAATGCTGATGAATTCCTAGACGATCAATCATATGAAAGTGATGCAAATGAAACTATTGAAGAAAATAATGATGCTCGTGAGTCCATTTCCCCTGTTGTACCACCTCCAGCCTTGAAACGTTCTCAAAGAACCATAAGGGCACCAAGCCGTTATACGGACCAATTCTCGTAACTGTAACACATACACATCACGCACACTGCACAATTTCACATAAATTTGATTAGAGCACTGTAAGGGTTTTGACTCTTGTAGTCTATGGTACACTTCTTTTTGTAGCAATGGAGATGTAATGTATTTAGGTATCATGTGATTATATAAGGGCACGTGATTTTTGATAAGATTATTCTAGAACGTACTCAGCACGTTGTTACACCACCTAATAAAGTTCAAGTCTTTATACTATAGCCTTTGGACACGAGATCATTATAAACTCCTATTAAAAATGAGAACATACTGCCAATCATGGATAAGGTATGGTTGAAACTGAGTCAAAGGCATTAGAGAGTATTACAAACCGGGGCAATCTAGATTAATTGACCTTGACCCGGTGACCCACATGACCCAGAGAAAAAATGACCCATCTGACCAAAATATTATTCGGTTTGATCAATCTGGATCCCTGATCTGTTTTAACGGCCTAAACTCTTTAACACATGACATACTGTGGCTGTTGATAATTAAAGTACATGTATATCGTATAGCTGGTTTTATTTGCCAGGCACAAATTTTGCGAGTTGTTCATTTTTTGCTGTAATATTTGCTTGTGAACTGCGTGACAGCTACATAGAAAAGTCTATTGTTATTTGTACTTATCTCAGTTTAAAATTTGCTAGCTCGTGATTCCTCACAAAATTTGCACAAATTAGGACCTCGCAGATAAAACCCACCATACGGAATAACAAAAATCCTGTGTGATTGCGTCAATTACCAGCTAGGGTCATCAAATACGTAGGTCAGGTCACTTTTGTTATGTAGATATCTGAAACCCTGGTTTGTAATACTCTAATAAAACAGTCTCAATAATGTGAATGATAGCTCTATTAGAGAGTATTCTAAAAAGCTAATAATTATGCATATCCCTATTGTTTTGTAGATCAAACAAATAGTTTCAGTCATCCTGCAGGTCACTACATCGAAAGTTAATGGTGAAACAGTTCAATAGCTACCTTTGACAGTGATATCACGTCAATAATAGCACGTACATAATTATAACGTCATTTCTATCTTTTTGCTGAAGTGAACTGAATACTAACCTCTGACTAACCTAATGCATTTAAATTATTAGCTACCTGTTTACAGAAATTTTGTAGTACAAACAGAATACTGAAGTATGAAAGTATGAAAGGTGCATGGGCATGGCATCCATAGTTGCAAACAAGTATTAAATAATTAATTTTATGCCTTTAAGAACAAGAATTTGTGTTTATCTACAAAGTCAGTAGTACACGTTTGTTTGTGTGTGTGTTTGTCCACCCCAGGCTTTTAAAATTAAATCATTCATGTGGAATGAAGCCTGACTAACCAGTTAAACAAGCTCTACTACTTTGGTTTGTTTATATGACACTTACTATTGACATTAGTGATGGGTGTGCCTTAGTATAATTACTGCCTAATGAAAGCTAGGTAATGTTGAATTTGCCGTTTATTCACAGTAAATACATTCAATCTGGGAGTTTTACATCAGTTATTAGGCAGTAGGCACTCCAGTTTTAAAAGGAAAGCCAAGCCAAAGTGTTTGAAAGAAGACTGGCTTATAGTTCTAGCTTAAGCAACTTTTCACTATACATTTTGTGTCAGCTACGTAGCTAAGTCTATTAGAGATTCTTTTTATATTAACCATTTCCCCGAGGGGTCCGCCACGGCGCGAATCTAACCTTACACGAGATTCAATCCCTTCGAATCTTTCTGAATCTCGGTGAATCCTTAAATCTCAGTTGAATCTGTCGAATCTATGCGAATCTCTATTAAATCTTCTCGAATCTTAGAATCCTCGTACAAATCTTGAATCCTGTTCAAATCTTCCGAAATATTCAAATCTTTGGCAAATCCAAGTGAAATTTTTAATTATAAATCTGTAAATTTCCGGACATGTCTAGTATTCCTTTCCATTATTCCGTAAACTGACGTTTTCTAAGTATCACGTGGTTGTTAATGTCCGGATTCTTTAAAACAATAGTGAACGCATGGCGCAGTCGAACACGATGGTTAACCTGAGCCACATTAAAATGCTGCATGTGAAACTGAGGTAGTAGTTGTCCACCTTGTAGAGATGTACAAAACATGTGTAGTAGTTAACATAATGGAATAATGGAATCTGCCGCCCGCCCACATGCCAAAGTTTGTTTGACCAGGACGGGAAACAGGAAATCAATTTGGAGTGGCCTTAATACACTGACATGCATAGCTATAGCTCCCTACCATGCAACCGTATATTATGCATCATCACTAAGTGTGGCCTGGCTATTGTTTATTCCGTACGAGATATGATAACCAAGTATGGACTCATGACCATAGTATATATCAGCTACTCTCGAAGACTCGCGCGAAGATATCAGTGAAGCGGGTGTGAAGTACAACTGCAATATCTCGGCATATATTTCAAAATATTTCGTAGGATTTCAAATCTTAATTCGAATCTTCAAATCTTTATGAATCTTGAATCTCGGAGAAGATTCGCGGAATCTTGAATCTTAGGAGAACTTGGCGGACCCCCCGCATTTCCCCCAATAAAAATTATTAAATTCTATATGCAAATACAATATCTAGTTTACATAACGTTTTCTTACCTTAAATACCATGCAAGAAAAGACCCTCGCATATTTCTGTTGTCATGGACACGTGAAATATTTGTTCGTGGGTTTAAATTTAAAAGACTTTGTATATACGTAGCACCATTTGTCACTTTGATTATCAGCAGATACTATAAGGTTTCAAGGTACTTTACTCTAGATTTGTGCGTAGAATTATTCCGAAATAGCAATAGCTAATGCGCCTAACAGACAGTAATAGTCTTAGACTGTGACGGGTAAACTGATTAGCTACAAGGACTAACTAATTATTTATATATAATTAGTTTGGCGTATAGCCAGACTCCATCATCTTGCCACCATATAGCTATATTAGAATTATTTGTGGGTTTCAGTTTATTTCTGAAAACAATATTGCTGTAGATAGATACTGATGTAAACTGGAGTTTGGACAAATAACTACCAATTTATTTATCAAATATTTGGCTCGAAACAAAGGAATATACAAAGTTAACATATAGCTATAGCTACCTATACATTCTTTAGTGATAAAGCTAAACATAACAGTGGAGGACTGAGCAGTTCATAATGTTGAATCCAAACGCAAAGTATCATTTTTAGTAATAGCTAAGTAGCTAATAAAGCAGTGAATGGCATCATGCTTAAGCCAATTTTGCCAACATAGCTATAATTTTGATGGCAAAAACATCCTTTTGTTTGAAGTGTTTGTGAGATTATGGGTGAATCATAATAATGATTTTTATCAAATATGTGATCATAAAAGCCTGACAAATAAAAGTTATTGTACAGTAGAAATTTAGCCACTTGTACATGTTCTGTTGTATGTAAACTGATTCCTATGCCCGTACACACTAGATGTCAGTAGATGAAATATTAATGTTAGTAATTGTCTTACTACAAGCTGTTTCCTTAAGAAGATAAACAGTAGCCATAAAGCTCAAGAATAATTTGTAGCTGTATCATTATTCACATAGCTATGTAGCTAGCTACTTAATTTTGGAAGAAAACTTAAATTTTATAGTGTGGCTGCATATACGTATGTAGCTACCTTTTGCAGCTACTTAAAACCATATATATAGTTATGTGTTGACAGCATAGGTCTAAAAGCCAGCTCAAATGGTAGCTAAATAATTTCTCAAACAAACTAGTTATTGTTCTAAAGGATACCTGTAACATTCTGTGATTTGTATGAACATACGTTCTTATGCATATGCTACTTCAAGGGCCCAAGGCTGGTATACATAATTATACGTAGCGATTTATATGAATTAGTAATTATGCTAGGGATCAGCCTATTAGCTACACTTTTAACCTATACGTATACTAGCTATGCTGTAGTGCTCCTCAATATTATTTATGCTCATGTGGAAGATTTGTGCTTAGAAATAAAGTACTGTTAACTGACATAAACTTTTTACTATACATTAAACTGTTTTATCAGAGTATACAAAATGAAACACTTAATATGGTGATTGTTCTATTAGAGTATATCGATTTTAGTATTAATTTCATAACTACCCACCCAAACACTTCCTATTATGCTGGTACGTATTATGTTTGCATTTGGCTACCTACAGTAATTATGCTGAAAATTATGCCAGCATATAGCTAATATAATTGGCAGGTCACTAAATAAATGCTGTACGTATCATTTATTTACTAGCTATATACACATGCATAGAGACATGAACATCGTAAAATTGATTATATGTATAAAAATTAATTATATATAGCTATTTATATGGCAGTATAAAATTTAATATTATACAGTCTCATAATACAAAAGTGATTAAAATTGTTACATAAAAACAGTCAGAAGGATAGTTAAAACAGCTGCATGCATATAATATGTTAGTTGCAGCTTAGCTTTTATCACTTAATGGCTACCTTGTACGTAGCTGTTTCATCTTTTGTTTAATCGTTTTTTGTCTAGAATATGACCAACTATGTAGTCCAAAATGTTTCCTTGAATTAAACCTTCCCCCTGATTTCCATAATTTGCTGCTCTCCAGCACTGTTTGTTGTTACTTGTCATCAAAGAATCTTTGATGACTGGTAATGGCAAACGATCATCAGAAAATGTCAATATTTGTTTTCGTGTGTCTATCTCAATACCCGTTTTTATGAACTGACCTATAAGCCAGAAACATACATAAAAATTATTATAACAGTTTTATTATGCCATGCAGCCATTAAGCTCATAATCTTGAGCTATATTCTTTATTCCTCCACTGATTTAGCTTATTATTCTCAATCCACGATGGCCTTACAATTCACTGAAAATGCATATATTTGTATTACCTAAAGAGGCGGCAGAAGCAAATAAAAGTTGGAGGCTGCTTGCAATTAGTTTATTAAAATTATAAAGTTGTACTAATGACTGCTCTATTAGGGACTGTTATATTAGAATATTTTGAGCACATATTATTGGCTTCTGCCCCTGGATTTTCAAAGTTGGAAGCTCTAGCCTCTCTCGCTCCCACCTCTGCTGCCATTGCAGAATGTGTACTTATAACTATGCATGTAAACAGCAGTGCAGAACCTGCTATCTCAGTAGCCATGTATGCTTATCGTAGCTGGCTAGCTAGCTACAACATAAAATACATAGTCCTTTTATGTGAAATTTTATTACGTAACTATGTATGTATGTATGTATGTATGTTTGACCATATACGTAGCTAATGGCTATGAATCATATACATATTTATTCTTATGTACGTATGTTACTATAGCTAATACGTAGTTACAAAATTCATATGTACTTAGCTACTGTAATACTTTTATTGAAATACACAGCTACATATGTACATATAGTTATTTGTAGGCTTGAGGTACATAATTATTTGTCAAGATGGCAGCATCATTGTGCACTATACCAACATAACTAGCTAATAGGCAAACTGTAATTTTTGTAAAGAACAATTTGATACAGGAAGCGATATTTTGAAAGTGCTGTGACATTTTGAGGGAATCCACATACTATAGTGACCATTAAATTCAAGTAGAAGTACGTGATGAATACCATGAAAAAGTGCTATAAGTTTGACAAAGTAGAAGTCATAGGTATAACTATTTGTAGTTGTAGCCAGCTATCTGGAAAATTTAATAAGAATCCCAACTTTATAACAGCAACATGACATACGTAGCTAGCTACTGCAAAAGTTGTCTAACATAATTTTGAGCATAATAGACATGTTTTTGAGTAGTGATGCACCGATAAGAGATTTTGCCGATCATCTGATTAGCCGATATTTTAATTCAAACAATGGCCGATACCGATAAACATTCCAATGTTTATATTTTACCCAATTTCTACATGTTTCATGCAATGTTGCAATATATTTCCTCAAATCAAATTCTATCTTGATTTTGCAAATATAATGTCAAATAATTAAATCTAATCTGTCAAAAATCTGCTAATAAATACCGATGTATTAAAAATGTTGCCGATAAGCCAATTTCCAATGTTATACTGATAATCAGTGCATCACTATAATATTATTTTTGAGCAGTATTAGTCCCAAAAAGCATACTGTACATAATAGGCAAAACGTACATAGTTGAGTCAAGCCTACACGTCAATACTCACCAATCAGTCCATGTAATTCATGAAGTTTATCATATTGCAGATTCCAGTTTACATCCAGGTGATTTTTATGGAACTCAACAACAAAGTTAGCCTGCTCCTCAATGTATTGTACATGTATTGTGGGATTACCTGCTTCCTCCTTTATTGCCTGAAGGCACTTGATTCTACCACTTTCATAAAATGTTATGCTTTTGATTACAGCAGCTTTGATTTTACCATATCCAAATATGATGACTTCTTTTTTGATAGAGTCAAAAATGGCTATTTGCATTTTAGGAACATGTTGTGAGATTACAGCAAGTTTTCCAATCCATGTTGCTTCGGTTGTATCATTGATACTATCAATAAACTGAGCATTGATAATGATGGATTTACTGTGGATCAGGTTGAACGCTAATCCAGCATAACCTTGGATAGAGTAACACAGCATCTCCCCAGATGTCAGGGGCACGATGAAGTGAGGATCACCTATGACAGCAGTCTCTCTGGATACTGTAGATATACATACGTACGTACAAAATATAAAAAATCAGTGCAACAATATCAATACAGTATTATCATGGTTCATATACGTACTTAACTACATAGCTAAGAAATAAGACACCTATAATTTAAATTTTTGTTGATCTACGTATGTTGCTACATACATACATACACAAAATTATTCCTTATTCTACGTATGTACATGCTACCTAGGTAACCTACGTAGCTAATAATTTACTATGCACATTACACTTACACGGTATTGATTTTGTACATAAATGCATGGTGTAGTTAACACAGTGTATGATGTTTGTGTATAACTATATTATCAACACTTCTCAAAATTTATACGTAACAAGCTTTAAAAAGTTTCTAACCTGAACAAATCTGGCAAGTATTAGAAGTGAGATTTTGGTAGGAGAGAGCCTCATTGCTGCTGCAGCAGTCATTGAAGTCAACAGCTTCAATTGCATTGTTACCTTCACAGTTGCTGTCTTGAAAGCAATTTAAAGTTGTGTCATCTTCTGCAAATATGTACAATAACATAAACTAGAGACAAATTCCTCATATTTATTTATCATACGATATAATACAAATTGCAAAGGTATTATGTCAATTAAATTAGGACCAGAGGAAGCTACTGAAAGTTAGGGGGGCCACTTGGCTAAACTCAAGTGATTTTCTATTGCAAAATTGAATTCCTATGGAGAGTCTTAAAATTTAAGAGGGGCCATGGCCCCCCTGGCCCCCATCTACGTATGTGTGTAACTACTGTATAATTATATGAAAATGGTGTAGCTACTGTATATACTGTACATATAGCTAACTAGCTGGTATAGAGCAACTGTAGTAAGTGTCACAATATAACTGTATATGTAATAGTTATAACATGGGCAAGAGGGATTTGCCTGATATATATGCCCAAGCCCGAGGGCACGGGCATATATATCAGGAAAATCCCGAGTGCCCATGTTATAACTAATATATTCCACTTCCGGCACTCTAAAAATTTGCCCAAAACTGAAGTCAATAGTTCGGCCTTTTTATATAGTAACGGGTACTCGTTGTGATTGTGGGGCTCGATTTTATCGTTGTCATGACGTTCTTGCATGGTAGTGATGGTGATTGTGGGTTTACCACAACTTTTTATAAAGCTGCAGCACTTATAATGGGCAAAAAATCCTGTTTAATCGCTTCAAAAGAATAAACTAATGGTGAGCGTGTAAATAGAGTAGATTAATATATATTAAGTCACGCAGTGAATAAACTATTTTTATTATGTTAGAAACCCACCTCAAATGGCGTCCTTTGGCTTATTTCGGCTTATACACTCAATACAAACACTTTTAAACTAGTAACAAAGTTTATTTCAACTTCAAATAAGTATATTAAATTTAGAAAACTAAAACCCACAATTGATATCGCATTCTTGCGCCTATATAAAGAGTGGTAGTTCATTTCTACATCACTGACTGGTCACCATGGCAGCGGGATATATCATGATATATACCTGTTCCCAGGGTATATTTGAAATATATCCCTGTGGTTTCCTTTGATGTGAGGTGTCAAAGTGGTATATATAGATATATGCTTTATAAGATAAAAAGCTATAGTTACCTTCTGTAGAGTCTTGTCCAGTATCTGTTAAAATTAAAGATAGAACTACTGCCACGATCACTAACAACACAGTGCATCCTAGCACTGTTAAAATCAACAACCCTACACAATACTTTGTTGCCATGAATAAAACATATAGCTATGTAGCTAGAAATGTATGGCTACATAAGTTTAATAAACATTGAAGTCTAGATCACGTATAGTTATTTTATATACAGCTACGTATGTGTTGTTCAAATTTCCTTTCTAAGCTATTTAAATAGTTGGTTTAGGTTATTTTATGAGTACATGTTGTATAGCTGCTTCCTTTCATACATAGCATGATCAACTAGTTACTTCACTTAGCAACCATCTTATTCTGTGTATACTAAACCTTAGATGTCATATGGCTTAGATGTAACTATCTAATTTCATAGTGCAACATTTGATATATTGAAGAAAACATAAAAAGTCATTGACATGATGTTGCAGCATACATGAAACTGACACCAGCTGCAGGTGTATGAAATTGTGTATGTAGCTACGTATGTATACAGCTTCGTCATGCACAGTACATAAAACAATAGTACATAATTACGTATACAGTTAAGTGATATGATATGTGACTGTCCAAGCGAAAACCAGCCTAGTTCACACCTCCGATTTTGCCAAGTTAATGGTCCATAAAATCTTATTAGATTATTACACAAAGCTAAAATTTTCAGCAATGATAAAATGATGTTTGTTCTACTAATCCTGTAAATTTGAAGTCTGTATGCCTTATACAACAAAAGTTATAAAGCACTAAAGTGGCAAATTAATAGTGCATTTGTGTCATTATAAAGCAATTCTGGTTATATGATTGATTATACTCTATAGCTAAATATTTGAAGGCTAATAATTTCTTAAGAAAAGCCATAGCCACATTGATATTAAAAGCACATGATGCAAGAATAGTTAAGAAGTCATATGTCTGACGTATAATTATTACACATATCTACAGTTAGTTACCAAATCAATGATCAATTAATTTATCACATTACAAGTTATTTTGCACACCTGTACTCAAAATGTTAGCTATCTTCAAGATGTGTAGCTAGTTATATGGATTAAGTATTATAGTAATTATTATGTGTACATGTGTTACAGTCATAGACAAAGGTCTGGAGTATACGTATGTAGCTAGCTACATAGCTATCAGTTATGAAATCAAGATCTCTTATATGATTATGTATTCAAAAATAGTAGCTATACGTAGCAATGTACAATCAAAATTCTTGTGATCACCTTGGATGGAATTGATATAGATTTTCTCTCAGTGTGTATATATAGGTGGATCAAATCTGCCAGGGAACAAAGATAACTTAATTATCCCCTGGTTGATAATTAGCTATGCATGTATTGTATCTCCCTGCCAATGAACCCTACCTACAGTTTATGTACTTGCAACATGTGTTAATCATCTTACGTATATGGTTATTATCACATTAAATGAGTTATATATGTACGTAGCTACGTAGGTTGACACTGAATTGTGTTACTAACCACTGGTCAGTGACCATATATATATGTAACACTTTGTGTGGGTGACATCAAAGCCTCGAGCTGTGGTATATAACTGATATACCACAGTTTGCCGTGGTATATCAGAATATACCACAGTTGCAAGGTTATATACCACAGTTGCCTTATACGGCCTGTCTGGCTTTAATGAGATTACGAAGTGCATAATAAACCCGTTCCATGACATACGCATTTGCTTGTGGGTTTCATTTTAGGCCTGAAGTTTAATAAGTTTTAGGCGATTATCTTCGAGACAGCAGTTTAATAATGTCGTAGAAACTAAGTATTAATGGAATCTTGGCTGATATCGTGCCGGAGAGCGTCTAATGAAGCAACTCACAATGGTCGCCATTCTACCAGAGGTGCCTTCGACTATTCGTCAGGTAGGCCTAAGCAAAATGTAACATAAATGTTATAACACAGCTTTGCTCAGGATTTGACTGATATATACGCACTCTCCCTCGGGCGCTACGCGCCCTCGGGAGTCGTGCGTATATATCAGTCAAACCCCTCGCGGCTGTGTTATAATATATTAATATACAATCATTATAGAGATGTAGCTAATACAATGCAGGATCCAAAAATCACATCATCAAACTTGGTTCATTACATACCATGCAACTCCGCAAGATATTTAATGGGAGGAAAGGATGAGACATTATGCTTGCTCTGTGAAGCCGAAAGACCACTTGACTCCACAGCTTATCCATTGTATGCATGGCTTACAGAAAGCAGATGAAAATGTTTACAACCTATATGATGTCTATAATTATGATATAGTGTATGGGCTGTTTAGCAGGATTTGGAAGTGTACAACTTCCCTCACAATTATCTGCCATGTGCAACCCCTATTAGGTAATGGAATACAAGGTACAAATATGCATATACAAGGACTACAACAAAGGTTTGAAGGTTCATTCGTATCTTTGAAGGTTTGGCAACCTTTTAAGACTTCCTATGGAAGTTTCGCACAAATCATAGCCATGGTTACTCATGCTATCATTTAGTTCAGTAGGTTGTTTCTTGGCATCGCATCATAGGCATCGGAAACACAGGGTACTTTGAAAAAGTACATAATTTTTTTATTTAGTCCTCCCAAATTTCACCTAGCTACATATTCAGTATATGCATCTAAGTGTATTATATTTTAAACCAATACTAAAACTGAGTGACTAAGGGAGGGGCTGGTAGGGCCCAGACCTACCAAACTGTTTGCTGCATATGCCCTGAAAAATCGATATACTCTAATAGAACAATCAAATATTTATTAAAGCAGTCAGTAGCCAGCAGACTCTATGGCTACACACCATCTTTTCAGCCCGCGTCAGTGCCTTCTCATACCCTTATATTATGTTATGAGCGGTTTTTCAAATATTTGTATCAGTCCTAGTATATACCAGGTAGCTAGCTACTTAAACACACCTTCAAAGGCTCTTGTGCCAATATATAAATTGGCATTTTGGCATTTTTTCCAGCAACACTGCTTGCCGACCACTTATATTGGTTACTGACTTTTGGTATCGTCAGTGATTTGCTGAACCCACCAGTTGATTGCAAAATCAAAAATCTGAAATTCTCACGACCACCAAATGAGTCATTGAATACTGAAGATATTGAAGATCTGCATCTCAGTCATGTCTGATGTCAAAGTAATTTTACCAAGTAATGAGTTTTTTGCCAAGTACTGCCTGGAATCAATACCACGTGGAATTGGGATGCAGTTACCAGACATCTTTGATTGGTACCAACTTGGCAAACATATTATATCTCTCTCATAGCTAAAAATTCTCTCCCTTTTAGTCTTTTTCATTGTGGGTTGTCTTGTTAAAAAAGTTGATGGCATGCTTCTTCTGTGAAAAAAAGATTACATGTCTTAATGCAACTATAGTACAATATATAGATATAGTGAGCACTTCTGTATTCACACATTTTATATCTATATCTACGTAGCTCCTACTGGACCGGCATGACTATATTATAAATACATTAAGTGTAGGTTGATACCTTCTGTTTTTCCCCGTTGGCAATGGAGAAGGTAAGGGAGGAACGGCAGCTTCTTCAACCACCTGCTGGCTGCTACCACGTGCATGGTCGCTCATCATTACTACTTGATGATCGAGTTCCTCTGTCGCCAACCCTCGATAAGACAGTACTTAACGCTCCCGCCACGACATCTTTCAAATCGTCAATTGTAAACTGATTATTTTGATTTGCCATTCTGAACACGTGTAGTCAAGGTAGAAGCCACAATCGAATGTATACCGGTTTAACGATATATTCATTAACGAACGATAAACCACAAACGATATTAAATAATTATTGTCGGTGGTTATAGCGATGTCAATATGCTATCAATGTATAATATATGCCATCAATGTATAATATATGCCATCAATGTATAATATATGCCATCAATGTATAATAAAAGTCATCGGTGTTTAGTAAACATCATCGATGTTTAGTAAATGTCATCGATGTTTAGTAAACATCATCGATGTTTAGTAAATGTCATCGATGTTTAGTAAATGTCATCGATGTTTAGTAAATGTCATAGATGTTTAGTAAATGTCATCGATGTTTAGTAAATGTCATCGATGTTTAGTAAATGTCGTCGATATTTAGTAAATGTTTTGTAAAAATTGCAATATCAAAAAGAAGTGGGATTCATTGGCAAACCGTATAGCGGGTTTTATTTGCGAGGCGCAATTTTTACGAATCGTTCATTTTTATAGTCTAGCAGTAGCTAGTATTTGCTATTATTAAATTTGCGAACTGCGTGACAGCTACATAGAAAAATCTATCATTATTTGTACTTGTCTCAGTGCTAGCTTGTGATTCCTCACAAAATTTGCAAAAATAGGACCTCACAAATCCGCTACTTGTGGGTTTCAGTTTATTCCTAAACACAATATTGCTGTAGATATAGATACTGATGTAAACTGGAGTTTGGACAGTCAAATAGCTAGCTACCAATTTATTTATCAAATATTTGGCTCGAAACAAAGGAATATACAAAGTTAACATACGTATATAGCTACCTACATTCTTTAGTGATAAAGCTAAACATATTACATATTAACAGTGGAGGACTGAGCAATTCATTATGTTGAATCCAAATGCAAGTAGCTAGCTATCATTTTTAGTAATAGCTAAGTAATGAAACAGTGAATGGCATCATGCTTGAGCCAATTTTGCTAATATAGCTAATTTTGATGGCAAAAACAACCTTTTGTTGAAAGTGTTTGTAAGATTATGGCGGGTGAATCATAATGATTTTTATCAAATAAGTGATCAATGCAATGATGATAAAAGCCTGACAAATAAAAGTTGTTGTACAGTAGAAATTTAGCCACTTGTACATGTTCTGTTGATGTAAACTGATTCCTATGAGATGTCAGTAGCTACATGAAATATTAATGTTAGTAATTGTCTTACTATAGCGACAACCTGTTTCCTTAAGAAGATAAATAGTAACTATATAGCTACAAGAATAATTTGTAGTTGTATCAATATTCACATAGCTAGCTAGCTACTTAACTTCGGAAGAAAAATTAAATTTTAGTGTGGCTGCATATACGTATGTACGTAGCTACCTTTTGTAGCTACTAAAAACCATATATATTATATATATATACAGAGGAGTATAGGAAGCTGTTCAGAGCTGGGGGTGCTATGTCAGATCTAGGGGTGCTATAGGCGATCATTAAGCAAAATTGTATGGAGAAAATAACATTCCTATGGAGTGACAGTAAAAACAGGGGGTGCTCCAGCACCCGGAGCACCCCTGCTTCCTACGCCTATGATATAGCTAAATGTTGACAGCATGTCTCAAACAAACTAGTTATTGTTCTAAAGGATACCTGTAACATTCTGTAATTCAAGTGATTTGTATGAACATACGTTCTTATACATATGCTACTCCAAGGGCCCAAGGCTGATAATACATAATTATACGTAGCTATTTACATGAATTAGTAATTATGCTAGGGACCAGCCTATTAGCTACACTTTAACCTATACGTATGCTAGCTATGCTGTAGTGCTCCTCAATATTATTTATACTCATGTGGAAGATTTGTGCTTAGGAATAAAGTACTGTTAACTGGCATAAACTTTTTTACTATACATTAAACTGTTTTATCAGAGTATACTTAAATGAAACACTTAATATGGTGATTGTTCTATTAGAGTATATTGATTTTAGTATTAACTTCATAAATGCCCACCCAAACACTTCCTATTATGCTGGTATTATGCTACCTACAGTAATTATGCTGAAAATTATGCTGGCATATAATAAAATAATATTATAATTGGCAGGTCACTAAATGAATGCTATACATATCAGTTTATTTACTAGCTATATACACACGCATAGAGACATGCATGAACATCGTAAAATTGATTATATGTAATAAAAATTAATTATATGTATAAAAATTAATTATATGTATAAAAATTAATTATATGTATAAAAATTAATTATATGTATAAAAATTAATTATATGTATAAAAATTAATTATATGTATAAAAATTAATTATATGTATAAAAATTAATTATATGTATAAAAATTAATGATATGTATAAAAATTAATGATGTGTATAAAAATTAATTATATGTATAAAAATTAATTATATGTATAAAAATTAATTATATTAATTATATGTAGCTATTTATATGGCTGTATAAAATTCAGTCTCATAATACAAAAGTGATCAAAATTGTTACATCAAAACAGTCAGAAGGATAGTTAAGACAGCTGCATGCATATAATATGTTAGTTGCAGCTTAGCTTTCATCACTTAGTGACTACCTTGGACGTAGCTGTTTCATCTTTTTGTTGTCTAGAATATGACCAACTATGTAGTCCAAAATGTTTCCTTGAATTAAACCTTCCCCCTGATTTCCATAATTTGCTGCTCTCCAGCACTGTTTGTTGTTACTTGTCATCAACGAATCTTTGATGACTGGTAATGGCAAACGATCATCAGAAAACGTCAATATTTGTTTTTGTGTGTCTATCTCAATACCCGTTTTTATGAACTGACCTATAAGCCAGAAACATACATAAAAATTATTATCTATGTGTTAACAGTTTTATTATCCCATGCAGCCATTAAGCTCATAATCTTGAACTTTATTCTTTATTCTTCCACTAATTCAGCTTATTATTCTCAATCCACAATGGCCTTACAATACACTGTAGTCTGCTACTTATTAACTGATTGAATATGCAGCAAAGGCCATAAACATTTATTGGAAATAATTGATTATGGGTTTCAGTTATTATAAATTTAGCGATAAGTTTTATTTGTCAGCATAATTTAGGATGGCAACATCATTATACACTATGTCAGCATAGCTACGTAGCTAATAGGCAAACTGTAATTTTTGCAAAGCACAATTTGACACAGAAATTGATATTTTGGAAGTGCTATGAGATTTTGAGGGAATCTACGTACATAGCTATGTACTATAATTTTATAGTGACCATTTTAGCAAATACATGATGAATACAATGAAAAGTGCTATAAGTTTGACAAAGTAGAAGTCATAGGTATAACTATTTGTAGTTGTAGCCAGCTATCTGGAAAATTTAATAAAGAATCCCAACTTTATAACAGCAACATGACATAGCTACGTAGCTACTGCGAAAGTTGTCAAACATAATTTTGAGCATAATGGCCAGACATGTTTTTGAGCAGTATTAATCCCAAAAAGCATAATAGGTAAAACATACGTAGTTTGGTCAAGCCTACACCTCAATAATTATATACTCACCAATCAGTCCATGTAATTCATGAAGTTTATCATATTGCAGATTCCAGTTTACATCCAGGTGATTTTTATGGAACTCAACAACAAAGTTAGCCTGCTCCTCAATGTATTGTACATGTATTGTGGGATTACCTGCTTCCTCCTTTATTGCCTGAAGGCACTTGATTCTACCACTTTCATAAAATGTTATGCTTTTGATTACAGCAGCTTTGATTTTACCATATCCAAATATGATGACTTCTTTTTTGATAGAGTCAAAAATGGCTATTTGCATTTTAGGAATATGTAGTGAGATTACAGCAAGTTTTCCAATCCATGTTGCTTCCGTTGTATCATTGATACTATCAATAAACTGAGCATTGATAATGATGGATTTACTGTGGATCAGGTTGAACGCTAATCCAGCATAACCTTGGATAGAGTAACACAGCATCTCCCCAGATGTCAGGGGCACGATGAAGTGAGGATCACCTATGACAGCAGTCTCTCTGGATACTGTAGATATACATACGTACGTACAAAATATAAAAAATCAGTGCAACAATATCAATACAGTATTATCATGGTTCATATACGTACTTAACTACATAGCTAAGAAATAAGACACCTATAATTTAAATTTTTGTTGATCTACGTATGTTGCTACATACATACATACACAAAATTATTCCTTATTCTACGTATGTACATGCTACCTAGGTAACCTACGTAGCTAATAATTTACTATACACATTACACTTACACGGTATTGATTTTGTACATAAATGCATGGTATAGTTAACACAGTGTATGATGTTTGTGTATAACTATATTATCAACACTTCTCAAAATTTATACGTAACAAGCTTTAAAAAGTTTCTAACCTGAACAAATCTGGCAAGTATTAGAAGTGAGATTTTGGTAGGAGAGAGCCTCATTGCTGCTGCAGCAGTCATTGAAGTCAACAGCTTCAATTGCATTGTTACCTTCACAGTTGCTGTCTTGAAAGCAATTTAAAGTTGTGTCATCTTCTGCAAATATGTACAATAACATAAACTAGAGACAAATTCCTCATATTTATTTATCATACGATATAATACAAATTGCAAAGGTATTATGTCAATTAAATTAGGACCAGAGGAAGCTACTGAAAGTTAGGGGGGCCACTTGGCTAAACTCAAGTGATTTTCTATTGCAAAATTGAATTCCTATGGAGAGTCTTAAAATTTAAGAGGGGCCATGGACCCCCTGGCCCCCATCTACGTATGTGTGTAACTACTGTATAATTATATGAAAATGGTGTAGCTACTGTATATACTGTACATATAGCTAACTAGCTGGTATAGAGCAACTGTAGTAAGTGTCACAATATAACTGTATATATGTACATATGTACGTACGTATATACATGCACATACCGGTACTTGGCTAATTATCTGTAGTATAACACAACAAATAATTTACATAGCCACACAGTTAATTTGTTAATATAATGCAATTAGCTACTGTAACAGTGTTAATAAAACTGTGCAAGTACGTATGCCATGTAACAATAATTATTATTATTAGCTAGCTAGCTAGCTAGCTAGCTAGCTGTCTCTTCGTAATATATTGCTAAACTCTTAAACAAAATTAATGCAGTTTCTCTCTAAAAGTTGCATCAGATATCCAGATCAATTGGTACCAAACACAAATAATATCTAGTAGACTGCATATTATAGCTTATATGCTTTAAAAAGCTATAGTTACCTTCTGTAGAGTCTTGTCCAGTATCTGTTAAAATTAAAGATAGAACTACTGCCACGATCACTAACAACACAGTGCATCCTAGCACTGTTAAAATCAACAACCCTACACAATACTTTGTTGCCATGAATAAAACATATAGCTATGTAGCTAGAAATGTATGGCTACATAAGTTTAATAAACATTGAAGTCTAGATCACGTATAGTTATTTTATATACAGCTACGTATGTGTTGTTCAAATTTCCTTTCTAAGCTATTTAAATAGTTGGTTTAGGTTATTTTATATGAGTACATGTTATATAGCTGCTTCCTTTCATACATAGCATGATCAACTAGTTACTTCACTTAGCAACCATCTTATTTTGTGTATACTAAACCTTAGATGTCATATGGCTTAGATGTAACTATCTAATTTCATAGTGCAACATTTGATATATTGAAGAAAACATAAAAAGTCATTGACATGATGTTGCAGCATACATGAAACTGACACCAGCTGCAGGTGTATGAAATTGTGTATGTAGCTACGTATGTATACAGCTTCGTCATGCACAGTACATAAAACAATAGTACATAATTACGTATACAGTTAAGTGATATGATATGTGACTGTCCAAGCGAAAACCAGCCTAGTTCACACCTCCGATTTTGCCAAGTTAATGGTCCATAAAATCTTATTAGATTATTACACAAAGCTCAAATTTTCAGCAATGATAAAATGATGTTTGTTCTACTAATCCTGTAAATTTGAAGTCTGTATGCCTTATACAGCAAAAGTTATAAAGCACTAAAGTGGAAAATTAATAGTGCATTTGTGTCATTATAAAGCAATTCTGGTTATATGATTGATTATACTCTATAGCTAAATATTTGAAGGCTAATAATTTCTTAAGAAAAGCCATAGCCACATTGATATTAAAAGCACATGATGCAAGAATAGTTAAGAAGTCATATGTCTGACGTATAATTATTACATATAGCTACAGTTAGTTACCAAATTAATGATCAATTAATTTATCACATTACAAGTTATTTTGCACACCTGTACTCAAAATGTTAGCTATCTTCAAGATGTGTAGCTAGTTATATGGATTGATTATTATAGTAATTATTACGTGTACATGTGTTACAGTCATAGACAAAGGTCTGGAGTATGCGTAGCTACGTATGTAGCTAGCTACATACGTAGCTACTAGTTATGAAATCAAGATCTCTTATACGATTATGTATTCAAAAATAGTAGCTATACATAGCAATGTACAATCAACATTCTTGTGATCACCTTGGATGGAATTGATATAGATTTTCTCTCAGTGCGTATAGGTGGATCAAATCTGCCAGGGAACAAAGATAACTTAATTATCCCCTGGTTGATAATTATAATACACTATGTACTGTATCTCCCTGCCCATGAACCCTACCTACAGTTTATGTACTTGCAACACATGTTAATCATCTTATTTGGTAATTATCACATTTTATGAGTTATATATGTAGCTACATAGGTTGACACTGAATTGTGTTACTAACCACTGGTCAGTGACCATATATATACGTACGCTAATGTAATGTCATGTAATTTCAAGTGGCTGTTAGTGTGCACATAGTTACCATATAGTGCAAAATTTTGGTGGTGGAAAGTTTTGGATGAATTGGGGGTTTGGAAAAAATTGACAAGTAAAATTTTGAAGAATCGTATCAGCCTTAGCTACGTATGTACATGCTAACAGCTATTTTGACAAATTGCAAAGAATTTGTCAAATTTGTCAACATTTTCCCATCAAAAATTTAAGTCATATGGAATATACCTATCAGTATATTGCCCCACTATCCCACCCCCCACCCTCATTAGGGCTTTACTGAGGTCACTGACACAAAATTATTGCCCCACTAGTACTATGGGGCATTTGATGAAGGCAAAATAAACAAAAAGATTATGTAAAGATATTTTGCAATGTCAAATCCTCGTATTGCATATTGCAACTGAGGGCTATTATTGGGGGATTGATACACTCAGTTTGCCCCAACATAGGGCATTTGACATCACGGTATATCAAATCCCCACTATAGCCTCATATAACCCCGAGGGGGTGGTGGTGGGGTAATACATTGATAGGTTGCCTAGCCGGCATTCTTTCTAGCTTTTATTTGTTGTCATTTTGTTTTCTGTTTTGTAAGGCTATTGTAATATTAGGGTTTATAAGGTTATTTGTTTTTATAAGGTGATTTGGTTGTTATTGTAATATTAGGTTTGTTATAGGTTACTTAATACTTGTTTGTTGTTGTAATGTTATAGGTTATTAGTGTTGTAGTTGGTGTTGTTATATTGTAATGTTTGTGCACACTCCAGTACGGAAGAACGGCCTTTGGCCGAGTATTTGGAGTTTAAACAAATCAATCAATCAATCAATCATGCGTAGCTAATAGCTACAATTATCATAGCTACTTGTTTTTGTTATTATTTAATTAGAAACCCCTATAATGGGCAACAGGCTAATATAAATTTATCACACATAACATTTACTTAAATGTGCAAGAAAAGACCCCTCTGCAGCATATTAAGTTGCCATGGATGCGATAAATATGTGATTGTGGGTTTGACAAAACGAGTGTTAAATACTTTACAGACAGCTGCAGTGTTTTAGTTATCTAGAGAGTTTAAAAGTATTAAAGTGTCTTATACATTAAATTACATAGAGTAACTAAGTAACTACGTATCTAGATATTATAGATATGTTTGACTCGCATACAGATATCCAGCTATACGTAGCTATATCTACAGTAGCTCAGTATAGCTACCTACTATTTCATGCAAACTTTGAATTTTGTACCCCAGCTAATGTACATATGTGACCGAGTATGTGACCCAGGGACCGCGGATTAAACCTGGTTCAGTAGCTATAGCTATAGCTATATAGCCAAAATTAGCTATAATCAGTCACCTACGTATAGGTATAGCTGGTCAAAAGTGCCACCGTCAAATGCAGGCTACAGCTACGTGGGGTTATTAGCTAGCTACGTATATAGCACGAAATTTTTACATTAAATTTTGACGGCGGCAATACACGCCTATACATAGCTACGTATAGTTAGCCGCCAGACTGCATGTCTGACGTAAACCTGAAAATTAATGGATCGTTAAATTCTTTTCCTAAAATGAGCAACCACAAATAACTAGTTGATAGCTAGCTATAAAATAATTTATAGCAACCTGCCTACGTACCTCGTCAACCATTGCTCAAACCGACTACGTTGTACGTACGTAGCTCAGTAGTGATTTTCAGCTAAATGATATAGCTAGCTAAATCTACATAGCTATGTTGTGTACCGCATGAGTATTTTATACCGTACGCGTATGGTTCATACCATACGAGTATACGCGTACGGTATGACCGTACGCGTATGGTATGGCTATTTGTACCATATGCGTATAGCTACTATACTACTATTGCTGTTCACAAGCAGCACAAGTATATAGAGCAAGGCACCGATTATCGGACACATACTATTCTCGGACGCCTCTACAGCAGAAACTAAAAGACTTCAGAATAATCCAATGATACCATCGTGTAGGCCAACATGAGAGGTACTTGCATACCAATTTTGAAGCTGATAGGACAAACTGTGTTGGAACTATGATCAACTAAAGAGTGGTGTCCGTTAATCTACGTAGATTAACGGACGAAACTATCAATCGACGAACAACGTCTGCCTGAAGGAAGACAACCAACAAATAAATCATTAAATACCATCCATTACAACAGCAAGAGGTACTCTTGGTAACAGCTAAATCTTGTAGCTCTGCAGCAACTACACATGCAGTTTGGTGTACATAAAAATTCGGACGTATATTATAGAGTTAGCTATTGCTATAACTATAGCTCTAGCTATAAAAATTAAGGAATTAGCTAGCTATAGCTAGCTAGATAGCTACATTGGTTTACAATTAAGCGAAAAGGTGTATTTAAATCATAAAAACGAAGTATTTTGGCCAATTTTTGCATGAAAGGCATACTTTCTCCATTATACAGCTAATTAATGCATCAAATGTAGAAAGTTTGTGTTTATGGCAAAAATACTTTATTTTTATGGTTTAAATGCTCCTTGTTGCTTAATTGTAAACCAAT
Organism: Spongia lamella; assembly: GCA_963930835.1. Taxonomy (NCBI): domain Eukaryota; kingdom Metazoa; phylum Porifera; class Demospongiae; order Dictyoceratida; family Spongiidae; genus Spongia; species Spongia lamella. The sequence continues at coordinate 3,766,073 of OZ005747.1, forward strand.
GTACCAATGTAGCTATCTATCTAGCTATAGCTAGCTAATTTCGTAATTTTTATAGCTAGAGCTATTGTTATAGCGATAGCTAACTCTAATATGCGTCCGAATTTTTTAAAGATATTTATGTAAACCAAACTGCATGTGTAGTTGCTGCAGAACTACAAGATTTAGCTGTTAGCAAGAGTACCTCTTGCTGTTGTAATCGATGGTATTTAATGATCTAATTGTTGGTTGTCTTCCTTTAGGCAGACGTTGTTCGTCGATTGATAGTTTCGTCCGTTAATCTAGATTAACGGACACCACTCTTTAGTTGGTCATAGTTCCAACATGGTTTGTCCTATCAGCTTCAAAATTGGTATACAAGTACCTCTCATGTTGGCCTACACGATGGTGCAATTGGATTATTCTGAAGTCTTTTAGTTTCTGCTGTAGAGGCGTCCGAGAATAGTATGCGTTCGATAATCGGTGCCTTGCTCTAGCTAGCTATAGCTAACACAGTATTGTTATTTGTCTTAGATCATGAATTATACCCACGATGCCGCTTCCTGCAGTGATGTTTTTGCGCGGACTCTAATAAGTTCGTAATTGCCGGATGGGTTAATTCAGATTCGAAAGTCACTTCGAACTTCCGGAAAGAATAATAGTTTTTAAAAGCATATAAAATTAATGTACGTACGCATGCCTAACGATATATAGCTAGCCAGTGGTTTACAAATATGAGCTCATAGCTCACAGCTATACGATAGCTAACACTGTGACAACAATACAAGTAGCTAAAATTAGTTACTATAGAAATCTAATCAAATTCGTGGGCTTCGATTCGCTATACTCATACCTACCAAAGAAGTCTCTTGAAGCTTTCGAATTTATCACTTTATCTTTCTGGCTCATTCACATCGAATTATTTGTCCATCTTCATCCATAGTTATTTTAAAACGGATGATCGCCGCGGAAATTAAGTAACTGATCGTGAGTTTATTGTAGTTAGTCCTATTGATATAACTATGAAGCGCTATGACGAATTCGAACCGTTTTTGATAGCCTTGTGAAGAGTAATAAGCCTTTTGTGAGAGCCTCCAGTCCCTATAGAAAGTTTTATACTGTGCGAAACATATACGCGTACGGTACAACCATACGCGTATGGTACAGAAAAACATACCATACGCGTATGGTACGTACCGTACGCGTATGGTATGTACCATACGCGTACGGTATAAAATACTCGTACGGTACACAACAGCTACACTTGAAAAATCTGGCCTGAAGCAAGATCGTTAAGATTGATCAGTGAAGATGCTAACAATAGTACAAGCGTCATTTTGGCAGTTATTTTTTATGTCCATGGTACAGTTGCAATTGATAGTAGCTCAGCAATGCAATGAATACCAGTTTGATATCCCATTCTTTCCCGGTATTTCGTGTGAGGAGATTTACAATAAGAACCCACAGAGTCATGAAATGTCAGGATACTATTGGATTCTTGATGGTCCTTCAAGAGTCTATTGTGGTATGAGCTACACTGGTTCATCTTGTGAAGACATTTACCTCAACAACGAAGCTACTCGTGACAAGTCAGGATATTATCGTATTAATAGTAACAATTGGGTGTTCTGTAATATGATTGCTGCCCGTGATGCTTTGTTTAGTCGAGGTGATTTGAGATCCTCTTGTGCTGGTGTGGACGGTGTTTGGAGGAAGATAGGTAGTTTTGATGTTGCTGCAGGAGACAATTGTCCATCACCGTGGATGAAGATATTGTACAATGGTGTTAATTACTGCAGTGCTGCTAGCGCTATTGGTTGTCATTCAGTTAACTATTCCGCTAGTGCAGTGAGTTATCAGGGTGTATGCGGAAGAGCAATTGTTTACCCAATACGTACACCAGACGGTTTTTATAATAACAATCTCGGAATAGACAGTTACTATGTTGATGGGGTATCCATAACACATGGTGACCCTCGTCAACACATATGGACATACGCTTTTCGTCACTTAGGCTGTGGAATAAGCCCTCCCACTTTTGTAGGGTCTCACTATAATTGTCAGTCTACAATTGATTCTATTTCTAACTTTCCGTGGTTCTATCGTCAGTTAAGTCAGAGTACTCAAGATGATGTAGAAGTAAGGATATGTGCAGACCAGTCCTTCAATGATGAAGCCATTTTGATCACTAGTCTAGAATTATATATTAAGTGATTGCTAGAGTTATATAGTTGTGTAAGTAGCAACTACGTATATGTACAAGTTTTAGCTCTAATAGATAATTGGTTTGTATAATTGGTCAGTGGCTATGGGTAGCTACATATATTTATAAACAGGCAATGTATCAATTATGATAAAAACAGAAGATTGTAGCCACTTATACTTAGAGGATTTGGCGTCAAGTAGGGCTGGGCAATATCTGTTTTAAAATATCAACTGTATTACCAAATATTATTTTATACATAATTATGGTAAGATGATTCCTGCAAGTAAAACTTTTATCAAGGAACTGGTATTTTCCTTTGATTTACGTATGTCTGTAATGGGATAGAAACAGCTTCGTACGTAACTACTAACTGTAGTCATATACATACATAGCTACTGTAAAACACTTCTTTAAATGCATAATAATTTATTACATACGTACATACGTACGTAGGTAACCTACGCAAATTTTAAACATGGTGTACCAATATATTAAAACCATAGAGCCACTGGTAGCTATGTATTATTGGATGAATGCACAATTGCACATTAACTACATTATACAATTTGTCAACAGAATTGCAAAATCAACCATATCAAGCAAATAGTGCAAAGCTATGTGTATATATATAATGCAGTCAGGTAGCTAGCTATACAGCAAACTGATCTGTATTAACAGGCTTATAGCCTTTTCACAGCAGGTCCCTAGTGGGATCAGTAGTGTAATGATGATAGATGATAAAGAAACATTATAATATTATTTGACAGGATTTGCAAAAATGGGTCTTGTAGCCTTGTTTTCAAGAAGATTAGCTTATGCAATCATTGTGTGAGTGATGACATTATTTCTTTTATTAAAGTGAAAAAAGACAAAAATCAAGACAATTTTACTGTTACCTATATAGCTATGCAGTGTTTTTATCTATGTACATATATAGCTAGTTATCTATAGAATATACATTGGGTATGTAGAAGTGTTGGTATTATGGTACATATTAGTGTTAGCTATGTAGCTAATCTCTACTGACCAGATAACTACATTTCGTTTGTCATTGTAGCTACTGTTGTCAGAAATACAAGCATTACATTTTAATTTAGCTATTACTTGTGAGTTGTGTAGAAGCTTATAATGTTACTACCTACTATATTGTTACATACTGTACCGAACATGAGGCATGAGTGGGATTTATGAAGCATGCAAAACAACAACAACTATAATGAACCGATGTTATCATAGTATCGTAAACTTGACACTAGGTCGGGGCTGGACAATATACGTAACTGTATATGCCATTAAGGACGGTATTATAACACATATTGGTTTGAAGGTATTGTGTTAATTTGGAATACTGCATGAATACCATCATGCAGTTTTATTAATAAATTTTTGTAGCTTAGCGGTGGCAGGAAACCATTAATATATGTAAGTAAACACTGAGGTTAGTAGCTACTTAATCTTTTTTGGCAAGCACCTGTATAGAAGGTGATAACATGTAAGGTCACGCACTGCTTTTAATTGGTCAAAATTTACCATAATATAGTAGTACGTACGTTATGTGTCTTATCTGTACATTAGCCTTATCTTATCCACACAATAATTGCTTACTACGCATGAAAAATAAGTGCGTAATAGTGCAAATGTAATATTACAAACACAAGTTTAACATCAACCATGGTCGTTCAAATTAACCAAGTTAACATGTTGTGTCCTAAGCACAATACGTAGTACATATCAATCCTTGCATGTCAGCCAGCAATTGCATGTATGCATGTGCATGTAAACTTATATTGGCTATAGGACACCCACAGTAACTGCTACTAACTAAGCCTATATTATCAAAGACAGGGAGACAGCACTACAGTAAGGAAACAGTATAATAAATTTAGGGTTTAATGCAAATAATTATGCTACATAGCTAGTTACGTATCAACTTTATAAGATAACGTATATAAGGTTATAAAGCTGAGGCATCACCTGATTGAATGATAGAGTATCTATGTAGCTACATATATAGCCAGATAGTTGTTCAGCTTTATAGCTACGTATACGTAGTCACTTATGCTTATATATAGCCATACTTATATTGTCTGTGCAAAAACCAGCCTATAGTTCATCTATTATTTTTACCTGGTGGATGCCACAAATTAAAGCCTGGCTGACTTACCACAACAAAGTCATATGCAAACCTATCTTTGAGTACCATTGTGGATCAGAGTGGAGTATGAATATTTCTAAAAGGTGTATTTGCAATCCATAAGTTAGAATCTCCATTAATTTTTGTAATATGCTGCTGATTTTAGTATCACTTATACCTTTTGCAACTGCTCTTCTAAAATGGTAGCTGCAACAAGGTCAGTGTTGTAAATGTATTTCAGTTCAAACAGCATTCTCTCATGTACGTATTAAGATACGAATGAGGCGATTGTTATATTAGAGTGTTTTGTTGTCTGGCGAATGTTCAGTAAGAGTGTTTGAATATTGTATAAATTATTGTTGTATTAGAGTATATTTAAGGCAGTCCAATATATCGAATTCACTAATCTGAACAGACTTTTAACAAAGGTCCTTTGTACAAGCTAATGTATCGACCTAAAGATAATAATTATTAAATGCCAGCTAGGTAGCTAGCTACCATAATAATAATAATATCTACAAAGGTAGTACATTTGACCAAGGGCATAGCAATTTGTCTGAGTTAGCTATATGGTGGTACAAGTTAAATGCAGTAGTGTAGCAAAGCCTGGGCTTGCCAGGGCCCAGCACCAATCACTATGAGTGCAGGCCTGGCCAGTGAGGCTGACTATGAGTGCAGGCCTGGCCAGTGAGGCTGCATGAGGCTAGGCCTCTGCATGTGAGTTCATACAATATTTATTTATTTTGAATGGAGTAAATTATATTAGCAGTGACAGTACAAAATGTTAGTGTGAGGAATATTTTGCTTTAAACTTCATTTCCTTTTGCACAAACTGTTGCAAAATAAACAAAATTCACATTTTAATTGCCTATAATTAGCTAACCCTTCTAGGCAGAATTAATGTACGTAGCTACTGCTAAAATAAGTACGTAGCTATTTAATAGATAGTGTTTTTATATCTATTTTAAAGATTTAGTATTGTACTTTAAACTTGAACACTCTACATTAGATAAATTATTTAAGTCTTCACAATGTGGTTATCACCAAAATATATTTTGCAAAAATTTCTACTACCAAAACTATCTTAAAATTCTATATAAGGCTTTTATAATTATGTATTTGCATTAGCCCAATACTTTTTGTCACTATATACGTAGTTAGCACAGAGACTATATATAGCTACATATCATACATGCAGTGGTGTAACAGGCCTGGGTGGGTGCGTGCCCTTCCAACTCCAAATGGAATCATAAAATGGAGAGTCTTAAAATTTAAGAGGGGCCATGGCTCCCCTGGCCCTCATCTATGCGTGTAACCACTGTATATATGAAAATGGTGTAGCTACTGTATATACTGTACATAGCTAGCTAGCTGGTATAGAGCAACTGTAGTAAGTCAGTGTCACAATATAACTGTATATATGTACACTTTAGACCCTAGTTGTAGCCAATAGCTAGGGGTCTAAATCACTTAGACCCCTAGTTGTGCTACTTAGACCCTTAGTTACGCCACTTAGACCCTTCCTCTAGGGCGATGAAAAACAACATATTGAAATCTCCGTAATTTGTATTACTTACGTAACTTATTGGCATTATAACAATTGTATACCTCCTCTAACTCTCTCTCCATGAGTTAGGGTGAACTGGGCTGCTGCCGAGTGGTGTATATCGATGACAAAAGTGGGCGCATGCTCGTTCGAAATAAATAGAACCAGTTCGTCATCAAGGAACATAAGCGCGCAATTTATATATTTCAATTCAGAATGGCTACGAATGGCTATCCGTTTTCAGCCAAGCGGAAAAACTACAAAGAATGCAAAGTTAGTCAGCATGAAAATTGAAACAGTTTTCAAGGTGAGTATCGCTAGAGTCTAAATAAGTTAGACGTCAAACCACAACGGGGTCTACGTAATTTAGAAACCCTCAGGCCCTTAGTAGCGCCCTCGCTTCGCTCGGGCGCCACAGCCCAGGGCCTTCGGGTTTCTAAATTCCGTAGACCCCTGTGGTTTGACGTCTAACTATTATGTAGTATAACACAACAAATAGTTTACATAGCTACACAGTTAATTTGTTAATATAATGTAATTATCTACAGTGTTAATAAAACTGTGCCAGTATTCTGTATAATAATAATAATTATTATTATTATTATTAGCTAGCTAGCTAGCTACCTCTTCATAATATATGTATTGCTAAACTCTTAAACAAAATTAATGCAGTTTCTCTCTAAAAGTTGCATCAGATATCCAGATCAATTGGTGCCAAACACAATAATAACTAGTAGCCATTAGCTGTATATTATAGCTTATATGCTTTATAAGGTAAAAAGCTATAGTTACCTTCTGTAGAGTCTTGTCCAGTATCTGTTAAAATTAAAGATAGAACTACTGCCACGATCACTAACAACACAGTGCATGCTAGCACTGTTAAAATCAACAACCCTACACAATACTTTGTTTTCATGAATAAAATATACCTGTATCACTGATGTTGTAACAATAGGTGGGAATTTGTATAGCTATACTTGTGTAGGCCTATCAGTAATGCAAACATATCACATGATGAAGGAATTGATAATTTGATAATTCATGCAATGATGAAACTTGATAGCTATAGAGTAGCCAGGTATGTAGACTGTTCTGTTAGAGTAAAACAAACATAAATGTTATGTGTGATAAATTTATATTAGCCTGTTACCCATTATAGGGGTTTCTACATAATTAAATAATAACAATAACAAGGAGCTATGATAATTGTAGCTATTAGCTACGTATATAAATAAATTGAATTAAAGTAAATTGGGAAATAACAGCTAGAAAGAATAGCTACTAGGCAACCTATCAATGTATTGCCCCACCACCAACCCCTCGGGGTTATATGAGGCTATAGTGGGGATTTGACATACCGTGATGTCAAATGCCCTATGGTGGGGCAAACTGAGTGTATCAATCCCCCAATAATAGCCCTCAGTTGCAATATGCAATACGAGGATTTGACATTGCAAAATATCTTTACATAATCTTTTTGTTTATTTTGCCTTCGTCAAATGCCCCATAGTACTAGTGGGGCAATAGTTTTGTGTCAATGACCTCAGTAAAGCCCTAAGGGGGTGAGAGGTGGGGTAGTGGGGCAATATACTGATAGATAATATTATGATTCAAAATTTTGATGGGAAATGTTGACAAATTTGATGAATTCTTTGTAATTTGTCAAAATAGCTGTTAGCATGTACATACGTGGCTAAGGCTGATACGATTCATCAAAATTTTACTGGTCAATTTTTTCCAAACCCCCAATTCATCCAAATTTTCCACCGTCAAAATTTTGCACCATATGGTAAATATGTGCACACTACCAGCCACTTGAAATTACATGACATTACATTAGCGTACGTATATATATGGTCGCTAACCAGTGGTTAGTAACACAATTCAGTGTCAACCTATGTAGCTACACATATATAACTCATAAAATGTGATAATAACCAAATAAGATGATTAACATGTGTTGCAAGTACATAAACTGTAGGTAGGGCTCGTGGGCAGGGAAATAATAATTATCAACCAGGAAGTTATCTTTGTTCCCTGGCAGATTTGATCCACCTATACGCACACAGAGATAATTTATGTATCAATTCCATCCAAGTGATCACAAGAATTTTGATTGTACATTGCTACGTATAGCTACGTACTATTTTTGAATACATAATCGTATAAGAGATCTTGACTTCATAACTGGTAGCTACGTATGTAGCTAGAGCAAGGCACCGATTATCGAACGCATACTATTATCGGACGCCTCTACAGCAGAAACTAAAAGACTTCAGAGTAATCCAATTGTACCATCGTGTAGGCCAACATGAGAGGTACTTGTATACCAATTTTGAAGCTGATAGGACAAACCATGTTAGAACTATGACCAACTAAAGAGTGGTGTCCGTTAATCTAGATTAACGGACGAAACTATCAATCGACGAACAACGTCTGCCTGAAGGAAGACAACCAACAATTAGATCATCAAATACCATCTATTACAACAGCAAGAGGTACTCTTGGTAACAGCTAAATCTTGTAGTTCTGCAGCAACTACACATGCAGTTTGGTTTACATAAATATCTTTAAAAAATTCGGACGCATATTAGAGTTAGCTATCGCTATAACAATAGCTCTAGCTATAAAAATTACGAAATTAGCTAACTATAGCTAGCTAGATAGCTACATTGGTTTACAATTAAGCGAAAAGGTGTATTTAAATCATAAAAACGAAGTATTTTTGCCAATTTTTGCATGAAAGGCATACTTTCTTTCCATTATACAGCTAATTAATGCATCAAATGTAGAAAGTTTGTGCTTATGGCAAAAATACTTTATTTTTAAGGTTTAAATGCTCCTTGTTGCTTAATTGTAAACCAATGTAGCTATCTAGCTAGCTATAGTTAGCTAATTTCGTAATTTTTATAGCTAGAGCTATAGTTATAGCGATAGCTAACTCTAATATGCGTCCGAATTTTTTAAATATATTTATGTAAACCAAACTGCATGTGTAGTTGCTGCAGAACTACAAGATTTAGCTGTTACCAAGAGTACCTCTTGCTGTTGTAATAGATGGTATTTGATGATCTAATTGTTGGTTGTCTTCCTTCAGGCAGACGTTGTTCGTCGATTGATAGTTTCGTCCGTTAATCTAGATTAACGGACACCACTCTTTAGTTGGTCATAGTTCTAACATGGTTTGTCCTATCAGCTTCAAAATTGGTATACAAGTACCTCTCATGTTGGCCTACACGATGGTGCAATTGGATTATTCTGAAGTCTTTTAGTTTCTGCTGTAGAGGCGTCCGATAATAGTATGCGTTCGATAATCGGTGCCTTGCTCTAGCTACATACGTAGCTACGTATACTCCAGACCTTTGTCTATGACTGTAACACATGTACACATAATAATTACTAGACAGATGCACACAGCATCGAGGGGCGAGCCTGAGAATGCATGCATGCAATTTGTATGGTCACGTGGGAAGCATACAAGAAACGTACGCAACAACTATGTGTCGAGACGTGATAAGTTATGGCGGATGAAGATGTGGCAGTGGAATATACGGCACCTAAGGATTTCGATTCGGGGGGCGCGCTGATTAATTACGTCACTTCCGTGATTCGATTAAAAAATCATGTTCATCTACTTACACAGAATAATAGAGGAAAGCATACCAGTCAGGAAATTTGGGTATTGCCAGTTGGTTGGTGGATACTGGCTTCACATTCGTAGCTAGCTACTCCTGCTGTTGGGTATAGCATAGATAGTAGAGAGCGTAACCGGGATAGGAAACCCCAGGTTTTCACACGTTCACTCAGTACCCGGCTGGCTATAGGGTTTTTAAAAGAATACAGAAATTCGGAATATAGATAAAAGTTAGACATTCTACAGTATCTAAGGTATACAATAACGTAAGAAACTAGTGGATATGATGTATAGTCTTGCAATAAGAGGTACAAGAAGAAACGGCATAAATTTTTGATTTCTTACTCTGTCGAGTTTATATAACTTTCGAAACACCAATTACCTGCACATTTCCATACACTAACATTCACTCCAGCATGGAAACGTACAATCGTTTCATTATAAAGAATTATTATGGAGATATGGGGAAAAAAGTGATTGAAGTACTCGAAAAGTAGCAATTTTTCGTCCATAAACTAAACTAACTGCTATTATTTACCCTATACGTTTTACTTTAGATATTATAGAAGCGGTTTAGTGACTTACTGTAATATAATGCTTCAAAACGAGACGAATGTTTCATGAAACACGCAGCTTCCCCAACAATACACCGTCGCACTAACAGTAAACTTCCGTTTTCTTGTATATCAACACCTTCGTAGGTGTTGATAACCGGGGTGCGGAGTGTTCAAAATCAAAGTACAGTGTTCTATTGGCGCTTCCTATCCCTCGCGCCTTCGGCGCTCTATACTATCTATGGGTATAGCTACATGGAAATTGTACGATAAAGAAATGCCACTACATTAATTGCTCCCCATCATCAATGTCAACGTGGTTCCTGGCACTATCGTTCATACAGACGAATGCCGTTAGATCCTACCATGCACTGGCCATGGGACACACACACAAACAGTGGAGTCATAGCTACTGGAATAGGTGCAAAACTACATTGAAAAGAATGAAGGGCTGTGTGGCACACCAAATTGCCAGCAACCTTGCCAGTCGATGAGGCCGGATCCTCGACGAATTAATTGATGTGGAGGAATAAATTAGAAACCAATCATTATTAAAATGTCAATGGAAGTGACGTAATTAATCAGAGCGCGCCCCCGAATCGAAATCCCTTAGGTGCCGTGTATTCCAACTGATCCATTACGAGCATGCTTCGTTGGCCCTTCATGGCAGAAAAATCTCGTGACGTCCTCTGTAACTCATCAACACTTTATTACCTGCAAAGAAATAAAATAAGCCGAACATCCTGAAGCAATCAACAACCTTTGTTTTCTAACATAAGGATCTGGCTAGTGAATTTCTGGTTATTTGAAATAATACAAATAAACAAGGAGCATTACTTTTATGAACACACTTGGACATACTACCACTAGTCAACGCCGTAGGCTATAGAGATTACTGGATACACTTGCAGTGGCCATTCAGTTCAGTTTGTTCGGCTGATAATTGCATATAGTTAGTAAACTGCATGGCTATACAGTGTTCCTGTGGTAGATCTTAGTAAGTTAAATGTGTACATGTGTTTGCATTAGTAACGCTATAATAGCCGGCTACCATGGGTGATCATTTTAATGGATTCACATCAGATTGATCAATAAAGTTCAAAATTAACAATAAAGAATCAAGTCATCATCTGTGATTCCAGCCAAAAAATCAAAAACTGATCAAATCACAAATCATAAAGAAAAGGACTGGGCATGGTCCCACTTACAGGCGAGCCTCAGCAATCTCAACATCCACAGGAGCTCCAGAAACAGGTGAGTGTAGCCGTGATCGAGCACCGCGGATACACATAATGGCCGACCTAACCAAAGCAAAGCTTAATTTGCATCTAACCCAACCCATTATCTCCCCATATGAAAGATCAAGTTTATCACAAAGTCATTTTATGATAAAGCACTGCCATCACATGACTAGCTACAGCTCGAGGTGAGAGTTGAGTGGTAAATATAGCACAAGGCAAAGCTGAGTGCTATATTTGTCACGAGACTCTCACCTATAGTCTCACATGGCCAGACCGCTTTTTTCCATTTTTATTTGTGGTGGTGCCACAAATAAAAATGGAAAAAAGCGGTCTGGCCACACGAGACTAACCCTCACCATGAGCTGCATGTTTCATACAAACAAAGCAGCAGTGCTTTAAGTGTTTTATTGTATTTACACCTATACTTAAAGTGTCAATGAGCTACCATTCCTTGACTACTCTATCGTTCTATAACTACCCAACCACAATTCTATAACTACCTCCTGACACTTTATGGCATATATAGCACTGTTGAATCCTTTGATCTGCCCACGCAAAATACAATAAATTATGACACAAGGATTTGGCAACACATCTTTAGGCACTAAACTTGACAACTCTCCGCTGTTTGTTTGCAGCCCCCAATCTACCTTGTGTTTACCATAATTATGGGGATGTATGTAGGGTAACTGGACGGGTGATCCAGTGGTGACCATCCAAGTACATATATTATACAGCTAACACATGGGCTGAAGGAAAAATGGCCTAACAGATTTCAAAATCTTAAAGGACCAGACAGAGATTTTGAGGCTTTAAAGAAACATTTGTGACCCTGGATGAGAAAATAGTGCTGATGTGCACATAAAATTTAACCACATTCAACTTCATGTCTACAAATGGGATTCCAGCACAATTTTTACCATTTGTGTAGCTGTTCATAGGGAATCTAATGCAGTTTACAGATTTTGTAAATCTTGTACAGCGATGAAGATAGCTAATACTATAATATGAATAGGTGTATTTTATGTACATAAGCTAGCCCGGTTATCTCATGCTGGATCACATGTTGTAATGTATGATAAACAATTTGGAAACTTACAGTAATAGCTATATAATGATCATTTCAGTGAGTTGAAGCCAGATTTGAGTTGTCGCATTCCTTAAGAAGCAGTAATATTTGTTATTATTAAATTTGCTAACTGCGTGACAGCTACATAGAAGTCTATTGTTATTTGTACCTAGCTCATGATTCCTCATAAAATTCACACAAATTAGGACCTCACAAATAAAACCCGTTATACAGCTAATGCATGGTAAACCCTGGTAAGAACACGTTGCATTTTAATTGTTACATCAATCATATTTTGTAGCTAAGACCCAAAAGTCTTGTATACGTTGCTGAGGCACCTGTAACAAGCTTGAAATCTCATTGGCCACTCTGGAAATCTTTGAAATCCCTCAGGTGATTTTCCGGGATAAGACTGTATATAAAAACGAACAATTCGCAAACATTTCTCCTCACACTAGCTATATGGTAGCCAGAGCTTATGCATAGAGCATGGCATAGCACTAAGACATAAATTTCGACCATTTTGAGTGAATAATAATGTACAAGTGCTAATTTGTAGAGATTCTGCCAACTATAAACTCAACCTTGGTAAGAATAACAGAGACAGGACTAATAGCTATAGCTACTTATTTGTCTGAGGTAATATTAGTACTGTCACAACTGAAATTCCCCATCTCTAATCCACTCATGTCACGATGATACCATATATGGTAATAGCTGTATATTAACAAAACCATAGAAGTAGCTACCACGCTGTATGCATAACTACTATAGCAAGGAAATTGGTAATTTGGCAGTTTGGAAAATTCTGTGGACGAAACTGTCAAATTTAATTCTGCCTTTCACTCACATTTGTAGCTACACGATGCTTTATAGCTCAATTTAAAATAGTATGTCCAGATTTGTTGATCCCCAAATTTTAAACACAACCACAATTTTTCACTTTACAGTATGGCTAGCTACCCTTAAGGTTAACGTTTATACAAAAGTTGATATAGAACTTGTTCAGTTTATAGCTAATATACGTATGTAGGTACATTTTGCTTCAAAAGTTGCTTTATTGACAGACGGCATGCAGTTAAGCTCACAATACACAAGTGTAGATATTCGCTATATAAAGAACTAAAAAAGACCCGGATAAAATGAAATGAATCAAAATCTGTGGCCAAGGCTTGTGTAGTGTTACTGCTGATGGAAATAAAAATTTTAATAATCACAATTCAGGTCACAATACGATTGATAACTTAATGTTTTGCAGTTCCATCAGCAGTAACACTACACAGGCCTTGGCCGCCCATTTTGATTTTACATCATTTCGACCTGGCCTTTTTAGTTCTTAGCTGTTATTTTTTATACATTTGGTTGAGATTTAACATTTTGCTAGCTTGCTACACCGGTGCGTGGGTATCTGGTGGTTAGCCGCTATAGTTTATTGCAACAGGGATCAGAAATCAGGTCTGCCGCTATTCAGTTTCTTTCAGCTCAGTTTAGTTTGCAGACAAGGCTTCATGAGACAAAATGCTTGAGCTCCCTAAAAGTAAAGAGCATACAATCACAGCAAGATTTTAGCTATATGTAGCTATAGTGCTACTAGTGTGTCTATTAGACACTCATACTCTATTAGAGCAGTCACCTAGTATGCAGGGCATGAAATACATGAAGTGTTTTGATATTGACCTGTACAAGTTTGATCTGACAAATTGTCCAGATCAAAATGTACTACAGTATGTAATCATACTAATGTCAGATCATTATTGGAACAAATTCATAATCTACATCAGGCTTACCTCATGCCAAGCCTCCTTTATACCATATTTAACCAGTTAACGTAATCAAATTGAATGTAGGCACAAAGTTGTAAGGTATTATTTATTGACATGTCACTATGAGGCAACTATCCAAGGATGACTACCTACGTACTATTCCTAACAATATGATTATACATAATGTATGTGTGTGTATGTGAACTATCTTATGAGGCAAGCCTGATGTGGATTATGAATTTGTTCTGACATTTACCAATAATCATCTGCTGACATGTGTCCGGACACTTTTCAGTCCCTATTTCACTCTCTGACAGTACGTAGCTATGTACATATGTGTGTATAGATACATTTATGATATTGTCCGAACATGACACAACATCTCCGGACAAGCAGGTATTTATAAAAACTTCAAAATTTTGTTGAGATATTTTCTTAACACAAGCAAAATAGTTACCATACAGTATATGTCAGCTAACAGGCATGGGGTAATGTACATTTGTAAGTGAATACAAATACTCTCAAATGTGCACTTGAAACACTTGCACAGAGTTCTGGTCAGTTGCATATGCACACATACGTATCTCCACTCTCATCCACAATAACTATACAGTATAAGACACACTAAAAATTAGCTATACAAAATAAAAAACTTTGTTTACCAATAAATTCACATACTCACCCACAAGATCTATACACGGAGGATGAATCTCTATTCGACGATGACATCTTAGTCCCTAAAACCCAGGATACCCCTGAGTCACCTAGCTGCCACCTTATCAATAAATCTAATTTATTGACTCGACATCTCAAGCCTAGGCCTGGGCCTATTATGCTTTTTAAATTGCCTATTATGCTTTGGAGCAATGCTCCAATATTCTTCCTATTATGCTCAAATTATGCTCCATAAATTAACATTATGCTCCAAAAAATAATCTGATTTCAACACTCCCTATCCTTTTAGCTTACTTTAATCACACCTCTTATTTGTTTATGAGTATTAGTAGTCTTTCTGGTACCTCTACAGCATTAAATCTCTTGTACAGGGAGCCATTCACAAAATAATTTTAATTATTTTTAGTGCCGCTTGATCTAACGACTGTAAAGGGATTGCAATAGTTGCTGAATTCAGCCTAGCAGTTGTAAGATAGTACAGTTTGTGTGTAATGGTAAGCATGTGGCCCTTATAAATGATTTGAGTATGTTTTCATTATAAAACTGGCGCCGCGCGCTAGAAATTTTGCCTATTATGCCAGCATTATGCTTGATGCTTTCAGCTACCTATTATGCCCAAAATTATGCCGGCATAATCAGCCCAGGCCTACTCAAGCCAGTCAAACAGGGCAGAGACTGCCAATAATAACAAGTGTGTGTGACACACAATGTACTTTAGCAGATCAAAGAACTTGAACAGATAATATTATGACATTACTATTATTATTGTTGTCATTAGTATTAGTGTACATATGTATACGTAGCTATATACATTGTGTTATACTAATACTTGCGTAGCTATTAGTAGCAGTAGTAGGAACACTAGTACTTACGTATTTACATACGTAGTACTACGTAGCTACGTATTGTATAAGAATCTAAAATCTTTTATATTAATTACAGATAGCTAATATAAATGAAGATTATTCTGTGACAAGTCTTATTAGGGATGAGGCTATTGTGCTCCTAACCATGAGCATTGTAATTGCACAATTCCTATAGCTAGCTATACGGTTCTCATAAATTATTATATTCAATTACGTACCAGGAATCCATTGCCTTGTACATAACCATACTATGCTATACTGATGTATTAGCTCTAAATCTACAGCAAAAAAACATTTTCAGTAAAGCCAAAAACACAAGACTGAAATAATTTATTATGGGTTTCAGTTTTTCTTAGAACATACGTACCATAAATAACAGATTATTAGCTAACCAAGGACTAAAGTGTACGTATGAACAAGGTTTTTGCACTTTTGAGATTTTGCTGTGTTACATTACTTACATACGTACATAGCTATAACTGAAACTTTTCCTGTTATTCTAGCTCAGATCCTTTGCAACCTAGCTAGCTATATATACGTATGTTATTCCCAAAATATTATTATTAGCCTCGCTACGTATATATTCGTGTAGTGATATTATTCATGTGTTTTGCTAAGAAGTTGCATGTAAGATAATATGTTTGCAGTCTGAGTGTTGTAGGTATTATAATTATATGCATTATTCATTAATGTAGCTACATGGTTTGCTATGAAGTTGTAAGATGATATGTTTGCAGTCTGAGTGTTGTAGCTGCCAGCACATGTAGTTACATCCAATCCTACACTTAAAATTGTTGGCAAAGCACATGAATAATATGTTTTTAGTGTACAGTGACTTTGATGTATTATTATTATTATTATTGTACTTTACGTGGGCGGATCAAAGGGTACAACCGTTCTATAACTACCATAATGTGTCAACTAGGTAGTTATAGAATTGTGGTTGGGTAGTTATAGAACGCTATAGTGATCATCAGCTAAATGATATAGCTAGCTAAGTCTACATAGCTACACTTGAAAAATCTGGCCTGAAGCAAGATCGTTAAGATTGATCAGTGAAGATGCTAACAATAGTACAAGCGTCATTTTGGCAGTTATTTTTTATGTCCATGGTACAGTTGCAATTGATAGTAGCTCAGCAATGCAATGAATACCAGTTTGATATCCCATTCTTTCCCGGTATTTCGTGTGAGGAGATTTACAATAGGAACCCACAGAGTCATGAAATGTCTGGATACTATTGGATTCTTGATGGTCCTTCAAGAGTCTATTGTGGTATGAGCTACACTGGTTCATCTTGTGAAGACATTTACCTCAACAACGAAGCTACTCGTGACAAGTCAGGATATTATCGTATTAATAGTAACAATTGGGTGTTCTGTAATATGATTGCTGCCCGTGATGCTTTGTTTAGTCGAGGTGATTTGAGATCCTCTTGTGCTGGTGTGGACGGTGTTTGGAGGAAGATAGGTAGTTTTGATGTTGCTGCAGGAGACAATTGTCCATCACCATGGATGAAGATATTGTACAATAGTGTTAATTACTGCAGTGCTACTGTTGCAATTGGTTGCTATTCTGTTAACTATTCCGCTAGTGCAGTGAGTTATCAGGGTGTATGCGGAAGAGCAATTGTTTACCCAATACGTAGCCACACCAGACGGTTTTAAAAATCTTGGCATAGACAGTAACTATGTTGATGGGGTATCGATAACGCATGGTGACCCTCGTCAACACATATGGACATACGCTTTTCGTCACTTAGGCTGTGGAATAAGCCCTCCCACTTTTGTAGGGTATCACTATAATTGTCAGTCTACACAGTTAATTCTATTTCTAACTTTCCGTGGTTCTATCGTCAGTTAAGTCAGAGTACTCAAGATGATGTAGAAGTAAGGATATGTGCAGACCAGTCCTTCGATGATGAAGCCATTTTGATCACTAGTCTAGAATTATATATTAAGTAATAGCTAGAGTTAGCTATATAGTTGTGTAAGTAGCAACTACGTATATGTACAAGTTTTAGCTCTAATAGATAATTGGTTTGTATAATTGGTCAGTGGCTATGGGTACATATATTTATAAACAGGCAATGTATCAATTATGATAAAAACAGAAGATTGTAGCCACTTATCATTAAGTACGGTAGTACTTAATAGAATGATAAAAAAAATTAAAAATTGTAGGGATTGAATTCAATAGTGCTACAAAAAGTAAGGAAACAAGGAATAAGATTTTGGGACGAGAGAACATTCTGGCATGAGATAATTTATAAAAGTTTAGTATAGTGGAGATTAATATCATTGAGAAACATATTAAAGAATAATATAATTATAAGTATTAGTTAAAGCATTGCCGCGAGTGCTATACGTGAAATAAAGCACGAGGCGTGCGGCCGAGGTGCTAATAAAGCACGAGGCGCAGCCGAGTGCTTTATTAGCAACGAGGCCGCACGCCGAGTGCTTTATTTCGCGTATAGCACGAGCAAGGCAATGCTTTAACTGTTTTATAGAATTTTCAAGACTAATGCTTCGATACAAACGCGCTCACTGGTTGATTTAAGCTTGCTTAACCGTCAGTGGTGGTAACCCGAGTAAGTTTACTCTATATATTATCGCATCACTTACTGGCGCGTCGGTGTTTTTAACGAATCTTGCAGCTAGATCGTGTTCTCTCTCGTTTATATTTGTGTTGTATTAACAAGATAGTTGGTTTGTACAAGACGCCTTGAAATGAATTGGAAACAAAAAGCTAGCCGCATCGCGTTGTTTACAGCCTACTGGTATGTAACCGCACATTCCAATGAGTTGTTTACTAAGGCGTTAAGAGTTCCATGCATAACTGTACTTTATAAGCTTTGAAGTTTCATAAAGTACTGTTGGTGGTTAAATAAAGCACTCTTCACACCTTAACAGTGCTTTATGGAAAATAAAGTACACTTTTGCCCTTTGATCCTCCCACGCAAAATACTATAATAAAAGGGAAAAGACGATGATATGGGAATAATTAGAATAATCGGTGAAAATTTTGGAAAGTTCAAAATTCTGAAAGGAGTAATAGGAGAATAATAGGCTCGAGCTCAGGCCTTTACTTGACTGCCTGTCAATTCTGATGAAACAAATGAATATTTGCATGAATGTTTATGAATTCCATGTATGTAGGTCATGGATGTTTATGGGTCGTGTGTATGTGTTCATGAGTATGATGTCTGTTCCAGTGGTCAAATGTTTTGTTACAGTAGTGCCCCTTCTACTCTGTTACTTCCCCATTCCTACCCCTATATAGCTATGTACGTAGCTACTTCCCAGAGATGTGTGTCAGGTCAACTAGCTAATTATGAGTCTAACAACCTTATTGCGCTTTTCAGTGGAAACCATAGAGTGTTAAGCATTATTGCTAACATATGTATACTTCAAGCCATGCATAGAGTGTTGATAACCTCTGTAACACTAGTAATGGATGGTAAACTGTTCTACAAATGATTTACTATTATGTAACTAGTCATATGCACTGACCTTCTTTAGTTAGATCCTGAATTCTCTCAGTGATGATGATATTTTCAAAAACTAAAAGTTATTAAACTGCACATGAACAGACATCAGACTCATGAATTACTGATTAGCTAGACTCATGAATTCAACTATAATTCATTTGTTTGATCAGAATTGTCAGTCATGCAGGAGCTACAATATTAACATGATTATGGTCATATAGATCTGTAGTTAGTTAGTTAGCTATAAGGAAAGAATTTGACTAGAAATTGTAAGGAAATATCGGTAGATTACATTTATGAGGAAAGAATGATTCGTTTAGTTATGCTTGCAATTGAGCTGAGTTGAACAACTGCTAAGTATTTAACTAACAACATTAGTGATACGTATATAGTACAGTGGACATCACTACTGTAACAACCAATCAACCAATCATAGCTAGCACTATTACATACATAATTATCAATAATTACATAATTATAATACATAATTATTAATTATAAATAATTATAATTATATTACATAATTATTATTAATTACATACTATTACAATCATAGCTAGCACTATTACATACATAATTATGTAGATAGTCAGACTCCAGGCCCCAGGGGTGGAGCAAGAAGCTACTGAATGTTAGGGGAGTCACTTAACTAAACTCAAGTGATTTTCTATTGCAAAAATTGAACTCCTATGGAGAGTCTTAAAAGTTAAGAGAGGTCATGGCCCCCATACTTAATTACTTCTGCTGCCTATTCTCCAGGTCCAGGCCAATAACTTGCCATATATTAATGTAATGATTCCAGGCACGATGACTAGCTACGTATACTTAATACATTATGATAACTGAATTTGTGAATAATATACGTAAATTTCTTTTGTGAACATCAATAAAATCTTAAATCATGAATGGCTAGCTGTGTAGCTAAGTTAATCTGATGCTTAAAACTAAAAGTTATTAAACACATGAACAGACATCAGACTCATGGCTACATGGAATTCATAAACATGCAGATATTCATTTGCTTTCATCAGAATTGACATCCAGTCAGTAGGCAGTCAAAAATTTACCCACAAGCTATTCCTTTAAACACATGAAACATTAGACTCATGAACTCTTCAACTTTAAACTCATGAATTCATAAACATGCATATATTCGATTAAACATCAGAATTGACAGACAGGTTGAAAGAAAAGTGGTATGGGAAAATATGATAATTTTAAACATGATCTGTCACTACAAGGAAAGAGTTAGCTAAACAAATATCATTTGTGATAATTATTATAGTTATGCATTTAGAAGACTAAACATGATTATGGTCTGATCTGTAAAAGGAAAGAGTTGGTTATAATCAGGGGCGTAGCCAGCCTTCAGCTGATGGGGGGCATAGCATTTTGGCTCCAAGCAGACATTCTTATAACATACGCATTATTGTAAAACAAACACAGTAAAATTGAAAAGTTATATGTACTCAATGTGGTAGAATTAATCTCTTCAATATTGTACCATTATGTCAGTTGGTTTGACTGTCCTGGGTAGAATTAATTAATAAGGTAATTTTAAGCTATAATGGGTACTGTAACCTATGTTGTATATAGATATGGCAACCATTATTCAATGCGTATATATTTAACTCTCCAATACTTCTTATATAACCTATTTAGTGTGTAAAATATAACCAACTGATAATTGTTTTTACCTATATTCATGCATGTAACTATAAATCACTTTTAGGTTGACATAACCATGCTATCTTAGCATATTCTATCAATCCATACTGGTAAATTTAAGTTTGCGGTAGATTATGCTGACCACACAAAGTTAAAATAACGCTTTGAAGTTATATTAATCATTATAGCTTAAATTAACCAGTGTTCTTATTGAGCAAAAGCAACAACAAAAAGTGGCAGTAACTCAAAATGGTAAAACAAACAAATTATACAATGGTTGTTTTAATTATCAAGGTTCAAGCAACCATAAAATGATTATCTTAACCAATATTAGCGGTTGTCATAACCATGCATTATTGTATACATCTCATGACAATTCAAACCCACTATCAATCACAACACATTCAAAAGTACGTTACTTATACATTGTGATAACCTTATATAAATAGGTATGTTGGTTACTTATGTATATTGTATTTGTTGTTGTTGTTATTATTGTTTATTGCTATATATAATAGGGTAGATTTGATCACCCTTACAGGTTGTTGTAACCATTATAATCATGGTTGATTTGACCACTCACAGATTAGTATATAGTACCATTCATTTTATTAATTTTATCTGTACAGTATCTAGTTGAAGTTACTAAAGTATCAGTTGAAGTTACTAGAAACAAACCAGTTATTATTACCAGTGTATATTTATTTTTACCTGCTTATATAGGAGTTATTTTAATTAAACAAAAAGAGTTGGATATAACCACATTGTTTGAAGTTACTTACAACAAACCATACTGGTTACTGCAACTGTCATATTAAACAGTTGCTAATACCAACATACCAAAGAGATATTATAACCAAAATTTTGGGTCATTTGAATTACAGGTAAAACAACCCAATTTTTTGGGTAGATATAAACTTTTTATTTTACTGTGAAAAGCTAATGACCCAATGATGGGCTAGCTAACATGCGGTGTAGTAAAAATTGATACAACAGATCATTTACATATGTAGCTAGCTAGCTATCACCTAACCATTATACACAGGTTAATACAATTGTAAAGCCTAACTGTATTATTATATTGACTTGTTGTTTATTATATAGCTACATCAGATCATCAGTAGCTGGTTGGTGTGATTAGCTTGATTCAGTTGATGTTTCTGACTTGTGGAAATCTGGATCACATGACCATCTGGTGATCTCAGTCTTCAGACACAAGACAATGATGTGCGAGCCTATGGCCCGGCCTACTTTGATCATAGATTAATATATCATTAGCTATATATCATGAGCAAGCAGTATATATAGACTATAGTATATGGTAGCTAGCTACATCGTCTCAGTGAAGACAATCTACCCACACAACCAAAGTCTACCATATAGCTTACCCACTTTAATTTCCCACTGAAAAGTTGTTATCATGCAATATCCATAAATATTAGCTAATACGCCATTTGCCAATTGCAAACCCCTTTCACAGGCGAGCGCCATTTCACCTGACAGTGATGATTGCCAAATCACACGTTGCAGTAAAATCTTTTCACTTATTCTCTACTCCAGAGTCCAGACACATAACTCCTCGAGCATCCGCTTATACTCACTGTCGCCATTTTCAGTACTCAACTTCTACAATTTTTCATCTGTCTATCTATATGTATGATATGGCATATGTGGCTCAAAATGAGGTATTACACATTGGAAATTCCACTGTTTGTTACTGGTTACAATGGTAACAAGGTTACTCATAAACTGCATAGTTATATACATGCAATGATATGAGAATTTTGTGATAAATAAACACAACAATGATAAATAACACAAATAGATACGTTACAAAGGATATAACTGCACTGCAGGTACCATGGGTAACTACAGGTAACACTGGGTAACTACAGGTAACACTGGGTAACTACAGGTAACAGTGGATAACTACAGGTAACACTGGGTAACTACAGGTAACAGTGGGTAACTACAGGTAACACTGGGTAACTACAGGTAACTACAGGTAACACTGGGTAACTACAGGTAACACTGAGTAACTACAGGTAACACTGGGTAACTACAGGTAACACTGGGTAACTACAGGTAACAGTGGGTAACTATACAGGTAACAGTGGGTAACTACAGGTAACAGTGGGTAACTACAGGTAACAGTGGGTAACTACAGGTAACAGAGGGTAACTACAGGTAACAGAGGGTAACTACAGGTAACAGTGGGTGACAGGGGATAACTACAGGTGACAGTGGGTAACTACAGGTAACAGTGGGTAACTACAGGTAACAGTGGGTGACAAGGGGTAACTACAGGTAACAGTGGGTAACTAAAGGTAACAGAGGGTAACTATACAGGTAACAGTGGGTAACTACAGGTAACAGGGGTAACTATACAGGTAACAGTGGGTAACTACAGGTAACAGGGGTAACTATACAGGTAACAGTGGGTAACTACAGGTAACAGTGGGTAACTACAGGTAACAGTGGGTGACAAGGGGTAACTACAGGTAACAGTGGGTAACTAAAGGTAACAGAGGGTAACTACAGGTAGCACTGGGTAACTACAGGTAACAGTGGGTAACTACAGGTGACAGTGGGTAACTACAGGTAACAGTGGGTAACTACAGGTAACGGTGGGTAACTACAGGTAACAGTGGGTGACAGGGGATAACTACAGGTAACAGTGAGTAACTACAGGTAACAGTGGGTAACTACAGGTAACACTGGGTAACAGTGGGTAACTACAGGTAACAGTGGGTGACTACAGGTAACGGTGGGTAACTACAGGTAACAGTGGGTGACAGTGGGTAACTACAGGTAACAGTGGGTAACTACAGGTAACAGTGAGTAACTACAGGTAACAGTAGGTAACTACAGGTAACACTGGGTAACAGGGGGTAACTACAGGTAACAGTGGGTAACTACAGGTAACAGTGGGTAACTACAGGTAACAGTGGGTAGCATGGGGTAACTACAGGTAACAGTATGCTCGCTCAGGCTCGCCCCAATAATAATTAATCCATATAACTACGTAGCTACACATCTTGAAGATAGCTAACATTTTGAGTACAGGTGTGCAAAATAACTTGTAATGTGATAAATTAATTGATCATTAATTTGGTAACTAACTGTAGCTATATGTAATAATTATACGTCAGACATATGACTTCTTAACTATTCTTGCATCATGTGCTTTTAATATCAATGTGGCTATGGCTTTTCTTAAGAAATTATTAGCCTTCAAATATTTAGCTATAGAGTATAATCAATCATATAACCAGAATTGCTTTATAATGACACAATTGCACTATTAATATCATATCACTTAACTGTTTACGTAATTACGTATAATTATTTTTAAGTACTGTACTGCTGTACTGTGCATGACAGAGCTGTATACATAGCTACGTACACAATTTCATACACCTGCAGCTGGTGTCAGTTTCATGTGTGCTGCAACATCATGTCAATGACTTTTTATGTTTTCTTCAATATATCAAATGTTGCACTATGAAATTAGATAGTTACATCTAAGCCATATGACATCTAAGGTTTAGTATACACAGAATAAGATGGTTGCTAAGTGAAGTAACTAGTTGATCATGGTATGTACGAAAGGAAGCAGCTACGTATATAACATGTACTCATAAAATAACCTAAACAAACTATTTAAATAGCTTAGAAAGGAAATTTGAACAACACATACGTAGCTGTATATAAAATAACTAGCTATACGTGATCTAGACTTCAATGTTTATATATATAAACTTATGTATGTAGCCATACATTTCTAGCTACACAGCTATAGGTAGGTAGTTAGACCTTTTCATATCTGATACTAAACAAACAATATTAATTTTAATGATATTGATAAGAATAAGTCCACTCCATAAAAGGCTAAAATTTTTGTGTGACTAGAGTTAAATACGTATACGTAGCTACACCAGGCTAATAGTAATATTATTATGCATCATAGGAAAATTATGAATATAAACTACGTACCATGTAGCACATATAGCTATGTATATTATGAGTCAAAAATTTTGTGAACTCAGAAAAATCAGCTTCAGAAGTAGCTAGTAGCTAGTAGTTAGCTAATGTTTGTTATTTAGCCAAATATTTGTAAAAAATTGTAGCTACAAATGAAAATTTATATGAATTCAGTGGAATTGTCTGTGAACGCTGTGCTTATTTGCAAATTTGTAAAAATTTTGACCTTGCACATAAAAGCATAGCTTCTGCTTTAAGCTATAAATTATTCCTATGGGATTACAGTGAAAACTATAAGGACTAAAGCCTCTTTAGTTATATAGTCTGCCTACTCTGCTATGTATAGCTACCTGTAGCTACGTATATAACTATAATATTAACTATTATAATATTATAATAACATCAGAGTATTATTTCATATTAGTACTTATCTAGCTCTGAATAAACAGTTCTAGATTAGTGATCAAAATTGCTTCATCATCAAACCCCTGATCAGTGCACACTCTTACTTCAATATCATCTTGAGTAATCTGATTAAACCGACGATGGAACCATGGTAAGTTTGAATCAGAACAACACGTATTATCAGCAGGACAGTTTTCCCCGTCCCAAAGTACATCAGAAAGGTAATAAGTGCTTAAATCAATTGCTAAACCAGCCCCGGACTCACAGTGGTAATGAGTTCCCACGAAACTTGGAGGATCAAGTCCACTAGGAGAGGCACAAGGACAATTGTGATTACGGTGTGCAGGAGAGGTGGATGCACCAACAGCATACGTCCATATGTGTTGACAAGGATTACCAAGTGTTATAGACAATCCATCAACATAGGAGCTGTCTATGCCAACACCTCTATTGACAAAACTATCTGGCGTTCCTTTTTGATATGCACTTGCTCTTCCACACACCCCCTGATAACTTATTGCATTAGTGGAATAATTCACGGAATAACAACCTGCAGCAGTACTTGGTGCTGTACAGAAGCTAACACCATTGTGTGAGCTCTTCACCCACGGTGACGGACAATTGTCTCCTGCAGCAACATCAAAACTACCTATTCTTCTCCAAACACCGTCCACACCAGCACAAGAGGATCTCAAATCACCTCGACTAAACAAGGCATCACGGGCAGCACTCATATCACAAAACACCCAATTGTTACCATTAATACGATAATATCCTGACTTGTCACGAGTAGCTTCGTTATTGAGGTAAATGTCTTCACAAGATGAACCAGTGTAGCTCATACCACAATAGACTCTTGAAGGTCCATCAAGACTGAGAATCCAATAATATCCTGACATTTCATGACTCTGTGGGTTCTTCTTGTAAATCTCCTCACACGAAGTACCGGGAAAGAACGGCACATCAAACTGGTATTCGCTACACTGTTGAGCCACCGCTAATCGTACCACTAACATCACAAGTCTCATCTGAAGTAATGATCGTGTTAACGCGGCAAGCTTAAACATCATAGGAACTATATCTATAGCTGTCATATAACTAAAAATGCTTGAATAACTGTAAAATATCACAATTTCACTCACGTGATACGTCAATTTCCTTTAACGCCGGAAGTGCCTAACTATTTACGTATAATAATATGGTTGAGTATAGCTATTCAGTTATAAAATTCACCTGTATACTATGGTGGCCGGTTCTCGGGCTTTCCTCGGTCATTTCCCTTGTATCGTACTTAACAGTAGGGATCGCTATGAAAATGTATGGCTTCCGGGTTTTTCGCACTTCTAAAAACCACTTTACAACAAGCGTTTGCAACTTAAATGCATTGATACTGCTGTAATAATGCGGTACCTTCGTTAAACGAAGCGAAAAGTCTAATATTTCGATCTAGAGTAATTTTTGAAAATTTCAAAATTCTACCTGAATTTCGTCTGTCAGCCAGCTTGCCGTAAGACCCACTAGCGCTAGGTGTACGGCTCCAGAAATTTCACAGAACAAAGGCGAGACAGCAATGGTAATCGCGTCCTATTTACGAAACAGTTGTTCCGATTTAGGCTCGGATTTAGGCGCCATGGTGATTCTCTTATCCTTTCTTGTTCTTGTATATTCCTTTAAACAAGGTGAAAAATCACGAAAGCTGTTGATAAGCTGTTAACTACGGCTTCTGCTTATTAAGTTACGTCACACAAAACCTTGGCTTGCACACGTGATATAATTAGTGATGGAGTGTGGACACGATGTTTTCGCGTGCGTCATTATACCATAGTGTGAACTTCAAGGTACGTGTGATTGGAAAAATAGATTTCGCTGTTTTTTGAACATACTTTGCCGCAATACAGCTGCCTTGTTATGTAAGCGCGTTGTTAACAAGCGCATTTAAACAAGCATAATTATTAAGTAGGCGCTTATAAAATGTTTGGCGCCTGCTAGGGACCAAAAGATTATTATACTTAATAACGTATAAGCATAAAAAGCAAACAAGCTATATAGAATAAGAAAATTTAAATAGTGAGTAATGATCGACCTGGCTTAGTACTCCAAAACAAGGAAGAAAATTTTGGCATGAGAAGTCTAATCCCTATTTTTGGCTCATTTCGAGTAACTAGGTTTGCCAAAAGTAGTAATTAAATTTTATAAATTATCTCATGCCAGAATCTTTATTCTCTCATGCCAAAATCTTCTTCCTTGTTCCTTACTTTTTGGAGCACTAAGGTCGATCCCTATTCATGCACTATTTAAATTTTTAAGTATTCTAGTTTCTCATGGCTTAGACTAATTTTCTCCAAAAATAAGGTTATTTCCCACAATTATTTCTCATTTCTTAATAATTTGTGTTATTTCACATTTCTCAGTCAGGTTTCCCAATTTCCATTAATTTAACGGCTACCGGTACTTCTTGGCTTCTAATATAATCAAGCACAGTGAGAGTGTGATGACACTTTCAGATTGCCCGGCTCTTGTAGGTCTCAGTATAGCTAAGGATGTTTTGAAACGGATACACACATAGCTACAAAGATAATGTATTAGAGTGTCATTGGAAGGCTGTGACTGATTGTCAGAACTCAGAAGATCGTTTGCGAAGTCGATTATATGTGTTGGTCAGTTTAAAATGACCGGTGACTGGAGAGCCACCAAGACTGATGTTAAATGGTCTCTGGAAGAAATAGAGGAGGCAATTCAGGTTAGAAAAAAATTGATTTTTAGATGCTCAGTGAGTCTTAGTTAATAAATTGTTATTGTAATTTAATCAGGGAGTCCATGCACCGGCTCAGTAACAGAGGAGCCCTTACATACATACAGAACACACATACACTAATAAAATACAACAACAACAACAACAGCAATAATATAATTTTCAACACTTACAACACCAATACACCAATGTCAATTAAAATACAGGCAGTCTGTGTACAGTAAAAAAGACTCCAAAAGCTCGGAACAAAATGCAATTGGTGTTATGACTAAGATGACTTGTCGCATCTTTTTGTATATTTTGGAGATAAGGAGGCTGGACACCGTTTATGTAAAGATCTGAAAATTTGACCAGCGGTATATGGAATACCGTATACGTCAAAACATTCGAGGGGGAAAACTTTCGCGGTTCATCAACAATGTGCATTATGTAGGGAAAACTTTCGCGGTTTGCAGCCTTAAAGCCCACGCGCGCCTCTGCAATACGGATTTTAGAGTGTGCGCAAATTAGAACAAAGTTTGACACAAGGTTTGGCACGCGCGCTGGGCGCATGGCTGAAGTCGAATTTGAAACCGAAGTTCTGTCCGTGGTTTTCATGTGTATCAAGACAATTGGACACCTGTGATTGGAGAACGACTTCACCGCGAACGGTAATTATTTTCTAATTGTGAAGCAGGAAAAGTTTCAATGGTAAAACATTCGCGTTTTGCTAAAATCCGCGAAAACCGCGAAAGTTTTCCCCCTCGAATGTTTTGACGTATACGGTATGCGATGTTCAATCAAAGTGGTGGTAAATTTAGACCCAATAGTTGAAAGTGACTTACAGAGAAATTTAGAAGGCTATGGGAGCTAGCTACTGAATATAATTATGTACAGTACCTAGCTGGACATTGTTCTAATAGTAGTGGAAGGCTGTACCCACCTATATAAGCCACAGACAGTAATTTAGAGGGTGAAAAGTTTCATGGATTTTAGAATAACCACAAAAATTTTAATATGTATCTTTCCTGCAGTACAATTAATGCAATGCTGTATTTCTGCAATCCATGAAACTTTTGTTAATACAGAACTCCTAAATTCATGTGATTCCACGAAAATTTTAATTAATGTTTGACATTTTTTGGCAATGTGGTAATCATGGCCATTTGACTGATTTATTAGAGTATACCCTGACTGTTCTATTAGAGAGTATTGATCTATCTAGACAAATGAAAGTTCTATTATGCTAGCATTATGCTGGCATAACATCCCGTTTATTATGGGGTTTGATCCAAACTTAATAGGCGTGCATCAAATACTGGTACATTTGATGCAGACCTATTAATTTTGGGTGAAGGTATTCAAACCCATATATGACTGCTCTATTAGAATAGCACACAGTTCACTCTGTTATATGACTGCTCTGAAGATTGAAGGTAGATTAGTGGTTTAGGCTCTAAATTGATCTTGTAATGTCGACAAAGTGGTTGGCAGATAAAACTCTATAGACTTTTATAGCAAGCCCAATATCAAAAATGCTATGCTGCACCTGAAACAGCCATAAAATATGTACGTATGTACGTAGCTACAGTAGTTAGCTAATCATTTCAGTAATTTTAGGAATAAAGTTTTCATGGGTGCCTGACAAAATTCACAAAAATATGATATTAAGAGGTGCTTTGTCTATACATGTTGCAAGTTATATCTACAAACTCCAGTCAGTTCTCTACATGTAATTAAATCCTACATAATAAAAATATCACTAGTCAATAGTTGTGTAACTGTCTAATGTAAGGCAAGCAGTATGCATAAAGCAATCATCATCAGTTTCATGTAAATCACGACTTGAGTTCCTCTGGCTCCAGAATCGCTAGGTATAGGTCCATCATAAACCTAATAAGGTATTACAATTAAAGTATGAAGAAATACACAGTAACGTACGTAGCTACATACGTACGCAGCTGCGTATATTGATATAATTATATGATCATTATTATTAATTAGACCATAAGTTGATGCTTTACCACAACAGGCGCTATATAAATTATACTATTGTTAATCTACTGCTATTGTTAGGAACATGAAATGACATCATGAACAAGTATTAGCTAGCCATTGCACACTTTTTCAAGTAATTATCAAGAAAATGTGTGAAGGAGCTAGTGCTCACATCACTCATAATCAGACAATTATCAGCGTCATCACACCACTGAACTTATCGCTGACAATTAACTCTTACCACTTTGTTAAGTCACTTACCGTGGAAAGGCGTACCCTTAGCAAACGAAGTGCATCCTTAATTATTATTATTACTGACAAATAATGCCAAGTTGATACTGTATATTATTATTATTATTATTATTATTATTATTATTATTACTGAGTTGATACTGTATATTACCCATTCTTTCACCATATACACTATACATGTCGCCTGATTCGTCGCGAAGGTTCGCCCCGTGATGTTGTAACGTCTGCCTAGTATTAGAATATTTTCCCCTGCATTTTCAAAGTTGGTTTAGCCTCTCTTGCCACCACTGATACAGGATATAGCGAGTTAGTAAAAGCTGTGTAACTACAGATTATATAACTAGCTATAGCTAATACATAGCTATACGTATTATAATAATAATACTGTAACTATGGCTATCGTTGGCCTTTAATATTACAAATTGATGAGTACTACAAATTGGTACGTATTTTCACAAAATACACTACCCTAAACCTTGTCAGTAAGCTGCATGTAAGCAGGCATAGCCGTGTAGTTTATATCATTTACTAAATAGTACTATATAACTACTTAACTCAAGGGCCCGCAACTCTCAAAAATATTGTACGAGATTTCAAATCTTTAAGATTTTTGGCAAGATTTCAAGATTTTTAGGAAAGATTTCAAGATTTTAGGGTAAGGTTTCAGCTTATATTTCAAATTTTTGATTAGAATTCCTAAAGTATTTATAATTACTTTGCTTCGTGTAGCATCAATATCTGGAAAATATGGAGAAACTGCCAATTTTAAAGATTTCAGATTTCAAGATTTCTAGGAGCTTGTACGAGATTTCAGGGAGTTACAGGCCATTGACTTACGTAAGTTAAAAGGTTTACGTAGTTTTAATTACGTGTGTAGCTACGTACTTCATTTTCTGTAAACTCGGGAGGAGGGCTTGTTGTTACCACAAGGTCAAATGATATGAAATCATTTATATCACTGTCACTGGTTGACTCTGCCAGAACTGTGAAGGTTGCAGCATCTCCATCTACAGCATTTGCTGATACAGATATAGCAATGCTGAAGTCAATAGATGAATTAAATGGTACAGAGCGTAGGAAACTTGATGGCTCCACATTGTATTCAATAAAATCTGTAGAATTGCCAACTAAAGATGCGTTGACTACTATGATCTGGAAGTCAGAATTAGTTGCTTCATTAACTAGAGTAAGAGTGACGGTTTGATTTTCCTCTGGCCTGACAGTTAAAAATTCACTGCTATTTTCACCTAAGCATAAAAGATAAAAATACTTAACACAATAATGAATAGAATAGGCTTTAAATGTGCTAACATTACTAAATATTGTAGTTTACTTAGCAATATTACAAACATTACATTGATACCTCATAAAAGTGTATGATAAAGGCATTCATAAAATGTAACTAGCCACTGGGTGAGCATAGTAATTTGTGACCAACTAACTCCATCACCTCCTCCATCCCTCCTCCACCAGTAGCCAAAAAGCACTTATGCTACTCTACAGGGCCAGGAGGCATAAAACTAGGTCCTGGCCATGCACCCAATCAGTACCGTCTACAGATGCCATTATATTTTAAGACAATCATGGTACCCTCATTTAATTATGACTTTACAGGGTCAGAAATATGCCCTCAAGAATAGCAAACCGGTCAGTTTACAATAGCCAGTAGCTACGTGTAAATAGTTTTGAATGTAACTAGCTTTTAAATTTGTATTTACGTATACGTACACGTACAACAGATTTTACAATAGATTACAATAGATTTTTTTTACAATAGATTTGGCTACGTATACGTACAATAGATTTTATTATTCATGCAAACATGGCTGGTTTGGCTGAGGCTAACTTCTTACATACTTTTTTAGAATCACATGCATGCACACATGCAGCCAATCTATAGCATTTCAGTAGGTTATTGCAGCTACGTATGTACGTACTTATAACTGCTATGTAGCTATAACCAATAATATGGTTCATATCATTCATACGTATCATTAACACACTTACTAATCATCAGGTTGATTGCAGTAACTGTTACAGATGTGTCACTTGTTCGTAAAAAATTGTAACCATTTTCATCAGTCCCAGATACCTGGAAACTAAATGTTACCGATGGTGGCATAAATCCTACGGCAAATCTGTTAGCACCCAAATCGGTTACGTTTGACATGGACTGCAATATCATCCCATCTTCATCAATAAGATTCATTGCATTAACGGTCACAGAAACATTATCAGGTTCAACTTCAAATAAGACGATAATAGGAATTCCTAAGTTATAAATGTACAGTTAACATATACGTACATACGTAATAATAAGGAATCACTGTTAACCTTTTGTAGGTCTTCCATCTATTCTGCTAAATCCATAATTGTTAGTTGGATCAGAATCATAGATATCACTTGAAATACTTAAGTCACTAATGGCTGAAACTTGAACACTGTAATATCCTTGAGTGGCCAATGTAACATTCCAGTTACCACGCAAAGTGTTATTTGTTATGTTAATACTTGCCAGATAGAAGTTTGTGAGATTAGGTGATATAACTGTGTACTGTGGCAAATCATTTGCATTAATACCTAATGAATTAATAATGCATGAATCATAATTTTACTGTATAACACAAATAGTGTAATTGTGGTGGATTTGGGAAAAGGTGCATAGTTAAATTCACACATGTAAAATTTACAGGAATGATAGGATAATAGTACATATAGTTCCATACGCTCTGCAAGTTTCTACTGTATCTATCATTCCTAAGAGAAAGCAATTCATAAAACTAACTACTTCTAGACACTCATTGCTGTTGCACAAAGATTGAATGTATTAATAGTGTTACATACGGTACAGGTCAAGTGTAACATCGCGAGTACTCGCGAGACTCGTGCGAGTGACACGTAGTTGGCTCACGAGTCACACACAAGGCTCTCGCGAGTCGCTCACTCAGAACTCGCGGGCATTGTACTTGTGTGTACTCGAGCATGTACTCGCGAGCCAACCTGTTCAATGTTAAGCAAACCAGCCCACTCCATTTAGCTAGCTGCTTATCAACTAAAACTGTGCTACAGTCGAACCCCACCATAGATACTTTCGAATTCCCCGCCTAATATGATCTATATGGTCCTACTCAATATAGCGTGGCGGGGCCTGTGTTAAAATTCAATTAAATTTCCTATGGTAATTTTCAATTTAGCCTCGGATTTAGCTACTGTTCGAAATGCCAAAATTGTCCACAGAGACCAGAAATCGTGTTGTTGATTTTTATAATGCCGGAATGCGTATTTCAAAGAAAGATTAGAAGAAGAAGGGTCAGCGATATCTTTGAGGTACTGAATATCCTTTGTGCATGTGATCACCGTGAACCTCTATAATATTACTTAGCTAGCTATGAGCCCTTGTTTTGTAGGTCACTTCAACATTTAAAAGCAAAGAAACTTGAGACTGGAAGTGTCATAGACATGTTGGATATCACGTAACCTCAAGATTTGCTGTGAACTGATCCGCTTAGTCTCCCCATAGGTTTTACCGGTATATACGTATATATAGCTACAGGTAAAGGAAGCCTATCTATGAAAAATCTATGGCCACACCAAACTGAAATTTACGTGCATGCCGGCAGGGCCTAGGAGTTAGTAAATCACTATATAGCTAGCCGGCCGATCAGGCGCGAGATGTGAGCCCGTAGAGGATAAGCCCAGGTGTTTATCACCATGCTTAATATCTCCAATCGATAAGGTATTGTGCTTTGGCTTACGAAAGTATCTTGAATATGACTGGTAGCTCCAAAATCACTGAACTCGCGAGTACCCAAGGCACTCGCACGTGTTGAATCCGAGGGACTCGCGTGTTGGATTTAAGACACTCGCGTGTTGCAATAGAGTAACTCGCGTGCTCCCCTCGAGTTGCTCGCGAGCACATGTGACATTACACTTAAGCTATACCGTACCTTTCAATCTCCAAGCCTTTGTAAAGTGTGCAATGAATATAAAGAATAAAACATAAAAGAAAAAAGTAACGACTGCCACATTAATTAAAACAGGAATTTATAAGGGTGTAAGCCAAACCGATTTTGATGAAGTTTGGGTAACTGGTTCTACAGTAAATAAAGGTACTAATTGTTGAGAAACAATCAAATCGGGTAAGAAAGGATGATTCATCAGGTGTGGTTGCACAAATGAATGCCATAAAACCTGCAATGGCTGTTACTCAGGAGCATCCGTAATTTTTTGAGCAGTGTTATGTGTAAATAACTCATTGTGTACTGTTGCTTCTTCTTACCCTTGCAACTCACTATTGTTAATCTTGATAATACTGCAAAAATATTCAAGGGGGAAAACTTTCATGGTTTTTACAAACTTTACTCGGTTAACATTATTAAAAGAAGCTGCTCCCATGAAGTTTTCCTGTGAATGTTTATTTTCGAAGTTTTTCCCCTCGAATGTTTTGCCATGTACGGTATTTAAGTTTTATAAACTAACCTTCTGGGCTAACAACAGATACAGTAAGATTTTGTTCAGCATTAATTGAAATCATCACTTCACTAGTTAAAGTGTCTACTGAAAACTGAAATTGTCTTGTTGCTGATAAATTTTCTCCTTCCCTGCGGAATATGGTATTACGACTTACAGCTGAAAAACTAACAAGTGGACCAAGTTCAGATATATCATTGGTGTCAATAGTCAAAACTTGACCTCCAGAAATTGCCGAGAGCTGTTCATATGTATCATCAACACTTTGTCTTT
Organism: Spongia lamella; assembly: GCA_963930835.1. Taxonomy (NCBI): domain Eukaryota; kingdom Metazoa; phylum Porifera; class Demospongiae; order Dictyoceratida; family Spongiidae; genus Spongia; species Spongia lamella. Next base: position 3,801,008 of record OZ005747.1, read on the forward strand.
TGGTACGTGAATATTTCTGGGTGGCCATGTGGGATGCTGGCTGCACAGATCGTTTCTTTTCATTATCATTTTTGGCAGTGCTAAAATATATTTTTATGTTTTTTTCTGAGAGTAAAGTTTTCACTTCATTCATGCGATGACTGTCAGATGCAGGAGCATTAGTGAAAACATAAATGGATGAACCTGGCTTACTTGCTTTAATTGCTCGAATTATAGCACCAATGCTGGGATGAGGCATATCCCCTCCACCACCAGCTGTTAGGCTCTCAATCTCCATCAAGAACTCTTCAATGTCATCAGTTGCAATGGTGATGCCAAGATCTACACATTTGAAAATGTTCATATAATACACTTTTGCATTTATGGTGGTAACACGCATACAATATAATTTAATGTAACTAAAGGTACGTATATGGTTGCTGATCAAATATTACTACAAGCAAAGTCTGTTTTATAACCTCATAAAATGTCACTATAGTTTATCTGCAATAAAATTTTGAACTCAGTTTTTTTATCTAGTTACCTACCTGGTCTTTCAACATGTAAAGGACTACAGCCTGAACTATAAGACTTACCTACCACCTGTATAGTTGCTCTTGTGAGTCAAATACAGGGCTAAGTCCTAGATAAATGGAGACCTTTGTCTATTACACTAATTGTCAGGAATGTATGTATAGCTAGGTTATTTTATTGCTTGAGTGGAAACCTCATAACTACCTGTTATACCTATTATGAGACAAGTAAACTATAATGAATTCTCTAATGCTATAATGAATATAGTCAACTTATAATTGCTAAACTAAACTGAAAATTATAATATCAGTGATGTTAAACTGGAAAGAGACATTAGGCTTCTATAGGATGTCTTTGCTAATCTACTGCATTAAGCTGAAAAGCCATCTGTCCATCCTCGTCAGGCTGATAACTCTGCCATCTCTGCATAAATTGACACCAGACTCAGTTGCTCGAAATGAAAATCATGTCTTCTGGCATCAGCAAGTTTATTTCTAAAAGTTTCTAAGAGCTATGCTTTTTCGGAATGAGTGCACAATGGACACCCGTGTCGACCAAAACAGCCATAAATCAATGAAATTATTGCAGTAACACAATCGGCTATGACACTGGAGTACCAGAGTCCAGTGGTCAGGGATTGAGTCACTCCAATTAATTTATATATAATATATATACGTATATATATACGTATATATATATGCATACATACATACATACATACATACATACATACATACATACATATATATATATACTTTTTATATAGTCAATAGATTAAGCTTTTATTAGCTGGTACAGTCTACTACAAGGTGTTAAATAACTACAAGGCCAGTGTTAAAGATCTCAAAGGCAAAGTAGGTAAGTAAGGAAACTATATAGGCAGACATACGTAGCAGACTACACGTATAGACTATGGACACTATAGGTAGGCATAGGACACTATAGGCAGAGCATAGGAGACCAAGGCATACGTAAGAGACTACGTATATAGGCAGACTATAGGTTTATAGGCATAAGAGACTTGGTAGTTAAGCATAGACAGGTTAGCGGACTATAGGGAGTGCATTTAGCTACACCTGCACGATAGGGCAAGTACGTTTGCTAGTAGTGTATAATGATGTAATTAAGTACAAGTGTCTGCAAACACATCTTGTAAAAAATAATCCATGCAAGCATTATACTTATATACGTAGCTAGACACCTGAACTTTGCATTATAGATTTATACTCACAACTTTATTTCTTTTTAAATGCATGATTCATCACTAACATTAGGAAATATTATTCATCTGATCCTCTCTAATAATCTATGTACATACGTATGCCATAAAGACAAATAGCTACTAAACTAAAAGGATGTAGCTATAATAGGTGGCCAGGTATGTAGTCTTAAGAAACTATGGGCACCTACTTTCAATTGGTCCATAAAATTATGATAATGCACATTTTATTCCCCTTGTGGCATAAGCAGGTATATAGGCTTAGATTATTAGGGAGGCTTGTGGTTATGAATGAATGATAAAATGTTTTATGTGTAGCTACTACATGATTATATATACACGTATATACACGTATATACGTATATACATATGTATATGTATGTATATAGCTACGTAAGTATGTGTTTATTTATAATAAACATACGTAATAGTAACGATTATAATAGCTACATACGTATACGTAGCTTGCTACAAGTATAAGTACATAATGTTTTAAGCTACATACATAGTTACACCTGTACCTAGTACCTATGTAACTTAACAGCCCACAGCTATTAGATAGTAGCATAGCCTATATGCACATTTACACATGCAAGTTTAGACAAACAGATCTATACCTGGATCATTGAAGGGAACCAAAATATAACGAATGTTTGTATTTCCATTCATTTCAGCATATTTTTCTAAGTTCATCCTGAGTTCTGGTATTGTGGCTTGAATCTCGGGTAACTCGTCACTCATGCCTGCTGTGGTATCAATCACATATGCAATACTGGCAGCAACTACGTTTACTGAAATCCCCAAGAACTGAGAAAATAAAGCATCATTATTTACATCACTCCTGATTTCCTGCAGTATGTCAACTGATGCCTTTTCTGCCAGCCGTGCAGCCTCTGTGTGGTGATTATTGTGAGGCGACCATTTTTCACTGAGAGAATCTTTATTGATTCCACCTTTAGAAGAGACATCACTTGTCGAATCTAGAAACCCCCCATGGCTGCACTTTTGCATGGGTTTGACGATGAGCTGCCTATTTGAATCAAGACTACCAGTATAATATCCACTTGTAAGGATTTTAGATTCCCTCAGGAAGCCATGCAAGTTATCAGAGCAAGCATAAAAATGTTTAGCATTGTCAGTTCCCCTGAAAAAACCAATAATCCGACCAAGTATAATAATTCCATCCTCTCTACAATCTGTGCAGGTTTGTAAAGACTTACCAGCAATTGGGTTTGGTCTTTCATTTGGCCTTCCTAACACCCGGTAAACATCCGAATTTCCGTTTTCCACCCAATTTGAATGGCTGTAAAAATCTTGCAAAGTGTGCAACAAGCGTCCGGTATCTTGTCTAGCTAAGTCAAAATTTTCCATTCTAATTGAAGACACTACATTTTCCCGTAGCATTACGAGGCGGTTTTGTCCAGACTGAAATTGCTCGGCGTCGAAATGAGCTTCTGCTAATTTATCCTCTTCACTTTTGAGATCAACATCTGCGTTGGCATCTGAAATCGATTTGATAGCCCTTTCTAGATTCTGTCTGATACTTCGTTGTGTCTGGCCATAATAAGCTTTTACGAGACTTGATGCATCAATATTACTCCCAAGACTTTCAATCCTTTGAGTGCTTCCCTCATTATCGTTGTGAGGATTATCTAGGAATACATCGCGTACCAACTTTAATATAGCGTTTTCTGTCATAGCAGGATGGGTGATAGTGCCAGAAGAGAACATAAAACTATTCCCGCTAACCAACCAATTAAGCCATGTAGCTGGAACAAATCCTAAAACAGAAGGAACGAATCCTGCAAGAAGTATTATATTTACAAACTTCATTAGCTACGCTGCTCGGCGATCGCGTAATTGCTCAGACCTAAATATAGAATATTGGCTCAAATTTTTTCGCTCCCCTTATAGCTAGCTATATATAGGAAATTCTATTTGGAAATTTTAGCGGTATTTAAATTTGTCGGAATACAAGGCGCTTATCGGCGCCCGTGATCTTGGTATTTAATTTGTCGGAATACAAGGCGCCCAGGCGCTTATCGATTAGAGATTATAAGCGCCGGGCTACTAAGGTCTGGAACAGTTCACAGGCCTTGAATTTTTTGAGACTTAATAAGTGACGATTCTATTGCTTGGTAACTAGACATATGCGCCTGTAATTCAAACTCGAAGCGTCTTTATTGAAAGGCAGAGCTCTGATTGAAAGGAGTTTCACGCAGCGCTAAACAAAGCAATAGGGCACATGGGCCTTCGAGAAAACCAAATCGCATTAAGTACTGTTTCAAAAGCGTCTTTTTAGCCTTACAGGCTGAACCATTCAAAAGCTTCCTCTTTTTTCTGCCTAAAATACATACCAGCTAAAGAAGTACAGAAAAATACTTAGTTTCCTTTTACTTGTATAGGTGACACCAGTGGCTTTTCGACGAAGTCCACAGGCTTCAGACATGGCGCACTGGAAATTCAAGTTATGTGGCGCTTATTTGATCACGTGCACTAATTAACACCCACCGACCACTGGTGACACTTGTAAATTTGAGGCCTGTGAACTGTACCAGACCCTAGTAGCCCGGCGCTTATAATCTCTAATCGATAAGCGCCTGGGCGTAGAGGGTCTGGCTACGCGAGACTAGTCCACAACAGGGGTGAAATCTTGGAGGCGGTCTCCATTGAAATCCGAGATCCGAAATCTCAAGCCATATATTCCTCCGATTTTCCCGTAAAATCACGGAAATTAAAGATCACGTGAACATACCATGTGAAATCTCTTGAAATCTTGAAATCTATGTGAGATATTACAATCTCTTGGAACCTCCGGAGATCTTGAAATCTTGGAGGACATTTTGCTCTGTTGCTAACCCCCGTCGGAATAATACACGTGGAGGCGTGAAATAGAGAATTTTGTCCTCAGCGCCAATCAGCATGCCCAGGGCGTTATCGCTTGCAGTTTTGTGCGGGCGCTTATACTGCAAGGGATAATACCCTGCGCGACAAATAGGAGCGGGTCGCTACGGGAGACTACAGCGTGCTTTTTGTGATTGATAAGGAGAAAAGGGAGATGGAGCAAATGAAGGAGGAAGGAACGGCCGCAAATATATAGTTAAATATTTAGTATTAATTTTGTAGTTAGCTATAGCTAGCTAATAATTATATTTAGTCATAGATAGTATATTCTCCATAGCTACTATCTATGATTTAGTGCGTATATTTGTGCACGTTTATAATACTTCTAATAGTCAGTCAGGGGCGTAGCCAGCCTTCAGCTGATGGGGGGCATAGCATTTTGGCCCCAAGCAGACATTTTTATAACATACGCATCATTGTAAAACAAAAAGTTAATGACCCAATGATGGGCTAGCTAACATGTGGTGTAGTAAAAATTGATACAACAGATCATTTACATATGTAGCTAGCTATCACGTATCACCTAACCATTATACACAGGTTAATGTAATATTATATTGACTTGCTGTTTATTATATAGCTACGTACATCAGATCATCAGTAGCTGGTCGGTGTGATTAGCTTGATTCAGTTGATGTTTCTGCCTTGTGGAAATCTGGATCACATGACCATCTGCATGGTGATCTCAGTCTTCAGACACAAGACAATGATGTGCGAGCCTATGGCCCAGTCCTACTTTGATCATAGATTAATATATCATAAGCAAACAGTATATATATCATGAGCAAGCAGTATATTATATAGACTAATATATACACACTAAAAACAAATGTGCTATTTTAGCACAGTAAAGTGTGCTAAACTGATGTCTCCAGTTTTAGCACATTACACATGTGTTATTTTTACAAGTGTGCTATTTTAACACATTAAAGTGTGCTATATTATAATTGTACTATATTTCTATAATTCAAATAACTTTAAATACACATGTACAAGTATGTATATAATTATGCAGTACAACAATTGCTAAACTGCTGCATTACATCCAGTTCATTTCGGTTTGGTGGATTCATAGCAGAACTCAGTAGCGGCTAAGTTGCATGCTGATATGTAACACTTTCACACCTCAGATCAAAGGGAACTGTGGTGCCACATATCTGATGTAGCACACTTAGGCATTCTTGTGGAATGCAGTAACAAGATGTCAGCACACTTAACAATGCGACATCTGGATGTCACACTGTTAAGTGTGCTGACATCTCGTTACTGCATTTCAAAAATTGTCTTTTTTCCTTTGATACCAAATGTGAAACCACCGCTCTTTATATAGACACACCATAACGATATCGATTGTGGGTTTGAATTTAGGTGTTATTAGTATGTTAATAGAGTTTATTCTAGTTGCTAAATATAACTTTTATATCGTTAAAAAGTCGCTATGGAAGTTTATCTACAAAGAAAAGGTGGTTAAAGGTAAGTTACTGAAATATAAATCACTATGTAGTAAAATACTCACTGCATCTCCATTTCCATTTCTGAATGGTAGTTTTCGAGGTAATACTCTAGTGCTATACAGTAAATACCATTTTTGAGTGGTAGTTTTCATGTAATACTTTAGCATGTGTTTTCAATATTAAAAATACTATCCCACAATCGAAACTACTACGATGTACCATATAAATAAACGTCATGACAAAGTTCAAATATAAATCCCACAATCATAATGACTATGTGCTCCTATATAAAAGGTCAGAACAGTGGCTAAACGATTTGGGCAGATTTTAGAGTGCCGGAAGTGTAACATATTAGTTGTAACACAGGCACTCATGCGTTGCCTGTATGTCCACACTCGCCCTCGGGCATCGTGTGTACATATCAGGCAACGCACTCGTGCCTGTGTTACAACTATTACATGGAGTGGCTGAAATGATAGTGTCGGACTCTCTTTAATGCAGTCTGGATCTAAAATATAGCTAAAACATGCACAATAAATACGATAAGTTTTTATCCAATGTTACGTATAACCTAGCGTGATCCTTTTTGCAGTGCCATGTATACAATATCCTGTAGTATAAATTCCTGCAAGACAAAATTATGTTCTATATACACTGTAAAAATGAAGTGTGCATAAAACACTAAAATAATGGTGTGATAAATGACATCGAGGGGGTTCTAATCACTTATTAATAAGATGGTTATCATCCTACACTGTTATTATCACACCATTTAGTGTGGTATGCACACTTCCTAGCTTGTTTACAGTATACAGTCTACATTTACATGCATTGATGCTTAGCTACATCAATGCATGTAAATGTAGATTGTACACTGTAAACAAGGAAGTATGCATACCACACTAAATGGTGTGATAATAACAGTGTAGGATGATAACCACCTTATTAATAAGTGATTAGAACCCCCTCGATGTCATTTACCACACCATTTAGTGTGGTATGCACACTTCATTTTTACAGTGTATATAGAACATAATTTTGTCTTGCAGGAATCAAGACTCACGATAGTGAGTCCCGAGGCCAAGAAGAAGCACAGCAACGCGACCACTGAGTGAGTTATTTACATGTAGCACCGCCCTCAAACTCGCAAACGCTCTAGCTAAGCCGCCATTAAAGCTATCGCTTAGTTATTACCGACCCACAACGTTCTTACTATATAGAATCAATAAACCGAGAATGGAGGAAATAGGCGCCACCATTACTAAGTACCAGCCATTGCGAGTTTTACGGCGCCCGTTGTGCAACTACGCACAACGAACCATCCTTTCCCACCCAATTCGCCCGTTTACTAGACAATTAGTACCTTCATTGTTTGAAGAATCAATATCCCGAAGTTCGTAGAAATCTATTCAGCCATTCTTCCGATACAGCCTTATAAATGCCTTCCTGTGACCACAAAAATTTTTACGCAGCAGTCATTTTTTTTTCTTTCTTTCTTCATCGCACACTTTTTTCGGGGGCTTGTGGGAGCTTTTGTGAACCCCAGAAATTTTTTTCAAACTCCCTTTTTATACATTCACTTGTTTGTCTAATAACTCACTCATTTCTTCATGGATTTCAGCCAAATTTGAATCAGCACTTCTCCTATGTATGCTCTACCTGTCATACTATTATCAGTCTGAAGTAAACACTTGAATGTATTTCAGAAGGACTATTACACTGCAGGTTGATAGTTGTCATAACTTGGACCCCCTTCGAATGATTTGCATAAACTTTCAGATACACAATCTATATTGATGTATCACTCTGTAGTGAAAGTTGAAAAAAATCTCGGGCTTGAGGTTTTCAAAATTAAGCTTCAAAGTTTAATTTGCAATATTGTGTGCTAGGCAAGTACAAGTTATGCCCATGCAGTACTTCTCTGCTGCTTGCTAGTAATAACATCTGTTTATACTTCCAAAAAAGCAGTGATATGCTAAACAAAAACACCCTGGGTGTAAAAAAAGTGCGAGGCCAATCAGAAGCAGCATTGCAAATAGGTATGTATGACCAAAAACATTGATATCAGTTGAGGCCAAGAAATTACTTATCAAAAATCTACTTGAATGACATAATAGTTTATAGCATATTGTCACAACTATGATTGACTTTGTCACTTGGCCACCTTTTTCACACCATCATTATTAATAAAGGTGGCCAAGTGACAAAGTCAATCATAGTTGTGACAATATGCTATAAACTATTATGTCATTCAAGTAGATTTTTGATAAGTAATTTCTTGGCCTCAGCTGATATCAACGTTTTTGGTCATACATACCTATTTGCAATGCTGCTTCTGATTGGCCTCGCACTTTTTTTACACCCAGGGTGTTTTTGTTTAGCATTCATACTACAGGATATTGTATATACATGGCGCTGTAAAAAGGATTACAATAGGTTATAACATTGGATAAAACTGATGATAGCTATATAACTGCTTGACGGCAACCTCACAATTTGAATATAGTTCCACACTGAAAGTAAACATATCAGCTAGCTAGCTAAATGTTTCAGTAACATGTAACATACCTATTTTTTCTACGCAGATATAGCAGTAGGTCATGGACAGATCTTTAACAGGAAAGTGTTCTATTACATTCACACATGCAGAGTAATAACACGTACCTCAGAGTGTTACCATGTATCAGATGAATCGGCTCAGGATATGAATCGAATCGGCTATGGTCATGCAGCTCTCTTCAGATGCACCCTCCCACGCCTCTGTGTTGGGATTGCCGGCTCTCTGCCAAATTAAGCTTCATATTCTTATGTGATTTCAGTACATCAGTTTACTACTAGTACTGTTTCTTTCTCCCACTGTTCTATAGTAGTTTGGTCAGCTGAGATGATATGCACATCACTCATCATGTCCCTGGCAAAAGTAAAAATAATTAATGAAGTTGCACAATACTGCAAAGCAGACTGCCATCTAAGGCTTGAAACCAGCTGCTGGCGCTACTGAATAATATAATATGAACACCACGAATAATGCAGAGCCGGAACAAGCCAGCTCAGCGGCACTGCCAGCGGCCCGGGAAGGACACAAACAGCATTTTTCTGTAAGCAGCACTCGAGTGAAAACTTCTAGCTAAGTATTCTAATAACCTGGAATTTATTGATCCTTGGGTTTTATCGCAAGTCTTATCGTATTGTCCCATAGTAATTTCTGCTGTTACCTCGGCTGTTGCCATAGAAGAAGGTTGGTCACGTGATAATTATCATTTCACGTGCGCAGGGAGAGTCCAGACCAGCTGAAGCTGAAGGGACAAAGGAATTTGTTTTAAAACAGCGAATTTGAAGTTTTGTGAAATTCGAGGTGAAATACTACTACTACTACTACTGTACCAGTCTATTCAGCTCATTTAATGATGGGCGATTTTCATCGATGTGGACTTTGGATTGAAACGAACTAGTTGACATGCAGTGGGAGGGGAAAGGGTATGGCAGGAATGTATGAACACACCATAGATTGTATATCCTCTGGACACAAGATCTATGTATTTCGTTTAGGAATTCTATTAAGTGCCTACTTTTGCATGCATGTCTTCACATATCATGTGATGATGGTAAAATTTACCTCTCTATGCAGGTTGTGACATGTTCATCTTCACAAATTGTAACCAGCTTCCCTACTATGTAGGGCGGTAGATGATGTACATATGGTGGAATGAGCTAGAAGGAAACTTGAGAATTTGTATATTACTATTTAAATTTCACTAGATTATACAGTGCACAAAATAACAGATTGACAAAGGTGGATAAATGTCCAAATAAACTTTAGCAAATTAGAAGGAAAAACTACATACTCTCATACTGTTGAGAAATGCATAATTATAATATGTGGCCGGGTTTGGGAAAATCAGCCATGTATGCACATGGCATTATTTCAAAACAGTCTGCTGCCTGTTAACTGGCTGGCTTTTATTAGCAGCAGTAGTTATAAGTAATCTTTTCAATGAATTTTGGGGCTTTTGAGATATACTTCAGGTGGGGACTAACTTCAGGCCAACATAGCAATGGGACTTGAAGGGGCTACGAGGGATGGGAGGTGGCTAAAGAACTGTGTATAGTAGTATCAACAAGCCACCAAAGTGACCACAAGCACAAGTTGCCTATACCACACTACAAGGCCTAGGAGGCATCTAGCTAGTAATGGGAGCAATTCCAAGTCCCAATCATGATAGTTGATCAACTATCGTAATAGTGATAGTACTGTTTACTATCGTGATAGTATTGAGTAATTTAAACTGATCCTTTAACTATTGTGATATATTTCTGCACTATCTTGATAGTAGGTGTAGTATATGGTGTAATCTAGGCATGCACGTGATTGTAATTTGCTTGGTTAAGTAGATAGCCGTTGTAGTGTTGTACCGTGTTCCTTGATTGTACATGTTTCGTGATTACTAATTTACTATTTAACCGAAACATAACAGTGGCGACGAGGATGACTTCCTACGTGGGTGCTCCACAACCGTTCAACGCGTCCAATGACGAGTGGGTACTTTACATCCAACGTTTCGAACATTTTATTCTTGCAAACAAGATAGAGAATAATGATGAGAAGTGCCACTTATTACTAGCGTTAGTTGGAGCTCCTACGTATAAGGTATTAGCAAGTCTGTGTGCACCAAAGCAACCCGGCGAGCTAAAATTCAAGGACATTTGCGATACCAGAATAAAAATAATAAAAATTCCAGAATTTCTTATCTTTGTGTACCGACCCAGCTTTTCTCATCTGTGTACATCAAGAATAATATATCTTGGACTTAAAAATTTCTTGATCCTAGACTCCACTATGTGCATGCGTTTAACTACTTCACTTAATATCAGCTCTCAGGAGTATGATGATTTGGCCAAATCCTGAGATTCCATATTCCAATTGGTGCACATGCATATGCTATATCTTGGTTTTCGACGGGGATCAAAGGGCTTGAAATCATGAGCCAACTGATGAATACTTCAGCAAAGACAAACACTGCTAGGTCTGCCACATATTATCTATACGTATGTATCACTCTTATAGGCCTGTAAATCTATAGCGTTACGTCACAATAATAGTCGCATGTTTCGCATGTGTACAGTGTGACCCAGCACCCATCGTGCTAAAATAGCACACCTACAGATATAGTATGCTAAAATAGCACACCTATAGATATAGTGTGCTAAAATAGCACACTAACAGATAAACAGCATACTTACAGGCAAGGTGTGCTAAAACAGCACGTTTGTAAATATTGTGTGCTAATTAAAACAGCACACTGATGAGTATGGTGTGCTAAAACAGCACACTTCACATGATTAGCACACCTGGTGTGCTAATATAGCACATTAAAATGTGCTATTTTTAGTGTGCTATCGGCTAGCCAACCATTTAGCACAGTAAGTGTGCTCAATTAGCACACTTGTACACTATAGCACACCATTTTTTACTGTGTAGATTAATATATCATAAGCGAACAGTATATATATCATGAGCAAGCAATATATTATATGCTAAACAAAAACACCTTGAGTATAAAAAAATACGAGGCCAATCAGAAGCAGCATTGCAAATAGGTATGTACAACCAAAAACTTTGATATCAGTTGAGGCCAAGAAATTACTTATAAAAATCTACTTGAATGACACAATAGTTTATAGCATATTGTCACAACTATGGTTGACTTTGTCACTTGGCCACCTTTATTAATAATGATGGTGTGAAAAAGGTGGCCAAGTGACAAAGTTAATCATAGTTGTGAGTTAAATATACTATAAACTATTGTGTCATTCAAGTAGATTTTTGATAAGTAATTTCTTGGCCTCAACTGATATCAAAGTTTTTGGTCGTACATACCTATTTGCAATGCTGCTTCTGATTGGCCTCGCACTTTTTTTACACCCAAGGTGTTTTTGTTTAGCATATCACTACTTTTTTGGAAGTATAAACACATGTTATTACTAGCAAGCAGCAGAGAAGTACTGCATGGGCATAACTTGTACTTGCCTAGCACACAATATTGTAAATAAACTTTGAAGCTTAATTTTGAAAAACTCAAGCCCGAGATTTTTTTTTAACTTTCACTACAGAGTGATACATCAATGTAGATTGTGTATCTGAAAGGTTATGCAAATCATTCGAAGGGGGTCCAAGTTATGACAACTATCAACCTGCAGTGTAATAGTCCTTCTGAAATACATTCAAGTGTTTACTTCAAATTGATAATAGTATGACAGGTAGAGCATACATAGGAGAAGTGCTGATACAAATTTGGCTGAAATCCATGAAGAAATGAGTGAGTTATTAGACAAACAAGTGAATGTATAAAAGGAGAGTTTGAAAAAACTTCCAGGGTTCACGAAAGCTCCCGCAAGCCCCCCGAAAAAAGTGTGCGATGAAAGAAAGAAAAAAAATGACTGCCGTGTCAAAATCTTTGTGGTTACAGGAAGGCATTTATAAGGCTGTATCGGAAGAATGGCTGAATAGATTTCTACGAACTTCGGGATATTGATTCTTCAAACAATGAAGGTACTAATTGTCTAGTAAACGGGCGAATTGGGCGGGAAAGGATGGTTCGTCGTGCGTAGTCACACAACGGGCGCCATAAAACTCGCAATGGCTGGTACTTAGTTATGGTGGCGCCTATTTCCTCCATTCTCGGTTTATTGATTCTACATAGTAAGAACGTTGTGGGTCGGTAATAACTAAGCGATAGCTTTAATGGCGGCTTAGCTAGAGCGTTTGCAAGTTTGAGGGAGGTGCTACGTGTAAATAACTCACTTAGTGGTCGCGTTGCTGTGCTTCTTCTTGGCCTCGCGACTCACTATCGTGAGTCTTGATAGGTACATCATCTCGGTGAAGACAATCTACCCACACAACCAAAGTCTACAATATACATAGCTTACCCGCTTTAATTTCCCAGATTCCCACTGAAAAGTTGTTATCATGCAATATCCATAAATGTTAATACGCCATTTGCCAATTCCAAACCCCTTTCACAGGCGAGCGCCATTTCACCTGACAGCGATGATTGCCAAATCACACGTTGCACTGCTTGTAAATAACATCTTTTCACTTATTCTCTACTCCAGAGTCCAGACACATAACTCCTCGAGCATCCGCTTATACTCACTGTCGCCATTTTTAGTACTCAATTTTTAAACTTAGCTAATCACGTGAGAAATCTGTTATTGTATTCTTTTTGTAGTCGCCGAGGTCGTAGCTGTTGATCCAGAACTTCCCCAGGATCGTTTTCACACTCAATGAACCGTTTCGACATGATCAAGACTCACGATAGTGAGTCGCAAGGCCAAGAAGAAGCGCAGCAACGCGACCACTGAGTGAGTTATTTACACGTAGCACCGCCCTCAAACTCGCAAAAGCTCTAGTCAAGCCGCCATTAAAGCTATCGCTTAGTTATTACCGACCCACAACGTTCTTACTATATAGAATCAACAAACCGAGAATGGAGGAAATAGGCGCCACCATTCCTAAGTACCAGCCATTGCGAGTTTTATGGCGCCCGTTGTGCGACTACGCACGACGAACCATCCTTTCCCGCCCAATTCGCCCGTTTACTAGTCAATTAGTACCTTCATTGTTTGAAGAATCAATATCCCGAAGTTCATCGACATCGATTCAGCCATTCTTCTGATATAGCCTTATAAATGCCTTCCTCACCACAAAAAATTTTACGCGGCAGTCGTTTTTCTTCTTCTTTGTTTCTTTTATTTTCATCGCACCCGTTTTTGGGGGGCTTTCGGGAGTTTTCGTGAACCCCGGAAGTTTTTTTCAAACTCTCTTTTTATACATTCACTTGTTTGTCTAATAACTCACTCATTTCTTCATGGATTTCAGCCAAATTTGTATCAGCACTTCTCCTATGTATGCTCTACCTGTCATGCTATTATTAGTCTGAAGTAAACACTTGAATGTATTTGAGAAGGGCTATTACACTGCAGGTTGATAGTTGTCATAACTTGGACCCCCTTCGAATGATTTGCATAAACTTTCAGATATACAGTCTATATTGATGTATCACTCTGTAGTGAAAGTTTTAAAAAATCTCGGGCTTGAGTTTTTCAAAATTAAGCTTTAAAGTTTAATTTGCAATATTGTGTGCTAGGCAAGTTCAAGTTATGCCCATGCAGTACTTTGCTAGCAATAACATGTGTTTATACTTCCAAAAAAGTAGTGATATGCTAAACAAAAACACCCTGGGTGTAAAAAAAGTGCGAGGCCAATCAGAAGCAGCATAAAAACTTTGATATCAGTTGAGGCCAAGAAGTTACTTATCAAAAATCTTTTTAACTACTTGAATAGTTTATAGCATATTTTCACAACTATGATTGGCTTTGTCACTTGGCCACCTTTTTCACACCATCATTATTAATAAAGGTGGCCAAGTGACAAAGCCAATCATAGTTGTGAAAATATGCTATAAACTATTGTATGTCATTCAAGTAGTTAAAAAGATTTTTGATAAGTAACTTCTTGGCCTCAACTGATATCAAAGTTTTTGGTCACACATACCTATTTGCAATGCTGCTTTTGATTGGCCTCGCACTTTTTTACACCAAGGGTGTTTTTGTTTAGCATGTAAGTTACGTGTGTCATTAATTGAACATAAATGGGAAATCCTGCAGATATATTGCTCACGTGATCTAATGAAAATCGACTAATATCATTAAGTACGGTAGTACTTATCATTAAGTACGGTAGTACTTAATAGTAGGGATTGGTAAGAAATTGTATGGTTTCCCGATTTTTCGCACTTCATAAAATAACCTTCCAATAGGCTTTACCCGAAAAAACCGACTGGAATGCATTGGTAAGGCTGTAATGATGCTGTACCTTGGTTAAACGAAGCGACAAGTCGAACATTTCGACCTACAGCCAACTTTGAAAATTTCGAAATTCACCTGTATTTCGTCTGCCAGCCAGCCTGCCTGCCTGCCGTAAGACCCGGTTGCACTAGAACTTTCGCACAATAAACTCCAGAACTCCAGAACTTTCGCACAATAAAGGTAATGGCGGCGGATTTACGAAAATGTTGTTCCGAAGACGATTTACCCACTGCGCCATGGTGATTCCTTTTATCCTTCATTCCTTTCCTTGTTCTTCTATATTCCTTTAGCAAGGTGTGAATCTCACCTTCGAAGGTGACGATAGCCTGTTACGGCTTCTGCTTATTACGTCACGCTAAAACCTGGCTTGCACGTGATATAATTAGTTACAGTGGCACCATGGCACGATCTTTGTGCGTGTACTTTATTACATCGTGAACTTCGAGATTATAGCCTTGGACAAATAGCTTTTGCTGTTTTTCGAGCGTTATTTGCTATCACACAGCTGCTTTGCCATGTAAGCGCGTTGTTAACAAGCGCCTGTAAACAAGCATAATTATTAAGTAAGCGCCTGTAACATTTGTGCGCCTGCTGAAAGATTATTATGAATGCTTAGCATGTATAAAAAGCAAACAAACTAGAATGATAAAAAATTTAAAATTTAAAAGGTAAGTAGGGATTGAATTCAATAGTGCTACAAAAGTAAGGAAACAAGGAATAAGATTTTGGGACGAGAGAACATTCTGGCATGAGATAATTTATAAAAGTTTAATCCCTACTTTTGGCAAACTGAAGTGAGCCAAAAGTAGGGATTAAACTTTTATAAATTATCTCATGCCAGAATGTTCTCTCGTCCCAAAATCTTATTCCTTGTTTCCTTACTTGTAGCACTATTGAATTTAATCCTTACTTACCTTTTAAATTTTTAATTTTTTATCATTCTAGTAATACTAAGCTTAGTAAGTTGGTGTCTAGTATTTCTTTAAAGGAATAATTTATGGACTGTCACTGAATAAGCTGGTGCCTACAAAGAATAATTGATTAAGCATTCAGTTTTGATGGAAGGGCAAAGATAAGTGATGGGGGACAAATGCCCCCCTTGCCCCCTCTAGCTACACCCCTGCTAATAGTGACTGGGATTGAGGCGAGCTATATTATAGCTACATATGTTCTTTCATGATTGCGATTTTAGCCACATACCTATAGCTATAATTATTATTTTAAAGGGAATTCTTCTGTATGTAGTGTTTGATGAAAACACAGCTCAGCTGTCTGTATTTTCTGGCTGCTGTAATGCACCTATCAATGTTAAGCCCCACCCCCAGTAAGGGGAGCATGGGAATGATTATGATTATCATTTTACAGCACTGTATAGCTACTGATTACATACATTAGACTTGGTCAAATATGACTAGACTTTACGCTGTTGTATCGTGGCATAATCAATTCTAACGGTACCTTTAAAGGCAAGACAATATCTTCATTGCAGCTATTGTGCTTCTCTGGTTAGTTGTGTGTTTTAGAGTGGGAAACCATTAGAAGTGATGTCGTTGCCAAGCGAATCGATCATGTTAAGCAGAGGTCACTCCCAGATCCAGAAAGACTGATAATTGTCAAGATGCTATCTATTGTGAGGGTAGCTAGCTGTCAGGCCTGGCTGCACAGACAATGTGCAGGTCTTACCAAACAAGCCTTTAGTCTTTGGACTAATACTGACAATCCATTTTACTGTCCACATTGTCATTAAAGGCACAAGCAGATGAAATAAAAGAGCTAAAGGAGGCAGTTAAAAAGCTTACCTCTGAACTCAGTTTAATAAAATCTCCTTCAGCTACTGAATCTTCTGCTAATCCCTCACCCAGCAGCGAGCGTCTGGGTCATCTAATAGAGCAAGGGAAGCCATCTCTGCAAATATACAACTTCCTGATCGCAGGTATAATGTTGTTGTACGTGTATGGGATCCAGGAATTCCCAAGTAGCACATCCAAATCTGAATGCAATAAGCATGCTAAAGAAAGATACAGCATACTGACAGCAAGATATAGTTAGATAATGAAATACAGCCTTTCTCTATAAGAGACTGTCTACGTCTTGGCAAATAGAAAGTGCAATCCCAGCGTCCACTCCCGATCTTAGTTAAGTTAAACCGAACAATGGCAGGTACAATACTGAAGATTTTATTTTAATGTCTCTTTTGTTGATCCCTGACTGGATCAATGACCATCTTTCCTTAAATAACACTTCAATATGTTGCTCCTGAATAGACAAGTCTGTGATACCGGCAGGGATGTCACTCCTTTTAAACAGAATAGATGAAACATCAAGAAGAAGCATGCTGAAGTCTCGAACTGAATTCATCTCTGGTTAGACTATCTCCATCATTCTACTGTATCTGATGATCCTGTGGACACTGGTACAATGGGAGTTCCAAACAACACTAGGCCCCCTGATGTAACAGATGCACAATCAGCTTCTGCTGATGTAACAGGTACAGGATCAGCTTCTGCTGATCACATAATGACAAACCAATCAGTGAACAGCCTCAGTCAAACAATCTTAGTCATCAAATCAGTATTCATAATCAATTAAATTGTTACCTTTGGAATGTCCGCCTGCGTCGATTATGCCAGCATAATGTTTAGCATAATAGGTGTGCTACAGCATCAAGCATGATGCCAGCAAAATACTGAGGCAAAATTTATGGCGCTGGGCGCAAATTACATAATTAAACCTACTCATGCCATTTATACAGTTTAAAACTATAAAATACACTCACTACCACTGCCATTCAACACTTCACAACAGCAGAAATTCACAAGGCATAGCTTCTACAACTCCTGCGTAGTCGCTATGTGTTAGGCACCTCTAAAATTAATTATAATAATTTTGTTGAAAGCTCTTATACCACTGGCATGTGGCAGATCAGAATTTATGCTGTATGTAGAGGTAACTGCAGGTTCATAAACAAGTGAGCATTAAACTGTGTATTATTAGTAACATAACTGATTGTGGAGTAGCATAAAATCTAGCATAATAGGCACAAACTGATTGGAGCAATTACAAAAAGCATAATAGGCAATTTTCAGAGTGCAGCCCTACCGTATAGTACGTATCTGTAATCAGCTTTCTTCCTTCCAAGCCTTTATATAGTCATCTAATCTAGATCTATTAGCTTTGTATAACTGAAACTTGGTTAAACAATTTTATATTTACCAATGAGACTATACGTATATAGCTATTGTATATAGCTAGAAATGATCGTGAAGGTAGAGGTGGGGATGTTTTGCTGGCTGTTAAGAGAAATTTTTCATCTAAGCTTATGAATTCTCCTTCTCGTGTAGATCTGTTGAGTGTTTCTATCATATCACTCATAGCAAAACATTTATTATCAAGTTGTTGTACATACCTCCCAGTGTCAGTTTCTCATACTTATCAGATGTTGAGTCTATCTTGCGTGGTTTAAATAGTAGCGATAACTTAATGCTTTTGGGGGACTTCAATTTTCCAGATGTACGTAAATTGGACTACTTTGACCAGTCATACGCACACCACAATCTACATATTTTTGTAATCTTATTTTTGAATTCAATTTAGATCAACTGCTTACGGAACTGACTCATAATGGGGGCAACTTATTGGATGTTATACTGACTAACACCAATTGTGTTAAAAACATATCAGTTAGTGCAGCTTTGCCTTATGGGCTCTCCTCTGACCATTACCTGATCAATTTTTCCTTGAATTTTAAACACGAAGCTAACATCTCTTCAGACCATTGCCAGTTGGTGTTTGATTATTTTCATGCAGACTGGAATGGCTTGTTAACCTTTCTGGAATCTCATGATTTCACTTTATACTTTGATGATGATGATGTAGGGGCTTTATGGCTTTATCTAAAGAACTTGTTACAGCAGGCTTGAATCATTTTGTACTCAAGGTCGCATTCACATCTCATCAATGGCCAAAATGGTTTACTCTTGCTCTTCGACACCAACATAATTGCCTTCATACCCTAAGGAGAAAATTAAACATCTGAAGAAACCATCTCCTAGTAGTCAGAATAGGCTATCAACTGCTGAGCATAATTTTCAAGCATTAGCTGGTGCTGCTAAGTATGAGTATGAAAATCAGCTAATTCATGGCTTGTCAGTGGATAAAAACTGCAGCAGTATTTATAAATATATATCTTCCATCACCAAACATAATACTTTCCCCACTACGATGTTTTATGGCAGTGATTGTGGTGTCTCTGACTCTGACAAAGCTCATTTATTTAATTGCTACTTTTTCACTAGAGATTCTTCGGTTCCCTCAACCACTGCATCTTCTAATATCACAATTCTAGATAATATACGTATATGTTTCCCCAGAAGAGGTGTACAAGTTATTGGTGTCATTATACCCTAACAAGGCTCAAGGTATTGACTGTCTTAGCCCTAAACTCTGGAAGGTTGTGTCCCTTGCATATCCGAGCCTCTTTGTCATCTGTTTACTAAATGCCTGATGAATAGCGCTCTTCCTAGTGAGTGGCTTATCCACTGTATTACCCCTATTTACAAGAGTGGTAGCAGAGAACTTGTGACACATTATAGACCAATATCATTGTTGTGCATTGTGTCTAAGGTTTTAGAGAGGCTATAGTTTACAACAAAGTCATGCCTTTTTTGTTTAATACCTTTTCTGTTCACCAGTTTGGCTTTTTGCCTAAACGATCCACCATGCACACAACAACTTCTTCTGGTTCTCAACATCATACTTAAGGCTATACATTCAAACAAGGGAGTTGATATTCTTTATCTATATTTTAGGAAGGCCTTTGACTCAGTCTCTCATAGCAAGTTATACTGAGCAAGTTGTGGTCTGTAGGGGTCAGAGGTACGTATTCTCTGGTGTTGGTTCAAGGCGTACAGACATCAGTGTGTACGCATCAATAATAATTTCTCTAGTATGTTGCCAGTTATCCCAAGGTAGTATACTGGCGGGACCATTGCTATTTGCTATTTTCATTAATGACCTTCCTAACTGTGTATCAACATCCTTTCTTTTTCTCTTTGCTGACGATACTAAACGTTTGCGAGTGATATCAAATCCAACAGATATTCAAAGTTTGCAACAAGATCTTGATAATTTATCTAATTGGAGCCATACGTACCAACAAGCTTTTATTTAATGAGTCAAAGTCTGCACACATACACTTTGGAAAGGAATTTAGCTCTCACATTTACGTACTTAACGGATCAACTATAACATCAGAAAGCTGTATCAAGGATCTGGGAGTATACGTACCTCTCTACTAATATCAACTTTAGACATCACTATGAGAAGATAATTGCAGGCGCTTATAAAACATTAGGCCTATTGAGGCAAACTTTTACCACTCCATGTCTTTCAGCCAGGAAGAAATTGTACCTTATGCTGGTGAGATCACATTTGCTCTATTGTTCCCAGTTGTGGCGTCCATTTCTACTAAAGGATATTATAATACTTGAACGTGTTCAAAGAACAGCATCCAAATATATTTTAAATGACTATACTTCATCATATAAATCCAACTTAACTTACTTCCTCTGATGTATCAGTATGAACTGAATGATCTGCTCTTCTTCTTCATTAAATCCTACAAAACACCAAGTGCCTATTTTACACCATGCACCTCAGTTAGCTACGTATGTAGCTAATGCTGAGCTAATTGTAATTATCAGGGAGTCCACTCAGTAAATTAGCACTGATTTTCAGTGGAGCCCTGAATGCACATACAAAACACACACAATAAAAATTATAACAACAATATTGTTAAACATTTAGCTAAAACAACAATTGAAATAGCTATAAAGAAGGATATGCACTGTCTATGTAAATTATAAGACCTAAAATTTGAACAGCATTAAATCTGCGACGTTCAGTCAAAGTGATGGTAAATTTAGGACCAAATGCAACAGATGAAAATAATTTACGAAGAACTTAGCTATGTATGTAGAAGGCTATGGGAACTAAATATATTTATGTATTAGCTGGACACCCCTTTAATAGTATCAGAAGTATGCTAGCCATATCCCTATAATTATGCTTTTGAAATTACCTATTATGCTTTGGGGAAATGCTACAGAATTTTACCCATTATGCTCACAGTTATGCTCTCATTATATAGCTATAAATTAAATCATGCATGAACAGAGTGCTAAACTACAAATTTTAACCAGGCTTATGTACACAAAATACACCTGTTCATATTATTTATTGTATTTTGCGTGGGCGAATCAAAGGGTTTAACAGTGCTATATATGCCATAAAGTGTCAGCAGGTAGTTATAGAACTGTGATTGGGTAGTTATAGCACTGTAGTTGGGTAGTTATAGAATGATAGAGTAGTTATAGAATGGTAGCTCATTGACACTTTTCATCAAAGAAAACCATTCATTTGTGTTTTATTCACACATCAGTAGTGTAAAATACAATAAAACACTTAAAGCACTGCTGCTTCATTTGTATGAAATATACAGTTCTTGGTGAGGGTCTCGTGACAAATATAGAACTCGGCTTTGCCTTGTACTATATTTGCCACTCGACTCTCACCTCGAGCTGTATATTTCATACAAACTGGTGGCAGTGCTTTAAGTAGCCATAATAGTATGTATCTCCATTACTGTATAAGATTTCCAGATTCTAATTATAAAGCTCAAAGGTATTAGCTATATTACATATCTTTAGTCGTAAAAGTTGTTGAAGTATGTAAGCATATCAGTTGTATGACAGTGGAGTTTATGTGTATAATGGTAGCTATTTGGACCTTAAATGCATAA
This sequence comes from Spongia lamella, assembly GCA_963930835.1. NCBI lineage: Eukaryota > Metazoa > Porifera > Demospongiae > Dictyoceratida > Spongiidae > Spongia > Spongia lamella. The sequence continues at coordinate 3,822,765 of OZ005747.1, forward strand.
CTCAAGTATGGTATGCTGCATGGCACTGCTTACAGACTACTAGAAATTTTGCTTCATTATTCTCAATGCTTTTAATGCCTATTAGCTATGCCTAACATTGTGTTGGCATAATCAGGACATGTCTAAAGCATGCACCAACCTATATAAGCAAATGGTAATTTCAAGGGGAAAAGTTTTGTGAATAACTACAAAAATTTTAATCTCACTATATTTCTGCATGCAATCCACAAAAGTTTTATTCATAGAACTAAATTCATGAGATTCCATAAACTTCAAAGGTTAGGCTATACGGTAATCCATACGAGTTCTTTATTAGAGAATTTCATACCCTGACTGTTCTATTAGAGAGTATCTATCTATCTTATCAAACGAAAGTTCACGTTTCACCTAATATGCTGGCATAACATGCCATGCTAATCATTATACTGGCTTGTTTGATGCAGGCCTATTTTGGGTCAAGGTATTCTAATTTCTAACCCATTAATCTTTCCCACTGAAGCCACATCCTACAGATTCTGGAATACTGTAAAGGAGATACATACTGTAATATGAATAGATGCATTTTGTGAACATAAGCCCGGTTTTCTCATGCCGGATCACATATGAGCATATAATTATTACAATGGAATCTGTGTAATATGGACACAGGACCAACCAAAAGTGTCCTAATTATCAAGATGTCCTAATTTTCCAGGTCAGCTTATGTACTAAAGGGCTACTTTGAGATCTTAACTAAGTGTATGGATGGATTATGCAGGTGTCCTCATTTACAAGTGTCCACATTAACAGGTTCCAGTAACTATATAGCTATTCTACACAAATGTGTGATTGTAACTTTTAGTTATACAAAGAAGTGTAATTATTTACATAGTGAAGTTAAGTCCAATATAAAAAATGCCATGCTGCACCTGAAACAGCCATAAAATACGTACGTACATAGCTACAGTAGTTAGCTACTGTATATAATCATTTCAGTAATTTAGGAATAAAATTTTCATGGGTGCCTGACAAAAATTCACAAAAACAATAGTTGTGTTTTCTATGCATGTAGTTATACCTACAAACTCCAGTCAGTTCTCTAAATGTAAAACTAAATCCTAAATATCACTAGTAGCTAGTTGTGTTACTGTCTAATGTAAGGCAAGCAGTATGCATAAAGCAATCATCATCAGCTTCATGTAAATCACGACTTGAGTTCCTCTGGCTCCAGAATCGGTAGGTATAGGTCCATCATAAACCTAATAAGGTATTGCAATTAAAATATGAAGAAATACACAGCAATGTGTATAGCTACGTACGTATATCGATATAATTATAATTAATAAGACCACATTTTACCATATAAAAACCAGATGCTATATAAGTTATACTGTTTTTAATTTACTGCTATTGTTAGAAATATGCAATGACATTGTGAACTAGTCACATGAATAAAAAGTAATTAGCACATAGCTGTAACTATAGCTACACTTATATTTAATGGTTTTAACACAGGGAAACCAAAGAGATACATAAATAACACAAGCATTAAGTGATACGCAGAGGCGGCAGAAGCAAATAAAAGTTGGAGGACTGTGTGGTTATTAAAATTAATTTTCTATTAGGGTAGTGACTGTTATATTAGAGTATCTCAAGCATAAAGCTCTACCCCTACATCTTCAAAGTTGGAGTGTCTAGCCCCACTCACCACCAGTTAGCAAAAGCTATGTTGCTACAAATTTTATACAACTAGCTATAACTAATACGTAGCTATAACTAATACGTAGCTATATATATTATAATTGTAATGTATGACATTTGTAATTATATTGTATAGTTGTAACTGCACTCACTTTATTGTAACCAGACACACATAGGTTGTTGTAATTGTTGGACGAACTAATAATTCTGACACGTTTCAGTCGACTTGATTACATAATAATTCTGTAGCTATAGCTATCCTTTATTATGGTGGCCCAATTTTAAAATTAATATTGCAAATTGGTACGTATGGTCACAAAAAATTTTAATTGACCACCCTAAACCTTGTTAGTAAGCTGCAAGTAAGCAGGCATAGCTGTGTAGTTTATATAATAACATAACTACATAACTTAAAGGTAAAATGCATAGCTAGCTACATACTTAGTTTATATGTGTAGCTACGTACGTACGTACTTCATTTTCTGTAAACTCGGGAGGAGGGCTTGTTGTTACAACAAGGTCAAATAATATGAAATCATTTATATCACTGTCACTGGTTGACTCTGCCCGAACTGTGAATGTTGCAGCATCTCCATCTACAGCATTCGCTGATACAGATATAGCAATGCTGAAGTCAATAGACGAATTAAATGGTACAGAGCGTAGGAAACTTGATGGCTCCACATTATATTGAATGAAATCTGTAGAATTGCCAACTAAAGATGTGTTGACTATGATCTGGAAGTCAGAATTAGTTGCTTCATTAACTAGAGTAAGAGTGACGGTTTGACTTTCCTCTGGCCTGACAGTTAAAAATTCACTGCTATTTTCACCTAAGCACAGATTAAGATGCTATGATGAATATAGTAGGCTTGAAATACACTAAAGTATGTAACTAAATACTGTAGTTTACTACACACATTATGAAAAGCCCTCTGTCCGTCTGTCTGCATTCTTTCCTCGTCAGGCTGATAACTCTGCCATCTCTGCATCGATCAATGCCAGACTTGCTCGAAATGAAAGCTGTGTCCTCTTGCATCAGCAAGTTTATTTCTAAAAGTTTCTAAGAGCTATGCTTCCTCAGAACGAGTGCCCGATGGACACCTGTGTCGATCATAACAGCCATAAATCACTGATACCATTGCATTGATCATGATGGTAACATAATTGGCTGTGATACTTGAGTCCAGTGGTCAGGGATTGAGTCACTCCACGTTTTTTACATAACATTTACTTTTTATGCGACGACCGGTTGTTCCACGGCTTCAGCTGGAAATAGCTGGCAAGTCACCTACTTTAAAGTATCCAAAGCCTCAGTGGTAGTAGCAGTAGCAGTAGCAGCAGGCACCACAGCTTTGACTCGATAAGTGGGCATGTCGATCAAAATCCAATTGATGCCAGCTCAACTTCATCCTTGCCACGAAGGAAGACAGTAAGAACACTAATGTAACAGGCAGCTCTAGACAAGTCCTTTTGCTGTAGTGCTAGTGCTATCATGCAGTATACAGTAAATTGGCTAATCAATAGATTAAGCTTTATTAGCTGGTAGCTACAGCCTACTACAATTGCAAGGTGTTAAATAAACAATGAAACCTTACTGTAAACAGACAAGCTGTTGTCAAAGGCAAAGTAGGTGCATAGGAGAGTAAGAAAAGAGAGACTAGGTAGGCATAAGAGACTATATAGGCAGGTTTGTAGGACACTATATAGGTAGGCATAGGACACTATAGGTAGACTAGGTAGGCATAAGAGACTTGGTAGTTATACAAGTTAGTGGACTAGGGAGTGCATTTAGCTACACCTGCACGATAGGACAGGTACGTTTAGTACATTAAAATATTATAAAAGTACATGGTATGCAACTAGCCACAGTGAGCATAGTAATTTTGTGACTGTAATTCCATCAAAAGTAACCAAAAGGCACTTACATATACCACTCTACAGGGCCAAGGAGGCATAAAACTACGGTACAAATCAGCGACAAGTTCAATGTTACACATGTGGAACACACGTCTGATACACGTACCATGCACTGAATTACGTGTGACTGTGCATGTCCACGTACAGACACGTATATATGCAGTTTAGTTTACACACGCGTGTATGGCTTTGGTGCACATTATATCATCTGTAGCATTCATAGCACATTAATGACAATCTCCAGTTTCTTATAACAACTCATTTGCTTAACTACGTAGCTATATTATTAATAATAGTTAAAGTGATACCATGAATGCGTTAACCCACCCATTGGTCTCTGGTAGTGGTACCTTGTTAACTCACACGTACATAAAAACTAGATATACTGCATCAGACTAGTAGCTAATGTAGTAATTTGACTAATTTCGTCTTGATGCTGTGACCGAGGCTGTAACCCAAAGTATTCGTGAAAACATGGTCTCGTGCTTGCCTGATTTATGCGCATGTGCATTTCTCTTTTTAATGCTCTGTTGCAGTAATGGGGTCATGGTCGATCGTGGACACAGACAGGATGCATACCTGTAATGGAAAACCACTTGCAGTACATAATTCCACAAGTGTCATGTGGTCGTCTGGTGAATGGCGTACGTGAGTACTATAGAAACAGTAAACATATATTTATATCAGCTACTGTTTATTCTTGATATGGGGTGGTGTTTGTAACAAAAGTTAGCATTAAATTTCTATATATGTTAGGGTTACACGACCATTTCCAAAACAGTTTTATTTACAACACACGTGTGTGAATCAATCCACATACGTATATACAAAATTACACATAAACACTTGTGTTTAATGCATGTGACACATGTGTCAGACGCGTATAATATTACACGTGTTTAATGTTGAACCTGTTGCCGGTTTGTAACCTACAATAGATTTAATATTCATGCAGACATGACTGGTTTGGCTAAGGCTATAACTACGTATGCACCTCTTTAGAACCACACACATGCAGCCATTCTATAGCACTTCAGTAGGCTATTACAGCCACGTATAACTTGCGTAGCTATGTCGCTACGTACGTACATGCAATAATCAATAATATGGTTCGTATCATTAATATCATTAACACACTTACTTATCATCAGGTTGATTGCAGTAACTGTTACAGATGTGTCACTTGTTCGTAAAAAATTGTAACCATTTTCATCAGTCCCAGATACCTGGAAACTAAATGTTACCAATGGTGGCATAAATCCTGCGGCAAATCTATTAGCACCCAAATTGGTTATGTTTGATATGGACTGCAATAACATCCCATCTTCATTAATTACATTCATAGCATTGACCGTCACATTAACGTTAACTGGTTCAACTTCAAATAAGACGATAATAGGAATTCCTAAGTAATTGCAGTTAACATAATACATACGTAGAGGAATCGTTGTTAACCTTGTGTAGGTCTTCCATCTATTCTGCTAAATCCATAATTGTTAGTTGGATCAGAATCATAGATATCACTTGAAATGCTTAAGTCACTAATGGCTGAAACTTGGATACTGTAATATCCTTGAGTGGCCAATGTAACATTCCAGTTACCACGCAAAGTGTTATTTGTTATGCTAATACTTGCCAGATAGAAGTTTGCAAGATTAGGTGATATAACTGTGTACTGTGGCAAATCATTTGCATTAATACCTAAAAAAATAATGAATTAATGCATGAATCATTATTTTATTGTATAACACAGATAGTGTAACTTTGACAGATTTGGGAAAAGGTGCATAGACTATGTAGCTATATTTCACATGTAAAATTTACAGGAATAATAGAATAATAGCAGCTTCATACACTCTGCAAGTTTCTACTGTATCTATCATTCCTAAGAGACAGTAATTCATAAAACTAACTACTTCAACAGTGTTACTTACCTTTCAATCTCTAGGGTTTGCACAAGCCTTTGTAAAGTGTGCAATGAAAATGATGAAGAAAAAAGAAACGACTGCCACTTTTAAAGAAAGGAAGATTTTATAAGACCGTAATACGTATAAGTGTAAGACTGGCCAAACTGATTTTGATGAAGTTTGGGTTACTGATTCTACATTACCTAATTCTTGAGAAACAATCAAATCGGGTAAGAAAGGATGGTTTGCAGGGTGTGGTCGCACAAATGAGTGTCATAAAACCTGCAATTGCTATTACTCAGGAGTATCTACAATTTTTTGAGCAGTGTTGTGTGTAAACAACTTCATATACACTATCCACTAGTAGTCAGAACTATTAACTTAACCCAAACTTTGACTTACTCAGTTGTCGTGTACTGTTGCTTCTTCTTAGCCTTGCAACTCACTATTGTTAGTCTTGATAACATGGCAAAACATTCGAGGGGGAAAATTTTCACAGTTTTCGTAATTCTTTACTCAACCATGAATATTTTTTGTCAAATAGTTTACTAGATTAGGCATGCATTCATTATTTAAAGAAGCTGCTAGCCTGCTACCATGACGTTTTCCTGTGAATGTTTATTTTCTATTCTAAACATGACAGTTTCCCCCTCAAATGTTTTGCTGTATACTGTATTAATTTTTATAAACTAACCTTCTGGGCTAACAACAGATACAGTAAGATTTTGTTCAGCATTAATTGAAATCATCACTTCACTAGTTAAAGTGTCTACTGAAAACTGAAATTGTGTTGCTTCCGATAAACTTTCTTCCCTGCGGAATATGGTATTACGACTTACAGCTGAAAAACTAACAAGTGGACCAAGGTCAGATATATCATTGGTGTCAATAGTCAAAACTTGACCTCCAGAAATTGCTGAGAGCTGTTCGAATGTATCGTCAACGCTTTGTCTTTTGGTACGTGAATATTTCTGGGTAGCCATGTGGGATGCGGGCTGCACAGATCGTTTCTTTTCATCATCATTATTGGCATAGATAAAATTTATTTGCACGTTCTTCTCTGAGATTAAAGTTTTCACTTCATTCAGGCGATGACTGTCAGATGCAGGAGCATCAGTGAAAACATAAATGGATGAACCTGGCTCACTTGCTTCAATTGCTCGAATTATAGCACCAATGCTGGGTTCTGGTATATCACCTCCACCACCAGCTGTTAGATTTGCAATGGCCATCAAGAACTCTTCAATGTCATCAGTTTCAATGGTGATACCAGGATCTACACATTTTAAAATGTTCATATAATACACTTTTGCATTTATGGTGGTATAACTGTTTTTAATGTAGCTATAATTTTATAAACACTAAATATCAATATAAGCAAAGTCTGTTTTATAACCTCATTAAGCACACAAAATGTACCTATAGTTTATCTGGAATAAAATTTTGAAAACTGATTGATTTCAGTTTTTTTATCTAGCTAGCTACGTACCTACGTACCTTTCAACAGCAATGGACCTAGCTACAGCCTGAATTTTAAGACCTATGTACCTACCTACCTACCTACACTGTACAACCTATAGTTATTCTTGTGAGTAAAATACAGGGCTAAGTCCTACGTAGTATATACGTAGCTATAATCAATTATGTATATAGTCATCTAAATGGAGACCTTATAGTATGTGGATAAACAACCTAAGGAATGACACAATGTTATATAATAATAATAATAATCACCCAGTTGAGGTGATTATTGTGTCATTCCTGAAGATTGTTAATCCACTAAAGTATCCTAGCAATGCATGTCTTAGTTACGTATATTTAGACAATGGCTTGGATGTCACACCTTGTCTGTGAGCTTCACAAATTGAACACCTAAATACCTCTCAAATATCAAAGCATTCTTGACATACCATTGGTAACACTTTGCAGGAATATAGCTAGGTTATTTTATTGCTGGAGTGGAAGTTAATTGCCTATTGTACCTATATACATATAATGAGACAATGAGACAATAAACATTAGACTATAATGAATTCACTCATGCTACAATGAATACTGACACTAATAATTCATACCCATATGACCATTTAGCAAATAGAATTTAAGCTGGGGAAAGAGTCATTAGGCTTAGACAAACAGTTATGGGATGTTTTTGCTAATCATAAGAAATAATAAACAAGTGTCTGTAAGCAAGCAGTCTTGTAAAGCTATATAGCTAGATGCCGGCTGAACTTTGTTTAAATTTCTCACTGTTACAGAGTCATATATACATAGCTTACAACTTTATTGCTTTTAAAATACATGGTTCACCACTAACATAAGGAAATATTATTCATCTGATCCTCCCTAATGATCTACATGCCATAAGGATGAATAAATATACTGAACCAAAAGGATGTATGGGGGTGGCCAGGTATGAACAAACATGTTTGTCATGATATAGTCACACACACATGTGGTTTGTAGAACTTGTAATTTTATGTTTCCTTTATATATACCCTTGTACTACTTTACTATTAATGTGATGACCCTGACTATTTGGTCAGAGTATATACAGACTAAACTAGTTGAGCCCTTGCACTTATCAGCATCTGGGAAGCTATAGTTGTCTACAGGGATGTCTGGACAGGCGATCCAGTAGCGACTTATCATCATAGGTCTCAAAAAAAACTTTGGCCACCTGCTTTGGTCCATAATATTATGGTAATGCACATTTTATTCCCCTTGTGGCATAAGTATGTAGGGATCTGTAGGCTTTTATAGCCGATTATTAGGGAGGTTTGTGGATGAATGATAAAATCCTAAACATGTATATAATTATAATTATACATATACTGTAGCAGTAAATAATTATTATAATAACAGTACCTATACATATGCTTTAAGCTATATAACCTAGTAGCTACTTAGCTCAGCTAACTTTAGCTATGCATACACATATAGTAACTAGTAGCAATCTATATGCACATTTATACACATGCAAGTTTAGACAAACAGATCTATACCTGGATCATTGAAGGGAACCAGAATATAACGAATGTTTGTATTTCCATTCATTTCAGCATATTGTTCTAAGTTCATCCTGAGTTCTGGTATGGTGGCTTGAATCTCGGGTAATGCCTCAATCATGCCTGCTGTGGTGTCAATCACATATGCGATACTGGCAGCAACTACGTTTACTGAAATCCCCAAGAACTGAGAAAATAAAGTATCATTATTTACATCAATCCTGAGTTCCTGCAGCATGTCAAATGTTGCACTTTCTGCCAACCGTGCAGCCTCTGTGTGGTGATTATTGTGAGGCGACCACTTTCCGCTGAGAGAATCTTTATTGATTCCTCCTTTAGAAGAGACATCACTTGTCGAATCTAGAAACCCCCCATGGCTGCACTTTTGCATGGGTTTGACGATGAGCTGCCTATTTGAATCAAGACTACCAGTATAATATCCACTTGTAAGAATTTTAGAGTCCTTCAGGAAGTCAACTAAGTTATTAGGGCAATCATAAAAATATTTAGCACTGTCACTTCTCTTAAAAAAACCAATAATCCGACCAAGTATAACGATCCCATCCTCTCTACAATCTGTACAGGTTTGTAAAGACTCACCAGCAACTGGGTCTGGTCTTTCATTTGGCCTTCCTAACACCCGGTAAATATCCGAATTTCCGTTTTCTACCCAATTTGAATGGCTGTAAAAATCTTGCAAGGTGTGCAACATGCGTCCAGTATCTCGTCTAGCTAAGTCAAAATTTTCCATTCTGATTGAAGACACTACATTTTCCCGTAGCGTAACAAGGCGGTTTTGTCCAGACTGAAATCTTTCGGAGTCGAAATGGGCTTCTGCTAAATCACTCTCTGCACTTTTTAGATCAACATCTGCGTTGGCATCTAAAATCTCCTTAATAGCTCTTTCTAGATTTTTTGTGATACTTCGTTGTTCCCGACCATAATAAGCTTCTACGAGGCTTGATGCATCCGTACTCTCAAGATTTTCAATCCTTTGAGTGCTTCCTTCAATATCGCTGTTAGGGTTATCGAGGAATACATCGCGTACCAACTGTAAAATAGCTTTTTCTGTCATAGCGGGATGGGTGATAGTGCCAAAAGGAAACATAAAACTAATCCCGCTAACCAACCAATTTAGCCATGTAGCTGGAACAAATCCTAAAACAGAAGGAACGAATCCTGCAAGTAATATTATATTTACGAACTTCATTAGCTACGCTGCTCGCCGGCGATCTTGTAACTAATTAGCTAGCTAGCTAGCTATTGGTCGGACCAAAATATAAAATATTGGCTCAAAATTTGTTCCTTTTTATATACGTAGCTATAGTCTGTTCGCGTTCACCTTGCAGTTGACACTCAACACAGGAAGCCATTTAAGTTCAAAGCAACCACTAATTGCTGAACTATGTACGTAACTTCACGCAACTAGCGCCATTAGCTACCTTTTAGCGCAAATAAAAATGGCGTCGTTTGAATCTACAGTGTCACTAACAACAAATAAGCAGCTGAAACAAAAGGACTCTTCTTGTTTGGCATTTAATAAGTGAGAGTATTCTTGCGCCTTACAAGGCTATCCGTATCAAAAATTAAAATGTAGCTACAGCAGTGGCGGATTTAGGGGGGGGGGCTAGGGGGGCTATAGCCCCCCTCCTTGCAACCTCAAGGAACATTATAGACTCTATGTATTGATATAAAAATGCACTAAAACACATTAATTCTTGCATTAAGTGTCATTTTTACACTTTACAAAATAAAATAACCTATACCCTCAGAGGGGTTGCACCCACCACACCCCTGGTTCAATTATACATGCATTTTATTAGCCCTTTTTAAAAAATCCATCAAATATGCTCTAAATTCTTGATTTTGGTAGTTCAAAAACCAAATAGCCTATAGCTTCTGGGGGGCTGTGCCCCCCAGACCCCCTGCTTTAGAGATACACTTCTAGGTTTAGCCCCCTCCCTCAAAATATCCTAGATCCGCCCCATCCGCCCCTGTACAGGACCAGAAACATAATTGCAAGTTGGAGTGATCGCCGGAGTGAAAGAAAAGATATCTTATAACAGCCAATGATATAAGCGCGCGTAAAACTTGTTGGACTTCAACCACTAATTTGCCCAGCAATTTTTTACTCCTCTAGTTTTTGCCACAACTGGGGGTATGGGTAGGGAGGCATCCATTTTTTATCGCAGACTTGCTGACCTGCTGTCCCACAGGAACAATGTGACTTATAGTACCACTTTGGCATGGCTGAGATGCACAATGTCATTTTCTTTGCTGCGATCTGCCGCAGTGTGCATTCGTGGCAGTCTATCCATCTCTTATCCATCACCTGATAGTTCTCCTGAGGTGGGCCTGGCTGCCTGTCCCAGGGACCACTAGACATCTATGCACCTAGCTACACAGTTTTTAAACAGTTGTCCAGCACTAACACTTCGTGCTGGGGGTGGTGGCAAGGGCGTTACATCTAGCCCGGGAAAAAAATTTGCCCAGCAATAAACTTCAACGCCTTACGCTTGTACGGTTTCCCCAATACAAATGTATGGAGAAACTTTAAAGCGCCCGTATCTTCTTAGCGCTTAGTCCAGTGGAAGCGCTTCTTTTCTAAACGTTTCCAGCATTTGAAGAGCTTCACGGCAATATAATGTTTTGTTCTACGTTCGCAACGGAAGTTATTCAAGGGAAACGACCGGAAAGGTGAACGCAAACAGAGTATAGCTATCGGAAATTCGTGCATGTTTATAATCAATGTTGACGGGGGAGGCGAGCTACGTAAACTAAGTAACTACGTATGTTCTTTCACGATCGCGATTTTAGACACACATAGCTACGTACGTGTAATATATATAATTATTATATAATAACTTTATGATAGTCATTATAATTAATTACTGTGACCTGAATTTTAGAAAACCTACCATCTACACACAAGACACATAACATAACTAGCTATTGATAATTTATACTTAGCTTTAATCACAAATTTGGCTAAACAACCTGTTGTATCTGTTAGGAATAGCTAGCTACAATGTAGAGATAAATTTGGTTGGCTGGTGGGTTAGAGTTACAGAGCTAAAAAGTCAGATATTCTAATTGTGTGTAGATGGTAGGTTTTCTAAAATAGCTATGTTTGCACGGTGTCTGCAAATCAAAATCATCTAGCTACCCAAAGGATTAAGATCAGTTTCCGTGAAAATGATGAAAATTTTTGTGGATTGCAGAAGTAGTCACTACATTTTAGGACAAAATTTCAAAGCTAGCTACGTAGCTAGTGGGTAGCTACTCCAAAATCCACAAAAAAATATAACTTAGGCTATAGCTACGTATATATACTGTAATATAGCATCAGTAATTTAAGTCATTTAAGTGTATGAGATCACTTCCTGTTGTGTAGTAATTGTTGCATTAACTGTAGCTATATCTACAGTTAATGCAACGATTACTACACAACAGGAAGTGATCTCATACATTTAAATGGCTTAAATTACTGATGCACTATGATGTAAATTTATTTGCGTATTCAATTCATAACTACATTTAAATTAACATACCATTAGTCATTAAAACAAGTGGTAGCTGGCTGGCTGTAATGTTTATAATCACAAAATTAATGGAGCAGCCATTATGATTAGCTATGATACGTACACTGTAAAAATGAAGTGTGCATACCACACTAAATGGTGTGATAAGTGACAGTGTAGGATGATAATCAACTTATTGATATAGTCATTATAACCCCCTCAATGTCATTTATCACACCATTAGTGTGGTATGCACACTTCATTTTTACAGTGTAGCTAATAGCTATAGACTCCTCCAGAATTTTCAAATTTTTCTCCTTAGAGATAGCTAGCTACATAGCCATGAATGTAGCTAGCTACGTACCTCAGTATGTGCCTATATTGATTGAATACATAGTCAGTCATTGACTCATTGTCATGCAGATGACATGCATGCACATACATACACAGCTACTGATTTTTAACCTAAAAAGTACTAAGCTACGTACATAGCTACTTAGCTACGTACATAGGTACAATAGCTCAATTTTCAATTAATGAGTAGCTATACATACAGTAGCTGATATTGTCTTTCAAGGACAGGGTTAATTCATTCAAAGACAGAGGTACCGTGGCCGTATAACTACTAAAATGTGAACAAGTCTGCGAAAACAGGTTTTATCTCCATATGCAATTTTATGACTTTGAATACACATGCATAACTCACTGTGTGGATAAGCTACGGATATGTATATACAAATTTGACACAAGGGAGAGCAGTAGCTAAGCATATGACTAGGACTATTAATTATAATGATCCTAACTCTCAAGGGAAGTTATGATTCATTATAGCATATATAACTATACCCGTCAGTATATTATGTGTGTGTGTGTGCCGCTTGTCCGCTTATAGCGCATCTGTTTATAACACTATCACAGCAATCATCAGATAATGTGACAGGCTCAATATATAAACCCCCTTCCATAATTGCATATTTCACATAGTTTTACACAAACACATTAACTGCACCTGTTTTAATTAAATATATATTGTTAATTACTTATAGCAGCTAGCTAAGCTTGAGCTTATTATGCTAAAAATTTACCTATGTACATGGCTAGCTATTATTCCTTCCTGAACTCCTCAAAAGTTTCTCTATTATTATTTTCATCTCATATCACTGCCTATTATATTAGATATTCCTTCATTATAATATTTTGATCTTTACTTTGTCAGTGACAGTACTTTGTATAGTAGCTGGCTACGTAGCTACGTATATAACTATTATAATGGCCACAGGATTATTATATATAGTGAAGAGTATAACATAATATAGCAAGTGTTATCTCCTGAGAAAAACAATTTTTGTAATTGTAATGTAATTATTTATCAATTGCTAATTTGTTAGTGATAGCTAAATGTGCTAGTAAATGAACATGTCTCATAAAGATGCTATAGCCTATAGATACATATAATTCTAGAATTATTAATTCCCATTGATATTGTGACCTGCATATATGTTATTCTCAAAAATTTTTTTGGCACATTAGGCTCAAGCCTAGTATAACATTAGTTACCAGAAACAGGGAGTTGGCTACTAGTACAAAATTTCTAAAAATGGATGGAGGGTTTTCACAGGAGCGCCAGTCACTTATTTTATTGCTTAACAATTTTTATATCTACAAAATAGCTATATGTATTAACGACTCTGCAAAAGTATAGCTAGCCAGATTCACATGTAAATAATATAAATATATAGTAGTTACGTACTACTACGTATGTAGATGCATTATGATTTAATATATGCATTACAAACTATTAGCTACGTACGTAGCTAGTAGCTATATATATGTGACCGGGCCTGCGAAAATCAACCATGTGAGCGCAAATTACACCTGGTTAGATATTCATGAATATCTTCAGTTCTATAAGGAGTTTTTTTATTCTGTAAGCTTTAAAAGATCCCTCATTAAATTCTGCATTTGTGGTAAAACATTTAGCTTGTTAGTATAAATAGAGCACAAGTTATGGTAAGATATATCTGAACAAACTAGGCGATTTTTGTGCGACTAGATGGTTGATTTTCGCAGACCCGGTCACATATATATATATAATTTCTATCATAAAGAGCACTTAGCTAATTGCTCCTAATTACTTATGTAAAAGTGTGTAATATATTACATTGGTAATGGAATTTCAAACTGGGATAGCCGGTTAACCTATAAATTGCACTCAAACTTCGTCAGTTCATTTCTTATTGTCAGTACATACGTATTCAGGTGAATCAAGCTATACGTACTCTCAGGTGATATATTTTGTACAGTAGAGCTACGTATATATGCGTGTGTATATAGCTAGCTGATTGTACGTATATAGTATACCTAGTTAAAGTTTGTGTAGCATTGGATGACACCATTGCAGAGTTATGTATATTATTAATAATAGTTTAGTCACAGTTACGTACATGATTTTATGGCTATGCATATGCATATGTAATTATGTATGTAGTAGAGACTATAGCTATGTGGTGCTGACAGGGTAGCTAGTGCACTGTGTTTAACTGTGAAGACTAGCTATAGTCAAGACATGTGTATACACTACAGTTCCCCACTAAAGCCTACAAAGTTTATTATCCTATAACACTGCTTAAGGTTCTTAGTTTTACTAGCTAAATTGTTATGCTCCTTTACTGTAGCGTAAGCTCCCGTATATCGATGGTTTCTTATTATCGAAACGGGGGTACTTAATTATCAGTGCATTAGTATACGCTAAAACACGGATATATAACGGGTTTCTTTGTGTTGATCCCTTTCTTATGTGACGCGAAGCAAGGCGAAAGGTGAACTGTGTGAAGCATTTTCGGTGAAAGGTACATAGGCGCTTACTTGCTATACAATTATCTGTTTTGGCCGATGGCATTTCTTCGAAAAACAGACCCGTTTTCTTGTCATTGGCCTATCTTTTCACGAGTCTTCTTGTGTAAATGTCGAGGAATTCAGTTAAATTGCAATACTGTGCACAATCACTGTCATTACTGTGTACAACAGTCCTTTAAAAAATCATAACTTCCTGATGCAACAGTATTCTTTCACGAAATTCATGTAGGCGCCTGATGATTAGTTGTGGAATGCATAGGGAATTTTGGGATTTTTTGAAGGCCACATGTGTGAGTATTATACTGTCAATGTTGTGGTTATTGATAATTGAAGCATAAGCGATAATGCAATCAGTATTGATAATGTGGGACGGGTATTGATAATTAAATAACGCTTGTGAACATTTAAGCGCACATAACTTCTGATCCGTTGGCACTATGTGCTTATAATTCAGGGGATTGAAAGAGGCATTAATAAGGATTTTAACGATATAAAACTTTTTATTCTACGATACTTCTTCACAAAGTTATGAAGCTAGTAAATTTATATATATTGATAAATGGGAGTTTACGCTAGTTATACCAATAGTAAAATATCAGTAATGGAACATATAGCTAAGTCTTATACTCTCAGTAAAACAGGGTTTTGCTGAAAAGCTACTGAAAGAGTAAACTAATGACTGTTCCATATTATAATAGTATACCAGTCTAATAAACTAAGCAGTGCCGGTAATGTGTTGAAAAGTTAATTGTAGTTAAATCATAGATTATCTATGGT
This sequence comes from Spongia lamella, assembly GCA_963930835.1. Classification (NCBI taxonomy): domain Eukaryota; kingdom Metazoa; phylum Porifera; class Demospongiae; order Dictyoceratida; family Spongiidae; genus Spongia; species Spongia lamella. Next base: position 3,838,434 of record OZ005747.1, read on the forward strand.
TAAATCGTATTTTAATGCAAATGAGTTGGAGTTATGATGGCTTTATTATATAAATTTCTTGATAAGAATACGGGATATGTAGCTCATGTACATAGCTATACGCATAGATAGTTAATTGATAATAATTATATAAGCAGTGTAACTATAGCTTTGAAGATACCTACGTACATACATATAACAACCATCATAATGTACATAGTTACGTAGCTAGCTATAGTTACTAAATAAAAGTAAGTACCATATAAGCACAATTTTTGACGGGAGAGAATATTGACAAATAATATAAGCTAGCTAGTTATATACCAATCCATCAAAATTTGTCTTTCAATAATTTCTGGTAGTAGATTTAGCTATTAGCTACAGGTGGCCTAAGATGTTGTCTGTCGATATTTCCCCCATCAAATGTAATTTCTCAATGAAATGCATCCATTAATATTTTGCCCTGTAAAAATTTGCAAGTTTTAGCTATGTATATTATCATAGCTACATATGTAGCTATGAATCATTAGCTGCTGTGTAATAGTTACATATGTACATACATATAAATTATTATAATTATATAGCAAGATGTCTTATGATAAATTTTGGGATGCTATCAAACAAGTTGAGTCAAGTGGTGAAGAAAATGCTGTAGGGGATAATGGAAGGTCAATCGGTCCTCTGCAGATCCAAAGAGCTTATTACAACGATGCTGTTGAAAGGAATGCTTCACTGCAGTCAGGCAAATACGCTGGCTATACATACGAAAATTGTAAAGGGTCTGGAAGTTTTGAGTACAGCAGGGTTGTTGCGGAAAGCTACATGAACAGATATGCCACTGCAGGACGGCTTGGCCACCCTCCAACATTTGAGGATATGGCTCGTATACATAACGGAGGACCAAATGGGTACAAAATGGAAGCTACTATGAAGTATTGGGAAAAAGTAAACAAGATCTTATGTTAAAAATGTCCAGACGAAGCTAACTCTTAAGAACTATAATTTTATGTAGCTACATATTTCAGACATGTTCATGTATGTATATAGCTACATGGCGTAAAGCTAAAATGCATTGTAATTGGCAACAGGAATAATTATTATCCACCATACTTAATAATAATTATCACCATCTGAGCATACATATTATTGTGACTGCTTATCTGTGATTTAGCAGCTACACATGTATGCAGTGCTAGGCTTCTTCAGTGGATAAACAACCTGAAGGAATGACACAATAATAATCAGCGAGGCGGAGCTGAGGTGATTATTGTGTCATTCCTGAAGGTTGTTTATCCACTGAAGTATCCAACCAATGCATGTCTTAGTTGTTTAGACAATGGCTTGGGTGTCTTACTGGTATTGAACACCTAAATACCTCTCAAATATCAAAGCATTCTCATCTAAATACAAATACCCCACCTAGGCTCAAAAATTTATCTATTATACATATATTCCTTCTAAAACTTCTCAAAATTTTTCTCTATTAGGGTTAGGGTTAGGGTTAGGGCTTTAGTACATGAGCTGACCTGGAAAATCAGGACACCTTAATAATCAGGACACTTTTGCTTAATCCCAAGGTGTCAATATTAACACATGTTCCACTGTAGTAATTAATACGTAGCTAGCTACTGTAACTTCACATTGTAAATAAATTGAATACCGCAACAAAGTTTTAAAAACAGCAATACTTGTCCAGCATCATTATCCATTAGGCAATCATTCATACTGATATTTGCTATTGTCCAGCAAATTTAAGCTACCGTATAGCAGGTTTTATTTGCGAGGTCCTAATTTGTGTGAATTTTGCAAGGAATCACATGCTAGCAAATTTTAAGCTGAGATAAGTACAGACATTCTATGTAACTGTCACGCCATTCGCAAATTTAAAATTAGCAAATATTACTGCTAGATTATAAAATTAAACCATTCACAAAAATTGCATCTCGCAAATAAAACCTGCTATATGGTAAAACTGTAGTAAATAATAACTGGTTAGGTAGTAAAGTATACCCTGGTCAAACATTAGGACTGTGCCTATTATGCTTATAATTTTACCTACTAGCTAGCTACGTAGCTAGCTATTAAAGATTTTTCCTAGCTATTAACTTTTCCTAACTAGCATTTCCAGTAAAAATATCTAACACTTTTACCTTTAGCTATATCTATGTACGTACGTATGTATGTATGTAAACATTACATACGTACAATATCCTACTTACGTATATAAACACAATAATAGGCCTGAGCTTAATATGCTGGCATAATTTTGAGAATAATAGGATTCAATTTTAATGAGAATAATTCTGGAATTATAGAACATTCACAAGGCACTATAATAGATGAATAATTGGAATTTACAATGGGTATAAATGTAATGAAATCTCAAAGATTGTTTAAAATGATGACGATGGTGAATTTGAAGATGTCCATAAAGTTCATGCAGATTCTGAAAGTCTGCACTGGCAATATCCTGTTCACCAGTATAATAGTCAGTGTATGTATTGTGGACATTATTATCATCAATACAATAAAAATTACAAGAATAATACTTTAGGTGATGTGATGTGGGAATAAAATAAGAATAATGGGTCAAATTTTTGGGAAGTTCGGGAAGGAATAATAGGTAAAATTTTGAGCATATTGGGCTCAGCCCTACACAATAATTATAACATTAATTATGTGTAAGAAAAGGATCTCTGCAGCATATGAAGTTGTCGTGGACACGAGAAATATTTGACTGGGGTTTAGCTACATAAGTAAACTCATTAGCGCTTTTAAATACTTAGCTATGATAAATAAGAGGTTAAAAGTACCATAATATATAGCTAGCGGTTTGATTTGCGAGGCACAATTCTAGTCTAGCAGTAATAATCCTATTATTAAATTTGCAAACTGCATGCAACTATCTCAGTTTAAAATTTGCTAGCTCGTGATCCCTCGCAAAATTCAAAGAAATTAGCCAGGACCTCTAACCACTAGCTATACTGTAGCTAAGTAATTTATGCTTTTATTGTGTAGGATTATTTAAATTTGTCTATTATTTCAGTATTACTCTTATGTAATTCTTTATGCTTCCTAAATTTTTCCGGCATAGCTAGGTAATAGGCATGCACAAGCCTATCAAACACTGACATTCACTGTTGATTTGTACTTATCTTACAATAATGAGGAGTTTAGAATTTTCTGCACTGAAACACTTAATGATCGTCTGCAATCAAATGCTTCTAAAGTTTATATATGTATGTAGCATCAAAACTTAGTTTTATCATCACTATATAGTACTATATAGCTAGTAACTTTTATGACAAACACAGTAGTAGCTAAATTGGTAAAACTTTACTATTGCATCAAATCATCCAAGAAGGTGCAAGTTATTAATTTTGCTGCACAACCAGGTATTTATATGTAGCTAGCTAACATGAATAGGGCTGAATTAATTATGGCAGAATAATTTTTAAAGGGCATTTTACAATTAAAAACCTGTGTCTTTGATCATATCATACAAAGCATATCAATATACTCTAATGGAACAGTCAGATATACGTATATGTGACTGTCTGAGTGAAAACCAGCCTAGTTTCACACTTCCAGATTTGCCACTTCAGTGCTTTATAACTTTTGTTGGAAAAGGTCTACTGAGTTGAAATTTGCAGCATTAATACTAAGATTAGACATCACTTATCTGTGCTGAAACCTTGAATTTTGTGTAACATTCCAAAAAGGTTTTACAGGTCATTAACCAGACAAAATTGGAGGTGTGAACTAAGCTGGCTTTTGCTCGGACGGTCACATATTTTGAGTAACTGTTACTCTAATAGAGCAGTCAGGTGATACAGAAAGTGATTAGTTTAGCTTGTACATTTTCAATGGCATTGTGATAAGACAAATGATATTGTTTCAGATTATGAGATAATTGTCCTCTGATGAGAGATAGAAGTAAAGGCCATAGGTAGACATCTTGAGCTACCTCATCAAGTAAGCTTACATCCTGTTGTGACAGTTGACTACTATCAATGACTCCACTGGTAAGTAAAGAAATTGCTTCTTTTGTTGTCATTGGACCAGCAGTAATTGAAGGTATAATATTATATTGCTCAATATTATTTATCCTGGTAGTGAGGATTGTTTTACAATTTGAAAATACCTTCACAAAAGGTTCTGCATCTTCAACATGCCATATATCATCAATAATGACAAGAAAATTACGATAATAATCACTGGTAAGTTGATTAATCTCTTGTTCAGCATGATTAATATCACATTGTTTTAAGTATTCACCAGTTAGTAAATGATATAATTGACTCAGTTTACTACTGAGATCAGTGTGCATTAAATATTGCATTTAAATTAACTACATACGTACCTACTTACACTTACATAGACATACTATAGCTATGTAACTATATTAATGGATAGTAGCTACGTATACATAGTTATGTAGTTAGCCATTGACTGTAAATTCACTGGCTAGCTAGCTACGTATGTGGCTACGTAGCTTAATTCTTTTATTTTTACCCATTATTCCTTCCAGATAGTTAGCCATTTTGGCTTTTTACATTAATTCTAGCTAGCTAGCCAGCTACGTATGTAGCTACATACTTCAGCATTATTCCCCAAATTATTTCCAATTAAACCATCCTTCAACATATTTGCCTAGTTAACACAAAACATAAGATTTTCTTACCTTCAATATCTGTGAAAAGACCCTCTGCAACACGATGTTGTCATGGGTATGCAAAATATTTGATTGTGGGTACTAATCTATCCCTAAGTTATCAAAGGGATCCCTTATCAAAGACTTTGTAGCAGCATTTGTAACTTTAATTATCAGGGGATGCTAGAGGGTTTCAGAATAAATTAAAGGTAGCTACTTTTAGCTAGTAAGTTTTTGTACTTAACACTAGGTTTGTTTGTTTTATTAGAACTCTTGAATTAGCCCTATTAGCTACGTAGCTGGCTATTCTAGATTATTCCCAAAACTACTGTTCTGGCATATTAAATAGGTGTAGACCTATTATAGCTAGTAGTTACAATATGGCTATACTGCATTTTCATTTTCTATTGTTACAATTGTCGGCAATTGTACATGTGGTCATTTGTGGTGTAGCTATAGCTATTTTTCTGTTAATAATTTGCAATTGTTTAATTTCAGAAAACATGTGTAGCTACTATGTAACTTTTGTTTAGCTATAGTTATATGTACTTAGTCTACGTACATAATAATTATTTGAAACTGAAACTATACGTGTATAGCTATATGTACATAGATGAATGTTACTATTATACCATACGTAGCTATGTATGTCACTATGCATATATATATATACAAGTTAGATATAGCTACGTATGTAAGTACCCAGTTGTGATAGGCAAATCCAGGGAAGCATCAAGATCATCAACATGATTATAAATGGTCTGTTATATATACGTACAGTATGTATAGCTACATACTTTTATTACTTTATTGGGTGATGTCATCATGTCAGCAATCTATATTTATTATATAGAAACACTATATACGTAGCTGTACATACGTACATACGTAGATATTGTGCCTGAGAAAACCAGTCTTATCTACACAAAATACACCTATTCATATTATGATATCTATCTCTTTTTGTGTGTGTGCTATTCAAAATCTGTTAGTTTTATTGAATTCCTTAGGAATTTCTCCATATATGATAAAATTTGTGATAAAATACTAGCTAGCTATGTTAGGAAAAAGAGTTATTAAATTTGAAAGAATTAAGTCAAATTTTGAGCATAGATAAGACCTGTTTTCTCCGGCCCAGTCACATAATATTATGTAGCTATGTACGTAGCTATAATATCCATCATTAATAATATTATTACAGATTAATTGGTATATATATACAGATGTGTAGTACATACGTATGTAGCTACGTACGTATGTGACCATGCAGGTCTGGGAAAACAGGTCTTACTTGCACATTAAATTTTATTACGTACCCTGAAGACACACATATAGCAAACTCATCCCGTAAGGATTGTCACGAAGGAAGTTATAGATCACAGAATGTGTGTAATTGGATGTGACATCACTAAAACCCGTTTTTGCAGACTCAGCCACAATCATGTGGTTATATGTGCATTATCAAATTTATAGCAACATTGTAGCTACGTGTATATTAATGTGTTTTGTATGTAGCTATATAACATATTGTACGTATGTATAAACAGTCAGTGAACTTTATGATTTATACCCAGTTCTAGTTACTATTATGCTTGGAACAACGATCACTGGACTTGCTGCAGTTAATGTGTATGAAGTATTACCCGATAATGAGAGGTGTATACAACATCCTTGTTTATACCTGAGATACCTTATTGATAATCATCAATACTATTTTACTTCCAATACAAAGATTGTGTTTTCTGAAGCGGAGTATTACATCATTGCCAATATGCTCATTCAAAATATTTCAAACTTTTCATTAATAAGCACTTCTTATAGTGAGATTATCTGTTCACCCCAAAAGTTCATATATTTCCACAATGTTGTCAACCTCACCATAAGAAATATGGGTTTTTCGAAATGTGGTAATTCTCTAAATAATGACTCTCCTCAATCATATTGGGCAAGCATGATATTCAATCAATGCACTAATTTGCTAGTCAGTGATGTGTATATTAACTACCCAGTGGGTTATGGTATAATAGCCTATAATATGTTCGGACATAATATCCTGGAAAATATTTTGGTCCATATCGGGAGGCAAAAGCCTTTGAATAATTCACAGTTACTTACTTGTAGCTATGGAGTACATTTGAGCTACTTTGATTCAGATGATGAGCAAACAGATAAAAATAATGTTACTGTAACAATATCTGACATATGGATAACATTAATGTCATCAAATGAAAGAAGATGCAAAGGTTGCTGTGGTTTCAATTATTATCAAAGGTTTAGAGGAATCTTTGAAGTGGTTTTAAAGCAGCATCACTATGCTGTACTTATTACAATTAAGAATTCAAGGTTTTCTTACTTAATAGGGAATATATTGATGATTAATGCTAAATCACATGGTAACAACAGCATCTGCTTCAACAATTGTATTTTCACAAATACAGACAACTTTAGAGAGACAAAGAATAGGGTTAACGTTATCTATGATCAAGGTAAAAATTTTTCACAGAGTTTGGTCAGCTTTTATTACAGAATACAAAGTGATAATTGTTCAAAAAATGTCAGGTTTTATGTTTCATTTATTGACTGCGATTTTAGACATAATACTTATAACAGTAAGTTGAACGATGATGCTATTAAACATGTTGAAGCAGTAATAAACTGTAATCACGACAATAGATCAATTGTGCTAATCACTTTTAGAAATATAACATTTTATAAAAATGAATTTGTTCTATTAAATATCACATCAGGAGCTTTACCAATGTATTTTAAACCATTTATATCAATTATCACTGAAGACAAATTTCACATCCAAGGAAACGTGGTAATGGATAAGCTGATTTACCTGAACAATGTACGAATGCATTTTAATGGCATAACAAAGTTTATAGAAAATCAATTCTTTCAAATATTATTTATTCAGATTCCTCTAAATTAATTTGTACTAATACTACAATTTTTCATGGAAACATATGGTGTTTGTACTTGATAAGTTTAAATGGTAAATGGTTGTATATTGTATTAGCTGAACATGCTAATTTTATTATTTCATCTAATGAACTAGAAAATGAAATAATTTCAGTTTCAAAAGTATACAATAATCCTTTTCCTTATTGCATATTTCAATTCAATTCAGATTTTCATCAAAACTTTACCATAAACATATTTAACAATACTGAAAAGTCAGTGGATTCCAATAGGAGCAATTCAACTATTAATAAATTAACTTCCCATTGTTTATTGAATGCTGGAAAGATGTATCACCATTTTGATGATCCTTTGACAATATACAAGCAAATTATTAATCGCAAAGAAAAATACCATCATCATTATCCATTGGGTATTCATACTAGTATTTGCTATTGTCCAACACATGCAAGCTGTAACTGCAATGTTGACTGGTTAGGTAAAGTATACCCTGGTCAAACACTTCATATTGATTTGTGCTTACCTTACAATAATAATGAGGAGAGTAGAATTCTCTTGGTTGAAACATATAATGATAACCTACCACTAATTGCCTGTAAAGTTTATAGCCAAATGGAATCCAAGCAAACTTTTTATGGCAAACACAGTAAAATGGTAAACTTTACTATTTCATCAAATCAATCAACAAGGTGCGAATTATTTGTAACTGCACAACCGGACTTGTATACACATTACGAAGCTTTTTATATCCAGGTACTTCCATGTCCATTAGGGTTTGCATTACATAATGACATTTGTGACTGTGACCCTCAACTTAGTCCTTACACTGAGAAATGTATTATAAATTACCGAACAGTGAAACGACTAGCTAATTGCTGGATTTCTGGTAATACTGGGGAAAATTCCACTAAATATTATGTATCAAGCAATTGTCCGATCTTGTACTGTTCTCAGACAGCAACATTGCTAAATGTACAAAAGCCGGACACACAATGCCAACAACACAGAACTGGTACGTTGTGTTCTCAGTGTAAACCTGGATACAGTTTAGTGCTTGGCTCTTCAAAATGTAAAAAGTGCACTAATGCTCATTTGGCCTTCATTACATTAATATTACTTAATGGCTTACTATTGTTTGCTGTTATCTTTTTTCTAAACTTAATTTTGTATATGAATGTCATTAACATTAATAACTTTTCTCTGCATTTACAAACCAGATTAATAAAGCCACTGTATGCTTATGTTGCAATTGTTAATCTTGGGTTATATTTTGAAATGTGCGTTTATGATGGAATGGACACGTATGTAAAGAAATGGATACATCTTACATATCCAACTTTTCTTGTATTGATTGCTTGTCTATTTATTGTGGCCAGTCGATATTCAAGCAAATTATTTCGGTTAACCCATAATAGATCATTACCAGTATTATCCACATTGTTTGTATTCACTTATACCAATGTATTGCAAATCATTTCTAGTGTTTTTCTGTATACTACTATCACCAGTTTACCGAGTATGCAATTTCGTATTGTTTGGTATTTGGATCCAAACATCAAACTCTTTGGATGGAAGTTTTTACTTTTACTAATTGTGTGCTTAGTTTTGGCAATACTCTTACTGATTTTAAATGCAATATTGTTGTTTACTAAAACTTTAATAAGATTTAGTGTTGTGCATCGCCTAAAACCAATTATTGATGCACTACAAGGTCCATTCAGAAGTCAATATTACTATTGGATGGGAATGCATTTGTTGATTAGGAATGCAATACTCTTGATTTCTAGATCTGTTCTGGAAAAACAATTGAATATTTCCATGGTATGCATAATAATAATGATCGGAGCAATCGTTCAAAGTTACATTAAACCATACAAAAACAAATTCATCAACTTTCAAGAAACTCTGTTGCTTTGTAATTATGTTATACTATCAGTGTTACTATTATTTGATGGAGGAGAATTGTTAAACATCATTGTATTGAATGTGATGATTGGGCTGTCATTCCTTCAGTTCATGCTTATAATGGCTTATCATATTTACTTGTTTGTCTTTATGCATTACTGTACTAGAGTACAAGAACCTACGAGAGCTGTATGGACAAAGATCAAAGCACTATGCTGCCACAGGAGGCAGACTAATTACAGTAATGAAACTATTCAACTACAAATCCCAGAGATCACCTTCGATTATTCTGAATTTCAAGACTCTTTAGTAGGTCTTAATTCATAGTTATAATTTTGGACATGATTACCTACATATGTACGTAATAGTTCAGCTTGTAACCTGTACATTTCATGCACATAGTTACGTAAATTGAGTTAACTTTTTCATTTATACGTATACGTACCAAGTTGTTAATGTTGATTCATATGTATATATTATACACTAAGGGTTCAAACAAATATTAGACTATTTGCTGGCAAATTTTTGTATTCCTAAATTAGGCCTGAGCCTATGCCGGCATAATTTTGAGAATAATAGGCTGCAATTTTAATGAGAATAATTCTGGAATTATAGGGCATTCACGAGCATAATACAAGAATAATTGGAAGTCACAAGAATAATTGGTAAATGGGTAAATGTAATGAATATTATCTCAAGGACTTTTTAAAATAATGATGATGGTGAAGATGTTCATGAAGATGGCAATATTTCATGTAGATTCTTTAGAAAAGTCTGCACTTTCAATTTCCTATTTACCAGTATAATAGTCACTGTGTGTATTGTGGACATTATTATCACTGATACACAAGAATAAGTAGGAATAATAGGTGATGATGTGGGCACAAGAATAATGGGTCAAAAATTTGGGAAGTTCCGGAAGGAATAATAGGTAAAATTTTGAGCATATTAGGCTCAGCCCTATCCTAAATTATTCCCAATAAAAATCACCCAAAAAAGTTTAAAAGTAAGTGTAGTACTTGTTAGAACTAACTAGCTAGTTAGCTACGTTTTATAGTGTAGATACGTACAGTTTTTACTTACTATTATTCCCAAAATTATTCCGGCATAGTAGGTCTAGATGTCTTTCATGTGGTTTAGAGTATGTATGTATGTAAAATTTACGTATATTACCATGGTAACAATACTGTGGTGGGGTTCAATACCACAATTAACTGTAACAACTATTAATTTTGCTAACAATTAAGTTGTTAATGTGTTATAGGCAAGCACAGTCGCACATCCATCTACTATAATAATAATAATTATAAGTTAGCTAGATACCACTTTAATTAATAATACTATGATGATAATTGGTGGCATATATTGTATGCAGGCCTAACAAAGAAATAAAATGCTGTGCTACTAATAACAGAATTCAATTAAGGATCACAAGCATTGACCCGGATGACCCGCTGACCTATTAACTTACCTAGATGATGACCTGGATAAATTTTAAAACCTATTTTTTAAATGGGACATATACCTACAGAACAGCAAAATTACGAGACTAGCTCATACTATTAATTATAATCCAATACGTATTTCAGTTTACACAGTAAATGCCTAATATAGCTACATAGTTTGTATTACATTGAAATACTACATAAAATAGCCAATAGGAACGCTAGTACACTTATTCGTTACCTTGCTCAAACAAAAACTGTAATACACCACTAATTGGCTAATTTGTTGCCACTGTATAAACGGATTCGCTTACTAAATCATTCTCTGCTCCTTTTTTCTCCTCTCCTTGACCCGGCTTTATAGGCTCTCGGATTTGCTTGATGAACGGCCCTCGGAATGGCCCGAAGAGTTTCCGGGTATCAGTATTACTATCAGACAATGACAAAACGCACAGACTAGTACTAGCTAACACACGAAAATTAAGCATCATTGCTAACGCTTCTAACATTTCATTTGTGGCACGTGCTTCATGGCCACTCCTCTTCTACCAAGCGTACTAAAAAAACCATACTAAATCGACGATTAATTTGCAACAGTATGGTTTGCTGTAGTATTTGGAATTAATAGCTCTCGTAAAGCAGGCAGAAAACTGCTGCGCCTCGCACTATTACAATTTTTCTGCTTGCACTACTTGTACAATTAACTCCAAATACTACAGCAACCCATGCTATTACATATACTAATAAATCAATACTCTCTAATAGAACAGTCGCTAGTATTATAACTGCCTTAGAGAGGTACGTATATACAGTACATACTTATGTATTGGAAACCCAGAGTTTTTGAAGTTGAACTGGAGAAAAGTATACGTAACCTATCTGACCTGGATAATTATGCACATTGACCCAAATAAAACCCAAACCCAAACCACATGGAATTGGACTGAATTTTGCTTTTTGGTTTCTTTTTACAGCATATGGTACAGGTCAACTCAAATTTGACACTTGCACATCTGATTTTTTCGAAGCTCGTGAGTTTCACGCGCACAGCTGGTACACCGCAAGTGCACAACTAACTACGTACGTAATCCTCATGAAAACACATTGCGCAACATGATACACTATACGTTCAAAATACTGGTTGTGAGCAAGCATGTTACATGCATCCTTGCATGTATCAATATCGAGTACTTACACGCATGCTATACAAGATTAAAACAAACAGCTGTAGCCTGTTTTCTTGTAATCTGCTGTGATAGATTGCTACGGAAAAGTTTCAGGTTATAATTATGTATGTAGTCATGCTTATGTGGAAAGTAGCTGTATTTCTGGATTGTTGTTGTACGTACATAGCTGCTTGATATATTCCTACCCTATACATGCATTGGAAAATGTGACTATTTTTAAATTGTAGAGAATAAAGTGATGCTGAATTCAGATTGCTTCTCTTCCCACTTCACTGAACACAAAGCCAAAAACAACAGTCGTAATAACTTTAACCATCTATAGCTCTAGTTATGCTGTAAAAAGTGAAAAAAGAAATTAAAGCAAAATTCAGACTAGTCCGGCCAGGTTTTAGTTGATTTAGTGTAGATACGTATGTATAAAATGCATAATGAAATGAATTAATGATGCATAATCAAAGTAATGATTGAACACGACTGAATGGCTAATTGTCTAAAATAGCTAGTGTTTGTAGCTACAGTAAAAAGCAGATTAAAATCTAAATTAAATTAAAAGTTTCACAGTATAGCTATCCTGAAATGTTGTGATAGTTAGCTACTTAAAGTAAAGCTGTGATGGCTGCCATAAACAAAATGACTACAATACCAACTGCCTTGGGACCAGTAGCACCTCCACCACCATCGTTGTCTCCATTGTTATTGTTGCTTCCACCTATGACCTGTGTAAATAAATAAAAACAATTTTGGACCACCTCAATAATTGTATACGTAGTTAACATACTGATGCTCAACATTGAAAATCAGGGACTTGATAACTCAAGCAAGTCACATGGAGGGATTTATTACAGTCCTGTTTTGACACTTGTAGCTACAGCAAAATCCAACACTCTGAAGTACATCATGTCTTTTGCTTAGGAGATGCCCATCATTAAAAATATAATAATAAGTATAATTAAAAAACAAGTTGATGTTCTACCATCTAAAAACCAGGCGATGTGTAAGTTAAACCACTGTTAATCAACTGCTATTCAGTGTATTGTAATAGTAATTAATGACGTCACGAGTAAGTCATGTGAGCAAAGACTCATCACTAAGGAGCACATAGCAACGCATACAAATTTAATTCTTTTGTTTAAACTTGCTTTATACTCCAGTACTTTAGTGATAAAACTTTTTAAAAGTAGTACAAAGCTGTTTTAAGCCGAAATTCTTACTGTAACACTATAGGCTAGTCTTGTATTATAAGCTCCGCAACCCCGCACGGCACGCCCACTTTCAAAACTGAAGCGCTCTGTCTTGTTAGTAATGTACAGCTGTTCAAACGGCTTTTACTATGGAATGAACGGCTAACACTGCATTACCTTGTTCTTATTCGGCAGTTACTCACGATGCGCTTCGTTACTAAGGCCCCGCCTATCAGTAATATCGATAGCAAGTGTTATACAAAAGTAGAAGGACTTATTTGATTGGTTATTCAGGCTTCATTTTACGTGAATAGTTTTTAATAGCCTGGGGGGCGGACACACACGCAAACACACACACACACGCATACCGACGTTTTCACGAAAACAATTTCAAGAAACCAGGCGCGCGCCGGCCTGCGACTGGCGCGCGCCTGGTTTAATAATCATCATTAAGTTACCAATTAACTGGCAGAAACAGCAATCCTATATTTTTGGAGTCAGAATTTTGCATTCTGATTTTAAACAGTTTTTCAAGGCACACATTTGAAAAGCCATAAATATTCATAGCGATCCCTACTATTAAGTCCTATCATACGTACTTTACGATATAAATATATTATATGCACAAGATACAGGGGACATGAGCCCTCAAATTTTATATAGTCTTCATAGGACTTAGATTTTATTATAACCAAAAAAGAGGTCTGCAACTATCATTTTTTGTCAACAAGATTTGTAATTTTGGTTGATTTGTTGATTCCTGATTTAATTATGGTGATTCCTGTTTACCAAACAAGATTCACGTATCTCATTACTTGTAAATACACTAAGAATAACAATGGAGATTTCCGATTCCAAAATCCTGCCGACTCTTGCTTGATTCTCAGAGCAATCAATATGATTCAGAATACGTAATTGCAGACCCCTTGAACCCAAACTTCAGTGACTTCCTATCCCATTTTATTTTATATGTATTTACATACCTGGCAGGCAGGTTGCTGGGGAGGAAGATTTACACCACACATTTGAAGCAGATTACTGACCACTGAAAAATTTTGCCTTTGGGATAAAGAACATCATGAATAATGCCTATATATAGCTAGCTACAATATAGCTCAAATGCAACTTAATATTACATGTGGGTAGAGGACACTTGTTTTATCTGTATTGCCTGCACCCGTGTGTGTGTGTATTGGTATACATACTCACCAAAGGGTGAATGTAACAGGTAATGATGTGGATTCCTCTCCACCATCTTCAATTCTTCATGCAGGTTTGTTTACACTTGTTCACATAATTATGTAGCACTACGTACATAGACTGTCAGTTCTTCAATGCTGTAATATAATACCAGTCAACTTTATACCCATGCTGATCGATTGTATTACCATGGCTTGCTAGGTAATTGACACAAGAATTCTTAAGTAAACTCTGCGGGTCATTCCATTTCACAAATTGAGAACCAAATCCAAGCAAGGGTAAATATCATATTCTTTGGTAACACCCGGGGCATTTGTACTTAACGTATAGCTAAGCGCTGGTTACACACATGTAGTCACTTCACCAGCATGAGACTAAGCTTTGGGCTAAGCTTTAGACAATTTCTTTTGCAATCGGTAGTAGTTAACGTAATGCCTTGTCAGGAGTCACTATAGGAGCTATAGTGTGAAATAAATCAAGTAATAAATACCAAAACTTGGTAGCTGTATAATGGTGAGCAGTAATTTATTTTTTTATCAAAACAGGCGCTGTAAATTCTTGGTTGTAGATGCTCAACAGACATTCGGGTTGTCTGACACTGATAAGATCATTAGAGGAACCCGCACCTGTTTGTAATTCATTCTGTAAATGTACACACAATTTTCCAGTCCATGACCCATGTGCATTTGTGTCAAGTTGCATTTGAGCTGTACTGTAGTCTATTAAAATAACTAAAATATTATTGCATATGTATGTACGTACGTAGGTATCATTCATTACATTCAACAGTAGGGATTGACACAAAAGGTATGGCATCCAAATATGTATTATGCTCCTCTAAAATAATCGTGCTTTACATTTTACACATGTATATGTGTAACATTGAATTTGAGTGGTACTGCTATTTCAGTACTTCAGTACCAACATAACCTGTACACACATATGTAAATTTCCTCACCCTGCTACTCCGGTCAATTGATAATAACAACAGCCAGCAGAATCAATGAAACTCTGCAAAATCTAAGTATATAAAACAAAATGTTTATAAAATCATTAAGTATACATACGTACACACAGACCGATAAAATTATACAAATTGCTACTATAGAAAATAACTACATACAGTACAGATTTAATTCAACATTGCACTCATGAGTAGTACACTCACAAGTACGAGTGGCAATGCTCTTGAGTGCAAGTGGTATGGGCGAGTAGTAACACTTTACGAGTACTAGTAACAGCATTCACAAGACAAAACTAATTTGATATACGTACATATGATGCACCCACTTTACAAACTGTAGTGCTTTGTGTTGCTACCTTAATGCAAGCTTATGCACTTGATATATTCAGTAGGTGCCACGCCAACTTTATAAACCATAGTACTTCGTCTTGCTACTTCAATACAAAAGCTTCATACACTCAATATCCAGTAGGTGCCATGCCCACTTTTAAGATGAAAGCACTTCTTTTTACTACTAATAAAAGCACTTTGCCTTACTACTGAAACAAATTGAAGCTACGTATAATTACACGGTTTATAAATTAATTCCTGTGTACTACTCAATTTGCGAGTAGTTTCACTCGCACTGGTTCCACTTGCACTTACAAGTGATTGCACTTACACTCGCGAGTGATTGCACTTATAGTCTGTAACTGGCAAAAATCCAAATACTTCATGCTATAGTGACACTACGTATATCAAACTCACATTTTGAACACTGTAGCTCATATACAGTATCTAACTAGCATAAGCCACCAAATAACTAGCAGAAAAAGCAATCCTATATTTTTGTCAGTTAAAATATCTTATAGATCACGCAATGGTTCCATACATCCAATAGAATATGCATAATAGTGTAATGATGTCATATTCCCACAAAAACAAATTTATAATGTAAATAATCACAACATTATGTGCGAAATGAATTATCGTATCTCATACCTATTATCATTCCCCACAGGCTATATAATACATCAATTATATCAAGTTGAATTAGCCAGCAGTACCTACGTACATATGTTATCGTAGTAGTTAAATTTGATTTTACTACTGCTCTTTCTATTAAACTATTAGTTCTACATCTATTCTATATACAGCGATGGTTCACAAACCTGTTTTTGTTTCACTTTCAAACAAAGGGTAGCGATACGCATGCACAATCGCATTCATGGCCATCACTGGATGGTGCGAAACAATCAACTTTTGAGCTTCTTCTTTAACATGTTTTTATGGTAGTTAACAAACCTATCCATCTCTATAACTTTTTGCTATTGGCAAGTTTTTTTCTGGCTGATTCACACAATGGTTCGCAAAGTACCAGGTATCCTAGTAAACTGTCACAGGGAGGCGTAATAGGATTCACACTGCTTTTAGCTAACCATCACATGGACCATTTTACACAAATGAACGTGTTTGTTTGAATGCTTACTGTATTTCGCTCCATTGATAATTCATTGCTTGTGCCGATATCCAATAATTCATGGCTTACGCTATACAGTCAGTAACCGAAATTTTATTTTATGTACAAACCATATTTCAGAACTGTTTAAATAATTAGCTATCATCCTGAAAGGTTTAATTAAAAGTTTTTAACCTGGATCCAGATACCGTATAGCTCCAAATTTTCGTGGTTGAAATTTTTGTGATCTTAGCTGATTTTTGTGATTCATCATTATTTCGTGATTTTGAAGTTTGATGCCCTGTACTTAAGGGTGGTGTAAGGAAATTTTCGTGACAAAATTTTCGTGATTTCGGTGTAATTCACAAAAATCACGAAAATATTCGACCACGAAAATTTGGAGCTATACGGTAACAAAAATTGAATATCTGTTTCAGCGTTTTCAAGAACAAAATTTTCATGGAATTAGCAATTAAAATTGTTGGTATTTTCAAAATTTTAGTGTTCCTATTTTAATACCAATATCAAAAAATTTGTTCGGATTGTTCCACAAAACGTTTGAAAGTCTTATAAATTATATTTCCTCAAAAATGTCATCCTACAATATAATGGCTTCATTTCTGTACTAATATACCAATGAAGCTATGCAATTGAAGGTGATTCAGTAATAACAGTTACAATAAATATTTATATAGGCAGCAAAAGGGTCTCACCATTGTACATTCTGGAGCACATGTAGAACCATTGGAAATACAGTCCAGAGGTGGCTGCAATTGTATAAGAAACAATGTATAACTATTTGGACAATAACCATACGGTAGTAACATATACGACCAAGTATGTAATTACATACCAGTCTTGTGTACACAAAACACACTTGTTAACATCAAAGTATGGTACAGCTCAATTTAAACTTGACACTCGCATGTACTAAACTTGCGTGCGTTCTATAGAATCTTTCGAGTAACTTCTTGAAACTCGCAAGTGGTTCGCGTGTTTATTGTATCTACACGAGAATGCATGAGAATAATACACCTGCTCTCAAGCTTATTCGTGAGTAAATGTAGTGACTCCCATCACATACGAGTCTTGTCACGAGTACAAATTAGAGTCTTGTCCCAAGTATAAAGAAGAACCTCGACAACAATTTTCTGCTTCTATTGTATACAGAGCAAACCTTGTTTTATTCACCTTTTAGATAAACAGTAACGGCGGCACACATTTGTGTTAACACACGTGGATTGTCCATGCCATTGCATGAGCGCCATGGCACAAGAACCAGCTAACAATCACCTTAAAGCACTCTTTCACTTACCAAAACCTTCCCTAATAATAAGGACGACTATTTAATGTAGAATTATACAACAACTGATCTTTTCAGAAAAACTATAACATGCTATAGTCCGTGACGGAACCGTATACCCCAGTAAATGAATGTCTTGTGGGCGTGGCAGTTATAGAATAAGCGCATTGAGCAATGAAAGGTGTGCCACTTATAATAAATGTTGATGTTATGTTTAGCTTCGTGTTTTACACATTCGAAGTACGTACTTCACTCACTGGCTGGTAATAGAGCCGTTGAGGCACAAGAGGAGCCTTGTATGCATGGACAAGCTACATACGTACTGTTTTACACGCAACATGATTGCTCGCAAGTAAACTACACTCGAGCGCACTTCACATGCGTATAGCTTGTCACAAGGATCGAATGCATACCACGGATTGTGCGCTCATGGGAAACTTGCGAGTTCCGTCACAAATTTCTTGATAGACTGTACTAGGACACGCATGCAAATGTCAAGTTTAAATTGAGCGGTACCGTATAATAATCTCCTTTTCTGTATACGTATATGTATATAAAGATTTACTGCAAATGAGATTCCTACGTATATGTGGGGAATTAATGTGTCAATTTTGTGTGCGTTATTTAAATAAATACGTACATGTGCATATTATATACAGTAAATGAAACAGTTAGATGCCAATAATCGATTATTTAACATTTTATAGCAGTTATTGGTAACCAATCGATTAATTGGTTATCCAATGAAAGTGAACAGCACTAAGGTAGTATCATTTGCATAATACCATGTAATATGTAGCTAGTGTACCAAGGTTAATATTATAGATAAAAATACTTGTGTACACATACGTACAAGACAATGATAACTACAAATACTATGCTAACTTACAAATGATATGAAAAATTGAAGGCAGCTTTGGTTGTTGTTATTGATAGTGCAAGTCAGGTTTAATGTTGTTGAGACAGGGAACTGATCCACAGAAGTTGTATTTCCATCATCGTCATTAGGCTGTATGATTTACATATTATACAATGTAGAGTTGTGATAGATACGTATGTACGTAGGCATATATAAATATTATATATTTCTATCCCTATGCGCATAGGCGAATCAAAGGAAGCCGTTGGGTCATAACTAAGATATCACCGGGTGATAACATAGTTATCGTTATACTGTTAGTCGCAGAAACATGGTGGTTGTCACTGGTAACTGGATGCAAATCATTAAGTACGGTAGTACTTAATAGTAGGGATTGGTAAGAAATTGTATGGTTTCCCAATTTTTCGCACTTCATAAAACAACCTTCCAATAGGCTTTACCCAAAAAACCGACTGGAATGCATTGCTAAGGCTGTAATGATGCTGTACCTTGGTTAAACGAAGCAACAAGTCGAATATTTCGACCTACAGCCAACTTTGAAAATTTAGAAATTCACCTGTATTTCGTCTGCCAGCCTGCCTGCCAGCCTGCCAGCCTGCCGTAAGACCCGGTTGCGCTAGGTGTAGGGCTCCAGAACTTTCACACAATAAAGGTAATGGCGGCGGATTTACGAAAATGTTGTTCCGAAGACGATTTACCCACTGCGCCATGGCGATTCCTTTTATCCTTCATTCCCTTCCTTGTTCTTCTATATTCCTAGCAAGGTGTGAATCTCACCTTCGAAGGTGACGATAGCCTGTTACGGCTTCTGCTTATTACGTCACGCTAAAACCCGACTCGCACATGATATAATTAGTTACAGTGGCACCATGGCACAATGTTTTCGCGTGTACTTTATTACATCGTGAACTTCGAGATTATAGCCTTGGACAAATAGCTTTCGCTGTTTTTCTAGCGTTATTTGCTATCATACAGCTGCTTTGCCATGTAAGTGCGTTGTTAACAAGTGCCTGAAAACAAGCATAATTATTATGTAAGCGCCTGTAACATTTGTGCGCCTGCTGAAAGATTATTATGAATGCTTAGCATGTATAAAAAACAAACAAACTAGAATGATAAAAATTAAAAATTTAAAAGGTAAGTAGGGATTGAATTCAATAGTGCTACAAAAAGTAAGGAAACAAGGAATAAGATTTTGGGACGAGAGAACATTCTGGCATGAGATCATTTATAAAAGTTTAATCCCTACTTTTGGCTCACTTCAGTAGGTTTGCCAAAAGTAGGGATTAAACTTTATAAATTATCTCATGCCAGAATGTTCTCTCGTCCCAAAATCTTATTCCTTGTTTCCTTACTTTTTGTAGCACTATTGAATTCAATCCCTACTTACCTTTTAAATTTTAAATTTTTATCATTCTAGTATTATTAAGAATTCCACGTGTTTTCAGCTTGCAAAGAAATTTAATTTGGTACGTAGAAAAGTAAGTGCTACTATTGTCTATAAGTATGAATTATTGATTTATTGGTTACTTTGGTAAACTATTGCATGAATTGTTTAGAACACAAGAGCATTTGTTGATCAAAACCAGCCTAACAGTAGCTCACTCAGTACACTCATAGTTATTACCTATGTCCTTGGCTTCGCCTCAGACTTGGGTGATATTGTACTCATACTGAGGTATAACCATGCATATAACATAAGCCTGGTTCATGCTGGGTCTTTAGTTGTATTAGAATTTTCACATATTACTCACAAATCAAGTAGGCTTTATACCAGAGTACGTACGTATATGGTGATATTTTCATGAAGGTAATTCTATTTGTGAAAATTTGATCCCACGAAAATTTTGGACTACACAGTACTTGATCTGATGTACATCTATATGAAGTATAATTATAGGGGAACAATAGCGTAGGTAGGGCACCACTTTAAATTTTATGGAGCAATCAAACACTCTATTATAGCAGTCAGGCTGTAAATATTCTAATAGAACATTCTCTAGCTTATACTGATCTAAATGAAATAACAATAATACTGAGTGTCTCTCTTCTAAAACTTTATCAGATCCACCCCAATAGGAGAGTAACACTGGGATTCTATAATCATTCAACATGTAAGCAGCTGTGGCTAAAAGACGTTCAAGTTAAGTGGCATGAACAAGTGAATCTGAATAAGTGAATTTCATAAAGTGAATGAAAGGGTAAAATCTAATCTACCTGGTACATGTGCTGGTTTAAGGGGAACA
Source organism: Spongia lamella (assembly GCA_963930835.1). Classification (NCBI taxonomy): domain Eukaryota; kingdom Metazoa; phylum Porifera; class Demospongiae; order Dictyoceratida; family Spongiidae; genus Spongia; species Spongia lamella. The sequence continues at coordinate 3,859,741 of OZ005747.1, forward strand.
CCAATAGTTGTCATATCCCTGGCACTTGAATCTTACTTAAAATCATGATTCATGATTAAAATCATGATTCATGATCTTACTTAAAATCATGAATCATCTTTTAAAATTTGAAATCAAATTGGTGATAAAAACAAATTTTGCGAGAATAAATTTAGTGTGGGGCGTTTGATAATTATAAGCCTGCATGGAACACCATTAGCCCATTGTAAACACTAAATAAAATACAACTGCTGCTCCATTTTGATGCAATACAGTTTAGTTTTACACTAAAATATTATAATATTGGCCCATAATTTTTAACTACGTACGTATATATGGGACAGTGGACATGTAGTTTTAGTGGCATTTTCATCCTACGATGCTAAGCCTTGTTATTAATGTCACCTTCCTTTACTAATAGTAATTTTGATGTAGCGTTTAGATTTTGGGGGTAGGCATTCATTCCAAATGATCCAGCTCTGCTGGTCAATTTCCTAAACTTGATACAATTTAACCTTGCCAATAATAAGGCTCAATTTAGAGAACAATAGACAACAAAAACTGCTCACTATTAATTTTGGCAATGGATAATGCTTTGTAAACCTTGTACGTACAAGAGTAATTAGATGCAAGTATATCTTAAGGACTATAACTATCGTCATGCTAAAATGTATCATTAAATTTTTATGATCCAACCATGTTAAGGAAATATATTTGCTACACACAAGGTTAAAATTAGTAAATTACTCATTCATTTTCAAACCTAATAATATTATTGGTATATTTTGTGTCTGTGGATCAAAGCCACAAATAAAGTGTTTTCCATAAAGTACATAGCAAGGGTACTATATACAGTGTATCAATGCTTATGATAAGGGTTGAAAATTGTCTGAACATTTATTTTCCTATTTGACTTTGATAATGTGTGGTAAATTTATCTGGTCAAATTTGATTTGATCAGTCAAGTTCCAAAGTTGGCTGGAAAATGTCTGATGACTGGCCATCATATCATAAGCTCTGGTGTATAAGGAATTATTGAGACTATTTAAATAATTTTGTTATTGTTATTGGTGTACAAATTCTCTAAATAGTGATAATATGTGGTAATATACAATTTTCACATAAAATCATGTCAACAGTTATTACTACTTTTCATTTGGCACAATTTAGCTTAAATCTAGGCCTGGGCGATAGTGAATGTGACCTACCATCACGATAGTACAGAAATATATCACGACAGTGAACACTATCACAATAGTTCTGAATGTCATTAAAAGTAGTGTACTAGATAGGTCACTGTAGGTGTAATTATACAACAGCTTCACTTTATGTACTAGAAATTTTACTTTAAAGTGCAAGGTTGCAATAATCCCACAAGCTAAACTTTACTTATTGACAACATAGGCAGGGAAATATCCAAACCTTAGCCTTAATGTTTCCATACATGTGGCTTTCTGGCCACCTCTGATGCATCACCTACTACTATCACAATAGTAAATAGTACTATCATTATCGTGATAGTTGACCAATTATCACGATAGTCCGATACTATCATACTAATGCCCAGCCCTGCTTAAATCTACAGTACTTTGTGATTAATCAAGGGTTGTTTCCAAAATCTGGTCACATAATAATGAATCTGCACAACCGGCGGGCAACAAGAAATCTCGCAGGCCACGGAGTACATAATTATTCCTGAAATCTTAGGTGATCTCTCAGGAAATCTTAGGGGTATGAGACTTAAAATTCTGAAACCTTTCACTCCCTAAAATCATCGAATACTACTGTGCATTACCATTTTAAAGCCTTGAAATCTTTGTCTAAGCTCTAAATATTCAAAATCTCGTAGGATAATTTTCCTTAATGTAGACCCTTTAAGGTTACGGGATACCCATGAATTAATTTTATGGGCGCTAACTTTTATTGTCTTGAAAAGCAGCCTTATTGTGTTCTGTATCGAGTGGTCTGGTTACCACCTTCAAAGTACTGTATAAAAAGTCTACAGACACTGTTGATAGGCCATTAATCAAGCCTCCTATGCTCCAACAGGGCTAAGTGACGGCAAGGTTTCCGTTTCTACACACAAAAACTTGCAGCCAAATGCTGCGATAACGAGCAAGGTAAGTACCATTTTTAGGGTTTCACCTTAATTAGAGATATATTTTCGAGGGCCTATTGAAGAGTTCTTAGCTCTCAACCGGCTTTATAAGTAGTTTAGCCAACAAATATCTCACTAAAGCGCTCCTAAAATGCCAATTTTTAACTTTAGACACTTACAAAATCTCTCATCGGCGTTGTATGCCTAAAAACTCTTCGATACGCCCTCGAAACTATATCTTTAATTAAGGTGAAACACTCAAAATGACACTTACCCTGGTCGTTATCGCTGCATTTGGCGGCGAGTTTTGGTAGAAACGGAAGCCACTGCCGTCACTTTGCCTGGTTGGATGGCCTATCAACGGCGTCTGTAGACTCCTTACACAGTACTTTGAAGGCGGTGACGAGACCACTTGATACAAACCACAAGAATGCTACTTTTAAAGACAATGAAAATTAGCGCTCATGAAAGTAATTCGTGGGTATCCCGTAACCTTAAGCCACAATTTTAATAAGACTCGGGGATGCCAAAATGCAAGCATACCATATAGTGCAAAATTTTGACGAATTGGGGGTTATGAAAAAATTGACGAGTAAAATTTTGACGAATTGTATCAGCCTTACATGCAAACAGCCATTGGAAAAGAAAATTTTGAATGGTAAATTTTGACGAATTGCAAAGAATTTGTCAATATTTTCCCATTAAAATTTTGCACTGTATGGTATTTAGATGTTCCGGTTTGGGAATATTGATCCGATTCCCTTGTGATAGGTCGGTGAACACCGTGAGGACTGCACGCTTTTCAAACGGAGTTACCCTATCTCTTAGGACCGACTAACCTCTGATTCATATCTTATACAAGATTTGGAAGAGTGATGGCTCTCCTCTTGCCTAGCTTTTAAAAGCATTAAGAGATACATGTTATAGGCTCAGACCAATCATAGCTGTAACATTTCATCTGCTAACTTTATGTTACCTTATGCTACTTGTTTATAAATAAAGCACTCAACAGGGGTGTAGCACTCAGTTTTGTCTTGTCACACTAGGTTATTGGTACCATTAGCAATCAACCTAAAGAATGTGCAATTCAACCGAAACTCGTGCAGTATGTAGCTATACATAGCTAGCACATTCATAGGAATTTCTAAACCTAAAGTCACACAGTAATTTAAGGCTGTTAAGGTTACGGGTTATGTGCTTAATTATTTTTGGTGGCATGATTATTGTTTTGGCTTAATAATCCATCACAATGCTTCGTTTAACTTCAAGGTCAGTATCAGTGATGAATATAAGTATAAGCGATTATTGAAAACCATTTTTAAATCTTGTAGGAAGCCTTTCTTCCTCGAAATTTACCACACTCGCAAATGAAATGCACGGCTTCACTATTCATCAAAAATGCCAATTTTCAAAGAGTCTAGCTAATTCTAGCTACTAGTATCGATATAAAGAAACATTATCTAGGTCCTGTCGTGGAGATTTTGTGAAATAAACGCTTTGTGAATTCAGGATAAACTTGTTTCATGCCACTGGCTGTAAGAGCCACTAAAAGATGGCTGCCGACGAGGCTTTTAAGCTTTATGGTCAATCCGTACAGAGTTTATTTCACAAAATCTCCACAACAGGACCTAGATAATATTTCTTTATATCGATAGTAGTAGCTAGCATTGGCTGAACTCGGGTGAAGATTGACATTATTGATGAATAGTGAATTTGTGCATTTCAGCTCACATTTTCAATTACGCGTGTGGTAACTTTCGAGGAAGAAAGGCTTCCCTCATGATTTAAAAGTAGTTTTCAATAATCGCTTATACTTATATTCATCACTGATACTGATCATGAAGTAAAACGAATTGTGATGGATTATTAAGCCAAAACAATAATCACGCCACCAAAAATAATATTGAATAAGCTTAAAGAGCTCCATACCATTTTGGGAGTCTGGTACGTATGTAATAGAAGATTGATCCAATACTTTAGGTGGTCCTGCCAGGTTAGTAAGGGTATGTTCTGTATATTTCTGTGCTGCACAACTTTAGATGGTGCACGACGTTCAGTGACTTATGCTAATGAGCTTAAGACCCAGGGATTTCAAAATGCAAGAATTTATAGCTGACTGAATCATACATAGCTACTGATCTGGTACATGATTTGGACGAGTGATGGCTCCCCTCACACCAGAAATCAGTTGCAGTTTCTAAAAGCATTAAGCTCAGCATTAAGAGACCATATATATGCATGGTATAGTCACATAGGGGGGCTATGGGGCTGAAGCCCCTCCCTATTTTTAGTGTCACTCCATAGGATTGTAATTTTCTCCATACAAATGTGTCCAGAGAATTTAAATAACCTCCCAGTTCTGAATAGGTTCCTCCGCTGCTGGGTATAGATGACCTTGAATACCTAACACCTCACCTGCTACTCTGCACCTAATGCCGCTAAATATATCAAAGAAGCACAATACGGTAACTTGACAAGGCACGCATGTGGCATGTATTCGACACAACACTTTTTTCATTTTGCACCCGTGCAGGCATGCATGTGCTTGCAAGTTTGATGACGTAGAAACTCTCGTGCAGAGTACTCGTGTACGCACTAGACGTGTGGCAGAAGCATGCGTGCATGTCAGGTACGTACATGCCAAATCTGGTTTTCGCGTACCTTGGCATGTACAGTGTATATGAATTGTAAGCCGAGCGTAATGGTATAAACTCTATGAACATGTTCTTGACCTAAGGCGTGATTCCCATCAAGACACAAGACGCAAAAACGCCGCTAAACAATTTCTTAATGTAAAGCTAAAGCCTATAGATTATATTTGGAGGTGTGTCTTTTACCGATTATCATCGGTAATTCTCGGATAAATTCCAATGTGACAAATTAATCCCGATATCCTAAATGTGTTGTATATACCTAACTGATAACGTGAACACATTAGTAGCTATCGCTATATATGTACAGTTTAGTTACTTTTCAAAATTGCAGATAGTTTTTGTGCTGTACAATACTCGATCTTGTCCACTCATGACACAAAGATATCCTAGCATATTCGGTATGAACATGCCCCTTCATTAGGACTTTTGAGCGATACTCATTACAACAGATAAACAAGCAAACAAGCCTATCAGCTGCAAAACAATTGCAGTTCATTGCCTACAGCTACTGTACCTGTAGTTATACCACACGCTGTACCGTATATCATGTATAGGTGAGATGTATAGTTGAACATCAATACATGCTCTTATACTTATTTGTACGAAACATAAAGCACTCAGCGGGGTTGTCTAGCACTCAGTTGTGTTTCATGACTTCCAGCCGGTGTACGCTTGGTAAAACCTGAAGTATGTACTGTAGCTACTTCAGAAAGTACGTACAATGACCTGATAAACATTAATACTAATCTCCAGGTTAATTAACTTTAAACATCCATGAAAATATAGCTAGGCTCCGCCTCTCTTAGAACATCCAACTCGACATTTAGAGATGACGTGGGAGCTGATTTGAGGGTTATTGCAAAAAGCGGCCTTATGGCATATGGCCTTGTGGCCTTAGGGTTTTTTGTCTCTATTGCAGAATCATCACACTGGTCTGCTACCCGGGCAATTCCACAAAGTTGCTTATCGATTAGATATCTGCTGAAATGGTCTGGTACTAGCGCCTCTCTATGCTTCCACCAAAGATAGTCTATTGTCTATGCTTTCACTCATCTACCGCAAGGCTGGAAGGTGTTATTTGAATTATAGTGCCTTCTTCACAGTCTGCGTTACTATTAAAGGACTGGTCCATTATGCCTAGTTCGGTGTCTAGTGCTTATAAATTTCTCTCATGGCCATGTCTATACACTGAGCTAGCTACTTAGCCAATAAGCTTATAGATAGTATATAGCAAGCCTTCTCACAGGTCCCTTAGGGCCTAGTGGGATAGTATTCAGACTGTTCTATTAGAGTATATCGATCTTTTATGTCTATGCAGTAGTATTTATTTTATAGCTAAACTCCCGGCTAAACTCGTTATTATACTCCATCATTGCATCAGATGCCAGCCAGTGTGATTTGTAACTAATAATGTCATCTCACCTATATACATAGACGTATACATGGAGTTGTCAGGGCATAATAATCTAATCGAGGACTGATCTAATTAATCAGCAGCTTTGTAGAATTGCCCAGGTAGCAGACCAATGTGATGATTCTGCACTGTAGTCGCTAGAGACAAAAAAAACCTAAGGCCACAAGGCCATAAAGCTACAAGGCCATAGGCCAGAAGGCTGCTTTTTGCAATAACCCCCTATTGAAGGTCACTGGTAACTAGTCTACTATATGTACGTAGCTATAGTTAATTACTTTTATAACAATGTACGTAGCTATATTTTATTATAATAGAAACTAGAATATATAGTCATAAACATGGCAGTCATAGCCAGACACGTACGTAACTGATTCAACTCACACAATCATTGGCTAATCTTGTCACAAGATCTCTACAAGTTGGTGAACAATATGCCTCCAAGACAGACGAAGACACGTTAAAACCCGCCTGGGCGATCCCTATAGTAGCCTGTTGACAGGCTTGGTTAGAGAAGAGCTCTCGTTGAACATCAATACAGGCTTGGCTGGGGGCCTGCTGAGAGGAAGTGCCGTCATATAGCAGAAATAACAGTAGAGCCTTAATTAAAATCATCTTCGGAAGAATACGGCTACCTGGTTCGATCTATAACAATATAAACTGAGCCAACTGTAACTTCTACGCTAGTCCCTGTACTCTTATACGCCGGCTTCCATGCAAATCATAATAATTATGTCACGCCACTCTGTGGGATTTTCGGTTTCCTACGCCGGAAATCACTAAATCATTTGATTGAGAGGCACTGACGAGCACTGAGTGGAGACAGCATACTAAAACTGGGCTATGTGTTACCAATTAATGTAGGTCGCCGGTAGCTTCAGATAGCTAATTAATAAATTACGCGCGTTAGTGGCTGGATCGGGCTGGATTAGTGATTTTATGCTGAAAATGTGTACCAAACATAAAACACTAAAAATTAAGGTACAGTTTTTTGCCTACATGTATTAATTCATACTCGCAGTAGCTGCCTTGCATACTTATAGCTAATGTTATGTTGTCAGTAGCTAAAATTAGATGTGGGGGCTGGAGGAATCTCCCACTTATTACCCTCCTACAACTAATTATAAGGTTCAACATTTTTATACTTGCATGATAGAAGAACTTATAGCTATCATTTTTATGCTGTATATAAAATGAAATAGCTATCTTATAAATAGCTTCTGGGGGTTCCCAGATAGACCCCCCTGGTTAGCTATAGCCTAATTCAATGATCTACTGTTTATATTTAGACTAAGTTTAATTTAAATCCGCCCATAGTTTATGTTATTCATGTTACCTTCGTTACTCATGTTACCTCTTTTACCTTTGTTACCTATGTTAACTTTGTTACTCATGTTACCTTTGTAAACTATGTTATCTCTGTTACCTTCCTTATTCATGTTACCTTTATTACCTTTGTCACCCATGTACCTCTGTTACTTTTGTTACCCATGATACCTCTGTGACCTTTGTTACTGTACCTATGTTACCTTTGCAACCTACTATTTTACTATTCCACGAACAACTAGAAGATGTATTATTGAATGTTTGTAGATATGTAGCTACATGTATGTGGTGTGTAGTTGTTATCAAATGTTTGTTTTCACTTGATACTACCTTTGTTACCTATGTTACCTTCATTACTCATGTTACCTTTGTTACCCATGATACCTTTGTCACCTATGTTACCTACTGTTACCTTTGTTAACATGGGTAACAAAGGTAACAGGTAACATGAGTAACGGAGGTAACAAAGGTAATAGAGGTAATAGAGGTAACATGGGTAACAGAGGTAAAGGCAACAGAGATAACATAAGTAACAGAGGCATCATGGGTAACGAAGGTAACAAAGGTAGCAAAGGTACAGAGGTAACAGAGTAACATGGGTAACATGGGTAACAGAGGTAACATTGGTAACAAAGGTAACATGATGGAAGTAACAAGATTAACAGAGATAACATGACTAACAAGTGTAACAGTGGTAACAAAGGTAATAAGGGTAACAGAGATAACATAGTGAATAAAGGTAACAGAGGTAACATAAGTAAAGGAGGTAACATTGGCAACAAAGGTAACAAGGGTAACAAAGATTAGAAAGGTAACATGGGTAAAAAGGTACCATAGATAACATGAGTAACAAAGGTAACAAGGGTAACAAAGTTAATGAGGGTAACAGAAGTAACATGGTTAACATCACTTTGCTATGTAGACGCCTACTCTAAGACTATGGTGTAGTTGTACCATGTATGGCTATACTATTATGCATTGTTAGCTACTGTATACATTTTGCAATTAATATTCTACGTATATAGCGGCTAGCTAGCTAGTTGTAGTTAGTTAAACTGATTGGCCAATTCTTTTTACTCATTTAGCAAACTTGAAAATGGATTTATCACTCTAAACACTATAGCTAATGCTTTACAATGCAACCTTCTTCCATATTAAAATCACAGGAGTTGCAAATTAAAGTTGCTGATAAAATCATGGAATCAAGTTTACTCGGACTCACTCAAAATTCCAAAAGTACGTTAGTATATTTTATTTTTTACATAATTAGCTAGCTAATCTAGAACTCATTATGGCCTGTTTTACATAATATGCAATTATGTGATTATGTATAAAATTGTTATAGCTACTTTTTCAGCACATACATATAGCTAACATATTGCAAATTGCATCAGGTTTTATACACTATAACTACTGCTGATTGTATTGGGAAAACTTTACCTTTTCACATGTGATTTTTGGCACTTTACTGTAGAGTAGGAAATGCTGGCGGTATAATACTTCGGCAAATTTGGCGAATTATTCGCCAAGGGTTTACCCTACAAAATTTTGTACTTTGCCGAAAGTTGTGAAAAAAGATGCACGTAATTTTGAACTCGTATTCGTGATTTTGAAATGGCTACCATGTGTTCATATGCAGACAACTCCTCACCGACAATAGGGTTACTCCATATCAATCTGTATACTCGTAGCTAGTATCCATGAATCACGAAAACGTGTAGCTAAGGGCGAGTTGACATCTGTTAAACACACATCAATTTATGGATAATTCATTTCATATTATTGAGAGTCGATCATCTTCAACTGCTCACAAACTAATTAAACAGTTTGACCGATTCACTATTGTTTTACTCTCCAACAGGTTATTGTGTCCATTTGCCAAAGTGTTTTTTGCCAACTGCTTATTTTATGGATTCACCAAAGTTTTCCACTGTCAACGAACGTTTCCCACTCTACGGTAATGAGCAGACAGAGTCATATTTTTGATAGTATCATCACTGATTCATTAATATGACCATTTTGATGAAAGCTACATACGTAATAATAGCTACGCAATTGAACTAAACATGTAATATTACATAATAGCTATAGCTGGCTAAGACTGGACATGCAATATCCTATAGGTATATTAGTAACACTGCATGTAGTGTTTTTCTGAGATGATATAACCATATCATTGACATGAAAATTTTAGCAAAATGGTGTTGCTGTTTGTGCAGAAATTTTTTAGATGTAGCTAAAATTGCAGATTTCACTGCCAGTTACGTAAGAGCAAAAATTTTAATCCTCAAAAGAAAAGTTAATGTTGATAATTAACAAAAAATTAACAATCCTTTCAGATTTGCCTTCCACGAAATATATAGTTTAAGTCCTTCACATACGTAATACATACATGGCATTATATCATCATGGTATTTATTGAGTTATCACCTGATTTTTATATCAAAGATGGCAGTGTATCACATGACCTAAATATTTGTGACCAGGTCTGCAAAAATCAACCATGTCAGTGCCGGCAAAAAAATTGTCCAAATTTTCATCATAGCTACTAACAAACTACAATTTTAATCACAAATGTACAGAATTTTTTTAATGGTACACGTGAATCTTTTGAAGCTCACATAATGCAAATACTCTTTTTAGAACTGAAGATATTAATGAACATCTGAGGTGTAATTTGCGCTGACATGATTGATTTTTGCAAACTTGGTCACATTTATTTACTGAAGTTATTTACTAACTGCAGCCAGTGATTCCTTAAAATAATGAGGCAAATGATAATTATATCTCTGTTCGCCACTTGAAGCCATTGAAGCATCAAGCAAAGATGAACCATTGGTGTTAAATACTTGGCCATTGCACCAGATACGTATGTACACATTTAGCATAGATTATGTTGCTGCTAACAGTGAGAGCAACGCAATGAAATTACTGTCATGACGTTGACAACATTGCAAAAATTATTGTCACATGCAAGTTTTGCAACAACTTAACATGACAAAATTCATATATGTACGTAGGTAACAAAAACATAATTATGTACTATACATTATTACAATGCATGTATAAAACAGTTTCATAATAATTATGATGCAGTTTAAAATCCAGCTGCCACCCGAACCTAAAGATCTTCAGTACTAACAGAAAAATCAGATACTTGTATATGCAGGGCTGTTGGCATTGAAAGTTTAATATCACAATATAAAATATAATTGCAGTACGTATGTATAATAATACAATGTAATAATATCATAGTATTTTGTACTTCTTATTTCCATTCAGCCATATAACTTGTTTGTAAGTACAGTGTCTATTATACTCCAACTGACTGTGTAGCTGAATTTAAAAGTGTGTGAAAATGTGGGGTTTTCTGAAAGTATGGCCACAATTTACATACAAGGCAATATATGCGTACATGCATATCCGCAAGACCTTCGTAATTACATTATAATACACAATGAAAGTGAAAGTAACTTTCTGCTCATCACATAAAAATAAAATGATTACACCACAGGATGAAACACATAATAGTTTACTGCTAGCTATACGTATGTGGTTATTAGTTGTTATTAGTAGTTGCCGCATTACAAAAAATGTGGTAGCACAATGGCGACAGTAGGTGACTGCAGAATTCCATATATTCATATACAAATTTTTGTCAGAAAGTCAAAGTATTAGTCATCAAAATTTTTTGCATAAACAAAGCCGTATCTAGGGTAGTTCAATAAACCGTCATATGCATCCTGTTACTATTTTTAGTTACAAGATTACTAGAAGCCCATTCATATAACTATACTTACCATTATGAAAGTGAATTGAACTTTATTATGTAGAGTGTATCCGACTATGTACGTATAGCTACTATTAATTGTGTAACATGACCAGTTGTCATAATTACTATCTCCACTATAGTATCTACAGCGGTGACTCAGGTTGCTTTCCATTGAGAGGGACGGAGTTTAGGTATTGACCACATATGTACGTAGATGCATTGTAAAAATCATCTACACTTATGTGTCTATGGGTGGCTAACTGTAAATTTTAAAGTTTTGGGGGGCAGCTGCCCCTTCTACTTTGTGCTCATAGCAGCCTCCCCTAAATTATCCATTAGCGTCAATAGTTGAATTATTATGTAGCCAATTCTTACTTCACCACTAGACACATGTTTATAAATGAGTAATGTAAAGGTGAATATAATAATGGGTGGTTTGTAGTAGTACATAGGCTAATAGCTACTTCCAGAATTACCATATAGCAGGAAAGTTTGGCAAGGGAAAATCAAAGCTTTGCGAATTCACTGTTATGAGTGATTGGTGAGGAAAAGTTTGGCAAATGGATAGATTCAGCCACAAGGCAATGATTATTTAGTTTGGCTATATAATCACAAACAATTTGTCAAACCTTCCTGCTAGCTACTGTATATGGTAATTTGCTGCAGATTTCACACACCATGATATTTTATGACATCAACAACTGTTACACAAAACTATGAATAAATTAAACATACTGTAAGTAGCTAGCTAAAAGGTTAGGTATTGTAATTTTAATAGATTGAAAGTGAAGGTAACCTTCTGATCATCCCATAAAATACACCACAGGATGGAACACATAATATGTGATGATGAGTTGTTATTGTTAGTTACCGCATTTGACCACAGAATTTCATATGTTGTGTTAGCCATCAAAATTTACACATACCTACTCTTGTTCAATCTGTTACTATTTTTATATACGTAGCAACAAAAGTAGTTTTCGACAGTTGTATGCATTCTCTACTTACTAGATACGTACGCATTGTATACATACGTAACTACATGCATACGTACACTGTTAATATACATGTGTAATGCAAGCTAACTCTTTTGAACTTAACATATGACCATGTATCAGTTGTTATATAGCATGTAGCTACGTATATGCTTAAAACAAAGTAAAGAATACATATTAGCCCGTAATTCCATTCTGCCATTGTATGCATATAAGGTTATGTGGTTGTTGCAGTTAATATTCAGGTTTTTTAGTTCAGGTTTGTATAATAATAGTATACACATGTATGTATATATACATAATGAAATTGATTATACAGTGTTAACACTACTTCAATATGTACATACGTATATATATATATACATAATGAAACATTATACAGTGCTAACACTACTTCAATATGTATATGGGTAATATTGAAGATCATATAGATTACCTAAGTATGTAGGAACAATTGTTTAATTATGCCTAGGGAGTGGAATAGAGGAACACTGGGGACATTTGCTCCCACAAAATTTATGACTGAGTTGCTCACAGGTTTCTACAAGAGAAAAAATCAACAAACGATCAGGAGGTGAATCAATAGTGGGTGATTTTGTAATATGTAACAGTTATAATAGTAGTATTTACTTCTGAAATTAAATATATAGCAGATATCACCTACTAATTTGTGGTATTGTATAACATCTGCTGTACACAAGTCCATAATTCAGTTAAACATACAAAGCTTAGGTTAGTATTCCAATTTTAATATATTGAAAGTGAAGGCAATTTTCAACTCATTACATAAAAATAAACATGATTGCACCACAGGATGAAACAAACAATAGTACTACCACATTACAACAGGTGAGGTAGCAAAATGGCGACAATGGGTAACCGCAATATGTCTTAAACACATTAGTCATTAAAATTTTTCACAAAAGCAAACATATACCTACGCTTGTTCAATAGTCCATCATCCTGTTACTATATTTAGGTACAAGATCGGAGCTACATTCCATGATTATTGCGAAAAGTGTGATAGCAAAATTTTTACTGAGAAATTTCTTTTGCTATTATACGTAGCTAGCTATTAAAACTTTATGCTACGTACGTACATGAACTATCCTGTATTTACATTTTTACATTATTATGTAATTTACGCACAGTAGCTAGCTAGCTAGCTACATTATAATAATAATATGTATGCAGCTATCCATGCAAGTATTTTCATCTAGCTACACATCTATATACGTAGTTATGTACATGGCTATATATGTATTTGTAAAAAGTTTATACGTAGTAGACAATTGTAAGATAAAAATAGTAGCTTTGTAATCACAGCCCAAGGGTGGCTAAAGCACTCTGCTAGTGGTAGGGCAGTAGGGCACTTGTGGATCCGGTAGGACACTTGAAAAACCATTAATCATATATGAACACTGATCTATTGGACTCGGAATGTATCAACAATATGTACGTGTTATATTAGATTATGATTGTATTATTAGGGTATATCAATCCGTGGTGTATTAACAAAATAAATGAATTTTTATGGACCAGCAAAAGTTGTGGGGCTCTGGCCCCAGTTTCTGAGCTGTCCTGTAAATATGCGTTATCATTATCAGTCACATGAATTTCTAGTAGAAAGCAATCCTATGTAAGGCTAGCTGGTTCTTTTATATTGATGCCAAAATGATTATTCTTAAACTTCATGTTTTGCATTTCACAGGAAGTTTTATGAAAGGTCTTTCCTGTTGCTATGACCACAGTGACATACTGAAAGCAAAACTCCATTTCTAGGTAATGAAGTTATAATGATGAATGTCTAATTTGTGACCGAGCTTACGAAAACAGGTCTTACGTATATATCTGCATATTCAATTATAGACACATACGTACATAGCTCATCCTGTGGGTAGATTAAGCATAAGAATAAAAACGATGCAAATGTTGTGTTGTTAGGTAATTCACAAGGGAAGTTATGACTTACTAAATTTGTGTAGTTGGATGTGCGGATAAGACCTGATTTTTCAGACTCAGTCATATTTTATACGTAGTTTATTTACAACAAAAGGTAAAAATAATCATAGGAATATAACAATACTGACTGAAATCGTCATTCTTATCATGAAAGGTATACCGTATTATAGCGTAAAATTTTAATGAGGAAAAACTTTGATAAATGAAAGAACTTAGACGAATTGATTGTGGGCTTCAAAGAAGAAACATTAACTAAAGATATACAGGTTATAATTTGATGCATCGCTATAGCCATTTGTCGAATTCATCAATATTCCCCCATCAAACTTTTGCACTAAGTATATGGTAGAGAGTGTGATGGAAGATAGACTACACAGACCAGTGGTTATAGACTTATAATCAACGCTTTAAAATTTTATCCTTGTAGCTAATTATATACTCTTATAACTCTAATAGAACAGTCATCTTGTGAAATAATCAATAATGAATGCTACAGTGACCTGTGTGATACATGATAGATAATTAGTTATATATTCCAATAATGCAGATTGTATACAATTTTACACCTACTCTAGCTCTAACAGGATCTATTCCACTAGTGATTCAGAATAGTTATAATCAATGGCGCTATGAGGGGTGCGGTCGTGTATAAAGTTGATCCACCCTTGTAACAGCTGTTGTGAAGCCTGGGGACGAACATGTCGTCTGAATAAGTCATGCTTGTGATTATGTAAAATGATATAAGCAGTGAATTTCTAACTAGCTGTTACCATCTGTTCACTTTGTATAGTATTGTTGAAAGTTTACGTATGTGTCTACAGCGTGCTTAAAGAAACAGTTTGTTTAAGTAAACTGAAAGCCGTAGTTGACACAAGAGTATTGGATAACACTGATTTGCATAGCATACAGTAGAGTAGTCAGTTGAGGAATAATAGATGATTGATTGATCTTTATAATTAACTTTCTCTCTACAATCACAGTTGTGTGAATTTCTTTCATACTTTACAACTATAATACTGCAACTGCCCATAATGTCTGCAATTTTACTAAATCTCATGTATTATGCTCTAACTGGTGTGTTTAGCAGCATATCATATTAAGTTTTATGCACAGCAGCTTGTTCATTTGTATGTACTGTATTACCACCAAGAGATCATTGATAATATACGTAGGGACATATTTCTAGAATTGCGATAACTTCAAAGCTCAACCTTAGTAGTATTACCAGTGTCGTACTCTTTGTACCCGCATGTAACACACAATATACTTGCATGCATGCACAACACATACACACGCATGCACACATACTAGGGATCCCACAATATAAAATTTTTTTGTTACATGTCATGAAAGTGTGTCACAACATGTCGTGTCATGAGATAATCTTATAGCTACATTTAGTTTAGTACATATGGTACATTTACGTAGTTTAGTACATACATTTAGTTTAGTTCATGTGGTACATTTAGTTTCATATAATACCATAGTCAACATTATTATTAAATATTTTTGCAGAAAAGTAAAATTTAATATCAGTGTTATTAATATCAGCACATTTGCATGTGGCTTGCTATCAAGATATGAAACTATTTTTGTCATCCCTAACACACGCACATATATACAATACACATGAACAGACAGACGGACAGACACACCAATGTACCTACACAACACACAAAGTTTGTGTAGATACTAAATTATGGTTAACTGTTTTGTTATATAAACTGCTACTCCTTCATAAATGAATACAGTTGTATAATATGAATTATGCTGAATGGTTACTAATGGTTACCAATGAATAATACCATTGTCTGATACAATCCTGGATGATCTCAACCATCCATCCAACTATACTGATTCAATCACAATCACATTCATACACCAGTACAAAGTGGTTTGGAGGGAGTGTACCTATTAACCACAGGTTGCCATTTCTGCTATTATGCGTTCTTCTTTCCCATGACTCACTGCATTGTTATACTATATAGAGTATTAGGTTGTTGTTGTTTTTCTAACAGGATCTACTCTCCCCAAGGCAGTTCAAGAATTCAGGTAAATACAAAAAACAAATAATGGTAAATACAGAAATTTAGCTACATAATACAGGAATATGGCTATAAATAACACTGGTATGTACGTAATGTATGCAAATAATAAATTTTACTGCTAGGGAAGGTGGATTCACAGGGGGACATGGCATTGTAGGATGAGGCACCACTTAGACCACAAGTTTAAGTAAACACTTCATTCTGCTAATCCTTGGTTAGCCCATTGTATGCCAACAACATTGATCCTGTAGGTATACATTCATTGTTTAATGTATATAGCTACAATAGCTATCATGCACAGCTACCTACTAATATAATTAGCTATATGTTTACTGTAGGTAGCTATAGAATTAAATGTGTATTTATTTACTAACACTTGTAATTCATGAATTATTGTGTCTACAATGAAGCTGCTAGTGGACTTCAGAGCTAGGGTTTTATCAGCTAAAGTGAAGAAAGCTGCAGAACAAGAAGAAGAAGAAGGGGAGAAAGAAGTTATTCAAGAACCAGTTGAACGGCCATCAGGGACTGAACAACCAACAGTATATAATGAGGACTGGTAAGTCAACCTACTCACTGTGATAAATTAAGTTTATATATAGGATGAGTCATCGGTTGGTGTTTGAAGATGATCGTATAGTAAAGGCTAAAGATGTCAATGCTGTTACAGTAGTAAGTAAAGATACGTATTTATGACATATTTGATCCTCGTAATCCCATCAATATGAGGAGAAGAGAGGAACAGGCTGTACCTATGAAAAAGAAAAAAGTTGTACATCACAATAATTATTGCCATGTAATATTAGTTTATATCCGTAAACTTTAAAAATACTGAGTACGGAGAGGCGCGGTGCATGATGTGCATGACGCATACTTCATATATAATTAAGTCAATGCTCCCACACATTTGTGACAATTTAACGTCTGCAAACACGCACAAATAGTTGTTTATTGCAATATACCAGTCAATTCTTTTGCTCATGAATGTTTAAGTTGTAGCGAATATGCGCGCGTTGTCTTCTCTACTCACATAGCTCGTATTCCAGTTGATGCTCCTTACACTATGTATAGGTAAGGTGCCTTATGGTCAACTACAGTAATGTGTGATAGAAGGTCTTTATATTTAAGCTAGCTAGTAGCATAGATTATGCATGCTAAGGTAGTGATGGAATGGGCAGAGTAACTTCGTTGGTCGTTTTGTACACATCGCTTAATCCGGCGCCGGTTTGCAATGACCGACTTTGATGATCGATTAAACATCGATTGTTTAATCTTGTAAACAAATATGAAGCAATGATAACTTGTTCGCTTCTTAGATAGATAATGTGATGTGTACTAAACTATTATAACTAGTTGAGATAGATTAACATTAATTTTGCATTCAATGGCTTTATACAACTGCATCAGTGATAGCTAATGTAACTGGCTGTGTATTCCTCGCACTGCATTGCCTCAAGGCAGAGCAAATTTGGAGTGGAATACATGGTGGAGACTACACTTATAGCTAATACGTAGCTAAAATACATTACCTTACGCATCTAATAATTACTTGAAGATTCCTACAGGTTCCTGTTCTGCTGTGCTCCTGCACCCTCAAATTATGATGTCAATTATTTATTAATAGGAGGTGATATAGTAATTCGTCAGAGTAGAACTAAAAATCAAGTGACAGGTGAAGGCACTTGGCAAGTCATTGGAATAGCTACGGTACAACTCAGTGGCTGCTACACTTTCTTATGTATGACCGATGATGATGGTGCATCGTTACGATGGTATGCAGTAGGCAACTTTACTACTGTATCCCAGTCCTCTGTTCATGCCGGCCAATTGCTCACCATTAATGAGACCCAAGAATCTGATTTTGGAGAGTACGTGTGTAGAGATATAGCATCTGGCAATGAAGCAAGATTGAACCTTACAGGAGGTATAGATTTTGCATGGTTAATTACTTTATTATATTGGTCTACATTGTATGACTTTGTTGAAAACTAATCATTACCTTGTGTTTGATGTGCCTTCAAAAAGACACAGCTATTTAAAATATGCAATGCTGTGTTATATCTGTAGCCTCAAATAGAGTTTGATAAATTAATTATATAGCTAAGCCAGTTTAAATAGTTACTTTTATACAAGATACATAATAATTATATTGTGTGCAGAGGGTGTGTCAACTGAACATCTTACCAACTGCATGCTTTAAGCTAGGGCTGCAATACCTGTTGTGATTTTGTTACTGTTCAGTTAATATTCCATTACAAGATGAAGCTCTGCTTTATTACTAGATGATACTAAAAATTTTCAATTTAAAAAAGGGAATAGGGATCAAAAAGGTTAACTAAACATCGGATAGCTCATTGGTGAAAAAAGAACACGAACAAGTTAAGATCAAAAGGTATGCAGACACGGACATAGATTATTACTCAATACGGGAATTTCTTATCCCATGCACACTACAGAGATCCCTATTTTGACTTCATGCATTTGCTGACCAACTGTACAAACAAATAATCTTCAAGCCAGAGTTGGTTTTCCATTGTTTATGTACAAACCCATTATTATGAAAATATAAGCATATATCACTTCCATGAAGTCAAAATAGGGATCTCTGTAGTGTGCATGGGATAAGAAATTCCCGTATTGAGTAATAATCTACGTCCGTGTCTGCATACCTTTTGATCTTAACTTGTTCGTGTTCTTTTTTCACCAATGAGCTATCCGATGTTTAGTTAACCTTTTTGATCCCTATTCCCTTTTTTAAATTGAAAATTTTTAGTATCATCTAGTTTGTCAGGTTTTTTGTGCCCACGTTGTGGGCATATGTCCATTTTCATGTCTATAGGTACATATAGCAGTACAGCCGATAACTTTAAGTTATTTTTGTCAACACTGAAAGTTGCTGTATAGTTTACGAAATTCTTTCTCCTGTTTCCTGCCCACTCTTCTTTTGGTCTGTTGTTCTTTTCCTCTCTGTCCTTCTCCTGGTCCTTCTCTTCCCCCTTTACTTTCTCTCTATCCTTCTCCTGGTCCTTCTCCCCCTCTCAGTTGTATCGTTGTGTTTGTTCTCCAGTCATTATTGGATTTTATCAGCAATTAATTAGGGTTACATCAGATTATCTTCATCATTTGTAACCCTGCCAAATTAGCCATGTAGGTAGATATTGTCACAATAATAATCTCAGGTGTGGGTCTGAATTTTCCATGACTTGTGAACGATTGCATGTGCTGTCTTTTTAAGTCATGTTTTTGACCTGAGAACAGATATCAGACCACTTGCTGTGCACTTGTCTTGTTATGTAGACCTTGCTTTATAGTGCACTCTCTTTTATTGCATACGTACATGAAGCAAGGCTGCAGCACATGCTTGATCAGGGTTGAAAGCTCAAAGCAAACAGTGTGGCATTATTCATTCATATAATATATACAACCCTGATTCTGAGTGTGCTTTGCTATGCAAAAGTGAACCTGTGGTGGTGCACACATATTACCACTCTATAGCCACACTATAATTCTTTACAGTGGTTCACTTTACACCTGAGAAACCTAGCAACATATTGTGACCGCAGTTATACAAAACTGCCTGCTCTATTTATTTAAGCAACACAATCAATATAATATTATTGTGGTTACATATTCATGAGGAGTTGAGCATATAACAAAATCAAAGTTTACCTACTCCTTATTGCTGTTACCACTTGAAAGTGATTATTAGCAAAATAAATACAAAGAGATCTTTGCCTAACATCTCTTGGAATGAACCTGTCAAGTGGGGGAAAGATAACATATGGTAGATAATAGTAGTCCTTAAGGCAAAATGTTGCTGTTCACTACCAGTAATGCTTAGTGTACAGATGTCCTGCTTGTGTGGGTAGGTGTGACTGTATTGCATGTCAGCTACAGGCTTAAATGGCTGGTGATGGTGGGGCGTTATATGGAGAAGTCAGCAATAACTCCTGTAGTGAAATATGGGAGTTGGCTTTAGTTTGATACCAATATTAATGCTGTATGGAGCATATTGTGAACAGTGTACAGTAACATTAATAAAGAGGATAACACAGGTAAGGCAGGTAGTTAAGTTGTATTGCTATAACCGAGTACAATGCAGTAATATTATTAGTGCGCGCTAAAACATTAGAAACGACGTAGAAATGTTTTACAGAGTTGTATGATAACATTAGAACTAATGTATCTTGCTATTTACCATGTATACATACTCTATTTTACCTCAAAAAATGCTGTTGGCCACTCGCCACTGGAAATCCACTTCAGACAGTCGCACGCGGTAGCATAATAATTAGATTAATGGGGCGGGCGCTAAAAGTAAACTGACGATGCGGACTAAAACTTAGAAAATTTCAAGCACCAGAAAGTTCATCTCTCACAAATCAGCTTGAAAATAGCTTAATGTAGTTCCCAAGAGGTTGTTAAGAAGATTTAAGTAGTTTTTAGGGAAATATCCTTGCTAGGGAAGCTGTTTTGTGCCATAACTAGCCATCGCGTAACAAAATGAAGTTTTTAAATAGCCACTGCACTGGGTAGAGATATTTTAAAGATAGTTTAGCAGTTTATCCGGATATAATGTGTTACGATGAGGCTGTAGCCTTTCCAAACAAGAAAAATAATAATAATAATAATAATATAAGAAGATGGAGATTTTGGGGTATAATGCAGTTCCTGAAAGTTATGGAAAACGTTAGCCTCAGGTTCCAGCAATTTTTGCCATGGCTAAACAACATTAAAGGACATCCTGACAAGATTTTCATGGAATTTACAGGCTGTTAAGGTGGTGCAATGGAGTCATTTTGTGTGCGTTCTATTAGGGGTTTTGCGAAATTCTCGCGCGATCCCTATTATGAACCCACTATCGTGGTTCATGATAATATGCATATTGTAGTGTAGCATTCTCCATACCTGTGTTCATGTGCGTCAGACTCTGTGTGTGTGTGTATTTGTGTGTGCATGCCTGTCAGTGTCAGTAGCTAGCAAAATTTTACTATTGCCAGCCCAATGACAGAGGTGGCCATATCATTAACTTTGAGTCAACTGACTGCTGGTATGTTAGTCATCTTGTGGGAGTCGTCTTATAATAACTTACTTCATTTTTAAAATACATTGTGACTCACATGGGAGCCTATTATTAGTAACACATTAATATATATATATATTTTGTAGCGCTAGTTGCTAAATATGGTAAAGATAAACATCAGTAATGCTAGAAGCTAAGATAAATACCCGAGACATAAAAATGTCATTTTATAATGTTGGCAATAATAATGTCTAGTTGTGAGATATATACGTATTTAGATTTAAAACATTATAATTGTGGCAACACAACACTGAATACATATGCTTTGTTAATCTTTTTATCCAGATAATCCAGCTTTACAAGCTGCCCAGAGCATAGTTGTAGTAGGAGCAGGACAAAGAGCAAATCTAGTAGTTTACATATCAACTAATCGTGGCCGAGATACCTCCACATTAAGATGGCATAGAGGCAATTATAGGATCACGTCTAACTTGTTTGATGGTTCAACATGACTAACATTTGAAAATGTGCAATTATCTGATGTAGGTGTTTATAATATAACAATTTCCCTGATAACAACTGGTAGTTTTGTATTATCAGATGAAGCCTTCATTACTTTAAGAGTTTATGGTGAGTAGCTATCAACATTAACAAATGCATGACCCAGCATGCAAAAATCAACCATGTGAGTACAAGTTTCACCTAGTTAGATAAGTGTGAATATCTTCAGTGTCGGTGTTCTGTAAGCTTCAAAATTTCTGTTTTGTAACAGAGTTGACGACTTGCATGTGTACACAACTACATGGTTGATTTTCACAGGACTGGTTAGCTATTCGTTCTATTACTAGTAGAGGCATGTGTTGCATACAGTTCGTCCAGTGTTAACAACTCTTCTTCCTACAAATCTGCTTGTGAATGAGTGGAGCACAGTACAGTTGGAATGCCGATTTACTGGTGACCCCATCCCACATGTGACGTGGCACAGTAGTACTGGCACCATTGGTGGATTGGTCACATCTAATGTTACAGGGAATGATGAGGTGGTGTAGTTACTCCATGTTTGTCTTTGTGCTTAAGAGTGTAGTTAGATAATGTTTCTATTGTATTCCTAAGAAGAAAAATACCTTCACGCATGTTTCATGCCAATCATACAGTGATTAACTGTCTTTTAATTCAGTGCACCTTGTAACATAACTACCTATTCTTCATATAAAATTGATAAGCCAGACCAGTCGTTATCATTATAATACTCTTCCATCCTGTAGATCACATCAAAATTGACTTTCGACAGTATCAGCGTTGCAGATGGCGGTCAGTACGAGTGTAGAGGGAGCAATGATTTCACTGATATTGTTGTCACCTCTAACAGCAACATCTTGATCACTCATGAGTTAGTTATTATGTTAGTATAAATGACCTAATGACTGGTTAACCATATAATCATTTATCTTTAAAATTTCAGTTACCAGTTATTTATTCCACAACCGGATAACTGGTTTTTAATATTTTCATGCAATAAATCAATGCAGTTAATTTTGCTCAGTAACCAGTTATGATTTGCTGGCCAGTTTCACAGCTCTAATTTATAGTATTTGATATCAGTATGATTATCAATGTCAATTGAATTATAGTAAGTTATGATAACACCAAGTCTCAAGATGTAACAATGCCTCATTAATTATTATCTGACTAAAGTGGATTATTAAACTTTTAATTGAGTGCAATCATGTAGTAATAAACTGGCTGCCCTTTAAGCAGTTAGTGTATTAATTTTATTCTTTAATGATCGCATAATTTGTGTTGTTGATTCCTTGTTCATATCTATTTTAGCACGGATGTTATTCTTCACTGCTGGTGCTATTATCGATGGCTCAGTACTGATAGTTCAGCCGTCACATTCACTAACACTGTTATGTCGGTCCAGTGGAACACCCCTCTGGTATACTGCTAACGGGATGAGTTTAGTTACCACAGCAACCGATGGTCAAGTTTATCAGGTGGAAGTGGATAGTAACACACAAGCATTGAACATCATATCGTACAACGATGCCTTCCGTGGAGAATACTCGTGTATAAATAGTAACATAGGACCTCTACGATTACACCGGAATATCACTTTAACTACAGGTAGAGAGAAATTGCTATAGTTATCTTAGTAAAGCAGCCTGCAATAGCAATTGCCTTCATTAGTACTATAACTAGCTACGTAGGTGGCTGATGTACTGCCTATAGTGTAGTGTTTTTCAATCACAACCTTCAAGTTGTTTCTTTAGTCTTCAATTCAATTCAATTATTACTAGAGAGCTCCCTAGATGAGGAAAAACACATTTTAGCTAATACAATAAAAATTATTTTGTGAAAAACTGTCAAAACCTAGCTATGGTTCAAATTACGTAGCTACGTAACTGAACAATTAATTATTCAAAAGAATAATACTAGAAAATGATGGCAGCACAACAGCAGCCTCAGCAATGATCTCCCAATCTTACATCAACTCCAGTACGTATATTAATAGCTATGTATGTAAAAATCTTGCATGGCCATATGGCTGTACCGCTATCCAGTAGCTAATCTGGACACGGTGCTAAACAGCCGGACAAAAGATCTAGACTTACAATAATTGGCTTTTAAAGTGCGTATCTGAACCAATCAGATAGCTACAAGCGGCATAACAAGCCACTATTTTAGTGATTGATTTAAAAGCTCATCACATTTCAGGAAGCTATACACTTACAATTACGCAAGTTGGTGACTCAGGGTTTTGCACAAGTGCTTATAGTCTATTTAATTATTCTTTCCAGAAATTCTTTACCTATTAGCTAGCTATTCCACAACTTAGCTATTCCATATAAAAACACACTTAAACTTACGTATGTAACTATAAATCTATGCAAATTTATTATATTTTACCTACTGCATGCATAGTTAGCTAACGCAATACATGGGTGTCTCTAATCAACGGAATGGAATGCGGAATGGAATGTAGAATGGAATGACATTAGCTATAGTGAAATCTGATTAAATTGTTCACCTTAAATTAACTTGAGTAGAAGGTGTATCTCAATAAAGTGACCAATTATACAAATACCTATACATAAAACCTGTAGTACGTATACGTATATGATTGAAGTAGTGAAAATTTTAGCTAACTGAATAATCAATAGCTACACATGCATGGGCCTTTAAATATTAGAATCACTTACAGTAATATCATAAAATGAAATGCATGTGAATGATTACTAGCTACGTGTGTACAAACAAACAACAGTGATAATGGCAACATCTTGAAAAGGAAGCATTAGCTAAACATCAGTAAATAGCTGCATTAACTATCGAGTAACTACGTAAATATATATATCAACCTACTCACTGTGATAAATTAAGTTTATATAGCTATATAGCTATAGGATGAGTCATTGGTTGGTGTTTGAAGATGATCGTATAGTAAAGGCTATGCTGTAGAAAAAAGTTGTGCATCACAATATTGCCATGTAATATTAGTTTTTATATCTGTAAACTTTAAAAATACTGAGTACAGAGAGGCGCGGTGCATGATGTGACGCATCAAGGACTCGCAACTCCCAAAAATATTGTACGAGATTTCAAATCTTCAAGATTTTTAGAAAAGATTTCAAGATTTTAGGATAAAGTTTCATCGAATTTTTGATTAGATTTCTAAAGTATTTATAATTACATTGCTTAGTGTAACGTCAATATCCGGAAAAATACGGAGAAACGGCCGATTTTAAAGATTTCAAGATTTCTAGCCTGTACGAGATTTCAGGGAGTTTCGGGCCCTCAGTGTGACGCATACTTTAGGTCAAAGCTCCCACACATTTGTGACATGTTAACGTCTGCAAACACGCACAAATAGTTGTTTATTGCAAGTTGCTAGTCAATTTTTTTGCTCACGAATATGCGCGCGTTGTCTTCTCTACTCACACGGCAGCTCGTATTCCGGTTGATGCTCGTTACACTATGTAGCTATAGGTAAGGTGCCTTATGGTCAACTACAGTAATGTGTGATAGAAGGTAGCTAGCAAAGTCAACTACATTTAAGCTAGCTAGTAGCATAGATTATGCATGCTGATGCTAAGGTAGTGTTGGAATGGTCAGAGTAACTGCGTTGCACCAAAATGATCGTTTTGTATACACATCGCTTAATCGTTTGCAAAGACCGACTTTGATGGTCGATTAAAATTGTTTGATCTTGTAAACAAATATGAAGCAATATTAACTTCTTCGCTTCTTAGATAAATAACGTGATAGCTATGTACCGGCTAAACTACAATAACTATATAGTTGAGATAGATTAATATTTATTTTGCATTCAATGGCTATAGATATACAACTGGTTGCTAATATAACTGCGTATTCCTCGCGTACTGCATTGCCTCTGATAAGTCAGAGCAAATTTGGAGTGGAATACACGGAGAGTACACTTATAGCTAACAACTAAAATACACTATCTTACGCATCTCTGAATGATTACTGATTTAGCTATTATGTTAATAAATGAAGACTGATTCCTACGGGTTCCTGTTCTGCCGGCTGTGCTCCTGCACCCTCAAGTTATAGTTATGATGTAAATTTTTTTATTAATAGGAGGTGATATAGTAATTCGTCAGAGTAGAACTAAAAATCAAGTGACAGGTGAAGGCACTTGGCAAGTCATTGGAATAGCTACAGTACAACTCAGTGACTACTACACCTTCTTATGTATGACCAATGATTATGGTGCATCGTTACGATGGTATACAGTAGGCAACTTCACTATTATATCCCAGTTCTCTGTTCGTGCTGGTCAATTGCTCACTATTAATGAGACCCAAGAATCTGATATTGGAGAGTACGTGTGTAGAGATACAGTATCTGGCAATGAAGCAAGATTGAATCTTACAAGAGGTATAGATTTTGCATGGTTAATTACTTTATTATACTGGTCTACATTGTATGACTTCGTTGAAAACTAATCATTACCTTGTGTTTGATGTGCTTTCAAAAAGACACAGCTATTTAAAGTATGCAATGCTGTGTTATATCTGTAGCCTCAAACAGAGTTTGATAAATTAATTATATAAGCCAGTTTAAATAGTTACTTTTATACAAGATACATATTATGTTGTGTGCAGAGGGTGTGTCAACATCTTACCAACTGCTTTAAGCTAGGGCTGCAGTAGCTACCTGTTGTTGTGATTTTGTTACTGCTCAGTTAATATTCCATTACAAGATGAAGCTCTGCTTATATATAATATGCATATTGTAGTGTAGCATTCTCCATACCTGTGTTCATGTGCGTCTGTGTGTGTGTATTTGTGTGTGCATGCCTGTCAGTGTCAGTAGCTAGCAAAATTTTACTATTGCCAGCCCAATGACAGAGGTGGCCATATCATTAACTTTGAGTCAACTGACTGCTGGTATGTCAGTCATCTTGTGGGAGTCGTCTTATAATAACTTACTTAATTTTTAAAATACATTGTGACTCACATGGGAGCCTATTATTAGTAACACATTGATATATATATATATATATATACGTATATATATTTTGTAGTGCTAGTTGCTAAATATGGTAAAGATAAACATCAGTAATGCTAGAAGCTAAGATAAATACCCGAGACATAAAAATGTCATTTTATAATGTTGGCAATAATAATGTCTAGTTGTGAGATATATAGCTATTTAGATTTAAAATATTATAATTGTGGTAACACAACAATACATATGCTTTGTTAATCTTTTTATCCAGATAATCCAGCTTTACGAGCTGCTCAGAGCATAGTTGTAGTAGAAGCAGGACAAAGAGCAAATCTAGCAGTTTACATATCAACTAATCGTGGCCGGGATACCTCCACATTAAGATGGTATAGAGGCAATTATAGGATTGGGTCTAACTTGTTTGATGGTTCAACACGACTAACATTTGAAAATGTGCAATTATCTGATGCAGGTGTTTATAATATAACAATTTCCCTGATAACAACTGGTAATTTTGTATTATCAGATGAAGCCTTCATTACTTTAAGAGTTTATGGTGAGTAGCTATCAACATTAACAAATGCATGACCCAGCATGCAAAAATCAACCATGTGAGCACAAGTTTCACCTAGTTATATAGATAAGTGTGAATATCTTCAGTGTCGGTGTTCTGTAAGCTTCAAAATTTCTGTTTTGTAACAGAGTTGACGACTTGCATGTGTACACAACTACTGTACATGGTTGATTTTCACAGGACTAGTTAGCTATTAGTGCTATTACTAGTAGAGGTATGTGTTGCGTACAGTTCGTCCAGTGTTAACAACTCCTCTTCCTACAAATCTGCTTGTGAATGAGTGGAGCACGGTACAGCTGGAATGCCGATTCACTGGTGACCCAATCCCACAAGTGACGTGGCACAGTAGTACTGGCACCATTGGTGGATTGGTCACATCAAATGTTACAGGGAATGATGAGGTGGTGTAGTTACTCCATGTTTGTCTTTGTGCTTAAGAGTGTAGTTAGATAATGTTTCTATTGTATTCCTAAGAAGAAAAATACCTTCACGTATTTCATGCCAATCATACAGTGATTAACTGTCTTTTAATTTAGTGCACCTTGTAACATAACTACCTATTCTTCATATAAAATTGATAAGCCAGACCAGTCGTTATCATTATAATACTCTTCCATCCTGTAGATCACATCAAAATTGACTTTCGACAGTATCAGCGTTGCAGATGGCGGTCAGTACGAGTGTAGAGGGAGCAATGATTTCACTGATATTGTTGTCACCTCTAACAGCAACATCTTGATCACTCATGAGTTAGTTATTATGTTAGTATAAATGACCTAATGACTGGTTAACCATGTAATCATTTATCTTTAAAATTTCAGTTACCAGTTATTTATTCCACAACCGGATAACTGGTTTTTAATATTTTCATGCAATAAATCAATGCAGTTAATTTTGCTCAGTAACCAGTTATGATTTGCTGGCCAGTTTCACAGCTCTAATTTATAGTATTTGATATCAGTATGTCAATTGAATTATAGTAAGTTATGATAACACCAAGTCTCAAGATGTAACAATGCCTCATTAATTTATTATCTGACTAAAGTGGATTATTAAACTTTTAATTGAGTGCAATCATGTAGCAATAAACTGGCTGCCCTTTAGGCATTTAGTGTATTAATTTTATTCTCTAATGACTGCATAATTTGTGTTGTTGATTCCTTGTTCATATCTATTTTAGCACGGATGTTATTCTTCACTGCTGGTGCTATTATCGATGGCTCAGTACTCAGTGGCGGATTTAGGGGGGGGGCTATGGGGGCTATAGCCCCCCCCTCCTTGCAACCTCAAGGAACATTATAGACTCTATGTATTGATATAAAAATGCACTAAAACACATTAATTCTTGCATTAAGTGTCATTTTTACACTTTACAAAATAAAATAACCTATACCCTCAGAGGGGTTGCACCCACCACACCCCTGGTTCAATTATACATGCATTTTATTAGCCCTTTTAAAAAATCCATCAAATGTGCTCTAAATCCTTGATTTTGGTAGTTCAAAAACCAAATAGCCTATAGCTTCTGGGGGGCTGTGCCCCCCAGACCCCCCCAGACCCCCTGCTTCAGAGATACACTTCTAGGTTTAGCCCCCTCCCTCAAAATATCCTAGATCCGCCCCTGGTACTGATAGTTCAGCCATCACATTAACTAACATTGTTATGTCGGTCCAGTGGAACACCCCTCTGGTATACTGCTAACAAGATGAGTTTAGTTACCACAGCAACCGATGGTCAAGTTTATCAGGTGGAAGTGGATAGTAACACACAAGCATTGAACATCATATCGTACAACGATGCCTTCCGTGGAGAATACTCGTGTATAAATAGTAACATAGGACCTCTACGATTACACCGGAATATCACTTTAACTACAGGTAGAGAGAAATTGCTATAGTTATCTTAGTAAAGCAGCCTGTAACAGCAGTTGCCTTCATTAGTAGTATAACTAGCTAGGTGGCTGATGTACTGCCTGTAGAGTAGTGTTTTTCAGTCACAACCTTCAAGTTGTTTCTTTAGTCTTCAATTCAATTCAATTATTACTAAAGAGCTCCCCAGATGGGAAAAACACATTTTAGCTACGTAATATAATAAAAATTAATTTGTGAAAAACAGTCAAAACCTAGCTATGGTTCAAATTACATAGCTATGTAACTGAACAATTAATTATTCAAAACAATAATACCAGAAAATGATGGCAGCACAACAGCAGCCTCAGCAACCATCTCCCAATCTTACATCAACTCCAGTACGTATACGTATAGCTGTGTATGTAAAAATCTTGCATGGCCATATGGCTGTATCGCTGTTCAGTAGTTAATCAAAACACGGTGCTAAACAGCCGAACAAAAGATATAGACTTACAATAATTGGCTGTTAAAGTGCATATCTGAACCACTCAGATAGCTACAAGCGGCATAACAAGCCACTATTTTAGTGATTGATTTAAAAGTTCATCACATTTCAGGAAGCTATACATATACGTATATATACACTTACAATTATGCAAGTTGGTGACTCAGGGTTTTGCGCAAGTGCTTATAGTCTATTTAATTATTCTTTCCAGAAATTCTTTACCTATTAGCTAGCTATTCCACAACTTAGCTATTCCATATAAAAACACACTTAAACTTACGTATGTAACTATAAATCTATGCAAATTTATTATATTTTACCTACTGCATGCATAGTTAGCTAACGCAATACATGGGTGTCTCTAATCAACGGAATGGAATGTATAATGGAATGACAGTAGCTATAGTGAATCTGATTAAATTGTTCACCTTAAATTAACTTGAGCAGAAGGTGTATCTCAATAATGTGACCAATTATACAAATACCTATACATAAAACCTGTAGTACGTACGTATATGATTGAACCATGGCCACTATTATAACTTATACAAAAGTCTTTGTTATAAAAGTTAGAGTGTTTTATTAGAGTGTATTCACACTTGTAAAATTAATAAAGTATCTATATGCACGTTGACTGTTCTATTAGAGTATATTAGTGGCTTCAGAAAGTGAATATTCTATTAGAGTATATCGATCTTTGTACACTTCCTATTATGCTGGCATTATTATTGATGCTTTCAGCTACCTATTATGCCCAAAATTATGCTGGCATAATAGGCGGGTCCCTAACCGCCAGGATATAGCTAACTACCAAGTTCAATGACTGCACTGTGAAATAATACAAACTAGTGCAGTATAAAGAACCGGCACTAAATAAATTTATGTGGATAACTCAGCTGCAGTTAACTAGCTAGCTACTTGCAGTTTGTTTTGCCTATATTAGACTACTGCTGTTCCGTAATCTACATCACCACGATAGTCACCAAGACTCTCCATTTTTACCAGGTGTCGTCGGTTAAACAGTGATAATGCATTGCTATAGGATACTGGTTCTATGTTTTCTCGCAGTTGCCTATCTTGAATCATCTCTAGCTGGTAAAGAACAGTGCGATAGAGCGACGGTGTCACCGTAGATATCAGTATTAACAGAGCAATCATGCTTTCAGAACCGATGGGGCAGCGAATATAAAAGAATGTACATTTCTTGTAGCTACGCGTAGGAAATAAACTTGGGCAATTAGTGACCTCGTTATTGCTGTCGCTGTCTTGTGAAAAACTGCTGCCATCATAGCAACATAAAAGAGGAAAATTAGTGATGCAATCACGCACTTAATTTGTATCAAGTTATGTAATTTACACACTTATAACACTTGTATGGGTTGTTGCATAGCTCCTTTAATTGAACAATGTAGTTATATTGTGTTTTAATCTGACAGCCTGTGATAATCATAACTGTCCAAATGGATCACAGTCTAGAGTAGACGAGCCAACCGGTCGGCCATATTGTGAACCATCATGTTTCCTTGACAATGGAGGATGTCCTACTGGACAAATATGTTCACTACGCAATGCAACAACGTCATGTATCAGAGCTCCATGCTCACCAGTGGAGGTAGTCTGTAGTAAGTTATATCTACGTATGTAATTATGTGATAGGATTTGCAAAAACGTACACACATATTTTCAACTTTGAAATCCATCAAGTCTTTTATGTAGTGATCTTAGACAGATGCTAAACCTTCAGGGATTACAGAGCTAGATATGTACATACACACATAGCAACCGTTCCTTTAACATCCGTGAAAGTGTAAATAGCTATATGTGACCGAATTTTTGAAAATGGTACCAAATCACACATTTTTATTTAGTTACGCACATTAACATTTATAAAAACATTAGTACTCCAATTTACATATGTACGTATGTACTTGAAATTTGGCGATACTTTCCTTTTGCAGGATGTCCTATTGAAGGCCAGGTGTACACTAAATGTGGTTCTGCATGTCCCCCAACTTGTGGTGAGCCAAAGCAACAACTCTGCACCCTACAGTGTGTAGCAGGATGTCAATGCCCCAACGGTACTGTACTTGATGAAGAAAATAACAAGTGTGTCGAAGTTGACCAGTGTCGTAAGATTACCATAACTTGTGTGCATCATTACATACTTAGTTACTGTTGTTGACAGCTGCACCATGTCCACCAGTGTGTACTCACGAATACTGTAGTAAAGAGGGAAACAGAAATAAGCCATGCAGTCGGTATTATAATATTGACCAGATTTGTGAAAATCAACCCATGTCTGACTCAGTGCACAAAATTAGCTACCTGAGTTTTTCAATCAGAAATCATGTTCTAATATGCTAACAAAACACAATTGATACTACAAATGTAGAATTTAATTGATAATCTTACAAAATGCAAATACTCCTTTTAGAATATTAATGAGGGCACTGACATGGTTGATTTTTGCAGATTTGGTCACAATTATACTCAGCTCAGTATGCACTGTACTGCTGTTTGCTATATAGGCCACCTCCTCACTCAATACCAGCTTGTCCTGACCGGTGTTATTCAACCTACTGCCATGCTTGTTACTACTCAAAAAAACAACGTAGAACACCACGACAGTGTAATGGGGAGATGTGTAGGAACCGCGTGAAACCCGTCTGTCTTAGAAATTGGACCAAATGTATTTACAGGGAAAACCGTAGAAAGAATATGGTATGCAACATAGCTATCAAAATAACGTTGCTACAAATGTATGACATTCTATTTACAGTGTAGACGTAACTGCATAACTGCTAAAAACTTTCGATGCTATGACTATCCTTCATGTAACAACCTGCGTGGATAAAATGCAATCTTCCTCAAGGGACTGGGTTTACTGTACATACATAGTACTGAATAGTTTCATCATGTACAGTCCCATGTAGTTTAGAACTCAAGAACTCAATGTATGCACAACAACTCCATAACTTTGCATCTTACAATTTGCATGGTACGTATATAGTCATTTATTCCATTACAATGTTTAGTTTGTAGTGTAGGTTGAAATACAATAATTGATCTAATTAATAACACGTAATATTTGCCTACCTATGATCATAAGAATAACTAGTGATTTTAATCATCATAATAATCATATTTTAACTGGTATCAAGAATATTAGGAAAAGTTATAATATATAGCCAGAAACTATCAAGGAAGAAAATTTCCAAAGTTATTTCTCTCTGAGAATTAAATTTTGAGGATCTACGTATCTAGCTAGTATACACTATCCTTGTGTATGTACTACATACGTATAATAAGAATTTTTCAAGGAATTAATTTTTGTTGCAAGAGTAAATGCATAAAAACTGTTTCCACAAAGAAATACAGTAGTCAGCAAATTGAATAAGCAAAACAGAATCTACTGCAATTATATATATTATACAGATGTAGTTGGTAGCTATCTACGTAGCTAACTTATGTACTTATCAATATCATGCCCCACCCACTCCCTCATGGATTACCATACTTTCACAGGGGATTTAACAGCACACACTTAACTACCCTAGCCCTGGGGACATTGACACCTTGTTCCACCAGCCTACAGGTCAATGAATGGTAGCCCAGTAGGGATCTGACAAGATACTTTGCCTCTATACATGGGCCATTGACACCTAACATTGTCAAATCCCCTATATGCCCCTGAGAGGGGACATCGATAAGTGCATTACTGTTAACAGATATACAGTTACACTATTTCTTTAAACCTTTCACTAAGTAAGTTTTTCAATTTAACTGTAAATAATGAAATAGAAAATTACCAAAGCATAAAATCAAGCAACTAAACCCACATTCCATTCCAAATTACTACGTAGGTACACTGTATAGCGCTGTTAGCACAAAAGTTTGACATGGATGGATCTCTTAATGCTTCTCCTTTGGAGCCCACAATTAATTCGTCAAAGTTTTGTGAATGTTTCATAGTCATCAAATTAAAGCTTTTCCTCATCAAAATTTTGAGCTATACAGTATTGTGTTTTACTATTATGCCTCTTCGATTCCAGAAGAACAAGTGAATAAATAAACAATTGGACCTATGTACCCATACCCTCAGGCTACAACTACTTTTCTTTCCCACTGAAGCCATACATCAAAGGATTTTACTGTACTATATATCAGTTATTGCCCAGGCAATAACTGATAGTTATCGGATCAGTTACCGATCCGATAACCGATATGAAAAAACTTGCCGATATAGGGTATGTTGATAATTTAACTACAAAAATCCTTTCAGATTTGCCTTCCACGAAATACATAGTTTAAGTCCTTCACATACGTAATACGTAGCTACATGGCATTATATCATCATGGTATTTATTGAGTTATCACCTGATTTTTATATCAAAGATGGCAGTGTATCACATGACCTCAATATTTGTGACCAGGTCTACAAAAATCAACCATGTCAGTGCCGGCAAAAAATTGTCCAATTTTTCAACATAAGTCACACCAGCTAATAATCATAGCTACCAACAAACTACACAAATGTACAGAATTTTTTTAATGGTACACGTGAATCTTTGAAGCTTAAAGAATGCAAATACTGTTTTTAGAACTGAAGATATTAATGAACATCTGAGGTGTATAATTTGCGCTGACATGATTGATTTTTGCAAACTCGGTCACATTTATTTACTGAAGTTATTTACTAACTGCAGCTACTGTAGAAAGCAGTGATTCCTTAAAATAATGAGGCAAATAATAATTATATCTCTGTTCGCCATTTGAAGCCATTGAAGCATCAAGCAAAGATGAACCATTGGTGTTAAATACTTGGCCATTGCACCAGATACGTATGTACATATTTAGCATAGATTATGTTGCTGCTGATAACAGTGAGAGCAATGCAATGAAATTACTGTCATGACGTTGACAACATTGCAAAAATTATTGTCACATGCAAGTTTTGCAACAACTTAACATGACAAAATTCATATATGTACATAGGTAACAAAAACATAATTATGTACTATACATTATTACAATGCATGTATAAAACAGTCTCATAATAATTATGATGCAGTTTAAAATCCAGCTGCCACCCGAACCTAAAGGTCTTCAGTACTAACAGAAAAAATCAGATACTTACATATGCAAGGTGTTGGCATTGAAAATTTAATATCACAATATAAAATATAATTGCAGTACGTACATATAATAATATCATGGTATTTTGTACTTCTTATTTCCATTCAGACATATAACTTGCTTGCAAGTGCAATGTCTATTATACTCCAACTGTGTAGCTGAATTTAAAGGTGTGTGAAAATGTGTTTTCTGAAAGTATGGCCACAATTTACATACAAGGCAGTATACGTGTACATACATATCCGCAAGACCTAATTGCATTATAATACACAATGAAAGTGAAAGTATAACTTTCTGCTCATCACATGAAAATAAAATGATTGCACCACAGGATGAAACACATAATAGTTTACTGCTAGCTACGTATGTAGTTATTAGCTGTTATTAGTAGTTACTGCATTACGAAAAATGTGGTAGCACAATGGCGACAGTAGGTGACTGCAGAATTTCAAATATTCATACACAAATTTTAGTCAGAAAGTCAACGTATTAGTCATCAAAATTTTTTGCATATACAAAACTGTATCTAGGATAGTTCAATAAACCGCCATATGCATCCTGTTACTATTTTTAGTTACAAAATTACTAGAAGCCCAAATACATATCATTATGAAAGTGAATTGAACTTTATTATGTAGAGTGTATCAATTATGTACGTATACTATTAATTGTGTAACATGACCAGTTGTCATAGTTACTATCTCTATAGTATCTACGACGGTGACTCAGGTTGCTTTCCATTGAGGGGGACGGAGTTTAGGTATTGACCACATATGTACGTATATGCATTGTAAAAATCATCTACACTTATGTGTCTATGGGTGGCTAACTGTAAATTTTAAAGTTTTGGGGGCGGCTGCCCCTTCTACTTTGTGCTCATAGCAGCCTCACCTAAATTATCCATTAGCGTCAACAGTTGAATTTTTTATGTAGCCAATTCTTACTTCACCATTAGACACGTGTTTATAAATGAATAACGTAAAGGTGAATATAATAATGGATGGTTTGTAGTAGTACGTAGGCTAATAGCTACGTACTTCCAAAATTACCATATAGCAGGAAAGTTTGGCAAGGGAAAATTAAAGTTTCGCGAATTCACTGTAATGAGTGATTGATAAGTAAAAGTTTGGCAAATGGATAGATTTAGCCACAAGGCAATAATTATAAGTAAAATTTGGATGGTTTTAATTTGGCTAATCACAAACAATTTGCCAAACTTTCCTGCTATATACTGTAGCTATACGGTAATTTGCTGCAGATTTCATACACCATGATATTTTATGACATTAACAACTGTACACAAAACCATAGACATACTTAGCTAGCTACAAGGTTAGGTATTGTAATTTTAATAGATTGAAAGTGAAGGTAACCTACTGATCATCCCATAAAATACACCACAGGATGGAACACATAATATGTGATGATGAGTTGTTATTGTTAGCTACCGCATTTAGCACATTACAAGAATTGTGGTAGCAAAACATGACAGTAGGTGACCACAGAATTTCATATATTGTGTTAACCATCAAAATTTACATATACCTACTCTTGTTCAATCTGTTACTATTTTTATATACGTAGCAACAAAAGTAGTTTTCGACAGTTGTATGCATTCTTTACTTACTTACTAGATGCGTACACATTGTATACATACGTAACTACATACATACATTGTTAATATACATGTATAATGTAAGCTAACTCTTTTGAACTTAACATACGTATGATCATGTACCAGTTGTTATAGCTACGTATATGCTTAAAACAAAGTAAAGAATACATATTAGCTCGTAATTCCATTCTGTCATTTAATTGTTTACAACTAAATACATATAATGTTATGTGGTTGTTGCAGTTAATATTTCAGGTTTTTTAGTTTCAGGTTTGTATAATAATAGTATACACATGTACGTATATATACATAATGAAACTGATTATACAGTGTTAACACTACTTCAATATGTAGCTATATGGGTAATATTGAAGATCATGCAGATTACCTATGTAGGAACAATTGTTTAATTATGCCTAGGGAGTGGAATAGAGGAACACTGGGGACATTTGCTCCCACAAAACTTATGACTGAGTTGCTCACAGGTTTATACAATAGAAAAAAATCAACAAACGATCGCAAGGTGAATCAATTTAATGGTGGGTGGTTTTGTAATACATTAGCAGTTGTAATAGTAGTACGTATTTACTTCTGAAATTTCAATATATAGCAGATATCACCGACTAATTTGTGGTATTGTATAGCATCTGCTGTACACAAGTCCATAATTCAATTAAACATACAAAGCTTACGTAATTTTAATATATTGAAAGTGAAGGTAATTTTCAACTCATTACATAAAAATAAACATGATTGCACCACAGGATGAAACAAACAATAGTACTACCACATTACAACAGGTGAGGTAGCAAAATGGTGACAATGGGTAACTGCAATATGTCTTAAACACATTATAGTCATTAAAATTTTTCACATAAGCAAACATATACCCACGCTTGTTCAATAGTCCATCATCCTGTTACTACATTTAGTTACAAGATCCGAGCTAGCTCCATACGTCCCATAATTATTATGAAAAGTGTGATAGCAAAATTTTACTGAGAAATTACTTTTGCTATAATACGTAGCTATTAAAACTTTATGCATAAAAATGTAATTGCTCAATACAAGCTACTTACATGATAATAATTTGTATGTAGCTATCCATGCAATTATTTTCACCTAGCTACACATATACATACATGCGTAGTTACGCACATGGCTATATATGTACTTGTAAAAATTTATACATAGTGGCTAGACAATAGTTGTAGTTTGTAAGTAATAAATAATCACCACCCAAGGGTGGCTAAAGGTCTTAGACTAATTATATAGCACTCTGTTAGTGGTAGGGTACTTAGGGGATCTGTTAGGACACTTGAAAACCATAACACTGATCTATTGGGCTTGGAATAAATCAAGTTGTATTATATTATGATTGTTTTATTAGAGTATATCAATCAGTGGTATTATACTTACATATGTATTGTCAAAATAAATGAATTTTTATGGACCAGCAAAAAGTTGTGCATGGGGCTCTGGCCCCAGTTTCTGAGCTGTCCTGTAAATATGCATTATCATTATCAGTCACATGAATTTCTAGTAGAAAGCAATCCCATGTATGTACGTACTATGTAGCTAACTTGCTTGTAGCTACTAATTCTTTTATATTGCTGCCAAAAAAGGTTATTCTTAAACTTAATGTTTTGCATTTCACAGTAAGTTTTATGAGAGGTCTTTCCTGTAGCTATGACCACAGTGACATACTGAAAGCAAAACTCCATTTATAGGCAATGAATTTATAATGATGAATTTCTAATTTGTGACCAAGATTGCATAAACAGGTCTTACGTATCTGCACATTCAATTTTATGACTTCAAAGATACATAATTATGTACATAGCTCATCCTGTGGGTAGACTAAACATAAGAATAAAAATAATGCAAATGTTGTGTTGTTAGCTAATTCACAAGGGAAGTTATGACTTACTAAATTTGTGTAGTTGGATGTGCGGATAAGACCTGATTTTTCAGACTCAGTCACATGATTTATTTACAGCAAAAGGTAAAAATAATCATAGGAATGTAATAATACTGACTGAAACCATCATTCTTATCGTGAAAGGTATACCATATTATAGTGTAAAATTTTGATGAGGAAAAACTTTGATGACTGAAGCATTCACAAAACTTTGACGAATTGATTGTAGGCTTCAAAGAAGAAACATTAAGATACGTACGTATATAAAGCCAGGTTTTAATTTGATGAATCAACTAGCCATGCATTTGTCAAATTCATCAATGTTTTCCCTCATCAAATTTTTGCACTAAGTATATGGTAGAGAGTGTGATGGAAGATACGTAGACTACTCAGAAGACCAGTGGTTATAGACTTATAGTCAATGCTTTAAATTATCCTTGTAGCTAATTATATACTCTTATAACTCTAATAGAACAGTCACCTTGAGGAATAATCGATAATGTATGCAACAGATGAAGGAACTTAGTATTCTTCTTAGTAAGTTTCATGTTAAAATATAGGCAGACAAATACACATGAATGTGTAGCTATCGATTGTTTAAACTACGTATTAGCTACGTACTCCTGGTATTATTACTTGGTGTCAGCCATTGTGCTTGCTTTCAGTCAACCATACAAAGCTTAAAGTATTCCAAATTTAATATATTGAAAGTGAAGGTAATTTTCAACTCATTACATAACACGATTGCACCAGAGGATGAAACAAATATTCCACAAAAGGTGAGGTAGCAAAATGGTGACAATGGGCAACATGTGCAGAATGTCATTAGTCATTAAAATATTTCACATACACGTATATAAGCAAACCTATAAACAATCTTGTGTTGTTCTCCAATAGTCTTCTTAAAAGTAACCGCGAGTGGATTGTGTGGGTTCCCTACCCCTTGCATCAGACTAACTTGAAGTTATGTACCAGCTAGTAGATAGCAACATAGCTACTAGTGGATTAAGCATACAGCAACTCCGTACATGTTTTTGTAGGTAGCAGTTCATTCAGTAAACAAAGTTTGGATTCAATTGCAAACTACGTATATTCATAAATTATCTGCATACTCTAACCTGTCAATCACTGTATACATAAATACACACAAAAATGTGCATACACAAAAATGTTAAGTTGCTAATTACAGTAGTAATTATAAGCCAGTTAGATACTAAATAAAGTTGCTTTTTTGCTTGTAATTAGCAATAAATTCTTGTAATTACTATAAATGATATCAGAAAAAGTTGCCAGTGTTAATTGTCAGTTATATTAACATATAGCTATGTACGTATGTAAAATTAATAAGTATAATTATGCATATGTACATACGTGTATAGCTATTAGCTAGCTACCTGTAGCTACGTATATAGTATGTACGTATGTGACTAAATATTATCAAAATATAATAAAAATTATAATTTATGATGCTATATTTAATAATACAAGTAAATACATGTATAAACTTCTATTTTTTATTAATCATGGGGCATCAGTATACCTTCTCTGTAACGGTAATAATAATTTTGATTATGAGATGTTCTTTTTATATCCCTAACCATAGAATCAAAGTTATCCAAAGACCTTTTCATTGTTTGTCGTAAACATTCATAAGCGTGTTCAAGATACTTGGCATTTTCAATCAATTTTGATATCTCACTGTTATGTTTCTTACAAAGCATCTTGGATATATCAGCCTGATTTATTCTGGGTTCAACCATACGTTCGTTGCAGCTTCTAAAAAGGCTCCCAATCACTTGCCAGTCTTGAAATCTCTTAAACAGGGCGAATATTTTACTCCATGTAGCTATGATAGCTGATTGCTTTTTTGAATTCCGTTCATAAATATTACTTGCCTTACTAAGAAATTTTAATGTAGCTTTAACAGAATACTGAAATTCATGATAGGCGATGTGAATGTTATCAAACTGACATTTTAACTTATTTGCATGTAATATCAAAGGTTCGAAATCGTTGTTCTTAATAGCAGTTTCTATTCGTTGTTTAGCTGATTCATTTTGAGAAAAGTTAGATAATTTTTGCAATTCATCCTTTAGCTTATTAGTTCTCTGGACAACGCTTTTCATCTCATCAAAGTCACAGTCAAGCAATACATTATACTTGTCATCCTGTGATGTTAAATGGTGAGTATCAGTGATGAGCCTATCAAAAGCAAGTGCTAGTTCTTCAAGTTCTTGTAGTTTTTCACTAAATTTAAAATTTGTAGTGAGTATATTGTATGCAATCTGAGTTACAATTTGATTAATCACCTGTGTGTCAAAATTATTAATGTTAATTTTCCTTAACGTAAGAGTTTGACTTAGCACATTGCGTATTTGTTGAAATTCTGATTCATTTAGATTAGTTTCCAAAATATGAAACTCTTCTAGTTGTGAATCTCGAACAAAAGAACACAATTTCATCATTGTATCACCATGCCTTAAATCACACTTGCAAAGTAGCAGCTTTTTAATGGACTGATTCAACTTTAATGCATCAGTCACTTGATTTGACGTTGCTGCATAGCCTCTGATTGCATATTTGTCAACAAAGATTGTAGGCACATTTATAACACTGTAAATTTCATCAGTTGATTTGGTAGTAAATAACATGTCTACTTCATAAACATTTAGTTCACATAATAATTGGTGTTTCCTTGTTTCATAGATGATTTTTTTAACTGCAGCAGGACTCATATTAGCATTGCAAAAAGTATATAGGTTTGCAAAAGTAGTGTTGTCATTAATATATTTAAGCAAGCCATCCATATTATCTTGATTCAGATAAGAGTTAATCAAATATATATTTTGTAAGCGAATAGAGAACAAATTTGTACTTGAAATGGATGTAAAGAAATTTTCAATATCTTTACATGTAGCCTTTTGAATATATAAGGACTTTTTAGTACGGATTATCACACAATAATTCCAAAGATTTGGTGTTATTTTAAATGTTTGCTCCTTTGAAACAAACTCTGGTTCATAAACATATAACCACTTGAAACGTTTGCTTGGTAAAATATTATTAAGTATTTTAAGTTCTTTATCTTTTATTCTTGTGTTGCACAACTGAATCCCAACTAATGAACAACGACTACCACGCGATGCATTTTCAATAAGTTTTAAAACATCAGTGTTGATTTCACAGTCAATCAAATGTATTGATGTAACCACAGATATTGGATTGTGAGTATACTTTTCCAAAAAATAACTCATATCTGCCTTAGCTAGGATTAAGTGATCATAATTCTTGGTTTTAATCAGCAGAGGATGATGGTTGTATGAAGTATTTAATCCATATTTGGCAAATAAAAAGCCAATATTGCAATTGCTGTCATCTATTTTAATCATAGATAAATGAAGGGATTGTATATTCCATTTTATAGTTAAATCAATCACTGCAGGAAATGATGATCGTGTAATTTGATTACAAGAAAAATCAATGCTATCAAAACATAGTTGATGGTCATCTATATTAGAAAATAAATTGTTAAGTAAATATAACTTATCATCTGTGATTTTACAACATTTTAAGTTAAGTTTCTTCCAGTGCTTTTTACTTAACTTTTTAAGATGGTAAGCTATTGCAGTTATATTGTTATGTGTTAGCTCTTGCTGACTGAAATCAATTGTGCTTTTGTCTATGAAAGCTTTATCCAATACGTTTACTCGGTCAGTGGTATCTTTAATCTCATAAAGAAATTGTAAAGTGTGCAGAGATTTAAATTTGGAGTTCTTTATACTTTTAGCTATGACAGAATTACCAACTAACCAGCTAATATTCAAAAATATGCTACCCGACAAAAAGTGATCCAATATATAACCATTTTCTTTAGATAAATTAATGTAGTAATACATAACCCAGGTATTAAAGTATCTTGTACTGAAGAACCATTTGTCCAGTAAATATACTTGTTGGGTGTCTCCAAATGATGCAACATAAAAAGCTGCTAAGAACTCTTGAATTGAAAAATGCAAAAATTCAAAACAAACATGTCTATCAACAGTTTCATCATTGTTTATGTTAAGCAAATCTAATCCAATTTGTCTTGATGGATCTTTAGCAAAAGAAGGACAACAGTCTTTTATCCGTTGTAGACTAAAAATTATTTCGTCAGTTTCTAGTGCATTAAATGCAAACTTTGCCAATTCCAAAAGCCTATCTAAATATGTTTTTGGAAGATTCTTAATAGACGTGTATTTTGTATATTGCAATTGCTCATCATGACTGTTACTTCTTATTAAACGAGATATTATTATTGCTATGTATCCATCGTATAATTCAGCTAAATTTAATTTTTTGGGCAGTGTATTATTTTCTTCAACTATTGATGCCAACATTCTCATAACAAAAGGAATGCAACATAATTCATTTAATCTATCATTTTCTTTTAGTGCTCCATCTATTAGTTCCAGTTTTGTAGCTTGGTTTTGCAACCTTGTTTCAAAATACTTTTGCCTGCTATCTTTAGTTAATCCTAATATGGTTACATTTGCAAATTCATCAGCTTCTTGTAATAATTTAGAAGTAATCATTGCTATTGGACGTGAAGTGATAATTATTTTGCAGTTTCGTAAAGTGCTTCTATTTATTATTTTTTTGAGAAATGAATATACTGGACAGCTCTCTGTGATTTCATCAAGACCATCAAATACTAATAGTATATTTTCTCCATTTGTATTTGCAAGATATCTTGCACAGGATTTTGATAACTCTTCATAAGCTGGATCTTTTGAATTATAGTAGACTTGGATGAGTTGATCTAAGCAGCTTATATTCTGTACTTCAGATTCACGTAGAAGAACTACAAATACTAATATTTGGTTATTAAGTAGCAATTTCTTGGCCCACTTATGTCCAAGTGCTTTGCAAAAAGTGGTTTTACCAATTCCAGGGTTTCCATTGATTAAAGTTAAATCTGGAAATTCATCTAAGGCTCGTATTAAATCAGGTATACTGTATACCACATCTGCATAGTTATTAAATATTACTTGATAATGTAGACCTTCAATAATAATATCACTAGTATCCAAATCCCTATTCTGATACGTTGAAACCGAAGCTTGCAATTCATCATTATCGTCTATGTAATTTGTGGTTTTTAGGAAAGTTCGATGTGTATACTTTTTATACAACTGTTTAGCTACCTCAGACACTGACCGTTTACCTGCAACATAAGTAATGATGGTTTAATTAACATTTACACATAATAATTGTAATATAAAATGTATGTATGTATTAGAGATCAACCTACATACTAAATGAAGTAAAATGGCACAGGTTAGTTTATAGAAACAGCAATTTAATTCCAAACAAAAGATTATACGTATGTAGCTACGTATGTATACGTACGTAGCTAAGTAGTTAAAAAGAAATTCTGGCTCAGTGAAAACCCTCCATGTTCTCATGTAAATTTTGACCCATTTTTAGAACTTCAAAGTGTCATAACTCTTTAACTGTTTATTGTAATGTTATAAAACTTTGCATATGTGTTGACAAAATATCCAGCTACCGTATATTGCAAATTGTTTGAGGTGGAAAAGTTTCACGGTTTTCGCGGATTAATTGGTTACCGTGAAACTTTTACAGCTAAACTTTTTCATTCAGTTTTAAATTGGAATGTCACGGTCGAACACTACAGGAAGAAAATAGGACTGTCAGTGCGATATACAGCTGGTTATTTCAAACTCCTCTACCATTAATAAGATTTCACGTGTCCACGCAGTTGGTACGCCACGTGGCACGCCGCGCATCAGCATTGCCGTAACTGTAGCTCAGGCTACACTGTGTGATTTCCAGCTTGATACAATCTTACAGCCACACTGCTTAGCCATATCTGCCAAGGTCAGAAAGCGACAAGTTAAGCGGTAAATATAATTATTCGAAATTATTAAACAGATGCGTTCGATTAATGAAATCGCATAGTCTACGCACGTGAGCACATATTGACTGGGATGAACGA
The DNA here is from genome assembly GCA_963930835.1 of Spongia lamella. NCBI lineage: Eukaryota > Metazoa > Porifera > Demospongiae > Dictyoceratida > Spongiidae > Spongia > Spongia lamella. Next base: position 3,904,089 of record OZ005747.1, read on the forward strand.
ACCGCGAAAGCTTTCCAGCGAATTTGAAGTACCTTGTCCATCCACGAAACTTTTCCACCTCGAACAATTTGCAACATACGGTATATCATTAACTATGGTAGTACTTAATAGTAGGGATCGCTATGAAAAACTATGGCTTCCAAAAATTTTTGCACTTTTTAAAATAACCTTACAACAGGCTTTAGCTGAAAAAGCTAACCTGGATGCATTAATACTACTGTAATTAGGCTGTATCTTTGTTAAACACATGCAGCGAAAAGTCTAATATTTCGATGCACAGCAAATTTTAAAAATTTTGAAATTTACCTGTATTTCACCAGCCAGCCAGCCAGCCAGCCAGCCAGCCAGCCAGCCAGCCAGCCAGCCAGCCAGCCAGCCAGCCAGCCAGCCAGCCAGCCAGCCAGCCAGCCAGCCAGCCAGCCAGCCAGCCAGCCAGCCAGCCAGCCAGCCAGCCAGCCAGCCAGCCAGCCAGCCAGCCAGCCAGCCAGCCAGCCAGCCAGCCAGCCAGCCAGCCAGCCAGCCAGCCAGCCAGCCAGCCAGCCAGCCAGCCAGCCAGCCAGCCAGCCAGCCAGCCAGCCAGCCAGCCAGCCAGCCAGCCAGCCAGCCAGCCAGCCAGCCAGCCAGCCAGCCAGCCAGCCAGCCAGCCAGCCAGCCAGCCAGCCAGCCAGCCAGCCAGCCAGCCAGCCAGCCAGCCAGCCAGCCAGCCAGCCAGCCAGCCAGCCAGCCAGCCAGCCAGCCAGCCAGCCAGCCAGCCAGCCAGCCAGCCAGCCAGCCAGCCAGCCGTAAGACCTACTAGCGCTAGGTGTACGGTTAACAGAACAACTGTAATGGCGTCTGATTTACGAAACTGTTGTTCCAATGAAGATTCATCCTCTGCACCATTGCGTTTGTTTTCATCCTTTACTATCTTCCATTTTCTCTCTGTTCCTTTAAAAAGGCAAGAATATCACGAAAGAAGGTGTAGATAAACTTGCATCTTTTGTTTATTTCGTCACACAAAACAGCCACTTGCACACATGACACAATTAGTTATGCGCCCGCCGTTAATACTATTAACAGACGCAATGTTCTTGCATGTACGTACTTTATTACATCATGAACTTCATAATACGTGGTGCCAATATATAACTTAGACAAATACATTTTGGATGTTTTTCAAATGTATTTCGCTATAATACAGCTGGTTTGCCATGTTAACCATCTCGTTAACAAGCACCTGTAAAAACAAATAAAGTAGGTGCCTGTAGTGTTTTTAGGCACCTGGAAGGCAAGAAAAGACAGATTATGTGATTAAAAGTATACACAAAAAGAACAAATTAGAATAATTAAAAATTAAAAATTTAAAAGGAAGTAGGTATCAATATAAAAAAGTAAGGAAATAAGGAAAAGAATTTGGCACAAGAGAACACTAAAGCCGAATTCTGGCATGAGATAATTGATAAAAGTTTAATCCCTACTTTTGGCTCATGATTTCAGTAGGTTAGTAGCTATGATCAAACAAAAGTAGGGATTAAACTTTTATCAATTATCTCATGCCAGAATTCGGCTTTAGTGTTCTCTATAGTGCCAAAATCTTTTCCTTGTTTCCTTACTATTTAAATTATAATTCTTCAATAATTCATTGCACATGTTTATATCCAATAATTCATGGCTTACGCTACTATACTAATATCCTATATTTCATTCATATCACATGCACATAATTACAAAATATATTATGATTGCATTGAAAGCACAATTACGATTACAGTACAAAACCTTCATTCTAAATATGTACATAGCTACATATTAAATATTGGAATGATCACGTAAAAAGCAACTACTGTCAATGATCACACTACTGTACATATAAACTTACTTGGAACTGGATGTGACATTGCATGTGGAGTGTACTGTGACTGGTATAGGAATTCTATACGTGTAACAATGTAAACACTAAGTCAACTAATATACGGTAGGCATCAATAAAAAGGTAACATAGCGTAGTAGTAATTACAATTGTATCACGATTGTTACACTGCTGTATTACGCATTATAATTACGGGCATATTATGAGCGTAAATATTGGTGCTTAATAAACACTACGTAGCTACGTACTTATTGAATTGTACTACAAAATGAATTCTTTGCAGGTAATTCACGTAGGCAACCTCTGAATTCAGTCGGTGGTGTCGAGAATGGTTTCCAAAGAAGCTCATGCATAAATTTTATGTACGTATGTATAGCTATGTAGCTATGCATACATTTCCTTGTGCATTTTCTAATTTATCGATCATTATATAGTAATAGCTAATAGCTACGTAGCCATACCTGTTAACATCCTGATCAATAGACAAGAAGGGATAGTTGTAACTAAGTCGTACAGTAGCTTCAGATTTCAGATCCTTCAATGAGTACCTTTCTCAATCAAGAGCTTATGAAGTTGATGTGCCATCGATTTATTGTCTTAACATTTGTTGTTCAACATTTGCTATTACTCAACGATTTATCTTTGGAGCCTTTCTTTTCATTTTATACAACCACTCGTCATGTAGAAGCGCAAGAATCTCCAGACGTTGTTACGACTTATAACTACCCATCCCTTCTTGTCTGTACAACGTTGCAATAGTTGGCGCTCTGTAAAATGCTGCCTTGCTTAAAATAATTCATCAACACTATATTACTTAAGCACTAATAAAAATAATTGTATTATTACTTGGATCGAGTCATGAAAGCGCATGGAAGTAAGGATTTTAACAGGTACATATGTACATACGTATATAGTATTATTACAAGCAAAGAAAATGTGCGCATACAAAGAAAATGTGTGCATGCGTATTATAAAATCTTTATGTATAAGCTTCCTTGGACACCATTCTCGACACCACTGACTCAATCTAGGAGCCATACAGAGGCTGCATATTTGAATTACCTGCAAGGGTAATAGTAAAATTCTTTTTTTAGTACAATTGAATGATTATACTTAGCTAGCTACGGAGCATAATTATTCACATATTATGTACGTAATTACACCCGTAGTATGGTCATATTACATGCATATTCAATATCGTAATTATGGTATACATCTACCATAACTACAACGTAATTACAATTACAATCGTTACCTACGTATTTATCGATGCCTATCGTACGTGTAATACGCACAAACCAACCAGATATAAAACAAGTTGATGTTTTACCACCTAAAAACCAGGCGCTGTGTAAGTTAAGCCACTGTTAATCAACTACTATTAAATGTATTGTATTAATAATTAATAATTCAAGCTGAGACGAAAAGCCAAAATATGATATACATACGGTACAGCTCACAACTAAGTTTACAAAAACACTCATGTCCTCCGGCGTGCCTTGACGCATCTCGAAGATAACTTGAGGGTTGTTCTCGAACACACGAGTATTACAACGCATGTATACATACTTAACGCACGTCAGTAATGCTCGTGAGTAATACCTGACGAGTGGTGAATACTTGCGAGTAAATCGTGTTGTGCTCTTAAGTGCTCGCTGGTAATCACTGATGAGTGGTAAATACTCGCGAACAAAACCTGTCGTGCTCTTTGTCATGCAGTATAGACTTACACAAGTTTGTCCACGCTTCCTTTATCAATTGAACATCACGCCCTGTTAGGTTCAACTTACTGGAGTGCATCTTGTGACGTCTCATCTTGGGATGATCTCACAAATAGCGCCAGCTCCTTAACTTAAGCGCCTTATCACGTGCGCTTTGTGTTAGAAATCGTATGCTTTGTCTTAGAATGCGTGCAAGAATTTAGCTGCGTGTCCTGTCTCAGTCTTGTGTCATTTGGATCATTCGCATGTTTGGTATTCATTTTGGAGTGATACGTATGTACGTAGTATACATACACTAACTTGCGTGCAGCACACGAAGTCTGACTCGCATGCAGCACACGGGGTCTGACTTGCGTGCAGCATGCAAAGTCTGACTCGCGTGCAGCACACGGGTTCTGACTTGCGTGCAGCATGCGAAGTCTGACTCGCGTGCAGCACACGGGGTCTGACTTGCGTGCAGCATGCGAAGTCTGACTCGCATGCAGCACACAGGGTCTGACTTGCATGCAGCATGCAAAGTCTGACTCGCATGCAGCACACGGGGTCTGACTTGCGTGCAGCATGCGAAGTCTGACTCGCGTGCAGCACACCATGTCCGACTCATGTGTAGCACTCGAAGTATGACTCGAGTGCAGCGTGCGAAGTATGACTAGCGTGTGACACGCGAGCTCTGACTGATTCCTCGAATGAAAAATGCACACGTGAATGGTACATGTGAGTGTAAACTTAGTCGTGAGCTGTACCGTACGTACATACTCCAGCATTTAGTGACAAAACTTTTTATAAGTCCTCACATTACACAAAAGGCGTACACTCTGCATATTAAGTAGCTATACGTACTATAAGTTAAATCTCAGAGGGTGTGATGGTGATGTGATAAAGAAGCGCTAACAGACTTATGTATACCTATACGTACATTTCTTGATGCACAACACGCCCTCTCGTGAGTATTTACTGCTTACTCGTGAGTACTGTTATATGGTGTGCCTCTATATTCGAGTACCCACGGCATGCAGTAAATATCTTCATATGCATAGCTACGTAGCTTGTGACTCAAACACAAATCGCAAGTTTCGTTTGGATCCTGCGCAAGAACATGAGTGCAATTGTAAACTTGGCCATGAGCTGTACCATATACCGGTACGTAGAACACAATTGGTAGCTATTAGAGTTTTGTTTTTAATACAGTGTACTCACCACAGTACTGTCACCACATAAATGGTCCGGCCATAAGTGGTCCGGGGGGACCATTTATGTTCGACATAATTGGTCCCCCCGGACCACTTATGCCAAAACATAAATGGTCCTATTAAAACATAAATGGTCCGGGTCCATACATGCAGCTGTTGGTATATATAAAGCTAATTGCAACATCTATAGCTAAAGCTACTGAATGATTATCAATGCCTAAAATACTGCCAGGCACGTGTCTATTAGGCTGGGAATAATCACCGAATGTAAAAAGATTGAACTGATGAGAATAATTCTGGAATAGCCGGTGAGGATAGTTTAACTTTTACTATATTATAAACTAACCTTTCTTGCTGATTAGTACAAGAAACTTTAAATCTCTGATAGCTCGGCTATATATATTAAAATTAAGACTGTTGTTTAGTCCCAAGCCATTGTACTGTGACACACACACTCTTGTACAAACTTAAACCCACAATCAAATATTTCTCGTATCTATGGTGACGCCTTATAAACTCTCCGCATACGCGACCTTGTGGTATACGGTTTGGTGAACGGACTGAGCCAGTGCAGCGTTCGTGTCATGTTGTCTCAGCAGCACCATCCTGTAAGTCATAGTATACTATTTATACCTATAGCTAATGCTTACTGTCATTTACTGTGAGCAGAATTTATTGTTTGTTCACCCGGACCATTTATGTTTTGACCGGACCACTTATGACAACATAAATGGTCTGGGGGGACCATTTATGTTCGACATAATTGGTCCGGCCGGACCACTTATGTACCCGGACCAAATATTTCGTTACAGTACTGTTCAGGTCATTGTACTCGCAAGTGATACTTATGAGTAAACAATCGTAATAAGCACATAAAATACACATAAAATTTCCATTGAAACAGCATATCGAACGCTTGGCTTTCACTCGATTGTAAACTTGTGTCTGAACAGTACCGTAGCAAAAAGTGGTGAGTGCACTGCATTAAAAACAAAACTTTAATAGCTACTAATTGTGTTCTACGTGCCAGTTTACAGTAACTACTGTAGATTATTATTGCTTTTTATAAACACTTTTTGTGCGTAGCTACATATGTAATTATTATTACATTACACTTAATTTAATAAAATTATACATTACAGTATATCCTATATTATTATTCCCGATGTGACGTTGTGTGATGTAAGAAACCGCAATGTGTTAAAACTTTTGTAGTAGCTAAACCAAGCAGAATATCACCAAATCACACATGCCAATGTTCATTACTAACACTAAGCTATAAAGTACATATAAGCCCAGGTCATTTTTCCACTGCAGACTATATACATACCTTTAAGTTTGGGCCTATGCACATTAAAGGGTCTAATAATAAGGTTGGGCTGCAACAGACAATAGTAAGGCTGCAACAGATATCCTAGTATTCATTTGCTTGTATGGAAATAGCCTTGTTTACCTGATGCAAGTATGTATAGACCTGTATTACAATTTTTAAACTTGTACATATTACAGATTAACTAGTAAGATGTGGACATGAGTATGTACGCACGTATGGCACACGATAATTCAGTCACATTGTAGTATCATTTTAGTGTTAATAAATACTTCAGTATTCGTATTAAAGCATTCATACGTACGTACATACGTATATCAAGATACTGAAAACTGGCATACCATATAGCGGGTTTTATTTGCAGGGCACAATTTTTTGAATTGTTCATTTACAGTCTAGCAGTAATATTTGCTATTATTAAATTTGCAAACTGTGTGTAATAGCTATGTCTATTGTTGTGTGTACTTACGTATCTCAGCTTAAAATTTGCAAACTCGTGATTCCTCACAAAATTCACACAAATTAGGAGCTCGCAGATAAAACCCGCTATACGGTACGTATTTATTGCAGCCCTACAAGATATTGAACCCCTGGCTACAATGTTTGTCTGTGTGAATATTCAACAGATATTTTCAGGTTGCCTAACACAGATTAGAGGCACCCGCTCCCATTTCTAAAGTAGGATATGCACATTATCTTCACCTTTGGTCTTTGAACCAGTGACTTGCACATACGTATAGTACGCACATATGTATTAGAATATAAAATGTCTTAGTTGAGATTTTTATGTATAAACAATTTATTTTTAAAACAGGCACGCACGCCTGGTTTCCTGAAATTGTTTCGTCTGCGAAGTTGGTATGTGTGTGTGTGTCCGTCCCCCAAGCTATTAAAAACCATTCATGTGAAATTAAGCCTAAATAACCAATCAAACAAATTGTACTGCTTTTCAGTTTCTATATATGACACTTGCTATCAATATTGCTGATGGGGCCCTTAGTAATGAAGTGCTTGTGAGTTACTGCCAAAGAAGAGCAAGGTAATGCTGTGTTAGCCATTCTTTTCATGGTACAAGCCATTTAACCAGCTGTACATTACTAACAAGATGGAGCACTTCAGTTTTAAAAGTGGGCATGCCATTACGGAGCATATAAAACAAAACTGGTCTATAATGTTACACTTGGAATTTCAGCTTAAAATAACTTTATACTATACACATAAATAGCACCAGTGCTTTAATTGAAGCGCCTTATCACGTACGCTTTGTGATTAACACGTTCGAGACCTCTGGTGTGTGCAATTTTATTTTTCTGGTGCCGTTGTTTAGTGTCCAGTTATTGGAGTAGTATAGAGTGACTAAGGTGGATTGGGAAGGGGTACGTAAGTAACAGAATACGTACTAATTTGCTTGTTGAGTTGAGTCAAGGCCTGATCCGTTCTCTTCATAATGAAATAGGTGAAATACTCCCGTACACAGTCGAGAAAGTCCGAAACTCGCATGTAGTAATCCTATACGGGTAATTGGCTCACTCGGGTATGGAACGCAAGTTTTGACTAGTGCCTTGAACTATACACATGAGAAAACGACATGAGTTGTAAACTTGGCCGTGAGCTGTACCGTGGCTAGTACAAAAGTTAGTGCAAGCCTGCTAAAGTAAATCAGGCATTACAAACACGTGCAGTAGGCTCGTATTACGATCAAATAATACGCATATTACAGTCATAATAGGTGCATATAGTAGCAATTTGTAAAAATTCGTAAAACAGTCATTTGCAGTGTAATCATAATCGTATGTACCACTACAAAATGATTACAAAACATTAACTTTTTTTGCTTACTACCATAATATATATCTATAGAACCAATAGGTAGGCTATATGTGTATGTATGTACCTGCTACAATCTGTTCTTTACAGTCTTATAACAAAAGAAATTATTTTACACATGTGCAATGTTACAGATTCGTTTCTTATTGTCCACTGGAAAATTTTCTGTAACAACGTGGGTATACTAGATGAATGGCTACAGTGGATCCTTTTCCAACCCAAACAGAAAAGAAATGAAGGTTAGCTGGCTACTTGTGTAAATATAATAACTGTATAAGAGATAGGTGCCAACCAAGGCGCAAACATGAGAAAAGAGCCAGTAACATACTTGAAAGAGTCCGCGCATGAGAGACCACTCGAGATGGGTCAAGCATCTCTAGAGTCCTCCTCTTAGCAAGTGCATTACTTGTAAGGAGTTTGAAGAAACTCGCTGCAATGCACTAGCGTACGTACGTCTTCAATGACACACGAGTTGGATACAAGCGAGTGTGAAGTTAAATCTGAGCTGTACCGTATTTAGCAGCTATGACCTAATGTATTTACAGTACGTATCATTAAGTACGGTAGTACTTAATAGTAGGGATCGACACGAAAAAACATGGCGTCCAACTTTCACGTGCCTCCATAACTTGCCTCACAATAATTATATTTTTCATGAAAAACCCGACTGAAATCCGTTTGTAACACTATAACAAAACTTTACCTTCGTTAAACTCCGTGAAAAACCTAACAATACGATCAGTAGAGAGATTTGAAAATTTTGAAATCTACCAGAATTTCGTCTGACTGCCGGCCTGCCTGCCGTAAGACCCACTAGCATTAGGAGTATGTATGGCTCCAGATTTCTCACATAACAAAGGAAATCGTGTCCAATTTACGAAACTGCTGTTCCACTGAAGATTCATCCACTGCGCCTTACTGTTTCTTTTCATCCCTCACTATCTTCCTTTTTCTTTGTTTAGCCTGTAGAAAGGCGAGAAAATTATGAAAGAAGGTGTCGATAAACTTGCACCTTCTGCTTTTACGTCACCAAAACAGCCACTTACACACATGACATAATTAGTAATGTGCCGCCATCGTGAACTATAGAGTATGTGCTGATATATAACTTAGACAACATATTTTTGATGTTTTTCAAATATATTTCACTACAATGCAGCTGCTCCACCATGTTAACGCTGTTTTTAACATGCACCTGTAAAAACAATTAAGTAATGTTTTGGCGCCTGGAAGGCGATTACTTTTGCAAGTATGCTATAAAAAGCAAACAAACTAGAATATTTAAAAATTAAAAGGTGAGTAGGGATCACTCTTGCAATGCTAGCTAAAAAAAGTAAGGAAACAAGGGAAAAGATTTTCAAGTGCCATGAGAGAATACTAAAGATTTCAGCATGAGATAATTTATAAAAGTTTAATCCCTAATTTTGGCTCATTTTCAGTATTAAGAGTAAGCCAAATGTAGGGATTAAACTTTTATAAATTATCTCATGCTAGAATCTTTAGTGTTCTCTCATGCCACTTGAAAATCTTTTCCCTTGTTTCCTTACTTTTTTTAGCTAGCATTACAAGAGTGATCCCTACTCACCTTTTTAAATTTTTAATTTTTAAGTATTCTAGTGTAAATTATATTTACAAACATATTCATATAATATAACTAAGATCACATCCATCAATAGTATCAACGGAAAGTGTTGCATAGAACACTGACAAGCAGTTAACTGGTTACATTTCACATGAGTGGCTATTAATGCTATACACACACACAGTGCTTATGATAAGAGTTGAAAATTGTCCAGACATCTGCTTTCCTATTGTAAATTTATTGACTTCCCCATTGATAATGCATAGTAAATTTGTCTGGTCATATTTGGATTGATCGGTCAAACGCCAAAGTTGGCTGGAAAATGTCTGATGACTGGCCATTATCATAAGCCCTGCACACATGCACATGCACACGCATGTACGTATATGTATTTTACATGCACACATATGTAAGCACAGTGGAAAACAGCATCCAGTATACACATCGGCTGTTTTATAAAACTAATAAACTTTGCATATGTAGCTACTATGTCTGCATGTACACATGTATGTACCTGCCATTGTGATTTCAATATCATTAGCCAATTTTACAACATTGGAGACTCCAGATTTTTTCATTACTTGTAGTAACAGAGGTAAGTATTCGTCAGGTCCACGTTCAACAACATGTCTCAGAAGGTAAGTTACTTTCTTAGTATTTGTTTCCTGTGCCATTACACAATCTTCAATGTCCAGAGGAAATAGCCCCGCTGATTTCGCCATTGCAAAAAACACTGTATTGTCAAGTGGCACTTCTTGAATTAATTTCAAATAAAATATTTTAATAGCTTCACTTGCTGCCATTTCCATTATTCACTTTACTACCTGTATTATATGTATATACATAACACATGTGCATATAAAGAATTATAACTATGTATTGAGTATAGATTTAACAATGTAAATACGTATATGGTACTGATTTGTAATGTCCCACTTGTAAAACCTATGTACTGAGTGCATCCATAAAAGTCCTCATTACAAACTTTATCTTATGAGTAATTACCACAACTACCATAGTATAGCATGCATAGTGGATAAGAAGTGAATATTTTCCCTATTGCCATAGCCTCGATCCTTGTGTTTCATGCCCACATTTTAAACTAAAAAATTTAAGTACATATGTAGCTATCAGCTAAACAAAAACAGCCTGGCTGTAAAAAAGTGGAAGAAGCAGCATTACAAATGGTCACAAGTGACCAAAAACTTTGCTATCAGGCAAGAGGCCAAGACATTATAACCTTTTATTAAGAATCTGTTACTTTAATGATATACAATAGTTTACAGGGCATTTTCACAACTATATGATTGGCTGTCACTTGGCCACCTTTACACATAATGATGGTACAAAAAAGATGGCCAAGTGACGAAGCCAATCATAGTTGTGAAGATGCCCTACATGTATAAAGTATTATATATCATTCAAGTAAAAAGATTCTTCCAAAAGTTTATGCAAATCATTGGATATTCCTTTGAGTTATGGCAACTTTTGTACTGCTACGTATGTAAAAGTTTCTCTCCAGTACACTACTGTATATGATTAACTCTTGACTTGTACAGTATACATACCAGAAATGCTGGTGCAAGTTTGATTGAAATCAATGAAAGAATAGGCGAGTTATTAGACAACAAAGTGTGATGTACAGAATGAAAATCTGAAAAAAAATATTCTGGGGTTCACGCAAGTCCTCATAAAGTGTGCGAAGAAAATAAATAAAGAAGAAAGAAGAAAAAACGACTGCTGCATAATTTTCTTAATGAAAGAAGGACTTTACAAGGCTGTAACAGAAGACTGGCTGGACCAATTTCGATGAACTTCAGGTTACTGATTCTTCATTAAATGATGGTATTGATTCTCAAGTAATAAGCGAGTCGGGCAGGAAAAGATGGTTCGTCAGACGTGGTCACACAAACAAGCGCCATAAAACTCACAATGGCCGTTACTCGGGAATGGTGGGCAGACTTCCTCCATCATCAGTATATCAATTCTATATAGTAAGAATATACTACATACATAGTCTATGATAACTACGTAAGTGATACGTAGCTTTCATGGTGGCTTAGTTAGAGCGTTTGCAGTGTTTTTGAGTGTGGTGCTATGTGTAAATAACTCACTCTATTGTCACGTACGTACTGCATAATCTTCTTGACCTTGCAACTCACTACCGTGAGTCTTGATACTACATTGTCAAGTGTTAAAACACCACGTGCATATGTATATCAATTTAGCATTTAGATACGTAGTATTAAGCTCTCTTTGCATGCATGGTTATTACATAAACATCCCAAAATTTATAAGCAATTGCTATATTCTGAACTATGGTAGAAATATTTGTAGAAACATATGACATGTACGTATAAAGACAAGGAATATCACACTATTGTTGAAAGTTGCTACATACCTCTGCAAAAGCTATTACACATAGGCAACTATAGCTACATAGTATCAACCTCAATTTGCAACCACTTTATAACTGCAATATTTCTTAACTCTTGTGCAAACTGGACTACGGTACTGCTCAAAGGTAACGTCGCACTCGCTCGCAATTTTCTTTCGAGTAGACGGAATCACTCGATAGAGCAAAGAGTGGAGCAAGTAGTGAGCCAAGCTAACACTCGACTCGATACTCTAGAATTGACGAGTTTTAACTCTGCTCACTGCGAGGACTCGAAAGAACTTGATACTCCACGCTGTTGAAATGCTCGATCGAGTTCGAGGTGTCTAAGATCCATATCAATCATTACCTGGCTAGCCATAGACTAACATACGGTGTACAATTAAGCCATCAATTTACTGAGCAAAGAAGACAATACGTCCGTATGGCTCGCGTGCTGTTAACTTTGGGCCGGATGGTGATGAAATTATTTGCATCACGTGCATAAATTGTGTGTGGTGCATTATTTGGAGGTACAATGCCACGTCTGTTAGTTGCAATTCGAAAAAGAGTTATTATTCTTCAACGCCAGGGATTTTCTGTTAGGGATATTCAGTGTAGACTAGAAGAGGAAGGTGTTGAAGTGTCTTTACGAAGCCTTCAACGCGAGGTAGTAAGTGATCACAAACGGATTGTGATCGTATTTTATCGTTGATCCGCCAACTAGACTCGAAAGAATGAAATCCCTCCAGCAAGCCAAACTTCACTGGAACAAGTAAATCAATCGAGCGAGTGATATATTACTCGGCACTCGCAGATTTTATACAAGTAGCTAACGCATGCCAGTATGGCGAGCATTTGAGACTCGAGCGAGGGCTCGAGCATAACAGTGGCGAGCCAACTTCACTCAAACTAGTAAATCAATCGAGCGAGTGATATATTACTCGACACTCGCAGATTTTATACAAGTAACGTATGCCAATATGGCGAGACAAGAGTGGCGAGCATTCGAGGCTCGAGCATAGAAGTGGTGAGCGAGTGCGACGTTACCTTTGAGCAGTACCATATTTATAAGTTGTCTAATTACTATTTCAATGGAGATTATTTTAATGGGGTTATATGACAACCCATACAGGTGCATAAGTGCATCATAGTACAAAATCAAGCGCGTGATTGCATCATTAATTTTCTCATCGTTGCTATGATGGCAGTAGTTCTTCACCAGATAGCGACAGCGATAACGAGGTAACTAACCACTCCCAAGTTTATTTTTGGCACGTAGCTACATACGGTACAGCTCAATTTAAACTTGACATTTGCACATGTGTCCTAGGCGAGTCACTCAACAGATTTGTCGGGAAACTCGCGAGTGTCACGCGAACGCACAATCTAGAGCTCAAAATTCGATCCTCCACACGAGTGATGCGCTCGTAAAGTGCGCGGTACAGATTTAATGCAACATCGCACTTGCGAGTGGCAACGCTCGTGTGTGCGAGTACAAACACTCGCAAGTGCTAGTAACAGCATTCACGGGTATAGCAAGTACGTACAAGGCAAAACTATGCTGATATATGCCGCACCCACTTTATAAACTGTAGTACTTCGTCTTACTACTTCAATACAAGCTTCACACGCTCGTATGGCAAGCCGTTTGTTTCAAAAATAATATTTTACAGACTTAGTAAAAACAGTAGGAATTCAATGAGTTGAACCTCACATTCAATTTCTGGACCTCGCGTTCTGAACCTCATGTCGCGTTATACTAGCTTCTGAACCTCAGGTTAGCTACGTATACTGAGCTATACTCAAGTTGTTGAACCTCAGGTTCTAGCTAGCTAATTCTGAACCTCAGGTTGTACGTATCTATAGGAAGCTATTTCTCAACCTGAGGTTCTAATTCTGAACCTGAGGTTCTAATCACAATTATGAACCTCAGGTTATCTCAGGTTACCATGTAGCTAATTCAAAGAGGGCCGGATTGATAGTTAAATTGAGTCCCACTGAAGTATAATTAGCTACAGCATGCATGGTAACTCTGCTGATAGCATAACAATTAAATCATATATAATATACTCCCCTTATGGATATGAAACTGCAGCGCATACCCATACATTTTCCGTTGAAGGTCCTGGTAACATGCAGGTTTCGCGCCTCCATGAAGATAGTTGTCGATAAGCTACCCAGCATGTAATATCCCTTCTCTTTTTGTTCGTTTCCGCCTTCAACATTTTGTAAAATTAATTGTTTTACCCCGAAATTTCGTTTTTTTCGCATGAGTAGACATGTTCTTCAATTCCGTGGTGAAATAAGGTTTGTGCACATATACAGCTCTACCAATAACCTATACAGGGTATGTTGTGATTCTTATACGTGGCCGTAAAGTGTAGAATGCATTGAGCAAGCAATTGAGTCCTTGTCGGTAGAGAAACTTAAGTTTTTCATGTTTAAATGTAAATTTGGTGTCTTTTGGGCACATATTCTCGAAGAGCGTACAGGCTATGCTGTTCAAAATAACAGGGATTACTATTTACACTATATACCGCATAGCGGGTTATTTTCCCTAGGTGCAAATTTTCCTGAATTTCCCGAATGGGCTCGCGACTCAGGAAAATTTATGCTGGGCTGCTTATAAGATTCAATTGTGGGTTTAATGTTGCCATAGCTATTATGGTGCTGTACGTTGGCGCGAGCGTTGACAAGTAGAATGCAAGCATTGTCTTAAGATTGTTTATCTAAGGAGCATGCTAATCAGATCCTAGGATCCATCTAAATCTGAAGTATGAATAGAACAGCGCCTATAATCTCTAACCTAGCTATAAGCGCTTGCGCGAAAACGTGAGAACAACACATTTCATCTATTACTGGAGTCCATTATAATGATCCTGTATAGGTATTGGCACAAATTAAATACTCTACATGTAGTGAACCAACTACTCTATGCATCGTGCACGCGAGACTATGCGTTCGTGATAGTTGCGTAACAGGGACCTGCTAAATTCCCATAAATCTTTGCTAAAATCTTGATAACGCGAGTGTTAGGCTTGTGAATTTCTAAATCGTGAAAATTTCTGCTAAAGCAAAAGCTCAGTATTCAGGAAAATTTGCACCTAGGGAAAATAACCCGCTATACGGTACTGTGTGCAATGCTACGTATATATTATAAAACACAATATCCTTCAAAGAGAATGGCATAACGCTTGAAATGAGCGACAACATTGCATGCTGTTTAAGATTTAAGATTTAAGATTAAATACTGGGCAGTCAGCTCAGCTGGTTTGCCCAGGGGGTAAAAACCCCAACTAGTACAATCACAGATACAACTAATTACAAAAATGTTAGCATCATTTGTTTCCTTGTTGTTCAAAAAACCTCGCATAGTAGTCCACAAGTTCACTGTTTCTTGAAATATTTCTTGCAGTAAAGTAACTAAAGTTCTTTCGTGTCTTTGTGGGGATTCTCGAATCATTAATTGCCATTTTGTCTGGCCGGCTGTACACATACTGGAAGGGGGGCGCGAAACCAGGTTAGTTCTGGTGGCGCTTAGCAGTTTCATATCCATAAGGGGAGTATATTATCTATGATTAAATCATGGAGGTGGAGCATGGGAGATCATGATTCTCTATTTCATTATAATTGTTCTGATCACTGACATTAATTGTGCGAATAATCATTCTGAGAATGCATGCAGGTAGCTAGCTATGATGAGAAACTTATATTCTGGCCTAGCTAGCTATACATATGTATAACTTATGCATTTTACATTTTAGCTACATTTATCACTAAATAGTCACAGTGAAGTACGATATATAGCTATATATATTTCTCATCATACCTGCATTCTCAGCATGGCTGCATGAAACTTTATTATATAATTATTCGCACAAATGATGTTAGAGATCAGAACATATAGCTAATGAAATAATTATAGTGAATAATGATCTCCCATGCTCCACCTCCATGATTTGTTATAGGCTGTAAAATCATGGACTTGTATGGGTTGTTGCATAGCCCCTTTAGCATGAATTTATATAATTGTAAATTTAATAACACAAAAATATCCCATTCTAAGGTATTTGCTTGTGTCACATTGGTTAATATCCTGCAGAAGTTATTATAAATTTTGGTGACAAGTATCAGAAATGGCTAGTCATGGGCACTTTGGAGAGTGCAATAATCATTTAGAGGCCTAGTGTTCCTAAAATTTGCTTTCTTACAAATGACATAAAACTGAAATAAACAACTTGCTGTATGTGTTGCTTTCAGACATACGTACGTACAAGCTGATCCGTACTTTACTATCTTCTGAACCCAAGCATGTAAGCTTAGCTGGCACTACAGTATTAAACAAATGACTGATCACTATCAGCCAAAACCTCTGTTATTGCACAATGTATTAAAAGGGGTGTCTATTGCAATATACGTACGGTACAGCTCAATTTAATGTTGGCAAATCACAAAGCAGGTAAGATGATTTTCATTACGCTCCACTTATATTACTGTACAGCTCGATTTAAACCTTAAGAATACTCGCATGCACCATTGCACACATACTACATCAACAGCAAAAAAATCGTGGCGTGTTTGCGAGTGCATGAGAAATTGATGACGTCTCAACTGCTCACGGAGAGTAAAAAACTTGTCGTGAGTCTAAATAATCATAACCTGAGTGCACTCAACACGTGGCGTCTACTCGAGTATAGTACAGACGCAAGTAAATACACAGCAACGTATGTATGTACCTTGTAACTGGCTGCGAAAGTCCAACTTCTAAGATAAGCTACTACGCGCCCTTCCATTGTCTCTGGTTAAGAACAGAAACGCATACCGTATGGCACAAAATTTTGACGGTGAAAAGTTTTGACGAATTGGGGGTCAAGAATAAATTAACAAGTAAAATTTTGACAAATCTGAGCAAACTTACATGCAAACAGCTATTGGAAGAAAATTATGAATGGTAAAATTTTGACGAATTGCTAAAAATTTATCAAATTCATCAATATTTTCCCCCGTCAAAAGTTTGTGCCATACAGTATCACGTATGCACATGATTCTAAATAATTTTGTGACTTACACGTTTGTCAGCAGGCGCATTTATTTGACAGACACGAAGACTGACAAGATCGATTGGAATAAAGGTAACAATGTTTTGTGTTTGCTTTAGCCTTCTCGTCATAGCTATTATGTCAGTACTCCTTTATGTACACTTTAGATAATACTACGTAACTTACATTGTTACTAGTTTTTAAACCAGGTGCGTGCCAGCCGAAGGCCGGCGCGTGCCTGGTTTCTTGAAATTGTTTTCGTGAAAACGTCAGTAAGTGTGTGTGTGTGTGTGTGTGTGTGTGTGTGTGTGTGCGTGCGTGTGCGTGCGTGTGTCCGCCCCCTAGGCTATTAAAAACCATTCACGTGAAATGAAGCCTGAATAACCAATCAAATAAGTCCTACTGTTTTTCTATGACATTTGCTATTGATATTACTGATGGGCGGGGCCTTAGTAACAAAGCGCGTCGTGAGTTACCGCCGAATAAGAACAAGGAAATGCAGTGTTAGCCGTTCATTACATAGTAAAAGCCGTTTGAACAGCTGTACATTACTAACAAGACGGAGAATTCAGTTTTGAAAGTGGGCGTGCCATGCGGGTTGCGGAGTTTATAATATAAGACTACCCTATAATGTTACAGTAAGGATTTCGGCTTAAAACAACTTTGTACTACTTTTAAAAAAATTTATCACTAAATTACTGGAGTATAAAGCCGGTTTAAACAAAAGAATTAAATTTATATGCGTTACTATGTGCCCCTTAGTGATGAGTCTTTGCTTACATGACTTACTCGTGATGTCTTTAATTACTATTACAATACACTGAATAGCACTTGATCAATAGTGGTTTAACTTACACATCGTCTGGCTATGGTGAATTTTGTAAGTCATACAAAGTCAGTAGTACATAAACATATGTAGCGAGTATTTGCCAATAGGCCAATCGATATTAACATAACTACACAACTTCCAAATCTGCCGACATCACTCACTATAAAATGCTATGAAATTATCATTATAAACATATTTGAGCAGAAATATTATCTCTAACTCCTTTTTTCTTTTAAGTAGAAATAGTAGCTAGATATTTAACCACTACAACAATCATAACATCTCCTCTTTATTATGGTTAATACATTATTATTATTATTATTACTATTACTAGCAGCGATGACATACAACCAAGTACAGTTATTACGAATCAATCACCAGCGAATTATATTATTATTATAGTTTTAGTCGCTGATATTAAAACCATACGTAGGTCACAGTATAGCTATAGTTTCTGAGATCATATAGGCATAACCATAGATATTTAACCCCAGGATTGGAAACTGTCACACGATGAAAACAATATTTCTTTTAGAACAGTCTTCGAATCTTACGTGTGACTAAACCAGAGTTACTACAAGTTCTTCACACAAAATATGATGTCTTGAACATGTACCGCACAATTTTTCTCCCATAAATCGGATTCTAGTTCCCACGGACACTCCTCACCTACAGCATGTATTGTACCGTTTTTACGCATTTCATAGTTCGTTCAAAGAGTTTTAAGTCACTATCTACTTCGTTAAGAATAAGTATGCACCCCACTTGGTCTAAAAATGTACATTTCACTCTTGGTCAAAAGATGTGGCACAAGACGAAAAAGTGGTTTTAACATCAAAGGAATTTGTGGTACCGATTACTCACTTGTTTTGAATTGTATCCTGAGTTATCAACACTTTATGTCCAGGTATTTACCCTGGCGTTAATAATTTCAACATTCTATCATTGACAACATAACTATATCGAGCTAAAAATTAATCTGTGGGTGAGGAGTGTCTGCGTGATGTCACAGTTTCCAATTCCAGGGTTAAATATCTATGACATAACAGTGCAGTAGGTTATAGATTATTTACACTCATGGTGTATGTGTATTCTCATCTAAATATCGCTAGTATATAGTAATTCACATCAGATACACATGAATCACAACTGATAAAATTCAGAGATTACATGGATAGCTTACAACTGAATCAGACTATAGGGCTAGTTGGTAAAAAGTATATATATAGCTGCTATATAATATTGTATTTATTTAACCAATACAAACTAACTTACCACAAAGGTCGTTTGGCATGGCTTCTCAGCCACTGCTAATTTGCCTGCTGAAGCCATTAACCAACGCGGAAGCGCTTCACACAAATTGAACCACACTAGTACACAGTACTATTGCCTTTGTACAGGTTCACTCACGTCACGCCGATATTATACGGAGTTATCCGAAACTCCACATGGTCACCTGGAATAGGCGTTTATTAGAATTTTAGCGATTTTACAAAGAGAGGGAGTTGAACAAAACCCTATATATTAAATGAACACCATTGAATAAGGACCCGATTAAAGGTTAGTATATGCATCTAGGGTGCGCAGTTTCGCTGTTTATTATAAATTACCTAATACTTAATTACCTAAGACTTAATTACCTAATACTTAATTACCTAAGACTTATATACGCCCATTTTTGACGTCACTTTTAACCGCAATTTTTATTATTCTTAGTACTTGGTTGATAACTAGCAACAATGACATACAACCAAGTACAGTCATTACGAATCAATCACCAGCGAATTAGTTTTAGTCGCTGATATTAATACCACAGGTCACAGTATAGCTATAGTTTCTGAGATCATATAGGCATAACAGTGCAGTAGGTTATAGATTATTTACACTCATGGTGTGTATTCTCGTCTATATAATAGAGCTAGTAGTATTATATATGTAGTAATTCACATCAGATACACATGAATCACTACTGATAAAATTCAGTGAATACATGCATAGCTTACAACTGAATCAGACTATAGGGCTAGTTGGTAATAAAGTATATAGCTGCTATATAATATTGTATTTATTTAGCCAATACAAACTAACTTACCACAAAGGTCATTTGGCATGGCTTCTCAGCCACTGCTAATTTGCCTGCTGAAGCCATTAACCAACGCGGAAGCGCTTCACACAAATTGAACCACACTAGCACACAATACTATTGCTATACACTACAACCAAAACATTAAACTTACCTTTGTGCAGGTTCACCACGTCACGCCGATATTATACGGAGTTATCCGAAACTCCACATGGTCACTTAGAATAGGCGTTTATTAGAATTTTAGCAATTTTACAAAGAGAGAGAGTTGAGCAAAACCCTATATATTAAATGAACACCATTGAATAAGGACCCGATTAAAGGTTAGTATATACATCTAGAGTGCGTAGTTTCGCTGTTTTTTTATAAATTACCTAATACTTAATTACATAAGACTTAATTACCTAATACTTAATTACCTAAGACTTATATACGCCCATTTTTGACGTCACTTTTAACCGCAATTTTTATTATTCTTAGTACTTGGTTGATAATTATTATTACAAGCCTGCGGACTACATAACCTAGTATAAGACCAATGTGGTGATTCAGTGGCACAAAAAACCATTGCATGCATTTGTTGAGGATTTATGTTCAACTGATAAAATGTTACAAAAGAAAACTATATAGCTACATACACACATGCAAGAACAATATAACCAATGTATTGTTAACCTAGTATATAAGACCAAGGATGTATACCGGCACTGAAAGATGTCTGCTGTATACAAAGCATTATAAAGAATACTGCCTGACAGGATACTCTATATATGCAAAATGTAAGTTATGTTGAAGGAAAACACATCCCTGGATCATGGACATCTTCAAGTACACAATGAATTAAAACCATCTAATAGAGTAATCAATATCTACTTATCATTAAGTACGGTAGTACTTAATAGTAGGGATTGGTAAGAAATTGTATGGTTTCCCGATTTTTCGCACTTCATAAAACAACCTTCCAATAGACTTTACCCGAAAAAACCGACTGGAATGCATTGCTAAGGCTGTAATGATGCTGTACCTTGGTTAAACGAAGCAACAAGTCAAATATTTCGACCTACAGCCAACTTTGAAAATTTAGAAATTCACCTGTATTTCGTCTGCCAGCCAGCCAGCCAGCCAGCCTGCCTGCCTGCCGTAAGACCCGGTTGCGCTAGGTGTAGGGCTCCAGAACTTTCACACAATAAAGGTAATGGCGGTGGATTTACGAAAATGTTGTTCCGAAGACGATTTACCCACTGCGCCATGGCGATTCCTTTTATCCTTCATTCCCTTCCTTGTTCTTCTATATTCCTAGCAAGGTGTGAATCTCACCTTCGAAGGTGACGATAGCCTGTTACGGCTTCTGCTTATTACGTCACGCTAAAACCTGGCTTGCACGTGATATAATTAGTTACAGTGGCACCATGGCACGATGTTTTCGCGTGTACGCGTGTACTTTATTACATCGTGAACTTGGAGATTATAGCCTTGGACAAATAGCTTTTGCTGTTTTTCGAGCGTTATTTGCTATCACACAGCTGCTTTGCCATGTAAGCGCGTTGTTAACAAGCGCCTGAAAACAAGCATAATTATTACGTAAGCGCCTGTAACATTTGTGCGCCTGCTGAAAGATTATTATGAATGCTTAGCATGTATAAAAAGCAAACAAACTAGAATGATAAAAAATTTAATATTTAAAAGGTAAGTAGGGATTGAACTAATTCAATAGTGCTACAAAAAGTAAGGAAACAAGGAATAAGATTTTGGGACGAGAGAACATTCTGGCATGAGATAATTTATAAAAGTTTAATCCCTACTTTTGGCAAATCTGCTGAAGTGAGCCAAAAGTAGGGATTAAACTTTTATAAATTATCTCATGCCAGAATGTTCTCTCGTCCCAAAATCTTATTCCTTGTTTCCTTACTTTTTGTAGCACTATTGAATTCAATCCCTACTTACCTTTTAAATTTTTAATTTTTTATCATTCTAGTATTATAGCTTTTAAAGTGGAATTAAACTTTTAATATCGTAACAAGCTACTCACTGATACATGAAGTGAACTCAGAAGGTTGAGAACGAATTTCTAGGTCCGAGAACGAATTTCTAGGTCCGAAAACGGGTCCTCTCATCTGCTAACGTATGCGTGTTAGCAACACACGTAACACGGAATTCCGTTTATTCATATACTTGGAGACGAACCGAAGCGTCTGTTTAGGCAGTGTTTACAAGTAAAAACCTTTCGTTTTATACTGAAATGCTTTAGTTTATAAACCATTTGCTTAAGTAGACAAGGATAAGTATTTGAGTTTGAGTCGGCTTTTTCGAGCTGTTTTGATGGCATGCATAGTCCCTGAAATGGCTCCATACTATTTAAACTAATTTGCTGGTGCATTTGTAACACACATCAATCCATTCAGTAGAGCAAGGCGAATCTTTTAAGCCATATTGCAAAGCCATAGGACATGCGAGTCGTTTGCTACGTGTCATTTTCTAGACATTTTCTCATCTCGCGCACGCAAGCCCTCTCACAAGCCATAGAGATGGGCTCACAATTCCAGTGCTATATGTTTGTTTAGCTTAAAACATACATAAATGGATTCGCTGCAGCATAATGAATCCTTTAAACTCTATTTCAGCTTCATACAAGTAACACGGAACCTTTTATGGGGCTATTTCTAACTATGTCATCTGGGCCATTAACAGCAACTTCATATATTTTTGCATGTCATTACAAAAGAGGCTATAACTTGTGTATGCTAGCTCGTACAGATTCAATTCAAAAACCGTTTTATTCTATATATAACAGCGAATCATTTAAACTATACTTCAAGGTGGTAGGTGCTACGGATAGTTCACTACCAGCCATTTACGTGCATTTTCGCAATCGTGAAGGAGGCAAAATGGCGGCATTTTGAAGAAGTCGGGATATCTCAGCATGGGAAGGGTATTTGGCCATCATCTTTTATCATTTTTCTTCTTTCATCAAGACCTTAAAGTTGGTGGTGTTACCTAAAGGATAGCGTTTCTGGTTTAGGCTGTGAATTATTTAATTAATTAATTAATTAATTATCAGATTATTTTTCTTATTAATATTAATAATTAGCAAAGCTCCTTAGGGGTATCAAGCTAATGTGTAATTATTTACTTATAATAGCTATATATGTATGATTACTAGTTGTTGTTTAAATTGATTTAAAGTTAGGTTGTGCAAGTCAGGAATTTGCAAGTTGTTCCATTCCGGGATGGTTCTTGGAAAAAAAGAGTACCGGTAGGTGTTAGATGTTGACTGAGTATGTAGGTATTTCAGTTTGTGCTGGGCTCTTGTAATGGTTAACGGTGATGGTGATGGTAAGTAAATGCTAGGTATTGAAAGAAGATTACTTGTGAGTTTAAACAGCAATACCAGATGGGCATGTTGTCTATACGTTCCTTAAGTGGTGGCCATTTCAAGGCATCTAGGATATCACTAATACTGTCATGGTTAGTTCTCCGCCATGGCTTGTTGAGGACAAAATGGGCAGCACGATGCTGGATCATTTCTAACTTGTGTATGGATGTTTAGTGGTATGGATCCCATATAGGACAGTAGTAGTCCAAGATAGGCAAGACAAAATGCAAGTAACTGGCCTCCCGCAGGGTTCTAGAGGAGCCACGTAAATTCCTCCACAGGAAGCCCAAAATACGGTTGGCCTTGTTACAGACATAGTCCACTTGAGGTTGCCATGACATTCTATGATGAAGGTAGACACCAAGGTATAAATGTTGTTCAAATATCTGCAGGGGAATGCCATTCATTGAGTAGGTGAAATTACTTTTATTGCAAAGAGTAGTGACTTGTATTATGTTGCATTTAGGAATGTTAAATTCCATGTTAAAAGCTCTAGCCCAGGAAGTTAAAGAGTTAAGGTCTTCCTGTAAAATATAATGATTATCCATAGATTGAATAGTTCTGTAAACTAGGCAATCATCGGCAAAAAGTCGAAGTTGGCTTCGGATGTTAAGAGAGATGCATGTCATTAATGTATATTAGAAAAAGAGCTGGGCCAAGAACAGATCCCTGCGGGACTCCCGATGTCACTGAGCATGAAGAGGAGTAAGAGCCCTCAACAACAACCCACTGTGTACGATTATCAAGAAATGATTTTATCCAATCTAGGATATTATCTCTTATGCCATAATATTCCAGTTTGTGGAATAATTTGGAATGGGATACCTTGTCGAACGCCTTAGAAAAGTCAAGTATACCAATATCAGTTTGTAATCTCCTATCAATGGCTTTAGCAAGGTCTGTAGTTGTGAGGAGTAACTGTGACTCACAGGAATGCTTAGATCTAAAGCCGAATTGGGTGTCGAGTAAGATGTTATGAACTTCCAGGTGGTGTATGATATGGCTGACAAGGATATGCTCCATCAACTTACACACGACTGAGGTTAGTGAAATTGGATGATAGTTTATTGGACTTGATTTGTTACCTTTTTTGTAAATAGGAGTTACGTAAGCCTTCTTCCAGTCATTAGGCACGGTTCCACAGTTTAGAGATTGTTGGAACAAATGGGTGTAATTTCACTTGCAGTTTCTTTAAGAAAATATGGGTGGATATTATCAGGGCCAGGAGACTTGTGTATGTTGGATTTGAAAAGGAGACTGTACACTCCTGGTGCAGTTACTTCGAAATCAGGAATAGTGGGATATGGCACATGATTGTTTTCAGAGTCGATTGTACAAGGTTGGTCACTGTCAGTTGTAAAGACAGACTTGAATTGTTTGTTAAGTAATTCAGCTTTTTCAGCTGGAGTAGCAACAACCCTGCCGTCTACAAACTTCAAAGTGCCAATCCCAGTCCTGTCTTGTCTTTTTGACTTGATATAATGCCAAAATGGTTTCTTATTAACAGAGCTGTCAGTGGAGTTTAAAATATTGGTCACGTACTGCTGGTGTGCGTAGCGTAATGATTGTTGAACTTCACTCTGGAGGTTAAATCTGAAACATCTAAAAAAACTCATGATATCATTTCTAATTTTAAGGCTGTTAAACTGATTTCCGCTAGTTTACTGATTTTTGGTGCATAATTTTTGTACAAAACCAAAACTCATGTTTTAGGCACTCCATAGGGAAAGGACCAAAGCCTCATGTTCATCCATGTTCTGTTAGTTATAATAGTGCTTCAGTGCACCTACGTAAGACATAGCTATCTGTATGAAGTACATGTACCTAAGCCTGCCAGGGCAAGAATTGTATAGAGTCAATATTTCATTATTTACTGGATTCTATGCTAGCTATGTAAATAAATAGGCTGGCTGGCTATGCACATTAATAATAGGTTATGCATATTAGGCTATGCACATTAATAATAAATCGATTGATACTCTCTAATAGAACAGTCACTGGTATTGTTTATGACTGCTATATTAGAGAGTATTATAAACCCGGATTTCTTAAGCTTGACCCGGAGAAAAAGTGACCCATTTAACCCGGATATCCGGATTGACTCGACCCGGTTGCAATTCTGATGTATACTCATCGCAATCCGAGTTAGTAGGGTGGTGATCTGGTCGAATGTTGATACAGAGGTGGCTCTGGCAACTAAGGACTGGTCAGTCCAACTGAAGCTCCCAGTCCGCTCCAAAAAAAGGAATGCACAAAAATATTAGAATACATTGTAATTTTAGGGCAATTCATAATTAAAATGGTTACAATGCTCAACATAGCTACATGTACAAGACTAAAAAAGCTATAATATATTGCTAAATACTAAAAAGCTGCATATAGCTAGTTACCTAATAATATATTGTAAAAGCTAAAACTTCCCAAATACTTCTTACCTGCTTGGATTTACCAAATTCACGTTTGGGAAAAATGTTCTTGGTTGGTGAGGCGTAGAGACTTCTAATGAAGTTGCCCGAATGAAGTAACAGCTGAAGAGCACGCGGACGATTCCATCTTTAACATAATCACGTGATATGGGTGTGCAATAAAAAGATATCGGTAATGGATGTATATATTAAAGAACTGCTTTTTGAAAGGTAATTACGTAGTTGATAGCTTTTGTATAGCGATCTTATAGTTTTTGTAATTATAAATTGATATAATATTATTTAACTACGTATGAGAAAATGCAAAAAGTGGACCGGCCCAAACCGTACCAGCCGGTATTCCAGAGCCGCCCCTGTGATAGCCTTCATGGCGATTAAATAGTTACGTTTCTGTCTCATGACTTTCGTAAACACACAGAAAACATAGTGAATACCGTATAGCGGGAAAGTTTAGCGGCGAGAAAGTTTGGGGAATTCATTGGTTATGAGCGTTTGGCGAGGAAAAGTTTGGCGAATGCATAGATTCAGCTATAAGGTAATAATTATAAGTAAAAATCTGGATGGTTTTAGTTTGGCGAATCACGGACGATTTGCCAAATTCGCCAAACTTTCCCGCTATACGGTAGCTGATTTCTTGAGTATGAAATATCGGAGGACCTGCGTACGTATTTCGGTAAAGGTGAGTCTGACCAAAGAGTTATCTTGAAATGCCTCACAAAAACTAATATCGTCAATAAGTGAATTAAATAGCTAGCTAGTTTACTGAACTTCTACAGTATCAGATATATTGATTAAATGGACTTTATTTCTGCGGTATTTTCTAATAAAATTAAATGCATGGGCAGAATGCTTTACTGCCACCTTAATAAAAGGATTTATAGGTTACGATCATGAGTATGATACTATCTCAGTGTCGATTGTAAAATGTAACCCTCTGTATAAAGGGAATCAAGAAGTGGCGAGTATCTCTCATGTCCAACATGATCTTCTGCAGTAAGTTGCGAGTATCCCAGTGTTCCCAAGAAACCTTCTGATGAAAAGGGATGGTAAATCGCGAGTATTACACATATCCAAAGTGGCCTTCTGTATAAAAGGGTTTAGTAAGTCACCAATATCTCGTTTGCCTCACATGACGCTAAGGAATATTAAATTGTGAATATCCCACAGGTCCCTCGTGGCTTTTGTACAAAAGGAATTAGGTGTCATGAGAATATCATGTATAAGAGCGATTTAGCGTTCTTTAAATATGTGGAAGGTTTATGTGTTAGTAGTAATAAAGAATTAATATTAGTTGTTTCTAAAGGAAGAGATGTTGGTGACAAACTTACCTTTTATAGAAAGGATTCAGTTTCAAACATTTGTGTTTAATGTGATTACCACTTTATTGCTGCACGCCGAGTGTTTTATTTCGTGTATAGCTAGCATAAGCAAGGCAATGCTTTAAATGTTTTATAGAATTTTCAAAAGAAACGCTTTGATATAAACATATGCATGCTCGCTGGGAAATGGTGGTAGCTCGATTAGCTAAGTTCAATTCATACAAGTATATCACGTCACTTAGCTATGCCAGCGTCCACAGTATAGTATATAGTGACACGTGATTATTATGTAATACGTACGTATAAATAGACCAATTATTTTTATAATAGCCGCTGTTGTATCTTACTGCTAGTGTGATTGTGATCATTTATATTGTCATACAATATACGCCTTGTATAATAGTAAGGTCACGACACACAGTGCTTTTTAATAGCTAGGCTTGCAGCCACTATATCATGTTCTCTATTTGTGTTGTAGTAACAAATTGGTTTGTACAAGATAGCTACCTCGAAATGAAATGGAAAACTACGTAGCTGTATCACATTGTTTACACTGAGCCTTCATTGCCAGAATCTCTGGTACGTATGTTGTTTACTAAAGCATAAAAGGTTCCATGCATAACTGTATTTTATTTAGCTTTGAAGTTTCATAAAGTACTGTCTGATGAGAATAAAACATTCTTCACACCTTAATTAACTGTATTTTATGGCAAATATTATTGCCCTTTGATCCTCCCAAGCAAAAACATGACCTTCCAAAGAAAAAAATGGCCTAGTTCGCACTTGGTACATAATATTTTGAGAAATGCCATTTCATAATATAAATTAATTAAAACAACCTAATGCCTGTAGCTGGCCGTCATGTATTAGCAGCAATAAACAGAGTAATCCATTAGATTTTGTATAGTTAACCTTGTGAATGGCTGATGGCTGAATTTCAGGGCTTTTGAGATAACTTTTCTCTGGTCCGGAACTGCTTCCATTGTTAGCTAGATGCCTCCTTGGCCTTGTGGTGTGGGTATGGTCTCAATGTGGCTACTTTTGGTGGCTTCTCCTGCTCCAAACTGTGCTGTATGGAAGTCTGAGCCCGTTCCCACCTATCCCCTTACTTCCACCCACCCACCCCCTCGCTCCATCATTGCCAGCTCAATTGGTGCCCAATATATATACAGGCAATAATCTGTTGACTGTGACATCACATGGTCAGCAATATGCCCTCCAAAAAAGCAGACCCACTCACATTGGACCGTGGAGACACTGTGCATTCTGAGATAGTTCTTTAGTGTAGCTATACTCTCTTGTGCAATAAAAGAAATGTCTGGTCGGTTTTTGCAGAGACAGTTACAAATATTATAAGTAGCTACATATAAAACTTGTCAATGATTGAGCACTGACAGCAATATTATGATAATTATGCACATCATAAGTTAAAGGTACAGTAGCTAAATGGTTTAAATATTATTAGCTACATATATGCATACTCACCTGGAGAATTTTCTGGTAAATTAAGATAATAATCGAGTGACAGAGTTCTTGTAGTCATGGGCCTACAACCTGCAAAATAAATAATATTTGTTTATAGTTAACGTTGTAGCTTAAAAACGTATTTGGAATTAAAGTATGAGTAATGCAGGTAGGAAAATTGTAATAGTGCGACTCTGAGGTGCAGACGAGCACTATTACAGTTTTCTGCCTGCATTACAAGAGCTATTATTAGCTAATTCCAAACTGCAGCAGTGTTAACCCACACTGTAAAAATTAATCTAAAACATTTGGGACAATGGCCCTCGCAACACTAATGAAGTGGAGCAAGCCAACTCACTTGCCAAAAATTGTGACAGAAAATACAGTATCACTGTATGGAGCAACTAATGCAATCACTCTATGAGAAGAGCTAAAACAGTTTCTAGAGACATTTCTATATAGCTATACGTAGCCATGTGGGTACCTACTAAGTGATAACACTTTGCACAGATAGAAGAATCTGGTTCACCTTCAAACTCAGACCATGTAAGTGGAGTCTAGGTACGTAAGTAATGGATCCATGGGAAACAGAATGAAAATATATATGCATGATTAGCTATGTAGCTCATTTTTCAGTGCATGCTGCACAGGCCAAAATGGTGTAAGTCCAGAGTCCAGTCCAGCTCAGAGTCTGGATATTGCAATCAAGGTCTATATGCACCAAAGCATACAAAAATTATATTATAGTGATTTGCTTTCAAACGGGTAGAATCAACCTCTCCTTGGCACTATTTTAAATTACAATTATTAAGAAATGACTGTCATAAGTACGTAGCTAAGGAATGACAGTATATGTAGCTATGTAGCTAGCTTATTGCATATTAGCTAATGTGTCTTGCCTATATGAACAATTAATGCTAGTTTTGGCATAACCTGTGCTTGCATGCCTCAAGTTATGTGTAACCATACATTGTTTACTTATTTTGGTTTGTGTTAAGATTGTTATTTTTATGTATATAGATACTAGAACACACACATTCAATATACATACATACATACATACATACATATATACATACATACATACATACATACATACACACACACACACACACACACACACACACACACACACACACACACACACACACACACACACACACACACACACACACACACACACACACACACACACACACACACACACACACACACACACACACACACACACACACACGCGCATGCATACATACATACATACATACATACATACATACATACATACATAATATAGTCGTGTCCACATACATAGCTGCAGCTGCATATCGTTTTTTAGTAGACAAATACAGCTATAGCTATAGCACTTAGTCTAATACAAAGAAAACCTTTAAAGGTGAACTGCAGAGGAAAAATTACCCCATGTTTTTATTTGATAGATAGCTTTAGCTAGTCATGCAGAATGCATAACAACAGTTTTTATAATCTAATTATATGTTGTCTTCGAGTTATCGTTGGTCAAACATTGCAAAACGTCACTTCCGCAAAAATAACCGCAAGTGTTATACCTTTGCGTGACGTCACGGAAGGCCCTAGTATGCGTATTATCAATGGCAGAAAGTGAAGAATGAAGTTGTTACGTGGATCTGATAACGATTCGTTCCTCTCTGGATCTACAAATATCAGTGACGATGACAATGTTTCTGATACATCGGTTTAGGCTGAGTTTGAAGTAGCACCAGTATCGCTTTGCGCCTGAACTAGTGGCAGAAAGTGCCATGAAGACGCCTCAACGGGAAGGTAGATCCTGGCTAATCGGATGGTTTAAGCCCAGAACGGGTTGGATATATACTAATTGGCCTCACAAATATCGTTCACACTGTACCAGGCTTAAAAATTCGGTTGGGTCGGCATTCCCACTTCGTCACTTTCGAAAGTGAACGCCCGCCTTCGAATACAAAGCAGTCCTCCGTGAAGTGATTGGAACACAATAAAGAATGGATAAATGGATCATCCAAATTACTTCTCTGCTCCTTAACGGGTTTTATCCACTACTTTCTTATCATGGCGTCCTTTGAAAAGTTGTGAAGGCTTCAACCTTCTCCTACAATGCTGTCACGACCAGCCGCAATACAACGCCTTGGCATAGCTACTACACTTATATTTAATGCTAATGAATCGTTATAGGTTTAAATATGCTGCTAACATTGCTATACCATAGGTATAATAGGCTCCCCATGGCTATACAAAACTATGTATTTACCTTACGCATGCTACACGAAAGTCCTTCCGTGACGTTTCAGTGGTCACTTCCTGAGATAAAACCGCAAAGGAGAAGTGCTATTTTCAAGTGTCAATTACTACTTAATCCAAGCAAATAATGAAAAAATAATTGATGCCATGCATCACTATGATCAATAAGCTTCCATATGAGCACAAATTATTTTTCCATTGCAGTTGACCTTTAAGCTACCTATACATGCATATATTATATTCATTGACATGTTACATATAATTGCTGATGTGATATGTATCCCTTACACTTTCACTTAACGTCTCATAGCACTGATGATGTATATATTCACTATAGTAATATGTATATATTCCATTTACTATACTTACATCACGATGTTTCCTAGAAATAATGTAGCTAACCATATGTAGGTTAACATAACATGCACTTTCTTGCCCCAATGAAGTCATGTGCTATTTTGTTATTAGTCTATAGTACATATATATATAGCTACGTGTGGTTTTGTGTTTTAGTCACATGATTGAAAAAAAATTAAAGCACACGTATACACATTCTAATCACACATGCATGTAGCTAGCTTTTCTGCTTTATTAGTAGTTTTACAAGAGGTCATCTAATAAAGCTATAGAAAATAACACTGCACATAGCTAGCTATATCTGTATAATATTATAGCTATATAACTGGCTGGCTACAAACAACAAATCAAAACACAAGGGACAATTAAACAGGTTTCGATCAGTGAAAACTGACAACTTGAGGTTTAGCTATAATATAATTAATATAGCTAGCTACGTACACTATTCCTTCTTACTGCTAGCTATATATAGTTAAGGAAAAGACACAAAAATTCCGATTCGAATCGGCCAAATTCGCGGCTATCTAACAGAAAGAAAATTCCACTTGCTATACCGGCGTAGCTAGAACACATCGCTTGGAACAACTAACCTGCGTGGTCATACTTAACTGAGTTAAATTCACTCATTTTCGAATCGGAGTCATAATAAAACAATAGCTAGCTACGTAGCTACTGTCAGGTTCTATGCAATAGCTAGCTACGTAGCTACACGGCACTTGAATGCCAAAATTAATGACTTAATTGAGAAATTAAGTATGTAGCTACGTAGCTAGCTATGTATATAGTCTATACGTAGTTATAGCTGCACATATAAATTACTGCTAAGCAGTATATAATACTTAATATTAACCATAGCTAATCTTATAGCTATTATAAGTAAATAATTACACATTAGCTTGATACCCCTAAGGGGCTTTGCTAATTATTAATAATAATAATAATAATAATATAGTACGCTTTTCATACTTTGAAAAATCTTTCTTTTCCTGCGATAGCTATATAGCCGGCTTTAGCTGCTTGCGCGTGTATGGGTAGATCTATTATTTTATTTGTAGCATGCTAGTATTGTGTATATATATATATACAATACATATATGCACGGATGCATGCATATATCCCGTGTCCGATTGCACATTGAATCATGCATGCAGACGGATGTCATGATAATTCGAGTGATATACGTAGTTAGCCGGATACCCATGCCATTAGCTAGTAGCTACGTACATTTATACGTAAAACATTAGCTAACACATGCACATCTCATGCATGATCAGTCACGAGTGTGGGTGGATAGCTATACTGCTAGCTATATGCAATACCGTGCACACGTGTCCTTTGTCCTAGTACGCTCGTGTGGTGCAGCTTACAGGTTACTCGTGGCGATCACGAAGATAACGTGCGTGTACTACACGCAAATTCTCGTGCAGTTGTGTACAAAAAATACGCGTGTTAGCTACCCGGCCACTCGCGTGTTCAAAGTTTAAATCGAGCTGTACTGTAACTACACTGTACATACGTACGTAGATGCAAGCACTTAGCTATCATGACACCAGGCTTGCCCCACAATGCCATACAATTTAACCTAGTAGTACAAAGCACAAGACCAGCTACGTATAGTGACCATTGGGTGGATATGTTATTGTTCACATCATATAGTAGCTATACACAGCACATGACCAGTGACCACTGGTTATTGTTCACATTATAGCACACAGCACATGACAGCTGACCACTGGGTGGATATGTTATTGTTCACATCATAGTACACAGCATATGACCAGTGACCACTGACTGGGTGGATATGTTATTGTTCACATCATAGTACACAGCACATGACCAGTGACCACTGGGTGGATATGTTATTGCTCACATTATAGCACACAGCACATGACAGCTGACCACTGGGTGGATATGTTATTGTTCACATCATAGTACACAGCATATATGACCATGCAGTGACCACAGGGTGGATATGTTATTGCTCACATCATAGTACAAAGCACATGACCAGTGACCACTTGAGGATATAATTTTATGTTATTACGATACGTAGCTATGCTGGGTAAATATGACCACTGGGTTTGGACTTGTGGACCTGCTTATAGTGGATAAGTGGAGACACCGGACATGGTAAGATGCGGACATGGACGCAGACACGAACTCGAGAGCTTACGTCACGTGATTGACCATGTTGTCTTTTGTTGCAGTGTATTGTAGTTCATTGTGTGAGTTTAATGATTACATTATATTATACATGTAGTTTAACAATTACAGTTTAACAATTATAGTTTATTGATTACATTATATGCCTTCAGTTTTGCCTTGGGGTTGTCTTAATTATGTTTGAGCAGTTGAGTGATGAGTTGGGTGGTGAAGAATTGCCAGAATGTTTTATCACAAGGCATTTGTTTGATTGTGTTAGCTTGTCAAGCGATGAAGAAGTCATTAACACCAAGCGTTGCAAAATGTGAGTTAATATTAACTAAAATGCATGCACTACATCAACGTAATCTTGCACGTAACAGATACGTAATTATTTACGATTTAACAACCCCTTTCAGTTATTGCTATTTGTAGATATTTTGTGTTTTAAAGGGTTGACCCATGCTATGGCAAATGTAATTCAGACAGTGGTAGTGACATAATGATCACATCTGTGGAACCAGGTCATACCTCAGAACAGGAGTCAGGCGGGTAAGTGTACAAGATGTTGAGAAGTGTTGTAATATTTTTTCATAGAGATGTGGATGTAAGGTGAAAGTTATTGATACAACAAAATCTCCAAGTACTGAATTTGTCAAATTGTGTGTTAAGTTATAGTTATATCCCAGCAAGAGTGGGTTATCTTAGTTAATAGCTACCAAAGTCCGAGGCGAAGCCGAGGACAAAGATAACCCATGAGTGCACTGGGATATAACTGGCTTCTATCCCGGTGAATACTCTGGTCTTTTAGCTAGTTTTCTTTGCCAATTCTTATACATTCGTTCAGGAACAACATTGCAAAAGTAGCCTATAATATCGCTACAACTATCCCTATCAATTATAAACTAGGTTATACAATACCTGAAATAGTTTTGCTGCTATTTTAAGTTGAAAATCTTGGTATATTTACATCTGCATCATGTAACCATTGATGATGGGTGTATATGGTAGTTAAACCTCAGCGCGTTGGGGTTTAACTATCATATACACCCTGGCGGCTTCTTTGATCTGTCCACGCACCGGGATAGAAGTTTTCTTATAGAGTCAAACCACAGTGCCCCTGTTCTTACATGACATCAAGCAATTGCCCGTATACATGTACACTCAACCAAACAAGTATTGACTACTCAAGAATGCGTGACAGTGCTTCTGAATTCCAACCTGAAAGATTTATTTATAGCTATGCTCATGATTGCTGTAGAGATGAATGCTGCTTTTATAGTGGATTTGAACAGATTGAGTTCTCTCAGTGACATAAAACGTGATGATATAGGAGTACTATATGGAAGTGGGGTGGTAGCCAAAAGTGTTGGATATCAGTTGACAAAGAAGGCTTTGTATCATTTCTTCAGGAGAAAGAGCCAGGGAAAAATTGCTGGAAACAGTAATATTCACTAAAAGTTAGTCCTGATGTGAAACAGATGATCCTTGTTCTTGAAGGTCAGCCAAGTCTTAATTATTTTTGCCACTTGCAAATGGGTGCCATTCCAGTATGTAGCTAGTGTCTGCATGTACAAACCACTATGAGTCTTAGCTATACATATGTAATTAATAGTGTAGTTACTTAATTGAATGTGTACGTTTTGTTCTGTAGACTGTGAAGGTGACATGCTTAACTTTGCATTTCTCCAGTACTATTTCTCAGGAGAGCACACATTAAAATATGCTCCTCACGGAAACTCTCAATCTAGTGAGCCATAGCTATATTAGAACCATGCTGAGTAGCTACGTTGTGTAAAGTCAAAGAAAAGGCCGGGGAGCTCGAGATTACGGCTAAACGCGCTCTAAAATATCTTAGACTACGATATAGCAAATTTCCAGGGTTACTAAATCACTTAGTCACCTGCATATTCACTTAGTCACCTACACATGTTTACTTAGTCACTTACACGTGTTTACTTTAATAGTGCCCTGCCCTTAGGCAACGACCGACCTGGTCTGGTGCAGCCAGACCCCATCGCGTAACGGATGTGGTCTGGTGACTGGTGACTTACACATACTCCATTCATGCAGCTGGAATGTAATTAAATGCATTAAAATATTAGCTTGGTGTAATGACGTCCACATTTCCGGCAAAAGTTCCGGTGTTTTATAGTGAAGAAACGAATAAAATAGTTATCTGGGGTACGGATAATATTTGTTTCGAGGTTTCTTATAAAGCGCTTCGCCAATTCAGTTGATAAAACATTTTTATCCGATACAAAATCACATTCCACTTTATAAGTTTCGAATACCATCTCGATCTTTAACAAACCTTTATATCATTCCTCGTATCATTCATTGGCTAGTGTTGGTACCAGCCATTTTGCTTACATCACACGTAAATATGCCAATTAAGAAAATACTGTAATCTGATTGGTGCTGCAACTATTGTTGCAGCTCGCACAAGTGCACCTTGCACAACTCACCAGACCTTTTACAGCGAGCGCCCCATCAAAATAATTTAGCGAGCGCGTAAAAGGGTCTGGCTATGCTAGACTACTGTACGACCGACCCATCAAATAAATTTCGACTATACTTTCATGTACAAAACAAATTTCCATTCTTACTAGATAAAGAGTAGTGCGACAAACTTCATTTCGCTGTTTGTAGTCTTCTTTGGCTTATTTGCTCTTGAAGATTTTAAGCGCGTCAACATCGTCAAAAATACACTAGTGCTAGTTGCCAAGTGGGTACCAGGGAAACTTCAAAAGCTCTCAGGAAATCCATAACTAGCTCTTCCACGCTTTTAATGGCGTTTCAAGGTATTATCATGTGATTCTTGTTCAGTGTAGTCTAAATGCTAAACAAAAACACCTTGGGTGTAAAAAAGTGCGAGGCCAATCAGAAGCAGCATTGCAAACAGGTGCGACCAAAAACTTTGATATCAGTTGAGGCCAAGAAGTTACTTATCAAAATCTTTTTCACTACTTGAATGACATACAATAGTTTATAGCATATTTTCACAACTATGATTGGCTTTGTCACTTGGCCACCTTTATTAATAATGATGGTGTGAAAAAGGTGGCCAAGTGACAAAGCCAATCATAGTTGTGAAAATATGCTATAAACTATTGTATGTCATTCAAAGGTGGCCAAGTGACAAAGCCAATCATAGTTGTGAAAATATGCTATAAACTATTGTATGTCATTCAAGTAGTGAAAAAGATTTTGATAAGTAACTTGTTGGCCTCAACTGATATCAAAGTTTTTGGTCACACCTGTTTGCAATGCTGCTTCTGATTGGCCTCGCACTTTTTTTACACCCAAGGTGTTTTTGTTTAGCATATCACTACTTTTTGGAAACAGATGTTAGCTACGTATTACTAGCAAGCAGCAGAGAAGTACTGCATGGCAGAGGCGTAGCTAGGGGTGGGCATGGTGGGGCATTTGCCCGACCGTCACTGATATAACGTTAGATACTTCTGTTAAAATACACTCTGAGAGGAGTGGTATCAGCAGTGTTGTTACGCTGGTGACAAGTCACGTGACAAAAGTAATATCATTTACAAGGGTCATATAGAAGAATTACTGATGAAGCCTCCAGCCTTCAACATGCATGCAGACTGGAGCTTTGAGACAGCTGGATATCAAAGTTAAGCAATGCATGTATAAACGTGTGCCAGGTTATAAAATTAAGCACTTGTGTGAAAAACAGGGTGCCTCCTTACTGTTGGCCTTGTGTATACATGCGATCTTTGTGTGGTTACAAAAATTATTATTATTTCAAACATTATAATAACTAATATATATTTTCAATGTCTAGTAGATGCCCATTCAAGTAATCCAGAGGCACGTGAGCTCGTATAGTCATGATCATCGCTGGATAGTTTCCTGGATCTTTTGATCGAGTACCTATAGCTTCATGCAGCAGCATTTGTTATACATTACATCATAGCTAGGATAGTGTGCATACACTTTTCAAAAGAAGTAAATGCTCACATGAAAGTGGGCATATGTATGCATTAATATATAGCAATGTACTTAGTTGCATGCTTGAACAGTTGCCCGACCATCAAGAAATGGCTGGCTACGCCCCTGCTGCATGGGCATAACTTGTACTTGCTTAGCATACAATATTGTAAATTTAACTTTGAAGCTGAATTTTGAAAAATTCAAGCCTACAATTTTTAAAATTTTCACTACAGAGTGATACATCAATACAGATTGTGTATCTGAAAGTTTATGCAAATCATTTCAAGGGGGTCCAAGTTATGGCAACTATCAACCTGCAGTGTAATAGCTTTTCTCAAATACATTCAAGTGTTTACTTCAGGCTGAAAGTAGTAAGACAGGTAGAGCATACATAGGAAAAGTGCTGATACAAATTTGGCTGAAATCCATAAAGAAATGAGTGAGTTATTAGACAAACAAGTGAATGTACAAAAAGAGAGTTTGAAAAAAACTTCCGGGATTCACGCAAGCTCCCGCAAGCCCACGAAAAAAGTGTGCGATGAAAATGAAAGAAAGAAAGTATTAGAAGAAAAAAACGACGGCCGCGTCAAAAATGGAAGGATTTTATAAGGCCGTATCTGAAGACTGGCTGAACCGATTTCGACGAACTTCAGGTTATTGATTCTTCAAACAATGAAGGTACTAATTCTCGAGTAGCGGGCAAATCGGGCGGGAAGGGATTGTTCGTCGTACGATGGCTGGTACTTAGGAATGGTGGCGCCGACTTCCTCCATTCTCGGTTTATTGATTCTATATAGTAAGAACGTTGTGGGTCTGTGATAACTAAGCGATATAGCTTTCGTGGCGGCTTAGCTACAGCGTTTGCGAGTTTGAGGGAGGTGCTACATGTAAATAACTCACTCAGTGGTCACGTATGCTGCTTCTTCTTGGCCTCGCGACTCACTATCGTAAGTCTTGATAAGTCAGACGCCGCGACCTACGGGAACTAAGCGATTTAGTAACCCTCAGACCCTTAGTAGCGCCCTCGCTACGCTCGGGCGTATGGCAAGCCGTTTGTTTCAAAAATAATATTTTACAGACTTAGCAAAAACAGTAGAAATTCAATGCATGAGTTGAACCTCACGTTCAATTTCTGGACCTCGCGTTTTGATCATGAACCTCACGTCGCGTTCTACTAGCTTCTGAACCTCAGGTTAGCTACTGAGCTACTCAAGTTGTTGAACCTCAGGTTATAGCTAGCTAATTCTGAACCTCAGGTTGTATCTAGGAAGCTATTTCTGAACCTGAGGTTCTAATTCTGAACCTCAGGTTCTAATTCTGAACTAATTCTGAACCTCAGGTTCTAATTCTGAACCTCAAGCAGGTTACTCAGGTTATTATACAATCCAGAGAGGGATTGGCAAATTGAGTCCCATGCATGCATGCACTGAAGTTTAATTACTGCATGCATGGTAGCTAACACTGCTGGTAAACATAACAAATTATGCAGGTGGGAGGTCATAATTTATTATTATTTCATTATTTGCTCGGATCACATGATGAGCCTTAATTGTGTATTCCATTCAGGCGCGGTTCTGAACTTCTGATCTGAACTTAGTGGTAGTGGTTCTGAACTTCTGATCATAAGAGAATTAAGGTCAAGTTAGCTATCTATAGAGTTGAATGTTAAGTAAGCTATATACATATGTAGCTAGTGTGAGATATAAGCTTCAGTATAAGTTAGCTACAGTGCCAGAGAAAGCAATTTCACAAAAAATTCTTCATAACAAATATGAGTAGCTAATCTGTCATGTTCCAGCAAATGGAATTTGGCATAGCTATAGCTTAATGCATGGGCATGACAATGACACCTAGCTAATTGTAAATTGTATCATTGTTAATTAAAGCTATACATATGTAGCTACGTAGTTACGTAGCCAATTAACATTGTAAATCACACTGTATGAAAATTTGTGTTAGCTAGCAATCATAAAACTTTGGTCCAGCAGGTGCAGGATCTGCCAGACCTATTCCGCCACCTCTGAGTTAAGTAGCTGGCTACTCATATCTCTCTCATAATTATTAAGTGTCGATATATTGTAGCTACTTCATAGCTACCTAGCTATAGCTATGTATAATGTTAAATGCATGATATACCAGAATAAAAGTTTCTCATCATAGCTAGCTAGCACATGGCCGCGCCTGAATGGAATACACAATTAAGGCTCATCATGTGATCCGAGCAAATAATGAAATAATAATAAATTATGACCTCCCACCTGCATAATTTGTTATGTTTACCAGCAGTGTTAGCTACCATGCATGCAGTAATTAAACTTCAGTGCATGCATGCATGGGACTCAATTTGCCAATCCCTCTCTGGATTGTATAATAACCTGAGTAACCTGCTTGAGGTTCAGAATTAGAACCTGAGGTTCAGAATTAGTTCAGAATTAGAACCTGAGGTTCAGAATTAGTTCACAATTATAACCTGAGGTTCAGAATTAGAACCTGAGGTTCAGAATTAGAACCTCAGGTTCAGAAATAGCTTCCTAGATACAACCTGAGGTTCAGAATTAGCTAGCTATAACCTGAGGTTCAACAACTTGAGTAGCTCAGTAGCTAACCTGAGGTTCAGAAGCTAGTAGAACGCGACGTGAGGTTCATGATCAAAACGCGAGGTCCAGAAATTGAACGTGAGGTTCAACTCATGCATTGAATTTCTACTGTTTTTGCTCACACTACCAGCAACTTGAGTAATGAAATATCTATTATAATGCCATGAAACGTCAAATGATGCCATAACTCATACCATGAAGCTTTATTTCATGGGTAGTTCATGATACAATGATATACCCATGAAATTTGTACATAAAATTTCATAGGTTCTTCAACTATGAAAATCACATGAATTTAAATTTCATGGTTTTGGGAGATACCATGAATTTTTCTTCAATGCATTCTCCAAATTTCATAGGAGTTTCATGGGTCTGCTGACTATAATCATGATTCTTAAGCTTACCAGTTATATATCCAGCTACTTACATTTTGGTGGTGAGGAAGTTGCTAACTATGGTGCTAATCATTTTTTGATGTGGTTAGGATGATTATAGATAGCTACCTGCCCTTTAACCTCAAGGTTTCCATTTTAGTATGCAAATGTATCTATAGCTATAGTAACATGTGTCATGCATGCAATAGCTTAGCTACACTAATGTTGATAGTGGAGCCACATTTTAGTCTTTTTCTCTGGCTGGAGCACTGACAAATAAACTGGCTGAGAGTGAGAGAAGTAGATAGCTATGTAATAGTTGTCAATTAAAGGTCAACTGCAATGGAAAAATAATTTGTGCTCATATGGAAGCTTATTGATCATAGTGATGCATGGTATCAATTATTTTTTCATTATTTGCTTGGATTAAGTAGTAATTGACACTTGAAAATAGTACTTCTCCTTTGCGGTTTTATCTCAGGAAGTGACCACTGAAACGTCACGGAAGGACTTCCGTGTAGCACGCGTAAGGTAAATACATAGTTTTGTATAGCCATGGGGAGCCTATTATACCTATGGTATAGCAATGTTAGCAGCATATTTAAACCTATAACGATTCATTAGCATTAAATATAAGTGTAGTAGCTATGCCAAGGCGTTGTATTGCGGCTGGTCGTGACAGCATTGTAGGGGAAGGTTGAAGCCTTCACAACTTTTCAAAGGACGCCATGATAAGAAAGTAGTGGATAAAACCCGTTAAGGAGCAGAGAAGTAATTTGGATGATCCATTTATCCATTCTTTATTGTGTTCCAATCACTTCACGGAGCAGGGGCGTAGCTAGGGGGGGGGCATTTGCCCCCCCCCCCCCCCCCCCCCCCCATCACTTATCTTTGCCCCTCCATCAAAGTTGAATGCTTAATCAATTATTCTTTGTAGGCACCAGCTTATTCAGTGACAGTCCATAAATTATTCCTTTAAAGAAATACTAGGCACCAACTTACTAAGCTTAGTATTATTAGTAGATTTTCATTAGATCACGTGAGCAATATATCTGCAGGATTTCCCCTTGGAATTTCCCGTTTATGTTCAATTAATGACACGTGTAGACCTATGTACATCATGTCGAAATGCGTTCACTGTTTGAGTGTAAAAACGATTGCCCAGGGAAGTTCTGGATCAACAGCTACGACCTCGGCGACTACAAAATAATAGAATACAATAACAGCTTTCTCACGTGATTAGCAAAGTTTAAAATTTGAGTACTAAAAATGGCGACAGTGAGTATAAGCGGATGCTCTAGGAGTTATGTGTCTGGACTCTGGAGTAGAGAATAAGTGAAAAGATGTTATTTACAAGCACTGCAACGTGTGATTTGGCAATCATCACTGTCAGGTGAAATGGTGCTCGCCTGTGAAAGGGGTTTGGAATTGGCAAATGGCGTATTAACAGTTATGGATATTGCATGATAACAACTTTTCAGTGGGAATCTGGGAAATTAAAGCGGGTAAGCTATATGGTAGACTTTGGTTGTGTGGGTAGATTGTCTTCACCTAGACGATGTAGCTAGCTACCATATACTAGTCTATATAATATACTGCTTGCTCATGATATATACTGTTCGCTTATGATATATTAATCTATGATCAAAGTAGGACCGGGCCATAGGCTCGCACATCATTGTCTTGTGTCTGAAGACTGAGATCACCAGATGGTCATGTGATCCAGATTTCCATAAGGCAGAAACATCAACTGAATCAAGCTAATCACACCAACCAGCTACTAATGATCTGATGTATGTAGCTATATAATAAACAGCAATTCAATATAATATTACATTAACCTGTGTATAATGGTTAGGTGATACGTGATAGCTAGCTACATATGTAAATGATCTGTTGTATCAATTTTTGCTACACCGCATGTTAGCTAGCCCATCATTGGGTCATTAGCTTTTTGTTTTACAATGATGCGTATGTTATAAGAATGTCTGCTTGGGGCCAAAATGCTATGCCCCCCCATCAGCTAAAGGCTGGCTACGCCCCTGTCGCGGAGGACTGCTTTGTATTCGAAGGCGGGCGTTCACTTTCGAAAGTGACGAAGTGGGAATGCCGACCCAACCGAATTTTTAAGCCTGGTACAGTGTGAACGATATTTGTGAGGCCAATTAGTATATATCCAACCTGTTCTGGGCTTAAACCATCCGATTAGCCAGGATCTACCTTCCCGTTTAGGCGTCTTCATGGCACTTTCTGCCACTAGTTCTGGTGCTACTTCAAACTCAGCCTAAACCGATGTATCAGAAACATTGTCATCGTCACTGATATTTGTAGATCCAGAGAGGAACGAATCGTTATCAGATCCACGTAACAACTTCATTCTTCACTTTCTGCCATTGATAATACGCATACGAGGGTCTTCCGTGACGTCACGCAAAGGTATAACACTTGCGGAAGTGACGTTTTGCAATGCTTGACCAACGATAACTCGAAGACAACATATAATTAGATTATAAAAATTGTTGTTATGCATTCTGCATGACTAGCTAAAGCTATCTATCAAATAAAAACATGGGGTAATTTTTCCTCTGCAGTTCACCTTTAAGCTACGTACATATGTAGCTAGCAACTTGGTCAAAGGGATCTGCATTGTGCATTGCCATTTGGAAAGTTTTGCTCTAAAATGGAATTTAGC
The DNA here is from genome assembly GCA_963930835.1 of Spongia lamella. Lineage (NCBI taxonomy): Eukaryota > Metazoa > Porifera > Demospongiae > Dictyoceratida > Spongiidae > Spongia > Spongia lamella. Next base: position 3,946,864 of record OZ005747.1, read on the forward strand.
ATGTTCTCGATTGTCTCCATCATAAATGCATATAGCTATATATTTATATAATGACTTAGATGTATAGCTACATTACTACTTAGCTACTTGTGTTTAATAGCCATGCTGGGATTGCTTGCTGGTCATGCATATACATGCATTGTCCAGCTTACCTTATTTCTTGCCTTGATTTAAATGTATTGTAGCACACATGCATACTGAACTATATTGTGTACAGCTACATTGCTTATAATGCACCCATGTACAGATAGCTAGCTACTCAGTTATAGATATACGTAACTTGCCAAGAAAACACTTCACCTAACTTTTATCAACAGCAACAAATTCATATAATAGCTATTATGTTTTTGAAAGTGGCACATCTGATTATTAATAAGTTACATCTGTGTATTATTAAAATACAACAACTAGCTACGTACCTTTGTAGCTACGAAGCTAATGATCAAATCTTGTAGTTTATGCAAGCTATCAATGACCACCTGACCCATCATCTAGCTGCATGACCATAATCAGTAAACCTATGTTTGTGGAAAATTCTAGTATACACATGCATGGATGGGATGCCTGACACATGCTAGCTACCTATAGCCATATGCATGAAACCATTCATCTTCTTATTAGCTACGTATATGTATACATGCATACGTAGCTACCACTAATTTCTGTGTACTTGTGTAAAGTGGTCCCACAAGAGATTATACTTATCTCAGTTAAAACCGAGTTACACAAGTGGCTATAGTGGATAGTTTATACGTAGCTACATAATTGCACCGCTGTTAGTTGGTCCCACAAGAAACTGTTGATCTCAGTTAAAACTCTCTGTACACAAATTTTAAAGTATGCCAAAGAGTCCCACAGGAAACCTTCAGTCTCAGTTAAAACCAACTTCAGCAGTGAATTCTGCAGCTAGCTAGCTAGCTACATACGTACGTATGTAGTTAATATTATGAAAATGGTCATACATATAGCTATAACCTTAGGACTAGATTACAGTATATAGTTAAACATACCTTTGCCAAGCATACTTGCATTTTCATACGTAATAGCAAGTACGTATATACAGTAGATAAACTTCACTCAATAAACAGTGAAAATCTGATGAATTCAAAAGTTCCACATACGTATAATTATAGCTACATAGCTACGTAATGCTAAAGATGTGCACATGTATTAGATACGTATGTATGTAACTATGCCAGTGCTAGTAGGCACAACAAAATTCTCACTATCACTCAAGACATGTAGCTGTACAGCTAACCAACTGCATCGGTAGCTATAGTTGTCAGGGTTGCTAAAACAAGCATGAACCTTAACCCAGGCATTGTACTGTAATTAATTAAGTAAATAGCTAGCTACGTATGTTGATTGTTGTTTATAAATAAAACTTCATGGGATTCACTGACTATAGATATAATTATATACGTAGTACCAAGACCAGTGCTACATATGTACCTAGCTACGTATTATACAACTACATATACGTATGTAGCTAGTATACTTTCACTACTTAATATCTATAGGTACGTACATAACTAAACTGTATTCATTAATTATACTCTCAGAAAAACTACACGTACACTTTCTGATGATTAGTCGGAAATAGTGCTTTCAAGTTCCAGCCATTAAATACGTAATTTAATCTGTTTGATGCATAACTATCAATAAATTATCAAAATGGTAGCTATATAGCTATATGCCATCCGATATAACAGACTGGACAGATTGGCATCACACCACTTATATCATTAAGTACGGTAGTACTTAATAGTAGGGATCGACACAAAAAAACATGGCGTCAAACTTTCACGCGCCTCCATAACTCGCCTCACAATATACTTTTCACGAAATAATGACTAAAATCCTTTTGTATAACACTATAACAAAACTGTACCTTTGTTAAACTCTGTGAAAAACCTAACAATACGATCAGTAGAGAGATTTGAAAATTGTGAAATCTACTAGAATTTTGTCTGACTGCCTGCCGTAAGACCCACTAGCACTAGGAGGATGGCTCCAGATTTCTCACACAACAAAGGAAATCATGTCCGATTTACGAAACTGCTGTTCCACTGAAGATTCATCCACTGCGCCTTACTGTTTCTTTTCATCCCTTATCTTCCTTTTTCTTCGTTTAGTCTGTAGAAAGGTGAGAAAATTATGAAAGAAGGTGTTGATCGGCTTGCACCTTCTGCTTTAACATCATCAAAACAGCCACATACGTAGCTATATATGCTTTATTATTTAAAAGTTGTGGTAAAAAGTACCAGAATACTCCATTGTCCCAATGGAGCTTCCGTAGCTTTACCATTGTCATGTACAATACGTACATACTGTGTGGCCCAAAATTTTGACGGTGGAAACTTTTGATGTATTGGGCCGGGGGCTAGGAAAATTTTGATAAATAAAGTTTTGACGAATTGTAGCTATCAGCCTTACATGCAAACAGCTATTGGTAAAGAAAATTTTGAATGGTACGAATTGCAAAGAATTTCTCAAATTCATCAATATTTCCCGTGACAAAAGTTTGCACCGTCAGTAGCTAGCTATATACATAGCTATGATAAATGAAATAATTATAAGCTCACCTTAATAATAATAGTGTATTGTGGTTAAATTTATATGTATAGCTTTACGTATGTATGTAGGAATAGTTACAGCCATCTGTAATTAGATGTTTTCATTACCTATGTATTTATAACTAATTACGTAGCTACGTATAACTATATGTACGTAGCTTTGCATAAACTACAAATCCTATACTTATGCAGTGTACACTTATGGCTTTATTGTAACATGCAAGCATACAGTTAACAAACATAAAATTAATGCATGTGTATATGGTAGCTATATGTGTAGAACTATATTTTACGTTTATATACTTTGAAATTCGTTACTTTTTGAGATCTGACATGGATGTCGCACATACGTAGTTACACAACACAAAGCATTAAGATGTGTGCACATTATAGCTAGCATTAATTATTTATAATATGCATATTTACGTATATATGTAAGTTTGTATGGCTGTAGCTACGTAGCCATTAGGAAACAAATGTATTTTAAAGTTATAGCTATTGTATGTAGTTAGCTACCTATGTGCACCCAGCCTTTTGCCAAGTAGCTACTTACCTATTCATAGCAACAATTCAAAGGCACATCCAACCATCTTCTAAATGATTTCTACAAAACCTACATAAAATTATTAATTTAGGTGAAGATAATACGCTATTTGAATTATATAATTATGTAAGCCTTAGCTATAGCTACGTACATACGTATGTATAACCAAAACTTTTATTTTTACTAATCTTAATAATAGCTATAGAAATGTATAACTGTTAGTTGGTCCCACAGGAAACTGTTGATCTCAGTTAAAACTCTCTGTGCACAAGCAAATGTTAAATTTGAACTTGCGCCAGCATGTCCCACAATTAAGAGACATACGTACACTGCACAAAATATCAAATTTTCTTATCGCAGGAAAGGTGAGGGATTGAGAGTGAATGTGGCTCAATCCTACATCTTTCCTGTGCTAAGAAATTTATACAGCCACAGGGCCACCCCATCAGGAGCATTCCAAAGATAATTGTTTAGTAAGCATCTTACCATTATACACAATCCTGCACTGCACTACCACGTGTTTGCAATGAAACCTATGTAATCTCCTCAAGTCACACAACATCGTATCTAATAGCTCCCCTAACAAAATCTGCTTAGGTATGTGATCGTCATCCTCCCCACATGACTTAGCCTCCTCAACATATGCAATGTTACACATCCATCCCTTCAGTCTGCTAAGCCCAAATCTCAATTGCTCAAGCTCATTACACTGCAGGTGATGAGATATCCCAAGGATGCATCTGATGGGGAAGGGACTAGCACCCCGCAGGAGGGCTGCACAGGCCTCATGGATGATGGTGTGCACTGGGCGCCCGAAGTCCCACCAGAACCTAAACCATTATGTGAGACATGTACAACTTGACATTTGCTTCCCCAGCTATTGCCAGGTCCCCATTAATACAGCTGGGTGGACTGGAGCAATGTGAGTAAAGTTCCTTGCTCAAAGAAACAACAGCAGCAGCAGCTGGGCATCGAACTTGCGACTTCTCAATCAGCAAGCCGACACTCTAACCACAGGATACTGCTGCCTCACAACACACACACACACACACACACACACACACACACACACACACACACACACACACACACACACACACACACACACACACACACACACACACACACACACACACACACACACACACACACACACACGCCACACATACACACACACACATACATACATACACACACACCATACACACACACACACACACACACACACACACACACACACACACACACACACACACACACACACACACACACACACACACACACACACCCACACCCACACATACACGCACATACTTGCTAGTACAATTACATACATATGCATGCAATATACACACATCACACACATTCACTGACACATACGTATCGCACAAAATGTATACACGTAGTCACAAGCACATGACATGCACAGCTACATATGAAATATGAAATATGATTACACAATTGGTAGGCTATTTAATTGACATTATGAAGCACATGTACAGCTATAGCTATGTAATATTATTAAAGACTACGTATAACAACTAATAAAATAGATTGTGAATAAAGGTCTTTAAATCTAAGGTTGATGGTCGTTGATTACATAAATATTCCATACAATGTCCACTAGTAGATTCTAAAGCAGGGACATGCATTATATTATCATTAATCATCTTGATTATCCTTCCCAGAGCATAGATGTCACTTTTTTCGCTTTGTTTACAATGGCCATTAATCAAATCAGGAGCTACATGTGGATACTTTTTTGTATGTTCTTTTCTCTTTGCATCATTTGCTATATAATAAGCCTTAGCATGCTTTGTGAAACAACCCTTCCCAAGATCAATAAGAACACTCCGTGCTTCCCCTGCTTTCCCTTCTATTACTATGTTGTTTGCTTTAATATCATTGTGCAATATTGTTTTGCAGTGTAAATAATCTGTAGCTAAAATGATGCCGTATAGTATTTTCTTCCAATCATCTGATGTTAAAGAAACTGGAGAAACACCACAGTCAATACAAAGCATTGAATGAAGTGTAACAGAGTGATCATTCATAGTATGCAAGCTCAATATAATGATTTTTGGCTGATGTACGACACCATACAACCATGGTAAATTTGCATGACAACAGTGAGAAAGTAAGGTAGCTTCAACAGCAAATGTAGACTCATAAGTTGCTCCATCTCTAAATATTTTAATGCACGTATTTAAATGAGCAAGTGTTGCTTTTATACATTTGCCAAATGTTCCTTCACCAAGAATATTAGCTTTGTCAAACTGTAAATCTTCATATGAAATTAATTTAACCGAGGGTGGAATTACATACTGTTGAACCTTATAATTAGCGGTACTTAATCTTGTTTTTGTTCCACATACAGTTTGTCGCGGCACAAATCTATGCATGTATATACAAAAAAATATAATTCATTAGACAGTTGGCTACGTAGTTATAAATGTAGCTCTAAATGTGACTGGACTTGTGAAAACATGCATAGTTCACATATCCAATTTTCAACTTTAAATCTGTTATCAATACGTAGCTAGTAGCTACATAGATATACTTGAAACTTGTAGGGTTTGTAAAGCTACTCCACCATCCCTGCAAATTTCAGTCATTTGCGGTTTTTACCAGATCTTCAATGAACAAAATTGGATAGCTATGTGAACTATGCACATTTCTCAAATTTGGTTACACAAATATATACATACGTACGTACATACAGATACATACACACCATAAATATATATATATATACACGTAGCTATATGTACTATACATTTCAAACAATTCACAAAAACACTAGACTAATGAAGTCACATATACACACCAATAAAACGTAGCTATAGTCTAGCAGTAATATTTGAATTTGCGAACTGCGTGACAGCTACATACGTAGAAAAGTCTGTACTTATCTCAGTTTAAAATTTGCAAGCTTGTAATTCCTCACAAAATTCGCACAAATTAGGACCTCGTAAATAAAACCCGCTATATGGTATGTAGCCACATAGCCATGTAGCTACGTAGCTATGTAGCAAAATTTATATGCATTTATTTGTGTACCTACGTACATATGCACATTAGCGTGACAGCCTTTGGATTAATAATAAGTATTAACTATTGCGACAAAATTTTATCATCTAGCTATACACAAATATATATTTAATTTTGCAACCCTGTACCAATGTACCTCTAGCGTACAAGTCAACCCAAAATAGCTATTTCTGCATTAATCTGATAGTTCTACGCACGTATGTAGTTATCCCTCCTCAGACATATTAGGTTGTTTAACCAAAGTACATTTCAAGGTACAATTGGTTTTTTCGAAATTCCGTTTCACGCATATTGGTAGATTCGTGAAATTAAAGTGCTCAAAAAAATAAGAAAAAACCAAAAAGCACCATATATACAAATTATGTAGCTACCACTTGGGAAGGCCATTCGTAAAAATAAAATCACAAAAAAGCTGAAAATCAGGCATTTGCGGAATATAAGTAGCTACGTACCTTGAAAATAACCAACTAGCTACATGGTAGCTATGTAGGTTTTCTGAAATTTGTGGTCACATAACTACGTAGCTTTTCTTCTTTGCGCAATATACGTAGTTAGGAAAATCTATAATCTACACACAAGTGAAATAATAACTTTGCAGCCCAGCAACTCTAATCTACAAGCCAATTAACCAAAAGTACTTCTGCAGTAATTCAATGTATCGCTAACTAGTCAAACATATATTTCAAGCTAAACCGCTTGAATTAAATTATAGCTATTTGGAATTATTTTATTTTATTCGGTCAGTAGCTAGCTACATAGAAAAGTAAGTGTTATGTAGCTACTATTGTTTATAATACATACCAATGATTGATTTATTGGTAAATTTCATTGCACGAATTGTTTAGAACATAAGAACATTTTTGATTGAAAACCAGCCTAACAGCAAGTTATACCCCAGTACACTTGTACAATATCTTAGTTATTGGCTAGCTATAGCTATATTCTATCTTGTGTAGCTAGCCAGATGGTAGGTTTTCCAAAATCCGCTCACATAGCCATTTAGCTAATAGGTACAGCTATAGCTATATATGTATATTATAGTTACGTATATAGCTAGCTACATATATGTATATACATAGCTAGTTGGCTGACTCATTGAAATGTCGTATCTTGCCTGAAATTGATTCGCGGCAACTCAGTAATTTTACGTTGACTCAATATCAATTCCGGAAATTGATTCCTATCAAATGCAAGAGGATCCCACGCTTTCAAACCACTGAAATCAGATTTGAAATCAAGAAATGTGACATAACAGATTTTGAAATCTCGTCACAATACACAAATACGTAGCTACTTACCGGTATATCAGTGTACGTAGCTACTTAATATCGAGCCGCTAACCTTTTGATTTTAGGGTTTGTAGTTGTTAATGATCTATCACAAGCCTTCTTTTTATTCACTCTTTGATTGCCCTGATTATGAGTTTTCAAGTCTTCCTGCAATTCTTTTATCTTTTTAAGGAGCCTTTGTTTTCTACCGGGGAGCTTCTTTTTTCTTTTAGAAACTTTTGTAAATGGTGGACATGCCTCAGAAATTCGTTTGGTTTGTGGCACCACATCTTCGCCGAGAGCTTCACCGTGCTCCATCACCCGCCACAAGTAAAATTTGCGCAAACATCACGTGACAACCATTGAGGTAGGTCGGGCGCCGCGATACTACTATTAAGGCTGATAATTGCATGCATGTTCGTTATAGCTTACCACAGCATACAACTAATTACTGACACGTGAATCTACATAGCTATCCTTGAATTTACTACACCTGTGTGTCAGTGTATCGCGCGCGCGCGCGCGCTGTGTGTGTGTGTGTGTGTGTGTGTGTGTGTGTGTGTGTGTGTGTGTGTGTGTGTGTGTGTGTGTGTGTGTGTGTGTGTGTGTGTGTGTGTGTGTGTGTGTGTGTGTGTGTGTGTGTGTGTGCGTGTGCGTGTGTGTGTAGGTAGCTATCCTACTGAGTAGCTAGCAGTTCAGAATAGCCACTCACTAGCTGTTTAAGCACTTTCTCAGCTAATATTATAATCATGTCATAAGCTACATGACTACCATAAATTGCTCATATAGTAACTACTAGATAGCTATAAACCATAAGTAGATTATGATCTGTCTAGTGGTGCAGACATGGTGTCTCTCTGAGATGATGAAACACTTATCGCTCCATGGTTACTGAAAACCAGATGTCTGTTTTCTTTCTTGTGGAAAGCATAGGAACAAGCTAGCTATGTGTATAACTATATGCTTTCTAAGATGAAAATAATTGATAACATAATATAATTATAGTATAGGTACGTACTGTACATAGCTACATAATATAAAACATATACGTATATAATATACAACTACGATAGCTATAGTTATCTAACTTCCATTAATGTTAAGTGGCTAGCTAGCTAGCTATATGCATGCAAAAAGTTCAGATGATCTTTACTAATTATAGTAATTTAGAAACCAAATTCTGGAAGCTTCCTTTTCAATACTTACAATTAACGGAGAAGAAACCTCTTCTAAAACAAAAAAACTTTTCATTTTTACAGTGTCAGAAGTATACCACATTGCAACCTCTGCATCATAGGATGAAGAATCAAATATATTAACTTCACAAATAATTGTACTTTCTTTGACAAATGAATGTGAGTACAGTCTTAAAATCTGACCAAATTGTGGATGCAATGTATCAACATGATTTATTGATATGTATGATGATGATACTCGACTTTTATGTTTCTCAAAATTTGCTGCTGCATAAGTAATCCATCTTCCAGTAGCTGTACTCTTAATTTGTACATTCTTAATAGGGGATACTTGTAAGGTAAGTCCAGTTAGTGGTGAGTTTGATTGAAGTTTAGCATAATGTGCTTTCAACCATGGCATCTGATCACTAGGTAGTTCTTGAATGCTATTGCCTTGTATAAATGAAAGTTTAACTGTTTCTTCAGAGCAAATTTTGCTATCAGTATGGCTGCACCACTCATAAACCTATACAGATGGATAAATACATGGGTGCATGATCTCATATCCACAATCAATCAAAATGACATTATGGTTGTGACTACATAAGTCACCTTATGGCAACTAGTCATGCTATGTCACTATACAGGTGACTGGTCATAAAAACATTTTTATGTTACAAGGTCCTTAAATTTCATCAGCTACGTACGTATCTTACATGCATTAGTAACAATACTCTGAAACTAGCTACATGATGGGATAAGCTAAGTATGTGGGCATAGCTACTGATCAGAGCTATGAGAAAATAAGAAGCTCTATAAAGCTGTACTTGTGTGGCTTATTCACCTTCTCATGAAAGTATGTGACCTCATAATCAGGTTAAGCTGCTATATAGCTAATTCATTTTGTTCTTATCAACAGTGGCTTTAAAGGAAGAATGATCTAACAATAAATGGGTTTAGCAATAATAAATTTTAGCATCATGAGCTATGTAGCTACATATGTAGTTCTATTTAGCATACCTGTAAGTTAGTCAGATACATACCGTACGTATATAGCTACATCTACATTAATGTATTAGTATTCCTGAGTTCTTATATTATATCTATCAGCTAATTATGCAATAAACAAAATTAGCTCTAAGTAGCTAATCAGTTACAAAGCTGCATTGCTACATCCAGTGACAGTCAGTATATACAGTACTGTATATACGTATATATGACCTGTAGCTACACGTGTAGCTAAATACCGATAGCTACAAATTTCATCACTTCACACTACATAGCAAATTAAACTTCTAGCTAATTTTTTGATTACCTGAAATTAATTAGTATGTAACTATCTAGCTAGCTATATATATTAATTTAGTGTACATTTCAAAATATTCTACAGTTGATCTTTGTAAAACTACACAGTTAGGTAACTATGTTGCTAGCTATATGGCTTTAGTCTCATTTGACTTCTGGCTAACGCATATATATGGTTGCCAAACATATGTTAGGTAGCTACATCACAGTATGAATAACCACTTTCAAGCTTACTCGATAAGTTTCAAGCACAGTAGCTTCTGGAGAAGATCTATTCAGGACACGCCGGCATATCCAGCTGTTGAAACGTTCAAATGGGAACATCCATGTTCCATAAACTGGACCAAAATTTTGCATTTGTTCAATGATATGTCTCATTAAGTGTAGTGAAATAACCTGAAGAAAGAAAGCTGATAGCTAGCTATTGCATGCTTAAGGTACATATGTAATATGCATGCTATTCATATTAGCATTTCAGTAGCTACGTACATACGTACATTGATTTTACATACATAGCTAGTTACATATGTAGCTACAGTATGTAACATTTGCTTACTTGAATTGTAATAGGCATATCTTTTTCAAGCATAGCAAATGCTTCATTGGCTTCAGTTAATAAATCTGGTGTTTTAGTTATGTTTTGCTTTTCTGAAAACATCTTACTACACACATTCAAAAACATGAATATAGCCTCTCTCTGTTTGATCCCTAGAAGTCCTCTTAAACAATATTTCATGATTCCTTGAGATGCTATCTACAATATAATAGACAATAATGATTTTAATAATCATCATTTTTATTTCATACATATCTAGCCTATATCTGCTGCTACATATATATGTATACATATAGCTACATAGCTATCAGTACCTATATGGCTTTTATACACTTATAGCTACCCACCTGCTTCCAATCATGTGATTTTAAACCAGAAGCTTTAGAAAACAATTTACCAGGGACAAAATCTATATGCACAGGAGTTATTATGTTCTCAGATCTTTGATTTGCCAAGTTGATATCCTTCGTTGACAAGCTATATGTTACAATTGGTTCTTTCCGGTTGACTTTACTTTTGCATGTTGTTGGATTCATGCCAAAGTTTCTGCCTAAATTTATTTCACAAGTTCTGCATTTTGTAGTGTCATCTTTGCCTATAATTAATTCATAAAGGTTTACTACAGCATCTTTGATGGCATGCATAGCATCAGGAGCTGTTTGGTGAATAATATCATGGTTTGGAAGGTTCAGTAGTGGATATTCTCCTTTGCATCCAGTAGCTTTTGTGATCAGGCTGGCATCTGCATTTGTCCTAGGCAATACACATATACTAGCTACATAATCCGCAATATAATTCAGTAGCTAGCTGCATATATACATAGTTACCTACATAGCTATGCCAGTGGCTGTATATATAATTAACTTACTTAGCATTATCTACAGCTTTGTGATAAATTTTTATAGAATCAAAATTCCGTTTTGGTGGTGCTATGCTTAGCTCTTCTTGTTTGGATGGAAACTCCACTGTTTCATTCCGAAGTGATGAATCTATAGGTAAATATCTCCTATTGTCTAGATACACAACTTTTTGTAGATCTTTGTTGTAGGTCCCTATATTGATAGAAATAACAGCATTATTACTATTTAGGTACAGTTATAGCGATGTGTGCACCGCTAAAGTTGCACATGATACAGTATGCACGCAAAGATATTTAGCTAGCTGGTTAGCTACTAATGTACATACCTACAATATCACACCATATGCATCCTTTGTAAGCTCCTGAACCTGACAGTTTAAAAACCTTTCCAATCCCTGGATAATCCAAAATGTGCAATATTATTTCAATCTTCAAACTGAATACTTTTTCTTGATAAGCATCATAAATTTGCTTATTTTGCAAATCAAGTAATTCGTCAACAATTACTTCTAAATACGGATCCAAAGTTTTTGGCTCCTGTTTACCGTTTCCTGGTATTATGCCTAACAATAATATGTTTTCAAACAGATTTCTTCTATCACGTGGCAAATTAAGTAAAGTCATCATGATTGGCCACATTGAATAAGAAACTCTCAAGTCATAGTGGCTAAATGGATTGACCCCATCAGTACAAAAAGCAAGGGAAATTCCACGTTTGTCTCCTTTAAATATGCCACTGTTCGAATATAAGGATTTCCAATATGGAGAATCTTGTATGTCATAAACATTTGTAAAGCTTTCTAAGGATGACCCATGATGCATTTGCAATATTTTTGCCATTGTTTTGTCTTTAAACATTCGTTCAATTCGAGGACCAAGTGGTAAATAAATAAACTTTCTGTTAGGAATATTGGCTTGTTTATATCTAGGGCTTTTACAGTGTGGGCAGTGTGTGCTTTCTGCATAGCAGTTACGAAACAAAATGCAATCATTGGGACAGGCATGAAATACTAATGGTTTCAAAAGCAAAGGTTGTATTAGTTTATGTGCTGATCTATAGCATTTAGGTAGTATATTTTCTTTTGGCAAAAGACTGTGTTGCTTGTATAGCATTTCAGATAGTGCATTTTTACTTGTGCTTGGATGGGAAGTAAACCATTTAAATGTTTTGGCCACTGCCTCCACAACTGTAATATTCGATCCATTATACAATGGTAAATCATCACCAAGGCTGGAAGTGATATCACCAGAATTGCTGTTATCCAAAATAAGTGGTAACATAACATCATCTTCATTAGTATTCATTATAGTTACATCAGATCCAGAAGCACCAACTATAATATCCTAAGAAGTGTATAATAGTATTATTGCTACGTACCTATCAGTATCTACATGTAGCTAGGTAGCTATTTTTTAACTTGAAAGATTGTGGAGCCGGTCCAAGTACTCTTAGTTGACATGTAGCTATAGCTATGTATATCTAGATGTATAAAATTACTACTTAACTGATTTACATTCTAGGGAATCTATTTAGTTACGTATTGTCCAAGCATGTTTGAAACATACGTAGTTATAACAATTAGTAAGGGGTGTAGCTATACGTACATATAGTTAGATATAGCAATATAACTAATAGGAAAATAGAACTCACAGCTATTTCTGTAGTATCCTCATGCTCTTTATCTGAAAATAAATTAACGTTGTCATCATTATTGGAAGAGGTTAGGAATTCTTGATCACTTTGTATTTCAGATGTCAAGAGAGGTTCATTTTCTTCTGTTAAGAACAATGAACTTGCCGATTCACTGAGTTCCAAACCCTTTTCATTTAAGCCATGCCATTCAGATCCTTGTAACTATACATGGTACATAACAGTTACACATTCATGTGTCATAGCTATGTAGCTATAGCTAAGCTAGTAGCAATATAACACATGTGTGTGTGTGTGTGTATGTGTGTGTGTGTGTGTGTGTGTGTGTGTGTGTGTGTGTGTGTGTGTGTGTGTGTGTGTGTGTGTGTGTGTGTGTGTGTGTGTGTGTGTGTGTGTGTGTGTGTGTGTGTGTGTGTGTGTGTGTGTGTGTGTGTGTGTGTGTGTGTGTGTGTGTGTGTGTGTGTGTGTGTGTGTGTGTGTGTGTGTGTGTGTGTGTGTGTGTGTGTGTGTGTGTGTGTGTGTGTGTGTGTGTGTGTGTGTGTGTGTGTGTGTGTGTGTGTGTGTGTGTGTGTGTGTGTGTGTGTGTGTGTGTGTGTGTGTATGAAGTCCATAAATATCAAGAAACAGTCACTTAGCCAAAACGTAGCTAGCTATACGTATGTACATGCACACAAATGCAATACAGTGCATGATGCATATGACTCGCTATATAGCTACGTACATTAGGTAGCTACGTAGATCGTGTATACGTAGCTTATATAGCTAGGTACAGCTTGAGCTAGCTAACTAGCTATATTATGTACAGCTAGTCACGTACGTATAGCTATAAGCTTGATAGCTATAGCTAGCTATACGAGCGCCATTTTTCGAACTTACGATATCTGTATCGGCCTCTTCATAATCGTCAAGTAACTGATCATGATCATACTCTCCGAGGGGTAAGCTTGAGTTGCTATCATCTAGTCTGCTCAATAACTGGCTGTGGTTGGTTAAAATTCAGAGCAACACACTTTTGTGTTCTGAACGATGTTTCTGAAACTCCCCTAAGAGAAGAGGGGACATGGTGTTTACGGCTGCTTTGTTCCACTGTGACACCACTAGGAATCTTTGGCATAAACTGTCTGGTGTGCTTTCGTCGAGTATATCTCGAAACTTGTTTACCTTTGCAGCTAGTCAGTGCAAGGACACGGAACTGTATTTTCGCTCATAGTCGCGGTCAAATAATTAATCCAAAAATTTTACTTAGCTAGCTAGCTATATATAGTTGTATTTTTTTAGATCACGTACGTAGCTATACCCACTAACTTCCGGTGATTAGCGTATAGTACTAGTGCTACCATATATTTAGTTGGATCACGTGTTATCTTAGCGCGAGATTTTGAAGTTTTTGGGTTTAAACTCGGCAGGTTATAGTGACACTGTATGGCTAGTTCAGTTCAGCTTAGTTTAACTCCTGAGCAAGCATCGCTTTTGCTACCATTGCTACAGAATATAGTCTCACTTAGTAATCGTCGTGAGAATTTCAGTAATGCTGAAAATTTATCGCCAAATGGTACATCTTCCTTGAACTCCTCATGTAGCTCCTCAGGAAGCTCAGCGGATTGTCCTGCGAGCGATTCAGAGTTGTCTAGTACAACGTCAAGATTTACTTTGGAGGATTTATTGGAAAAAAAGAAGAAAAATCGGAAGTCTACAAAAGCACAAAATTTTCTTCATGTTAGTAGCAGTTATAGCTATAGCTATGAGGTTTTTGTATATATGTTGACATGATTCATGTGTACTGATGCATGCATGCATGCATGTAGCTATAGCTACGTATGTAGCTACTAATGACCGATTAAGACAACTGAAATGCGATATTTTGTAGTTTACTATTCGTGAAGCAGCTAAAGCATCCGGAATATGGGATAAGGCTCCCTACCTAGAAGATATACCTGCACAAGTTTTGGGAAAGTTTTATCAAACCGTAAGTTCATAGTTTATGCATGGCTTGATGCATATACACATCATAGACGTAGCTACGTACGTACAGTCACATTTTATGCAGCCATACAACTATCGATAAATGCAGGGTTGCATAATAATATTCATGAAATCATATCATAGCCTATGTCAACTTTCCTTTATCGGCTTCACTTCCTTTGTCTGGCTATGTTGGATCTCTCAGTGTTTATTCTAGAATTTCATAGCTATTTGGGATTGAATTAAGAATTTTCAGCCAGAGAGGCATTGTGGTGTGTGTGTGTGTGTGTGTGTGTGTGTGTGTGTGTGTGTGTGTGTGTGTGTGTGTGTGTGTGTGTGTGTGTGTGTGTGTGTGTGTGTGTGTGTGTGTGTGTGTGTGTGTGTGTGTGTGTGAGTGTGTGTATGTGTGTGCATGTGTCAGTGTGTGTGTCAGTGTGTAGGCATGTGTGTGTATATGTGTGTGTGAAAGCAGTGGTAGCTACCTTTAATTGTGGTTAGAGCATTGGCTTGCTGACCGAGAGGTCACCAGTTCGATACCCAGCTTCTGCTGTTATTTCCTTGTGTAAGGAATTTTACTCATATTGCTCCAGTCCACCCAGCTGTATATATTAATGGGGACCTCACATACATGCATGAACACAAGCAAACACATACACACACACATGCACGTACATAAATATACACATATACAGTATTATACACACAAAAAGGTATGCATATACACACACATACATCATAACACACACACACACACACACACACACACACACACACACACACACACACACACACACACACACACACACACACACACACACACACACACACACACACACACACACACACACACACACACACACACACAATAATTTTAATAATGCATCTAACTACGTATGCATGTATAGCTATTAAACTTTGATTACCAAAAGTAGTAGCTACGTTTATGATGCAGTTTTATACATGTACATACGTACGTAGCTAATATACAAGATTATGTAGCTAGCTAACTGTCTACCATTATTGGATTATTATGTAGCTAGCTACGTATTATTTATTATGATTTTGAGGTGCTTAGTAATGAACTGTATGCATATTTTTAGATCTTCAACATTTGTCCAAAACTGCGACCTGCAAGAAAAATGATTCGCAAAAGATTAAGTGATGCACTAATGAATAGACGAGCTCACTTAAGATCCTTGGGAATTATATCCCCAAAGAAAAAGTTATAAAATTATGAGCTAGTTGGCAATTTGATTTGTTCATGTTCTCATTATGTAGGAGAGGTGCATTTCTTCATAGTCAAACATCTAAAGAAAAAAGGTACTTTAATCAAGGCTATATATGACTGTACATAGCTACGTAACTAGCTAGCTATACTGATAACTGAAAGTTGTAGCTAGCATTTGGTATATAGCTAGCCAGCTAGAACATGCAAACTGTAAATTATTGTGGTTCTATATAATATTATTTGATAGTGACATTGGTGGTAGTACAACATATCAAAAATCCTTGATTGACCATGGGTAAGTATATGATTACGTATGTATAATAATTAGCTTATGTAACATAATAACTAGTTATATATTTGTTTACACACAGAGCTCGAGTTGATATAATGAGTGGTGAAACTTTACTTGGAACAGGATTAGTGATTCTGCCTTCTGGTTTGTAAACAAAGGATTAAAATTAGCTATATAGCCATATTTATTGCATGGGTTTCACAATATGATGGGGCTGCATGAAGTTAGGAAACTAGCTACTTATCTATGTAGCAATCCACCACCTAGCTACGTACATAATTAGTAAACTACATATATGTGATCCACATTCAGCTATACGTACATGTGTGTGTGTAATTTTAATGTTTAAACTGTACAGTGTATGTATGTAGTATATGTAGCTATGCATAGCTACTTAGCTAAGTAGTACTGTCATTGACAGTGCAGGGACAGAGAAGGAAGACATAAGTACATACATAGCTACCATATGTACTGTGGATAGCCATGTATTAGATACTCATGCACTAAAATATCATTGATCCTCGTAGATTCCAGTAACTTGTTTGCTGAGGTAGTCTTGAAAAGTAAAGACAAGGACATTGATGAAGAAATCAGCTTATATGAACCAGTCGGAAACAAGTTACATTTTAATGATCTCAAAGTAATTGCAATATTAAGTTGATATATATGTAGCTAAATTGATTAGGTTGCTGACACTTTTAAGTGGAAAACAACAAATTTAATTTTCCGGGATACAAAGGTACGTACATGTAGCTAGCTATAGCTATTAGCTACGTATATATTAGCTAAGTCTTGTGTTATACCGTATAATGGCAAAACATTCGAGGGGAAAACTTTCGCGGTTTGAATAGAAAATGAACATTCATGGGAAACTTTCGTGGTAGCAGCTTCTTTTAATAAGGAATGTCTAATCTAGTTGATTCAATCGAAAACATTTGCGATTGAGTAAAAACCACGAAAACATGAAAATTTTCCCCTCTCGAATGTTTGCAATATATGGTATATTAATTCCATTACATGTTTTATTTATGTTACATGCAGCAAAGTGTATCTGATTTGATTCAAAACCAAGAATTGTAAGTATTTAGCTAATTATTAATTAGCTGTCCCCATACCACAAATTTATCTTCGTACCATAGATTATAATATCTATAGATATATATATATATAACATAACTACCATATATGCAGCTATTTTTAGCTAGCTCTGGATATTTTATCATATTTATGTAGCTATTCTATATTATCTACCCAGCTTTTATCTTATAAGCTAATATTATTTATGTTACAATAACTGGAACTTTACCACAGCTTAGTTAGGTCTTCAGTAGAGTTGAAGTATCCTTTACAAATTCTGCATGTCCGTGGCAGGAAGTTATGCACAAAAGGGCAAAGTCTGTAGCTTTAAGCAAGTATGCAAACCATGCTATTAGGTACATATGTACCACAAACAGAGCTACAAATTAATGCATTTGTATGTATATAACGTAAACCAAATGTATATGCAAAGGAAATTGCTGTAGTTTAAAGTTGACGTAGCTATTTATGTATGTACCAGCACAAATTATAGTCGTCCAGGTTTGCAACTTCCTATTGGAATACTAATTATGCTAGCTAGCTAGCTACAGTGTCCAATTGGCCACAGAATAAACTCACAACTAACTAGCTAGCTACACGTGTAGCTATGTGATCACAGGGTTAACTATATATATAAATTAAAGTGCTAACTTAGCATAGCATAGTAAGCGACTGCACGTTAGGACAGTGCATAAACTGTTCAACATAAGGAAATGCTTCATAAAAACTGACTAAACATTTTCATAAACAAAATGAGATCCTTGGGAATTATATATCCCTAAATAAAATTATGATACTGTAGCTATAGCTACTTGGGTATAGCTGCCAGTTTGACTTTCTCAACTTTTCATTTTATAGGAGAAGTGCACATCTTCAAAAGGGATCATCAGATTCTAAAGAACTAAGGAAATTAAAATCAAGGTGTGTAGCTACACAGATAAACATGTATATAGTTAGCTGGCTACATGACTTGCTAGCTATACGATAAGCTGTATAGCTATGTAGCTTTTGGTGTATACGTATATATACAACCAGCTAGCCAATATATTCAATAATAAAATGCAAATTATTGCGGTTCTTTTGATAGTGACATTGGTGGTAGTACAACATATCAAAAATCCTTGATTGATCATGGGTAAGTATATGATTACGTATGCATAATAATTAGCTTATGTAACATAATAACTAGTTATATATTTGTTTACACACAGAGCTCGAGTTGATATAATGAGTGGTGAAGCTTTACTTGGAACAGGATTAGTGATTCTGCCTTCTGGTTTGTAAACAAAGGATTAAAATTAGCTATATAGCCATATTTATTGCATGGGTTTCACAATATGATGGGGCTGCATGAAGTTAGGAAACTAGCTACTTATCTATGTAGCAATCCACCACCTAGCTATGTACGTACATAATTAGTAAACTACGTATATGTGATCCACATTCAGCTATACGTACATGTGTGTGTGTAATTTTAATGTTTAAACTGTACAGTGTATGTATGTAGTATATGTAGCTACGCATAGCTACTTAGCTAAGTAGTACTGTCATTGACAGTGCAGGGACAGAGAAGGAAGACATAAGTACATACATAGCTACCATATGTACTGTGGATAGCCATGTATTAGATACTCATGCACTAATATATTATTGATCCTCGTAGATTCAAGTAACTTGTTTGCTGAGGTAGTCTTGAAAAGTAAAAACAAGGACACTGATAAAGAAATCAGCTTATATGAACCAGTTAGAAACAAGTTACATTTTAATGATCTCAAAGTACGTAATTGTTATCTATCAACATGTAGCCAACACAAATAAATTATATTTAACTGATTAGGTTGCTGATACTTTTAAGTGGAAAACAACAAATTTAATTTTCAGGGATACAAAGGTATAGCTACAGCTATATATATACATACTATGATGAAACCATACACCAAAGGAATTCCAAGGTGTATATACAAGCATATATACACCTACTAGCGTGCATCATAGTATATATCATATGAACCATGGCTAATATGGTGAATATAACAAATATACAACCCTTGTCCTTCGTCATTGGAAGTTTATCATGATAAACCCCTCTCCCTTCCAAATTTTCGATGACGGAGGACAAGAGTTGTATATTTGTTATATTCACCTATTAGCCATGGTTTATATACGTACGTATATATATATATATATACCACTTTGACACCTTAGATCAAAGGGAAAAGCCAGTGTATAAATCTCATATCGCACTGGCTTTGGAATGTTAATGAGTTTAAGTGTGTGATACAAAAAATATTGCACACCTAAGTGTGCGATATATTTTATATTGCACACTTGGTCTTGTTATATATAGTGCCTGATATATATAGCTATGATGAAAACATTAAAAGTAGATGTACACACTGTGTGCCCTCAGGCATCATGCATATATATCAGGTAAAGCACTCTTACCTGTGTTATGATGATGTCATGTTTCAAAGGAGCCGTCTGGTGTATATTTTGTCATACGTATGTACGTGCATGGTGAGTTTGTTATATATATGTATAATATATACTAACCTGGGAGCAGGTGGTATATATACATATACTCACCCGGGCTTCTCTTTACCATTTATGAATAGCTAAAGTATAAATAATGTCACAAGCAACCTGAAAATCGATTATGGGTTTGCTCAATCAATATTTTGATATGAGCCAGCTTTGTTGCTCAGGTTCATGACTATATATACATTTCATCTCTGGAGCATTACTTTCGTGTGAAAAGGTACTTATTTCTACAGTGATCTTGTTGGTTAATGTTTTCATCATAGTATCATATGAACCACAGCTACTATGGTGTATTCAACAAATATATGGCCCTCGTTTATCAGTGGTAAACTTCCTTTGACCTCAGATTCGGGTTGTATATTTGTTGAATACACCTATAGTAGTCGTGATTTATATACTGTATATACGTATATACATACCTAAATGTTATAAGTACGTATGTGGCTATATAAGACTTGTGGTACATATAATATTTACTAATTTAGCTATATGTATGTATTATGTAGCAAAGCGTAGCTGATTTGATTCAAAACCAAGAATTGTAAGTATTTAATTACAGAACTTAATAGTTAACCACATACCCCAGATTATAATGCATAACTATAATTATAACTATATTATACTAGTATCTATAGCCAGACTGCCAGTTCTTATGTATGTAGCTAGCGTTAGCTATTCTAAATCAATTAGTTAGCCGGCTTAATTATACACAAACTGGAATTTTACACCAAAACTTAGTTTAGCCCTACAACTGAAAGTGTACTCTGCAAATTCTGTGCTGTTTGGTAGGAACGTATGCACAAAAGAGCAAAGTATATAGCAAGCACTAAGGAAATATATATACGAACTACGTATGCTAGTAGCTACATACGTACGTATGTACAAGTAACACAAATTGTTGTAGCTATATGCATGCAAACATGCACACCCATGGATATGCATATGTACACGTGCACACACACTCACGCACATGCACACGCACACACACACACACACACACCATGCAAACACACACACACACACACACACACACACACACTGCATGCATGTAGGTGGTAGCTAGACAACAACACAAACGCATACACATATAGCTATACATACATACATACATACATACATACATACATACATACATACATACATACATACATACATACATACAGGGTGTATATGTACATACGTAGTTATTGCCTAGCTATAGCTACTATATAGCTACTTAACTGACATAGCTACATATACACATGCAAGCATGTTAATTACTGATAGCATACTTAATAATGTAGACAAAGCGATGATGACAACGACAGTGATGAAGACTCATATGAAAGGAAAAGACTGATGAACATTATGTATAACAAAAGGGTATTGAAAGAAATCACGGAAGAGGTTAATATGGAGTATTCCAATTAGTTATCAGCTATAGTTGCCACAACTTTTGTGTAGGAAAACAGATGATTATATTACTAAGAAGCCTTTCAACTTGATGGTAAATTGCATGTATGTATATAAACATCTAGCTACTATGATAATATGCATATGCTGCCTATCCATTCCAAAGTATACTAGATACTCCAAAGTAACTATAGCTTTCGATGTACGTACGTAGCTACGTATGTTTTTGTGCAGGATATTAATGATTCTGGACAAGAAATGGATACTTCTGAGGATGATTCTGGTACTGGGATATCCCTTAAGGTGAATAGCTATGTTGCAAACATGTACATTATCTAGTTATTTATAGCCATATGTAGTTGTATAATTAGCTATATTTTATGTAGGGAAATGATGATAGTAATAATTTACTAGTCAAGACTAAGGTTTGTTGTGCATGCACAAGCATGTTCAAAATCTAATTTTGCACAGGAAACTGATAATTCTAATGATAAACCACACATTAGCTCTAAGGTATATTTTGTTTTACAATATTATTGAATAGATATATTTGAAAAGCACAACTAAGTTGTAGCTAACATGCACCTATGTAGCTAATCATCAGGGTACATTCTTATGTACGTATATATATATATATAATATATATATATATATATATAATTATGCAGAAACTATATAGCTAAGTAATTTTATCGTGTAGTAATTATCTCTTCTTAGATATGTTATCCTACAAATTTTAAATTAATTCATTTATAGAAAATGAACATGATTAATAACATTGCATGTACAAATAAATTATGTATATATACGTACATATTACATACGTACGTATAGCTTAAAATGATTCTACAACTACTTATCTTTATACCAAATTTGCAGCTATTTCTTTTACTTTACCTACAGGACACAAAATAGGCAATTTAACAATTAGCTAAATATGTGAACAATTGATATAATAGCTAAACTATGAGCTACGTAATTACTTGTGCATGAGGTGGGTTATTGTATCACATAGCTATGTACGTAGCTAGCTAAAATACTGTAGCTAACTTAGATGCTGTGTATATACGTATATTTTAGACCAAGCCAAAGCTAATTGAAAAGAAGGGTTCTAAGGTAAAATGCTTATATTTATGTAGATATGACATTAGTTACGTATCACTACAGTTTTGGGATTATATTGACAGTGATGATGAAGAGTTTGAAAAGGATTCTTTTAGACCACTACTGCTAACAAGCAAAAGATGTAGAAAAACTACATATAAACTAAAGTAGCTAGATAGGCAAAACAACTACATATATAACTTTTAGTAACTGCATTGCTATGCTCATGTGTGTATGATGAATGCACACATCTTTATTATACTACTATCATGTACAAAATTTAATGGTTATTAAAGCCCTAAACCTTGCAATCATATAATATGTACGTATACGTATATATACGCATAGTAGTAAAAATGATCAAATACATATGTAATAGTGCAAAATTACTCAATGACTATGTATGTACGTATACGTATTCATACTATGACCATGCACCATAATTATAATATATAAGTAAATACGTATAGCCTAAGTACATATATAGCTAGCTATTGGAAAATTCCTACCATATGTGTACACCTGTATTGTAGCTATTTACTACTATAACCATATGAATTTTGATAGTGTGTTTGAAGGAGCAAACTTATAAACTGCATCTTATGAATGGAAAATTTTGATGAATGGGTTGATTACATTAGGAGACAGAATAAAAGGCATTGCATGGAGGGGCGTGCATGTATGTGCTGCCATAATTGAGTTGCTCATAGTAGTTTCTCAATAGAAACAGCTAGCTAGGTCTTGCTACTAGTTGCTACATAGTTTATTGTGCTCCACACCTTTGAGTAAGTTCAGCTGACCTACAGGGTATATAGCTACTTGATTTTAATGTATAGTTATTAGAGCTAACTGTATATATGTGATTGTGTTAGTTATTGGAGTGATATTTTAATGATTTGTTACAAATCATCAAATTCATTGAAATATTCCCCAGTCAAATATTTACATAGTCAGCTATTTTACAGCTAGTTACTAGCTAGTTATTGTTTTTATATACAGTAGCACAAAATCTTTCAATACATAGCTACATAGCTAATCTCCTTATATTAAACATGCAGCTATTAGTATAGTCACATATACACCTATATAAATTACCTACATGTAGCTATAGCTATATACATAGGTACAGTACGTAGTTACACGAACGTACGTAGGAAGCACATTCTTTTATAACAACCATAATCATTTCATGGTACATTCATGTGGGTGCATATCATGGGATAATCATGGTATGCAGAGCTGAATTGAAATTCATGGTAGATTTCATGGCACAAAAATTCATAGGAATATCATGGATGCAAAACCCATGAAATGTTAAAAATTTTCATAGGTTTTATGCATTAATATTACATGAATTTTCATGGCATACAGTAATGGGTAAATCATGATTGTTTCATGGTTTTGCTGCTGGTAGTGTCAGTCTGTAAAATATTATTTTTGAAACAAACGGCTTGCCATACGCCCGAGCGTAGCGAGGGCGCTACTAAGGGTCTGAGGGTTACTAAATCGCTTAGTTCCCTTGGTCTTGGTGTCTAACTATTATTTAGTAATGAAGCAGTTGGCATTTGTAAGGCAGGATCACGTGGGAACTTGGCACGTGCAAGAGAGGGCACGAAGACCACGTTGAACTTTCTTGACTGATCTAGAATTTAGGCAATATATGTTCTTAGTGTCATTAATAAAGTGATTATTAGTAGTATAACATAATAGATAAGCTAGTATCTATCACTGCGCCCCGCTTCGACACTACAACTGTGACTTGGAGGTGTCCTACCGAGATAAGTCTCGACCATAAACAGAGGCAAGGACTCAGTCAGAAATAAGTTGTGGAACAGAACCCTGTCATATTGTTACTCCAAGAGTGGAAAGAACGATGGCAGAACCCTACTTATGCACGAGGTGTGAAATTGAGGTGACAGATGAAGTCGAAGCACTACTGTGTGATTTGTGCTCAGGATGGAAGCACAGGAGTTGCATCAGGGTATGCGACCGACCATCAGTTGAGTTATACGCAGCAATTACTAGTTCACAAAGTAAAGCTGTATTGTTTGTATGTTCGAAATGCAGACGTAAGGGTGATGTGGTGCGTGGGCTTTTCTAGCAGGAAAACGCGAGCGAACGCACTAACGAGAAAGGCCAAGCAGCAGAACGTTTACTGCAAGAGAGACAAACTTTAGTCGTATGTTGCTGGTAGACAAGGGTGCGCTTCAACAAGAAATAATTAGAATGCATGGTATAATTGACGAGTTGTGTCGTAGGTTAGAAGTGGCACAACTAATAGACGAGTCTGCAAGTCTACCTGAACTACTAGATGTGAGAAGGGAGCCCCCACGGGAGTTGTAAAGTGGTGAAGTTCGCAGTACACATAATACTGAAGTCGAGAGGACCATGAAAATCAAACAAGAAACTCGTGCTGCTAACTCTCGGTATCGAGATAAATGCGAGACCTTAGTTCCAGCGAAGACGTCGCAACAGGAGACAAGTGAGAGAAAAGGACTATCAGACAGTGACAGCACTGCAGCAAGCCACGGTGAATCCTCCCGATCAAGTGAATCAGAAGAAGAAACAGAAGCAGTTATAACACAAGGTATGGACCCTGTTACTGCTCGAGCCCAGCCAGTAAAGCAGGAAGGAAATGTGTTTCCGTATTCACCAGGGTTTAAACAAATACAAGAGAGAGTTGGCCGTTTCACAGGCAAGTGTGGGAATGAAGATTTTGAAGTATGGTTGGCGGATTTCCATGAGGCGACAGCTGACTGTAAATGGACCGATAAACAGAGGGCACAATGGTTTTCATGGTTCCTGTCAGGTGCAGCCAAGAGCACATGGCAACGAACACTTTGTAAAGAGGAAAAGAAGTCATGGCCTGATATTGCGCGTACCTACAAAGGACATTATGGAGTTCACATGGAACCGTGAACTGCTTATCTCCGCTGCCATGAGTTAAGGTATGAGGATTTCCTATCAGTGAAGGGACTTCTAGAGTCAATGAAGGATTACCAGAGAATGGCACCAGATCAGTTGACAGATGATAACCTGCTGTCCATCCTGTGGAACAAAGCTCCTTACCGATTACAGAAGGAAGTAGGTGACATCAAACATTGGTCCCTACAAGAATTGTTTGAGTGGTTATTAAGGGCTGAGGCTAGAATTACAGAACGTGATCGTCGTTTAAAGACAGAGCCAGCAAAAAGGAATCGGAGGCTTACCCCAGTGACTGATGAGAATGATACAACAGTCAATGTAAACCAGAAGAAACTTACCTCTTCACGGAGACAAAGTGGTCAACGTGGATCATCTGAGATGCAACTAAAGCATGTCAAGTGTTTTAAGTGCCAACAAAAAGGACATGTGGCAAAAGATTGCCCAAAAGCTGGGAACTCAACCAGAGAGATTGTGGCTGATAAAGAGACGGTATCAGATGAGGAGTGTTGGATCCGTGTAGGAGTGTTGACAGCTGAACCAGAGGCTAAACAGACTGCTATAAGTAACACTGGACCTACATACAAGGTAGATGTGGTTGCAGAGGGATTAAAATCTAGAGCATTAGTAGACAATGGCTCTCAAATTTCATTGGTATGTACAGAGATGCTACCCAAGTTGAAAGAGATCAACAGTTGGAGTATGGAGGAGTGCAAGAGCAAAACTTCTAAAGTAGCTTCTCAACCGTTAGGTGCAGGTGGCACTGAGCTACTGTAGGAGCCAAGAAAATTGTACGGATCTCAGTATCACTAGAGGCAACAGGTAAATCATTATAAATTCCATGTTATGTAGTAGATTCTACTAAGCCACTATGGCAAGGAGCAGTAAAGAACTGTGGATTAGTGTTGGGCACTAATGCAATAGTGGGGTTTGGAATTCAACTAGTTCATGCAAATGGCACGACAGTACAACCTGTATCTGGAAATGCTGAGTCAATAGAGCGTGCCACAGATATGGTAACGAGAGTAATATTGACTGGAGTAACTCGAATAGGTCCGAGGGAGACCAAACATGTGAAAGCCAAGGTGGTATAGACTAGTGGAACAAATGACACCCACCCATCAGTAGACTTAACAGGAGTTATAAGTCCAAGTGAGACCATTCTGGCAAGTTTAGGCTGTGATTTTGTGGAACAGTTGTGGAGTTCAATTTAATTATAGAATTAAATAATTGGGGGACAACACCATAAACACTACCTAAGGGACAAGAGATTGGGCACATACGTAGAATCAGTTACATTAGTAAAGAGTGAAGATCCGATTTGAATGGTTAATGAAGAGGAGGATGCATCCATCAGGATCTGCCATGTGGAAGGGCTGGAAGAGCGAATGGAGGAGCTTAAGAGAAGGCTACAGATCACAACTAAGTGTTCTAAGGAGGAGAGAGAGCAGCTAGAGAGCTTGCTGCTAGAACATAATGGTGTGTTCGCCCTAAATGACCAGGAACTGGGAGAGACTGACCTTGTGACTCATAGTATTGACACAGATAATGCTAAGCCTGTGCAGACTCTTCCGAGGAGACTCCCGTATGCTTTACGTAAGGAGTTACGTAGAACTAGAGTTATTGACATTACTTGATACTGGATGTATTGAACCATGTGTAAGCCCCTATTCTTCAGCTTTAGTGTTAGTACGGAAGAAAGGAGGTGGTTTAAGAGTATGTGTCGACTATCGGGGAGTTAATAAAGACACTATCCTAGACAAATATCCAATACCTCTTATCGATGAGTTGATAGATATGGTAGGAATTAAGAGGAAGGAACAAGCCACGGGTGTTCACTTCTTTGTACCTGATGCGTGGTTATCACCAAGTGAAGATGGCTGAAAACTCAAAGCATAAGACAGCCTTTGTGTGTCATTTGGGCCAATATCAGTATCGACGAATGCCATTTGGGCTAACAAATGCCCCAGCAACTTTCCAAAGGTTGATGAGTCAACTATTCTCAGGAAAGGAATGGGAATTTGTATCAGTTTATCTTGACAATGTGTTGATTGCATCTCGAGACATCAAGGAGCACTTGGAACATGTCAAGAAGGTGCTTCAGAAAGTAAGTGAAGCAGGATTGCGTCTGAAGCCCAGCAAATGTGTGTTTGCTGCAGAAGAGATAGAATACCTGGGGCACACACTGACAACAGAAGGAGTGAAGCCGAATAGTGAAAAGGTACGTAAGTAGAAGCAGTGAAGAGTTTTCCCAGACCATCCAAGGTCAAAGAGGTTAAGAGTCTTTTGGGAGTCGCCAATTTCTACCGCTGTCATATTCCAGACATGGCAATAATTTCAAGACCACTCACCGCACTCACTAGGAAGTATGTGACCTTTGATTGGACAGAAGAGTGTGAAGTAGCATTTCGTGAGGTGAAGCAGAGGCTAATGTCAGCACCAGTACTACGTCCACCAGATCTCACCAAGCCATTCCAATTGTGGACCGATGCAAGTGAGAGAGGGTTTGGTGCAGTGCTTGAGCAGAAGGATCAAGAAGATCGTAGACACCCAATTGCATATGCAAGCAGAGCCACGAATGGGGCAGAACGCAAATATGCTCCAACAGAGTTAGAAGTGGCTGCTTTGGTGTTTGCCCTTGAACACTTTCAAGTGTATCTGCTAGGGAACAAGGTGACCGTATACACTGACCATCAGGCTCTAGTGTCATCATTTATACCATATTTGAAGAGTCAAACTAAGGGTCTTCTAGCACGATGGTATTTAAGGTTGTC
The DNA here is from genome assembly GCA_963930835.1 of Spongia lamella. NCBI lineage: Eukaryota > Metazoa > Porifera > Demospongiae > Dictyoceratida > Spongiidae > Spongia > Spongia lamella. The sequence goes on from OZ005747.1 coordinate 3,975,141, forward strand.
ACCATATTTACCAAATATCATATTGGAACACAAACCAGGCAGTGTGAACAAGGCTGCTGATGCACTGTCTAGAGCACCAGTTACTAGAGCAAGTGAGGGAACAAATCCAGCGACCAAAGTTTTAAGGATTGAGCCCAGGGAAGAGGAACCACTGATAACCCAGATTGGACGACGACAGCGTGAAGATAGAGGTCTTGCACAGCTGATTTTATACCTGGAAAAGAAGCAACTTCCAGAGGAACCTGGAGAAGTTAAGAAGGTGGTCACTCAAACTCAGAAAGGATTCTACTTACTAGACGGAGTGCTATATTATGAGAACAGTGAGGGTTCAGATAGGAGAAGGATAGTGGTCCCGGAACACTTAAAGCAGGAAATCCTATCTGAGAATCACGAGGCTGTGTTTGCAGGACATTTTTCACAAGCTTAGCCAGTACTACTATTGGCAAGGCATGCGTGGAGACATACAAAAGGTTTGTGAAACATGTATTGTTTGTGCTTCCACATAGGGTCAAGAGCGACGAAAGAAACCACTCCTACATTGTATACCTGTGGGTGAGCCATTCGAATGTGTGGGAATGGATTTCAAGGAGATCGACACCAGTACAGATGGAAACAGATATGCCCTGGTTTTCCAGGATTATCTTACGAAGTGGCCTGAAGTATTTCCAGTGAAGGACAGTTCGGCAACTACTGTGGCCAAGTGTTTAGCTGAATTAGTTTGGAGACACGGGGTACCTGCTAAGATCATTCATGATCGAGCTGCCGAATTTTTATTGGATGTACTTCAGGATACTGCTGCAATACTTGGACTGAAACAACTACCAACATCAGGAGGACATCCACAGTCGGATGGACTAGTTGAGAGATTCAACAGGACACTGAAGACAATGCTGATGAAGTTAGTTGAAAAGAAGGGTAAGAATTGGGATAGGCTACTAGGTCCCATATTGCTAGCTTACAGAACTAGTCCGCATTCCTCCAGTGGGGAAACCCCATTCTTCTTAATGTATGGTCGTGACTGTAGGATACCTATGGGGCTAGATATTTATGTTCCTAGAACAAGTTGTCCAACTGTAGAAACTGATTATGGAAGAGAATTGTTTAAAGAGTTGGGACAAGCTCGGCAAGTAGCAAGGCAAAATATCATGAGAGCCCAATCCAGTCAGAAGTCACAGTATGACAAGACAGCCACAAGTGATTTAAAGATACAGGATGGAGATCTTGTGATGCTTAAGGTAGAGCCACGTTTCAAGCTTGATCGACCGTTTTGGGGTCCCTACAGAGTCCATAGAGTGACATCAACTTGTGCCCACATCAGACTGATTAACCAGCCAGATGCAGAGTTGATAACTGTGTCACTACAGCGATTGTCTCGTTGTAAAAGTCAGGATATCAGTACAGTGAAACCTTGGGTCGGGCATGGACGGACACGTAAGCAACGTCAGATAAGGAAGCCCACCAAAGGCAGGGATTCGGACTTATCAATGACTGATGGTGACAGAGCATCAAGTCAAGATACTGTACCTGAAGTGAAGAAGACTCGACGAGGAAGGATTGTCAACAAGCCAACGCGGTACTGTTTGATTAATCAGCTGCTCCAAGGATCAGCTTGCCAACAAGGGGGAGGTTGTAAGGCAGGATCACGTGGGAACTTGGCACGTGCAAGAGAGGGCGCAAAGACCACGTTGGATGTGGTGTGAACTTTCTTGACTGATCTAGAACTTAGGCAATATAATTATGTTCTTAGTGTCATTAATAAAGTGATTATTAGTAGTATAACATTAATGATAATAGATAAGCTAGTATCTATCACTGCGCCTCGCTTCGACACTACAACTTTAGAAGCAACAACTGCCAGTAGTCTTCCTCGTGGTAGCTAGGCAGCAGGTTAATAATGCTAGGAGAAAGAGTGTAAATAAAGCACATGATACTCTTTATACAGTAATGTATTATGTGTAAAGAAGCAGAAGGCCAGAAGTGCAAGGAGTCATTTGTAAGAATAGTTAATGTTAGCTTTTGACTACACTCTTGATGATTTAGTGCGTTTCTGTACTAGAGAAAAGCATTGCATTTTTGGTGTTGATCCTACATTCAACCTGGGAAAATTTGACGTAACTGTCACTACTAATAACTGTTAGTTATTAGTAGCAACCACATTATGAAAAATATGGTAACAAAATGGCGACAGTATAGGCAACTGCAGAATTTAATGTATTCATATAGTACAAATTTTTTAACAGAAAGTTACCAGTAATGTGTTAGTCATCAAATTTTTGCATAAACAAAACTATAGCTACATATCTATGATTGTTCAATAAATCACCATATGCATCCTGTTACTATTATTAGTTACGAAGTTACTAGAAACACATTCATACAATAGATCATTATGAAAGCGAATTGAACTTTATTATGTAGAGTAGATCGATGTATACTATTAATTGTGTAACATGACCAGTTGTCATACGTAACCATGTAACTACGTATTGTTATACTGTTCCTACATTATTGCTACATAGCTAGTTAGCTACTGCCACTTTCTCCATTATATCTACAGACTAAAAGGTGACTCAGGTTGCTTTCCATTGAGGGGGACAGAGTTTAGATATTGACCACATACGTACGTATGTAAATATGTACATTGAATAAAACATCTACACTTATGTATCTATGGGTGGCTAACTGTAAATTTTAAAGTTTTGAGGGCGGTTGCCCCTTCTGCTATATCAGCCTCCCCTTAATTATCCATTAGCATCAACAGTTGAATTATTAATTTTATGTTGTACTTCACCAGACACATGTTTATGAATGAATAACATAGTATAATATTAATGGGTGGGTTATAGTAGTAGGTACTTCTGAAATTATCGTATAGCGGGAAAGTTTGGCAGGGGAAATTAAAGTTTTGCGAATTCACTGTTATGAGTGATTGGTAAGGAAAAGTTTGGCAAATGGATAGATTTAGCCACAAGGCAATAATTATAAGTAAAATTTGGATGGTTTTAGTTTGGCTAATCACAAACAATTTGCCAAACTTTCCTGCTATATACTGTAGCTATACGGTAATTTGCTGCAGATTTCACACACCATGATATTTTATGACATCAACAACTGTACACAAAACCATGAATAAATTAAACATGCATAGCTAGCTACAAGGTTAAGTATTGTAATTTTAATAGATTGAAAGTGAAGGTAACCTTCTGATCATCCCATAAAATACACCACAGGATGGAACACATAATATTTGATGATGAGTTGTTATTGTTAGTTACCGCATTTGACCACAGAATTTCATATATTGTGCTAGCCATCAAAATTTACACATACCTACTTTTGTTCAATCTGTTACTATTTTTATATACGTAGCAACAAAAGTAGCTTTCGGCAGTTGTATGGATTCTCTACTTACTAGATACGTACGCATTGTATACATACGTAACTACATGCATACGTACATTGTTAATATACATGTATAATGCAAGCTAACTCTTTTGAACTTAACATATGACCATGTACCAGTTGTTATATAGCATGTAGCTACGTATATGCTTAAAACAAAGTAAAGAATACATATTAGCCCGTAATTCCATTCTGCCATTGTATGCATATAATGTTATGTGGTTGTTGCAGTTAATATTCAGGTTTTTTAGTTTGTATAATAATAGTATACACATGTACGTATATATACATAATGAAATTGATTACGTATACAGCGTTAACACTACTTCAATATGTACATACGTATATATATATACATAATGAAACATTATACAGTGCTAACACTACTTCAATATGTATATGGGTAATATTGAAGATCATATAGATTACCTATGTAGGAACAATTGTTTAATTATGCCTAGGGAGTGGAATAGAGGAACACTGGGGACATTTGCTCCCACAAAATTTATGACTGAGTTGCTCACAGGTTTCTACAATAGAAAAAAATCAACAAACGATCAGGAGGTGAATCAATAGTGAGTGATTTTGTAATATGTAACAGTTGTAATAGTAGTATTTAGTTCTGAAATTAAATATATAGCAGATATCACCGACTAATTTGTGGTATTGTATAACATCTGCTGTACACAAGTCCATAATTCAATTAAACATACAAAGCTTAGGTTAGTATTCCAATTTTAATATATTGAAAGTGAAGGCAATTTTCAACTCATTACATAAAAATAAACATGATTGCACCACAGGATGAAACAAACAATAGTACTACCACATTACAACAGGTGAGGTAGCAAAATGGCGACAATGGGTAACCACAATATGTCTTAAACACATTAGTCATTAAAATTTTTCACATAAGCAAACATATACCTACGCTTGTTCAATAGTCCATCATCCTGTTACTATATTTAGGTACAAGATCGGAGCTACATTCCATGATTATTGCGAAAAGTGTGATAGCAAAATTTTTACTGAGAAATTTCTTTTGCTATTATACGTAGCTAGCTATTAAAACTTTATGCTACGTACGTACATGAACTATCCTGTATTTACATTTTTACATTATTATGTAATTTACGCACAGTAGCTAGCTAGCTAGCTACATTATAATAATAATAATATGTATGCAGCTATCCATGCAAGTATTTTCATCTAGCTACACATCTATATACGTAGTTATGTACATGGCTATATATGTACCCTAATAATACAATCATAATCTAATATAACACGTACATATTGTTGATACATTCCGAGTCCAATAGATCAGTGTTCATATATGATTAATGGTTTTTCAAGTGTCCTACCGGATCCACAAGTGCCCTACTGCCCTACCACTAGCAGAGTGCTTTAGCCACCCTTGGGCTGTGATTACAAAGCTACTATTTTTATCTTACAAACTAGAACTATTGTCTACTACGTATAAACTTTTTACAAGTATATCAATCCGTGGTGTATTAACAAAATAAATGAATTTTTATGGACCAGCAAAAAGTTGTGGGGCTCTGGCCCCAGTTTCTGAGCTGTCCTGTAAATATGCGTTATCATTATCAGTCACATGAATTTCTAGTAGAAAGCAATCCTATGTAAGGCTAGCTAGTTCTTTTATATTGCTGCCAAAATGATTATTCTTAAACTTCATGTTTTACATTTCACAGGAAGTTTTATGAAAGGTCTTTCCTGTTGCTATGACCACAGTGACATACTGAAAGCAAAACTCCATTTCTAGGTAATGAAGTTATAATGATGAATTTCTAATTTGTGACCGAGCTTACGAAAACAGGTCTTACGTATATGTCTGCATATTCAATTATAGACATATACGTACATAGCTCATCCTGTGGGTAGATTAAGCATAAGAATAAAAACGATGCAAATGTTGTGTTGTTAGGTAATTCACAAGGGAAGTTATGACTTACTAAATTTGTGTAGTTGGATATGCGGATAAGACCTGATTTTTCAGACTCGGTCATATTTTATACGTAGTTTATTTACAACAAAAGGTAAAAATAATCATAGGAATATAACAATACTGACTGAAATCGTCATTCTTATCATGAAAGGTATACTGTATTATAGCATAAAATTTTGATGAGGAAAAACTTTGATAAATGAAAGAACTTAGACGAATTGATTGTGGGCTTCAAAGAAGAAACATTAACTAAAGATATACAGGTTATAATTTGATGCATCGCTATAGCCATTTGTCGAATTCATCAATATTCCCCCATCAAACTTTTGCACTAAGTATATGGTAGAGAGTGTGGTGGAAGATAGACTACACAGACCAGTGGTTATAGACTTATAATCAACGCTTTAAAATTTTATCCTTGTAGCTAATTATATACTCTTATAACTCTAATAGAACAGTCATCTTGTGAAATAATCAATAATGAATGCTACAGTGACCTGTGTGATACATGATAGATAATTACGTAGTTATATATTCCAATAATGCAGATTGTATACAATTTTACACCTACTCTAGCTCTAACAGGATCCATTCCACTAGTGATTCAGAATAGTTATAATCAATGGCGCTATGAGGGGTGCGGTCGTGTATAAAGTTGATCCACCCTTGTAACAGCTGTTGTGAAGCCTGGGGATGAAAATGTTATCTGAATAAGTCATGCTTGTGATTATGTAAAATAATATTAGCAGTGAATTTCTAACTAGCTGTTACCATCTGTTCACTTTGTATAGTCTTGTTGAAAGTTTACGTATGTGTCTACAGCGTGCTTAAAGAAACAGTTTGTTTAAGTAAACTGAAAGCCGTAGTTGACACAAGAGTATTGGATAACACTGATTTGCATGGCATACAGTAGAGAGTAACCAGTTGAGGAATAATAGATGATTGATTAATCTTTATAATTAACTTTCTCTCTACAATCACATGCAGTTGTGTGAATTTCTTTCATCCTTTACAACTATAATACTGCAACTGCCCATAATGTCTGCAATTTTACTAAATCTAATGCATTATGCTCTAACTGGTGTGTTTAGCAGCATATCATATTAAGTTTTATGCACAGCATGCAGCTTGTTCATTTGTATGTACTGTATTACCACCAAGAGATCATTGATAATATACGTAGGGACATATTTCTAGAATTGCGATAACTTCAAAGCTCAACCTTAGTAGTATTACCAGTGTCGTACTCTTTGTACCCGCATGTAACACACAATATACTTGCATGCATGCACAACACATACACACGCATGCACACATACTAGGGATCCCACAATATAAAAAATTTGTGTTACATTTCATGAAAGTGTGTCACAAACATGTCTTGTCATGAGATAATCTTATAGCTACCACATTTAGTTTCATATAATTTTTTTTTTCATAGTCAACATTATTGTTAAATATTTTTGCAGAAATGTAACATTTAATATCAGTGTTATTAATATCAACACATTTGCACATTTGCATGTGGCTTGCTATCAAGATATGAAACTATTTTTGTCATCCCTAACACACACACATATATACACACAATACACATGAACATACAGACGGACAGACACATCAATGTACCTACACAACACACAAAGTTTGTGTAGGTACTAAATTATGGTTAACTGTTTTGTTATATCAACTGCTACTCCTTCATAAATGAATACAGTTCTGTTGTATAATATGAATTATGCTGAATGGTTACTAATGGTTACCAATGAATAATAGCTACCATTGTCTGATACAATCCTGGATGAACTCAACCATCCATCCAACTATACTGATGCAATCACAATCACATTCATACACCAGTACAAAATGGTTTAGAGGGAGTGTACCTATTAACCACAGGTTGCCATTTCTGCTATTATGCGTTCTTCTTTCCCATGACTCACTGTATTATTATACTAATAGAGTATTAGGTGGTTGTTGTTTTTCTAACAGGATCTACTCTCCCCAAGGCAGTTCAAGAATTCAGGAGTAAACAAGATTATTATCGTGATGTTAAGCTGAAAGGATCCATTAGAGAAGAAGTGGTAAATACAGAAATTTAGCTACATAATACAGGAATATGGCTATAAATAACACTGGTATGTAGTGTATGCAAATAATAAATTTTACTGCTAGGGAAGGTGGATTAGCAGGGAGATGTGGCATTGTAGGATGAGGCACCACTTAGACCACAAGTTTAAGTAAACACTTCATTCTGCTAATCCTTGGTTAGCCCATTGTATGCCAACAACATTGATCCTGTAGGTATACATTCATTGTTTAATGTATATAGCTACAATAGCTACCATGCACAGCTACCTATATACTAATATAATTAGCTATACGTATGTTTACTGTAGGTAGCTATAGAATTAAATGTGTATTTATTTACTAACACTTGTAATTCATGAATTATTGTGTCTACAATGAAGCTGCTAGCGGACTTCAGAGACTTGTTTTATCAGCTAAAGTGAAGAAAGCTGCAGAGCAAGAAGAAGAAGAAGGGGAGAAAGAAGTTATTCAAGAACCAGTTGAACGGCCATCAGGGACTGAACAACCAACAGTATATAATGAGGTAAAGGCTAAAGATGTCAATGCTGTAGCAAGTAAAAATACGTACTTATGACATATTTGATCCTCGTAATCCCATCAATATGAGAAGAGAGGAACAGGCTGTACCTATGAAAAAGAAAAAAGTTGTACATCACAATATATTAGTTTATATCCGTAAACTTTAAAAATACTGAGTACGGAGAAGCGCGGTGCATGATGTGCATGACGCATACTTCATATAATTGGGTCAATGCTCCCACACATTTGTGACATGTTAACGTCTGTAAACATGCACAAATAGTTGTTTATTGCAATTTGCCAGTCAATTTTTTTGCTCATGAATGTTTAAGTTGTATAGCGAATATGCGCGCGTTGTCTCCTCTACTCACACGGCAGCTCGTATTCCAGTTGATGCTCGTTACACCTATGTATAGGTAAGGTGCCTTATGGTCAACTACAGTAATGTGTGATAGAAGGTCTTTACATTTAAGCTAGCTAGTAGCATAGATTATGCATGCTAAGGTAGTGATGGAATGGGCAGAGTAACTGGCTGCGTTGGTCGTTTTGTACACATCGCTTAATCCGGCGCCGGTTTGCAATGACCGACTTTGATGGTCGATTAAACATCGATTGTTTAATCTTGTAAACAAATATGAAGCAATGATAACTTGTTCGCTTCTTAGATAGATAATGTGATGTGTACTAAACTATTATAACTAGTTGAGATAGATTAACATTAATTTTGCATTCAATGGCTTTATACAACTGCATGGTAGCTAATGTAACTGGCTGCGTATTCTTCGCACTGCATTGCCTCAAGGCAGAGCAAATTTTGGAGTGGAATACACGGCGGAGACTACACTTATAGCTAATACGTAGCTAAAATACATTACCTTACGTATCTAATGATTCCTTGAAGATTCCTACGGATTCCTGCCGGTTCTGCTGTGCTCCTGCACCCTCAAATTATGATGTCAATTATTTATTAATAGGAGGTGATATAGTAATTCGTCAGAGTAGAACTAAAAATCAAGTGACAGGTGAAGGCACTTGGCAAGTCATTGGAATAGCTACGGTACAACTCAGTGGCTGCTACACTTTCTTATGTATGACCGATGATGATGGTGCATCGTTACAATGGTATGCAGTAGGCAACTTCACTACTGTATCCCAGTCCTCTGTTCATGCCGGCCAATTGCTCACCATTAATGAGACCCAAGAATCTGATATTGGAGAGTACGTGTGTAGAGACACAGTATCTGGCAATGAAGCAAGATTGAATCTTACAAGAGGTATAGATTTTGCATGGTTAATTACTTTATTATACTGGTCTACATTGTATGACTTCGTTGAAAACTAATCATTACCTTGTGTTTGATGTGCCTTCAAAAGACACAGCTATTTAAAGTATGCAATACTGTGTTATATCTGTAGCCTCAAATAGAGTTTGATAAATTAATTATATAAGCCAGTTTAAATAGTTACTTTTATACAAGATACATATTATGTTGTGTGCAGAGGGTGTGTCAACATCTTACCAACTGCTTTAAGCTAGGACTGCAGTAGCTACCTGTTGTTGTGATTTTGTTACTGCTCAGTTAATATTCCATTACAAGATGAAGTTCTGCTTATATATAATATGCATATTGTAGTGTAGCATTCTCCATACCTGTGTTCATGTGCGTCTGTGTGTGTGTATTTGTGTGTGCATGCCTGTCAGTGTCAGTAGCTAGCAAAATTTTACTATTGCCAGCCCAATGACAGAGGTGGCCATATCATTAACTTTGAGTCAACTGACTGCTGGTATGTCAGTCATCTTGTGGGAGTCGTCTTATAATAACTTACTTCATTTTTAAAATACATTGTGACTCACATGGGAGCCTATTATTAGTAACACATTAATATATATATATATATTTTGTAGCGCTAGTTGCTAAATATGGTAAAGATAAACATCAGTAATGCTAGAAGCTAAAATAAATACCCGAGACATAAAAATGTCATTTTATAATGTTGGCAATAATAATGTCTAGTTGTGAGACATATACGTATTTAGATTTAAAACATTATAATTGTGGCAACACAACACTGAATACATATGCTTTGTTATTCTTTTTATCCAGATAATCCAGCTTTACGAGCTGCCCAGAGCATAGTTGTAGTAGAAGCAGGACAAAGAGCAAATCTAGCAGTTTACATATCAACTAATCGTGGCCGGGATACCTCCACATTAAGATGGTATAGAGGCACGGAGAGGATCGCGTCTAACTTGTTTGACGGTTCAACACGACTAACATTTGAAAATGTGCAATTATCTGATGCAGGTGTTTATAATATAACAGTTTCTTTGATAACAACTAATAGTTTTGTATTATCAGATGAAACCTTCATTACTTTAAGAGTTTATGGTGAGTAGCTATCAACATTAACAAATGCATGACCCAGCATGCAAAAATCAACCATATGAGCACAAGTATCACTTAGTTAGATAAGTGTGAATATCTTCAGTGTCGGTGTTCTGTAAGCTTCAAAATTTCTGTTTTGTAACAGAGTTGATGACTTGCATGTGTACATGCACAACTAGCTACATGGTTGATTTTCACAGGACTGGTTAGCTATTAGTTCTATTACTAGTAGAGGCATGTGTTGCACACAGTTCATCCAGTGTTAACAACTCCTCTTCCTACAAATCTGCTTGTGAATGAGTGGAGCACGGTACAGTTGGAATGCCGATTTACTGGTGACCCCATCCCACATGTGACGTGGCACAGTAGTACTGGCACCATTGGTGGATTGGTCACATCAAATGTTACAGGGAATGATGAGGTGGTGTAGTTACTCCATGTTTGTCTTTGTGCTTAAGAGTGTAGTTAGATAATGTTTCTATTGTATTCCTAAGAAGAAAAATACCTTCACGCATGTTTCATGCCAATTATACAGTGATTAACTGTCTTTTAATTCAGTGCACCTTGTAACATAACTACCTATTCTTCATATAAAATTGATAAGCCAGACCAGTCGTTATCATTATAATACTCTTCCATCCTGTAGATCACATCAAAATTGACTTTCGACAGTATCAGCATTGCAGATGGCGGTCAGTACGAGTGTAGAGGGAGCAATGATTTTACTGATATTGTTGCCACCTCTAACAGCAACGTCTTGATCACTCGTGAGTTAACCAGTATTCCAGTTATTATTTTAGTATAAATGACCTAATAACTGGTTAACCATGTAATCGTTTATCTTTAAAATTTCAGTTAGCTACCAGTTATTTATTCCACAACCGGATAACTGGTTTTTAATATTTTCATGCAATAAATCAATGCAGTTAATTTTGCTCAGTAACCAGTTATGATTTGCTGGCCAGTTTCACAGCTCTAATTTATAGTATTTGATATCAGTATGATTATCAATGTCAATTGAATTATAGTAAGTTATGATAACACCAAGTCTCAAGATGTAACAATGCCTCATTAATTTATTATCTGACTAAAGTGGATTATTAAACTTTTAATTGAGTGCAATCATGTAGTAATAAACTGGCTGCCCTTTAAGCAGTTAGTGTATTAATTTTATTCTTTAATGATCGCATAATTTGTGTTGTTGATTCCTTGTTCATATCTATTTTAGCACGGATGTTATTCTTCACTGCTGGTGCTATTATCGATGGCTCGGTACTGATAGTTCAGCCGTCACATTAACTAACACTGTTATGTCGGCCCAGTGGAACACCCCTCTGGTATACTGCTAACGGGATGAGTTTAGTTACCACAGCAACCGATGGTCAAGTTTATCAGGTGGAAGTGGATAGTAACACACAAGCATTGAACATCATATCGTACAACGATGCCTTCCGTGGAGAATACTCGTGTATAAATAGTAACATAGGACCTCTACGATTACACCGGAATATCACTTTAACTACAGGTAGAGAGAAATTGCTATAGTTATCTTAGTAAAGCAGCCTGCAATAGCAATTGCCTTCATTAGTACTATAACTAGCTAGGTGGCTGATGTACTGCCTATAGTGTAGTGTTTTTCAATCACAACCTTCAAGTTGTTTCTTTAGTCTTCAATTCAATTCAATTATTACTAGAGAGCTCCCTAGATGAGGAAAAACACATTTTAGCTAATACAATAAAAATTATTTTGTGAAAAACAGTCAAAACCTAGCTATGGTTCAAATTACGTAGCTACGTAACTGAACAATTAATTATTCAAAAGAATAATACCAGAAAATGATGGCGGCACAACAGCAGCCTCAGCAATGATCTCCCAATCTTACATCAACTCCAGTACATATATTAATAGCTATGTATGTAAAAATCTTGCATGGCCATATGGCTGTACCGCTATCCAGTAGCTAATCTGGACACGGTGCTAAACAGCCGGACAAAAGATCTAGACTTACAATAATTGGCTGTTAAAGTGCGTATCTGAACCAATCAGATAGCTACAAGCGGCATAACAAGCCACTATTTTAGTGATTGATTTAAAAGCTCATCACATTTCAGGAAGCTATACACTTACAATTACGCAAGTTGGTGACTCAGGGTTTTGCGCAAGTGCTTATAGTCTATTTAATTATTCTTTCCAGAAATTCTTTACCTATTAGCTAGCTATTCCACAACTTAGCTATTCCATATAAAAACACACTTAAACTTACGTATGTAACTATAAATCTATACAAATTTATTATATTTTACCTACTGCATGCATAGTTAGCTAACGCAATACATGGGTGTCTCTAATCAACGGAATGGAATGCGGAATGGAATGTAGAATGGAATGACAGTAGCTATAGTGAAATCTGATTAAATTGTTCACCTTAAATTAACTTGAGTAGAAGGTGTATCTCAATAAAGTGACCAATTATACAAATACCTATACATAAAACCTGTAGTACGTATACGTATATGATTGAAGTAGTGAAAATTTTAGCTAACTGAATAATCAATAGCTACACATGCATGGGCCTTTAAATATTAGAATCACTTACAGTAATATCATAAAATGAAATGCATGCCGGTGAATGATTACTAGCTACGTGTGTACATACAAACAGCAGTGATAATGGCAACATCTTGAAAATGAAGCATTAGCTAGACATCAGTAAATAGCTGCATTAACTATCGGGTAACTACGTAAATGCACAAATTTCATTAAACACCATGAAACCACTTTTGTAAGTTAATAAAAATTAATTATTTAATTATTAGCTACGTAGCTAGCAAACAACAGTTGTGTTGGATTTCAATTCTATAAATCTTTTCTAACAGCTGCCTCTATACATTACCAGCTAACTTCATAGCTAAATTTAGCATATACGTTTCTATCCCACTGTGTGAAAGGAACATGCAAAGCAGCATCAGTGGGGGACCAGCCTATTATGCTTTATTTTTACCTATTATGCTATGCTGCAGTGCTCATAAATTTCACCTATTATGCTCAATATTATGCTCACGCGTCAGACTTGTGCTTAGGAAAAAACCATGGCCACTGCTATAACTTATACAAAAATCTTTGTTATAAAAGTTAGAGTTCCCTGTTTACCAGTATACATCTTGTAACTTCAATTGTAACTATGTAATCAACCGGCATGCGGTTACCAGTGTTCCCTTGTGCAACATGCTCTGCCATACCACTGTTGGGCCCAAATTGCAGCAAAGTTACTACCAGTTACCAGAGTTCCCTGATTCCAGTACACCTCTTGTATCTTCAGATCTAACTATATAATCACCCGGCATGTGGTTACCAGTGTTCCCTTGTGCCACAAACTCTGCCATACCACTGTTGGGCCCAAATTGCAGCAAGGTTACCACCTGTTACCAGAGCTCCCTGGTTCCAGCACACGTCTTGTTTCTTCAGTTACCAGTGTTCCCTTGTGCCACAAGCTATGCCATACCACCGTTGGGCTCAAATTACACTGTAGCCAAGGTCAAATAACACTGTAGCAAAGTCACCACTGAGTTCCTGGTTACTATTTCACAAGTTGATAGGTTAAAAAGTAGATTGCTGAGTAGAACTACGTACCTTGGTAGGCTAAAAATAACTCACCCAATAAATTTGTTCACTAGTGTAAGCAGCCAATGCAAACCCTCATGTGTGTTTAAAAATATTGTTGGTGATCGAGTTACCAAGTTACCAATAACTTCAGTATCAGTATATAAACTTAATGTATCCCCACAATGAGCCACATATGCATTTGCGCGTGAGTCATTCATGTCGTAAAAAGCCATTTAAGTTCCTTCAATCTGATTGGCTCTATGGAGTTTTCACTAGAGACAGCTTTTACTCGAGAGATGTACCAGACCCTTTTACCGCGGGTGATTATCATCTCTAATCGATAAGACCCTGCGCGTAAATTGAGGTCTGGCTTGCGAGAATAGATAGTCACCAAGACTCTCCATTTTTACCCGAGGGGTCCGCAACGTGGCTGTAATCTCGTACGCTTGGCCTGTAATCCCAGTGTAATCTAATCTTGATTTTGTTAATACAAATCCGTAATCTTCAGTAATCTATCGCGTGATCGTAGCCAATTCTTAAATACAGCCAATTCTTGAATTACAAATATTAATTACAATTCTATAAATATGAATTATGAATTACAATTCAATAAATATGAATTACAATTCTTGAATTACAAATATTACAAAAAATTACAGCCAATTCTTGAATTACAAATATGTGTAATCCCTGTGCAAACCTGGTGTAATCCCGGTGTAATCCTGGTGTAATCTTGATAAAATTGCAAAGATTACATAATCTCGTACGCGATTTTGCTCGGTTGCGGACCCCCCGTTTTTACCAGGTGTCGTCGGTTGAATAGTGATAAAGATGCATTGCTATAGGATACTGTTTCTATGTTTTCTCGCAGTCGCCTATCTTGAATTATCTCTAGCTGGTAAGGAACTGCAGTGCGAGCAACAGTGTATACCGTAGATTAACTCAGCAATTATGTTTCATACACTGTAGGTGTTTGCTGATAACCGTTCTGTATACATTTTCGTTTATTAGGTATTCATAATGCCTGCTTGCTGCGACCTGAAGTAGGTTCATGTCGAGGTTACTTCCCCAGGTGGTTTTATAACTCAACATCAGCAAGATGCGAAAGATTTATTTATGGGGGATGCCAAGGCAATCCGAATAGATTTGAGACTAGAGAGAGTTGCGAGAGTGCATGTATATGCGGTAAGTTTTATGTAGCTACATACATAGATTGCAGGGGCGGGTTTATAGGGTTTTCAGAAACCCCTAAATTTTTAAATGTCCATAAATTCAGTAAACTTTCTATATTGATCCAATAGATGGTATAGACTTCCTTATCAGGCTTATACCACCAGTTCTGGTAAGGAAACCCGCCCCTTCCTATAATTTTTAGATCCGCCCCTGGATTGCATGCATTGTCCTACTATTATACACATATATTTTTAACAATTGATCAAGCTATGTACCTGAATTATAACCATTCATTTTAACAGATCGATGCATTTTGCAGCCGGAAGCAGGACTCTGTAGGGCATATGTACCGAGTTACTTTTATAATGTAACCTCTGGCAGTTGTGAACAATTCATTTACGGTGGCTGTGGTGGCAATGAGAATAGATTTAGATCAGCTGCTGATTGTGCTGTACACTGCTCAAAGGAATGTAAGTCTTGATCATAGCAATTTAGCTACTTTATTTCATAGCCTTTAGCTACATGACCAGAGTATGGGAAACTTAGAGATACGTAAGTAAGTACACATAAAATTTGACCATTCAAAAGTACGTAGCCATAGCTAAATAAATTTTGTATGTTAAACACAATTTTCTTAGCTAACCACTTTTATAGATCTTATACTGTAATAGTGGAAATATGTATAATATGAATAGGTGTATTTTGTGTACGTACGTAGGTCCGGTTTTCTCGTGCTGGGTCACGTACAGTATGTGTTTTTAGATACTTAAATATATACCTTTAATTCACTTAGATATATAATTAATTACCCTGAGTAAGCAATGCATGATATCATTTATTTATGCTTATAGCAATCTGTCCGGTCAAAGGACAGGTAAATGGATCTTGTCCAAGCTGCCAGGGAACTTGTAGTAATCCTTTGGTGCAGTGTCCACTAGCCTGCAATGATAGTGGCTGTGTTTGTCCTCCCGGTCAACTGGTCGACACTGATGCTAACGAGTGTGTAGATCCCATACAATGTCCAATCAACTGCTCTGTGAGTTATTATAATGTAACAAATCATCAATAATTGACCAATACCTGTTACGTACTTATCTAGCTAAGTGTGTGTGCATAGTAGTGGTGATAAACAATGAATCTAAAAGGATCTATTATTGTAAGCTTTACCAGTTAGATACTGGAGGGCATACACAGAAGGCAAAGCCTGTACGAGGTATTTATCTATGTAGCTATTATGAATCTCTGCTATAAAAACTAATATATAATTCTATTTATTTTAATTAATTAATTCAATCACATTAATTTTGTACACATTATAGCTACTATGTGTGGGCGCATAGTTAAATCTCCACCAAATTAAAATCTGACAAACAAAGTTTGCCACATATACATGGCCATAATAATTATTAAAATGCTACCCATCTTTTCATGTTATAGGGATTAGCCAGCTACCCTCAGAAAATTCCAGCACTGAAAAAGTGTGGCTTCCCAAACCTCTCTGTTTTCTTAACTATGGCTTCCTGGCCACCTGCCATAAAGTATTAAATCATGCCTGTAATTAGTACAAGACTAGTAACCCTGGTTACTGTAAACAGGTGTCTGGTGTGACTGGTGTCATTAGGGCATGCCTTGGTTACTGTTTGAGCCAGCAATACTGATAACCCTGGTTACTATAGACAGGTTTCTGGGTGCAATTAGGGCATGCCTTTGTCACTATTGGTCAGAGTCATCAATTACATACATACTCATGAATATCTTCAGTTCTAAAAGGTTCTGTAAGCTTTAAATGATTCCCCATGCATTTGTGATATGTAAATATTTAGTTTGTTAGAGCATAAATTATATGTATATAAGACATATTTTAAAAAACTAGGCAATTTTTGTGCTAATAGATGGTTGATTTTCACAGGCTTGGATACATTTACACTTAGCTCAATGTATACATAGTAATGTTAAACCTCAATAAGTATTGAATGCCAATATACGTACATACATACTTATTACAGAATGTACAGTGTCCTGAAATAACCTGTGTCTCGGGAAAGCCTATTACACCACCAGGATCTTGCTGCCCTGTTTGTGGTAAGAACTTCACTTGCTAATTTGTAGCTGAATTTATTACCATTGCTCTACTTATCTGCTACAATGAAGTTTGTCAAAATGGAGATGGATATTTTCTTCCTGGTGAACCATTTAGGGCAGACTGCAATGGATGGTATAAAATATAATTTCTATTCTTCTTTATATTAATTCATATTCTATTTCTTAGCTCTTGTACATCTAGAGGATTATCGATTTGTACATTGATTGCTTGCAAAGGTAATTATAATTGAGTATGTAGCTAAGCATGTACGTATGTACAACTGTATGTACGTACATACGTAGTTTATATCAATTGTGTCAGTTATTCATTTGTACATTGTTATTAGCCACAGAACCACCAATTCTTCCATCAAATGGTAGGCATCATTGTTGCTATTCATATATTGCAATGGTATGTACGTACACTTGTTGCAGAGACAGCATGTACCATAGAGGGCCAGGAATACACAGAATGTGGCACGGCATGTCCACCAACATGCAAGACGCCCAGACCTTTTCCTTGTACAACACAATGTGTGCCAGGTTGTCAGTGCCCAGCAGGGACTGTACTGGATGAGGAAAACAATAAGTGTGTTGAGCATTGCCTAACTCCACCATGTGAACGTGGTATGTATTTATGTATGCATAATTATGTATAACAGTCTAAAGATTCAAAATGTGTATTAATTTTTGTCAACTGATTTTGATTTCAACATACGTACTTATCTCATTGAATTAAAGTTTTTAATAGATAATTTAAGATTTTATGACAAGACACCTTTTACGAATCCAATGTGAACTATACGTACGTATGTATGTTTGCAACTAGGGCTCTGCGGTATTGCCAAAAATGATATTTTGGTATATTTGTAAAACAATACCTCAGTATTACCAAATACTGATATCACAACATATCCACATTCAGGTGTAATAAAAATGTCCAAATCATCAAAATTTATGTAACCTACGTACCTACTAAAGCTTGGCGGTATTGATCAACAAAATGAAGTTAAATTACTTAAATATACGTATCATAAATACTTGTAAATTCATTAATTAAATATTAGAATTACGATATCACGGTATTGAAAAATTCATGACGGTATCCTAAAATGATATTACAGTATTAAGTATATTGCAGAGCCCTACGTATTTGCAACTGAGTCTACGAAAACAGGTCTTATCTGTAGGCCCAACTACACTCTTTCAATGAACCATAATTTCCCTTGTGAATTAATTAGCTAACAATTTGCATCTTTTGTAGTCCCATGTTTAGACTCTGTTGTGTCAAATACACATACATACGTAGCTTACCTACAGAGTGAGTTATAATTATGTGTCTTAATTAATGTGCAGATAAGACCTGTTCTGTGATCCTGTAAGTGTCACGTTTTAGCTACGTACATTTGCAACACAAAATAAGTGTTTTGTACATACGTACGTATGTAGCTCAATGCAGATTACAACCTGATGCTGGACCATGTGAAGCATCAATGGTAAGATATTTCTGGAATGCTAGCACTGAACAGTGTGAAGAATTCAGTTATGGCGGCTGTGAAGGAAATCCAAACAGATTTATGCATCGTAAATCTTGTGCAAACCAATGTGGTAAGCAAATACTACTGTATACCGTGTAGCGCTAAATTTTGATGGTGGAAAATTTTGACAAATTGGGGGTTAGGAAAAATTGACAAGTAAAATTTTGATGAATTGTATCAGCCTTGCATGCAAACACCTATTGGGAAGAAAACTTTGAATGGTAAAAGTTTGACCAATTTTACAAAAATTTGTCAAATTCATCCATATTTCCCCCGTCAAAATTTTGTGCCGTATGGTACGTATATTTTTAATACAACCATGCTGGCTACGTATATCGAATCAGTAAAACTTGCACTTCGCACTTTTACTTTAATAAAATGATTCTGACACTTACGTAAACTTAAAATATATACGTATTATTACTCCATTGTCCAGATCAGACCAGATGCATATTATAATTTAGGTCAAATCTGGTGTAATATTAGGGATTTCCAACTAAAATTAAATTCTAAAGATTCTTTGTGGTTGAATAATTGGTTTTGTTCTGCATTCTTTGCTAATCAATTCGGTGAAAATTTCAGCTCGATAGCTTATTCCTAGCTTGAGATATGAAAGAAAAAGTCATGGTGATACAAAATTTTTCTGTACAAACTTTTCTATGCAATTTCCTATGTTTAACTTACATTTCGCTCTTGTGTTGGACTCCTAAACTTGTACTCTGATCGTTTAGCTCGTCCTGCATATCTAGTACTTCTGCATTACCAATCCCTTTGAATGGTATGCTTATAGCTGGGCATGGTTTCCAGTTAACTACCTTAGTTACCTTCTACTTAACCCCTAATTAGTTAATTTGTTACATGCTTGGGGGAAACCCCTTCTTGGGTAAATCCTTATACCCAACTGACCCAAGAAGTCTAGCCCAGCTTGTCATACCAGAGATTCCATGTAGCATTAGCTAACTCTGGTAGAGAAATTAAGATGAGGGTGGGCAAATATGTGGTGGGAGTTTTTCAAAGACATGCTGTCTCCACTTGCTGCACGTGCTACTGTTAACGCGCCACTTTCTAATTAATGTTCCCCTTCACTAATTAAGCATGCCTGCGCGCTATCAATATCCTGCTTCATTCAGTTAACTTTGATTAACTATAGTTAATCTGTATTTAACTTACATTTCGCTCTTGTGTTGGACTCCTAAACTTGTACTCTGATCGTTTAGCTCGTCCTGCATATCTAGTACTTCTGCATTACCAATCCCTTTGATTGGTATGCTTATAGCTGGGCATGGTTTCCAGTTAACTACCTTAGTTACCTTCTACTTAACCCCTAATTAGTTAATTTGTTACATGCTTGGGGGAAACCCCTTCTTGGGTAAATCCTTATACCCAACTGACCCAAGAAGTCTAGCCCAGGACGAAGTCCCCCCAAGCATATATACCACACACACGTCCAGCCTTATATGTTACCTTACCTAATTTTATTAATCCTACCCCTAAGTATCCCTCACATACGTACCATACCTCAATAGTTCAAAGTCGACCTCATAGTTCCACTTTCCCCAACATCCTAACATATTTAATAGTGAAACTTGTGTCCCTTTCTTAGCAGCTGTGGTTGCCTCTCCTAATCTGAAGCTGTATCTATATAGCTAGTACTTTGGTTGCTCAAGCCAATTTGCTGTCTCACTTCCCGTACTTTCACCACGAAAGTTCTCTGGTGAGTGGACGTCCATCCTCAACTCAGAACGTTGGTCTGTTTCCTGGTCTTTTCATAGTGATATATGAGACACATGGACACAGTGGTCCCACCGCAAAGCTAACAAATCTGTTTTGATTATTCTTATTGAATGATGCCACATCCTCGTATGCATGCCAAGTGCTAGGATAGATCAAACTCTTTATCAGGAAGGCCCCTAACTTCCTCTGCCTGTACGTAATCGTCTCAATATGGTGTGATTTGTAGCCTTGTCCTTGTAGATTGCCTGCCTGCTCCCTTTTTATCCCTCTAACTACTAGTTCTCATCGTGCCAATTTTTGGATCTCCCATATCATTAGATATCTGCATGTGCCTGACTGCTGCCAAGTAAGATTTCACTGTTTGGTATCTTACACCCTTCTCCCTTAAGTATATGAACCAGTAAAGCTGCTTTTCTATACTATTGTGGGTAGTATAGTAATGCTGTAATTTCCACAGCATTCCATGCATCTAGATCTCTTCTTTCCTGCTGCATCTATTTACAATTGTCCTTCACTGGAAAATGTACTGCCTCTATATAGCTACCTGAACCTTAACATTGCTGTGTTATCACAGTGACACCTGACCCTTTTCCTGATCACAGCCTTCCCACACCATGTATGTATATGCCGTTAGTATTGATACAGGCTCCTCAGAAATACATCCTTGTAGCCAGCTTGATCCCGATGCTGCCCGATGCTGCCTAAGGCTCCACTACCTGCAGAAACTGACTCATGAACTCTGACCACCAATACAAGTCTGAATGTATCTCTGCATTAAGGCACACAAAACAATCTCTATGACTCTATCCCTAACACTTTTGCTGCACATTGTAGCAGGCCTGGCTAATAATATAGCTGTGTTTTCGACTTGGCACTGCCCATAGTTATAGTCATCTAACTAGTGGAAAGATGTGACATGCCTTAGTGCTGGGCACACCACTCTAACACGTCTGTCAGAACTGTAACTGCATACTGAAGTTCAATTGGTACACAAGTGTCTATACATACAGTTACCCTAACCACTGCATACTCAGCAATGGTCTATCATCTAGGTGGATCGGCACAATCCTATATGTACTCTTGATGTCTACCTTGGCAAGCAGTGCCCCTCTGTGCAAACAAGCTACCATTCCACTTGTCTAACCAACTATCTTAACTGTATATAACATCAACAATACATGCATGCATGAATAGGTAGACATATGATTACTCAATACAGATGGTCCTATAACACAACATAACTAACCATCCGCCCTGATGTAGGACAGTGAGCATAGACCCGGAGATATACCATCATTGACACTGCTACCCTTTGAGCTGCAACTAGCTTCCACATCCCTGGTGTTAATCCAAACTGCCTTGGGCCAAATACTCTTCTCAATGCCATCTCTTCCTGCAGGTAACCTGTTAACACATATCTACAGACAAGCTACGCTTTGCAGACTTGCAGGTAGCATTCCCCTAATCAAAGTCAATTCTGAACCCTTCTCTTATTGTTAACTGAATATACTGTATACTAATGCCTGGGTTTACAATAATTGCTGCCACTCTGTATATCTAGGTGTTGTCACTTTTTGCAGTATTTCTGGAACCAGACCCATGCGTCTGTCTCGATCTACTTGAGGCAGCTGCCTTGTAGCCTGCTCCGCTGTGCTCCTTTATATGTGTATGTGATGAATTCGCCTATGTCTACCTGTCTAGCTACCAGTTGTATTAATTTATCTAACTATAGGCATGCATGATGAATTTCCTACCCTGTTTATTGTTCTATTCTACCTGGTCCCTTACCCCAACGAAGTAGGGTTACCGCTTAACGTCCCCTCTGGGTCACACCCCATTGGAGTGGAAAAGAGTGGGATGTTCCTTGTCCCCCTACCCCGCTTTCTCAGCATCCCAATATACCGATGATTTCTAGTCGAACTACCGTTTTGTCTTACTTGGACTGGTTTGCTATGTGCTCACTATAAGCTTAACTCATCTATCTTGTCCAGTTTCTCCTATTTGCTTTTCCTCTGTTGCTGTGCGACAAGCCCTCCCTCTTGTATCCCTGATTGGGCATGTGCACTTGCCATGGTCCTCCTTCTTGCACACTGAACATCTGTATGCCTATACACTTTCTTCTCCATGACAGAGCTTATAACAGACTTCTGAACTTGAGTTAGATATATGCTCCCAAACCCCAGCTGGTGGCCCTGGAGGCTGTGTTTATTGCAAAGCAGTCCTTTATTTTTGTCTTTGGTAGCCATGATGGCAATTGCCATGGGTCACATTTCTGCCATAATTCCACACTTTTTGCAACCATCTCTCTCCTTGACCTCCAAGTACACTGAAGCCATGACCTGCCCCCCAATGTAGCCACAACACTGTGTGCATGCACAATGGGAGATCATGGGGGCCCTCAAGTTGTGATCTTTGCTGCCATGTATAAGGAGACACAATACCCAACGCCCTTTTATTAGGCTGTTGCAGCTGCTAGAGTGCTTCTAATACCCTCTTGCATTGGTACTGTGTTTCACTACCTGCATTATAGTTCTTCCTTCCACAAACTTGAATCCCCGATCTTCTGGGCCAACTTATTGGATATTGTTGGGAGGCCAGGTGCAGGAAGGGAGTGTTGACTTAGCTACTGTAGGTCTGTTGTTAGGTAGCTTTTACTGCTTCCCAAATTCTAGATACGTGGTCTGAGGCCTCCATGTCCTCCACTTGAGCACCTCCCTCATGACTTCCAACAACTTGGGATATGATAGACCTTCCATTGTGCCACCCTTATACAACAAAGTCGACAGCCCTTAACAGCCGACTGCACTGGCCTATTACACCTAGCATATCACCTTTGGTTTGAACCCTGCTTAATTATGTCTGTGGCTTTGCCACCAGCACTCTAATTCTTTGGTGACCACAGCTACTCTCTTTCAATACCGGATGACCCTTACCAAATAAAGGTCACCTTATTATACTTGTGATTCCTCCTTCCCTTCCCTTGGCCCACTGTTGTTACTACAGCTCTGAAGTGTCACAGCACTTCAGCCTCATTCGCTGCCCTTTACTGATGGTCTCACCACCATATCTAATTGTCTAACCCTCCAATATTACTCGCCTAGGACCAAGTCATATTGACAGGAACCGTATACTTGTTGGTAGCTCTGAGGCATCTCTGCACTCAGCCTCCTTGTGCTACCCCTCAGTGGCATAGCTAGGCTTGTTCCATTGGGCAGGCCCACTCCAATAGTTGACTGTTCTATTAGAGTAACACGACCAAAATCTGACTGCTTTAATGGTTTGTTTGACTAATCTATTAGAGTATATCGATCTGATGTCTGTGGACTCGCTTGAAATTGGATGGCCATGTGCCCACTCCACCCCTAGCTATGCCACTGCTACCCATGGCTGCCCTTGATCGCCTTCTGACACCACTCCTACATGCCTTGTGGTGTTCTATGCCTTTTGCACAGCCAGCCATTACTGCCTCAGTTGTAGCTCTGATGTGTCTCAGCACTCAGCCTCACAGCCTCATTATGCTACCCAATGCTGCCCCTTTGTTACACTTTGACATACGTACTCTATTCCTCTTTCTACACTGCCTAGCCACCTTAATGCGGTAGTCTTGCAGCAACCCCTCTTGTAGCTCTGATGTGTCTCAGCACTCAGCCTCATTATGCTACCTCTTTATGGTCACTATAGTCTGTTCGCGTTCACCTTGCCGGTAATTTCCCTTCACTAATTTCCCTTGTGTTCATTTTATGATTCAATTTCCTATAGTCGTGAAGCCCTTCAAATGTCAGAAACATCAATAAAAGAAGCACTATGATAGGCCTAACAACAAGGGAGGTATGGCCGTAAACGCGAACATATATAGTATAGCCATTACCCTGATACATACTCAATGATGTTACTCTGCTCTTTCTACCCTGCTTAGCTGCCTTTGTTGCAGTAGCTGTGTCCCCCATTCATCTCACATGACCAGCCAATACTGCTCCTGCAGCAACCAATGTCTGTAGTCTGTAGTATTAGCACCAGCCTCCTTGTGCTACCCACCACTGCAACAATAGAGGAACCGCGCGAGAACCCCTTTAAACAGTATGGATTCATGTTTTTTCAGACACCCTGCGACTCTGTTGGTTTTCTCGCCATTCAAAGGGTAACAACATGGGCAGCTATCTTGCAGGGACCATTTCAAAAGTGAAATAAAATACTACCCAGGGAGCTATGTCATGCATTTCCATAACCTTTTTTATAATGCCTATTTGGGTACCTTTTTCACTCTTCCCAAACGATTTAACAGTTTGTCATACAAGCGCCCACACAGTTGTCCTCGCAAATGGCTGACTTCCAGATGTTCACGTGATTAGCGTCGCTCGCACAGTTCCTCTATTAGCAACATTGCAGTGTGGGCATCCATCCCTTATCTCGTATATCTGCCATCAGCCTGCCCTTAGTGGTGCGCTGTTCGCACTATACCACACGAGCACCTCGTTTGCCAAGGATTTTGCCTCCAATTACGATACAGCCAGCTCGTGTACACTTGCCATCGTTTTGCTCGTTCGCTCCGGTATTCCCTTACACCTCTCCTACATACTCACCTGGTTTCTCTGCTTCCTTGGTAGAATTCTTCGCCGGTTCTTTACCCTTGCCCGACATATACAATATACAAAAGGGGTCCTCGTTCGTCTACCGGCAAAGTGCGAAGAAACTCGAGAACTGAACGGGCCGTTTCGCTGTTTCTTATCCTTCTCCTTGTCTTCGTCGATCTACCTGTCACGGTTTTCAAGAACACGAACAGTTTTTCAAAGACATGCTGTCTCCACTTGCTGCACGCGCTACTGTTAATGCGCCACTTTCTAATTAATGTTCCCCTTCACTAATTAAGCATGCCTGCGCGCCATCAATATCCCGCTTCATTCAGTTAACTTTGATTAACTATAGTTAATCTGTATATAAACAGCACCAAATTATGCTAAACGTCAAATTAACAATTAACATATTTGCAGCAAAACCTATCAAAATACACATATCTTTTATGTGCATCCCTTAGTGTTACAAAAAACATGCATTTGTGACCACCTCTAAAGAGTGGCCACCTCTAAGACATCACTTAAAAAATTTCTTTTACACCTTATTTTTAAACTTGTGACAACTGCACCTATATAGCTAGCTAAATACATGCACACATACATATTATACATATAGCAGAATGATAACAGTCTCTTAAAACCTCTACAACTGCACACACATACATTCATTTAATTTTACTCAACCACATACATGCCATACTTCGCAAAATTACTGTAATTAAAGCATAAATAAGTCATTGCATATACAAAACAGAGGTTATCAATGTTAAAAATGGTTGTTACAATCTCCAAATATTTGGCTGTCTAACCACATTGTAATTTTTTGCCAGATTTTTTACTCATATCATCAAAATATACCTTATTAAGCATCAAAACAGATGGAAAATTTGAAATCAGCACCCCTGATTTGCTTAGAACACATCAAATTCTTTCTCACCTTGCTATAAACTGACGTAAGCGGATATAAAGAAGCCTTGTAATGGTGCCGCGTGTCCACTATTAAAATAATAGCACTTTTCGTATGAAAAATTTCCATTGATTTTCAATGAAGAATTAGAAATAGTATTTATAAATATTGTTTTCAGCGTAATTACTTGATGGAATTTCGTCAAATAAAAAGTATGTGACAGCGCGTTGAATGGTCTTCCTTACAGAAGCACGTAAGCTAGAATCATAATAAGCTTCATACTATACTGTGTGTTCAACAAAATTTGTGTCAAAAACCAGGGGTTGGAAATCGCTAGTAATATATATATATATCTTCAGGGGTGGATCTGGGATTTTCTGAAGAGGGGGTCAAAATAATAATATTATAGATGGATCTGTGCATTTTTATAATATGTGAGTACATAGCTACGCATGTTCCTTGAGTCCTAGCCTTCATAAATGTCTTTATGACATCATTAGTTAGCTATGTAGCTATATGCATTGGCTTGTTAAACAGATGGATTTGGATTTATAACCTGTTCAAGGGGCTATGCGACAACCCATACAAGTGCATGATTTCACAGGACGTGAAATCATCATGTCCATACATAAATCACCACATTCATTCACGTAAACTATACTTAGCAGCGCATTCCAACATTCTATTGAATACACACTAGACTGTCACATTAAGGTAACTGTTGTGACGGACGTACCTACGAGACGAAGCGCCAGTACTGCTAGGCATGCTAGGTGGCAACATAGAAAGTTCCTGAAGTTTCAGAACTGATGGGACAGCGAATATAAAAGAAACTTGGGCAATTAGTGACCTCGTTATCGCTGTTGCTGTCCGGTGAAAAACTGCTGCCATCATAGCAACGGAAAGAGGAAAATTAGTGATGCAATCACACACTTAACTTGTATCGAATTATGTAATTTACATGCTTATAGCACTTGTATGGGTTGTTGCATAGCCCCTTTAATTGAACAATGTAGTTATGTTGTGTTTTAATCTGACAGCCTGTGATAATCATAACTGTCCAAATGGATCACAGTGTAGAGTAGACGAGCCAACCGGTCGGCCATATTGTGAACCATCATGTTTCCTTGACAATGGAGGATGTCCTACTGTACAAATATGTTCACTACGCAATGCAACAATGTCATGTATCAGAGCTCCATGCTCACCAGTGGAGATAGACTGTAGTAAGTTATATCTATGTATGTAATTTTGTGATAGGATTTGCAAAAACGTACACACATACGTACGGTACCGCTCAACTATAACTTCATTTTAACACGCGTGGTACCACGACAAAATTACATGGCGTCCCGTCACGTGTTAGCGTGTAACACGTTTCCTCGTAGCGTGTAATATACACGTCTCGTGTAATGTGCCGTGGAAACACGCGTGAGACTGTACATGCGTGGAACAAACACGCGTCCACACGTGTAATTTTTAACTCACAAGTATCGAGCACTACCACAGCTGTAAGCAACACCCGTAGTCAAACTCCACTATCTCGAATGCTTTAATATTCCCAGTTACCAGTAGTAACTCGCTGATTATTAGGAATAATTTTAGTGGCGCTTATGGCTGGTCGTGTCACTCGTGTGTCTTATTTTCGGTGCAAAAGCAGCAGCGCAGGTAAGTATATATATACTTGAGCTATTAATAGCTACTTACATTATGTGTTTTAGATGTCTCGCAGTTCTTCAGCATCAGCCGTCAGCACTAGTGCTACATCCGCACACAAGAATTTCTGAAGCTGTAAAGATGAATTTTAGAATGTTGTATTGTATAGAGATTGTTTATATTTTTATTATAATCAATTTGTCACGTGACGCCATCCATTTTATTTCTTCCAGTTTAAAATGGCTCGAGAAATGTTGAGAGGCAGCTCACTGCCTTTTACTCGCCACTTCTCCACCAAAGAATATATCGTCTAGAGTACAAGGAAACAGCTCTTCGCTTAGCCTCAATGGACAAACGAGGCATGACTTCCGTAAATGAACAGTCGTTTTTTTCCGGATTTCTTTATGGCGTTCGATTTAACGCCCCGCTCGATTCTGATATTGATTTTATTGTTCACTACGTGCGTATATTGTTACAGCAGTACAGGATCACTTGAAGTTGATATCAAATCGGCTGTAGTTGAACACACGTACGGTACGTGCTTTGTTTGCTGCTTGCTCTCAGTCATTGTAATACCTGCAATAATAAACTACACACGAAAGTAAGGTACAGTAATTATGCAAATATATCTGTGCGTGGTTTGTGCTACCATTCACGCGTGTAGTAACACGTGTGTGGCGTGGCTCTTCCCATCTCATGTAAATTTACACGTCACGTCTCGTGTAAATATTGACTTCCACGGCAAATTTTGGCACTCCGCACGCAAAAAGCTTCGTGGTGCCACGCGTGGAATGTATCGCGTGTGTGAAGTTATAGTTGAACTGTACCGTATTTTCAACTTTGAAATCCATTAAGTCTTTTATGTAGTGATCTTAGACAGATGCTAAACCTTCAGGGATTACAGAGCTACATATGTACGTACGCACATAGCAACCATTCCTTTAACATCCCTGAAAGTGTAAATAGCTATATGTGACCGAATTTTTGAAAATGGTTCCAAATCACACATTTTTATTTAGTTACGCACATTAACATTTATAAAAACATTAGCACTCCAATTTACATATGTACGTACGTACTTGAAATTTGGCGATACTTTCCCTTTGCAGGATGTCCTATTGAAGGCCAGGTGTACACTAAATGTGGTTCTGCATGTCCCCCAACTTGTGGTGAGCCAAAGCCACGAATCTGCAACCTACAGTGTGTAGCAGGATGTCAATGCCCCAACGGTACTGTACTTGATGAAGAAAATAACAAGTGTGTCGAAGTTGACCAGTGTCGTAAGATTACCATAACTTGTGTGTATCATTACATACTTAGTTACTGTTGTTGACAGCTGCACCGTGTCCACCAGTGTGTACTCACGAATACTGTAGTAAAGAGGGAAACAGAAATAAGCCATGCAGTCGGTATTATAATAATATTGACCAGGTCTGTGAAAATCAACCCATGTCAGTGCACAAAATTAGCTACCTGAGTTTTTCAAACTTGTTTTATCACAAATCATGTTCTAATATGCTAACAAAACACAATGGATACTACAAATGTAGAATTTAATGGATAATCTTACAAAATGCAAATACTCCTTTTAGAATATTAATGAGGGCACTGACATGGTGGATTTTTGCAGATTTGGTCACAATTATACTCAGCTCAGTATGCATTGTACTGCTGCTTGCTATATAGGCCACCTCCTCACTCAATACCAGCTTGTCCTGACCGGTGTTATTCAACCTACTGCCGTGCTTGTTACTACTCAAAACAACAACGTAGAACACCACGACAGTGTAATGGGGAGATGTGTAGGAACCGCGTGAAACCCGTCTGTCTTAGAAATTGGACCAAATGTATTTACAGGGAAAACCGTAGAAAGAATATGGTATGCAGCATAGCTATCAAAATAACGTTGCTACAAATGTATGACATTCTATTTACAGTGCAGACGTAACTGCATAGCTGCTAGAAACTTTCGATGCTATGACTATCCTTCATGTAACAACCTGCGTGGATAAAATACAATCTTCCCCAAGGGACTGGGTTTACTGTACATACATAGTACTGAATAGTTTCATCGTGTACAGTCCCATGTAGTTTAGAACTCAAGAACTCAATGTATGCACAACAACTCCATAACTTTTCATCTTACAATTTGCACGGTATATATAGTCATTTATTCCATTACAACCTTTAGTATGTAGTGTAGGTTGAAATACAATAATTGACCTAATTAATAACACGTAATATTATTAGATAATTGCATACCAATGATCATAAAAATAACTAGTGATTTTAATCGTATATCTGTTAACAGTAATGCACTTATCGATGTCCCCTCTCAGGGGCATACAGGGGATCTGACAACGTTAGGTGTCAATGGCCCATGTATAGAGGCAAAGTATCATGTCAGATCCCCACTGGGCTGCCATTCATTGACCTGTCACCTGCAGGCTGGTGGAACAAGGTGTCAATGTCCCCAGGGCTAGGGCAGTGTGTGCTGTTAAATCCCCTGTGAAAGTATGGTAATCCATGAGGGAGTGGGTGGGGCATGACATTGATAAGTGCATAAGTTAGCTACGTAGATAGCTACCAACTACATCTGTATAATATATATAATTGCAGTAGATTCTGTTTTGCTTACAGTATTCAACTTGCTGACTACTGTATTTCTTTGTGGAAACGGTTTTTGTGGATTTACTCTTGCACCAAAAATTAATTCCTTGAAAAATTCTTATTATACGTATGTAGTACATACACAAGGATAGTGTATACTAGCTAGATAGATCCTCAAAATTTAATTCTCAGAGAGAAATAACATCAGAAATTTTCTTCCTTGATAGTTTCTGGTTATATATTATAAACTTTTCCTAATATTCTTGATACCAGTTAAAATATGGCAATTTAACTGTATAAATAATGAGATAGAAAATTACCAAAGCATAAAATCAAGCAACCAAACCCACATTCCATTCCAAATTACTACGTAGGTACACTGTATAGCGCTGTTAGCATTAAAGGTTGACATGGATGGATCTCTTAATGTTTCTCCTTTGAAGCCCACAATTAATTCGTCAAAGTTTTGTAAATGTTTCATGGTCATCAAATTAAAGCTTTTCCTTGTCAAAATTTTGAGCTATACAGTATTGTCTTTTACTATTATGCCTCTTTGATTCCAGAAGAACAAGCGAATAAATAAACAATTGGAACTACGTACCCATACCCTCAGGCTACAACTACTTTTCTTTCCCACTGAAGCCATACATCAAAGGATTTTACTGTACTATCAGTTATTGCCCAGGCAATAACTAATTGTACAGTAAGGTGCGAGGTGTTTAACACCATAACACATCAGCAATTTGCCAAATTTTTTGTAAGTCAAAAGTCTTTGGTGGGAAAGAAGCCAGTTATATCACAGTAGTCATAATATGGGATATCTTTGCCTCGGAATGTAATAACAAAGATATCCTAGTGATATATTTATAACTTATTTCCCAGTGAAGCCGTACATCAAAGGAATTTGTAGTGTGATAAATCTGATATCACCCTGTGGTTAGGACGTGTTGACGTGCACAGAAGCATTGATTGCATGGTATAGACCTTTAATAAGCAAGTTATAACCAAGGTACATTCGTATGATATATTTGTTATTAACACTCGTCCTCGCTTCGCCGGCTTGGAAATAACAAAGATATCATACTCAGGGGTGGATCTAGGAATTTTTGAGGGATGGGGCTAAGCATAGTGATGGATCTCTGAAGCAGGGAGTCTGGGGCCCAGAAGCTGTAGGGCATTTTGTATTGTTGAATCCAGAAAGTCTACTGATACCAAAATGGCTATAGCTAAAAGCTAATAATTATTATTAATTTTTATGCACCGTACAGTAGAAGGACTGATCAAGGAAGTTTAGATTTCTGAAGTAGGGGTGTGGTAGGTACAACCTTTTAGAAGCTAGCTAGCTATAGGCTTTGCAGTCCAGAAATGATTAATTAATATATTATTAGCTATGTCTTTAGTACACGGTTTTTATGAGGGGCTCATAAAATAGATATAGATAATTGAGCCATGCAGAGATGTGGTGTGTGCAACCCATCACAAGACCTGTACAGTACTATATAATTATATAAACTGCAAAAATAGAGAAATCATAATGGGTTTTATTATTAATAGTAATACATCAAGTATTCTGTATTCCTGAGACTTCCATAATGGCAGGAAGGGCCCCCTAGCCCCTCCCCTAAATCCGTCACTGATAATCATACCCGAGTTATAACTATAATATATCTATAACTTTTAGCTGTAGAGACATACAGCTACATCTCTAAAACTTCATGAATTTTAATTATAATTATAACCTGAGGCGACTGTTCTATTAGAGTAATTTACATACAGAATGATGCATAGCTAATTATATGCTCAAAAATAATCTGGTAGCTAATGTGATTGACTGTCATTCTGGCTGCTTAACTGTTTAAGTTCTCTTGTAATATTGATCCATTGATAGCTATTTGAAACACATGCACTGAATCTATACATGTATTAGCTATACAGTGTAGCTACAAGATTCAACTTCATAAACATAACAAACAAGACTGATATCTTGGAGACTGATCATGAGCACAAATGTGTTGCACTGAAGATTCTGATGAGTCACGTATGTGACAGGCTTTTTGCTAAAGAGTGGTAGCTAGCTATAGAGTGGTACAGCACCATTCTAGCTATACTTTTCTCGCTATCATTAGCTATATATGCACAAATCAGTTGGCAGCTAGTTGAAATTGCAGAGGCTTTGAACACCTTTCCAGGAATACCACGAGAAAACACAGACATGCAGTCAAGTTGTTTGTTGAGTAGTTGGCAGAAATGGCAGCTACAGTTGGTATATCAGAGACCGAGTGGACGTTGGAAGCACTGTAGCTCTGTTGTGGCCATTTATGGCTTGCAAGAAGCCATCCATCTATACGTAGCTATGTTGTTACTGTGTCCAATACAGTTTTGCAAATCTATATAATTATATATATATATGTTACGGCCCAATTTAAAACTTGACCGGTTTTACACCGGCCGCCTGTTTCAAAACGAGTCTCGTTATGCGAAGAAATCCTACGACCTTTGACCTCTAACACGTGACATCACGTGATCATGTGACTTGATCTGCTTACTCTCTTAAGCTGAAAATCGGTGCACCAGGTAGTTTTTTATAATCTTTTATTATCATTCTAACCTTTGTAATTCGCAAGAAGGATAGCGGCTAGCTAGCTACTTGTCATTATACGTATGCTTGTATTAAAGTATGCTTTCATATATTTAGTTTACAGTATCGTTTCTAATATATTCATTCATAAGACATACATTACTGGTGTGTGGTTCATAGGTTGTATTTATACCTTATCAGTGGTATAGTGGATAGCTGCAAATTACCTGCAATGCACAAACACCTACCACCTGAAAGCCAGTATTGATTGTGAGTGCTAGCTATACATTGAAATATTGTTTGTTATAACTGAAGGGTTAACCAAATGGACTGAGCTTTCATCAGGATACATCAATCCATATACACAAGTATGACGAATGTACCAGCTGTAGGATCATTGAATCATTATTGTTCCACTCCTATAATGCTGAGGCACTTGCAGTGGAGTACGATTGGAACACTCTAATGTATGGACACCGCCACACAGGCGCCGGCATTGACATGAAGCGGTGAAGGAAATCACTATGATCTTAATTTATGTGTGTGCTTTCTTTTATGAATTGATTATACATGAATCAAAATGTACCTGTAACTATTGTCCAGTGGTTAATACATGGTGCATAGGGAGAGGTTTCTGAATGCGAATGACGCTCCCGAGGTCTCCTCGGGATCAGATCTGTCTGAGCATCTGCCACTTTAAAGTGTTGTCCATCCATGTGTGAACATTTGTCAGTAACTAATTAAAGTAATAAAGACACATGCAAGAGTATGGGATTGCGATGGTTGGAAATCACATGTACATGTTCTTTTATGTAGTGCACAGCAGTAATCTGTGAGCAGGTAAATAAACGCCCTGCACACTTAGAGATCTCTTCGTTGCAGTCAAACACTCTATTAAAGCATTCATCTTTTGATGATTCATCAGCATCTTGGACACAGTTTCTAGACCCATTTTACTTTCACTTTACCCTCCAAAAATCCTGGTTATGCCCCTGATACAAAGATACAGTTAGGGCTCAAACAAATAATTGTGGCAAATATTCAACTGTTTGGCAAATATTCGTATTTGGGAATATTCGAATACAATCTTAGGTCGTTTCAAAGTAAGTGTAATGACACTATTGTCTCACCGGTGTGTACAACATGTAAGAAATGACTTTACAATGCTTGATCATGCATAAATATATTCTATTCTAATGCATTAAGGATCATAAAATACATTTGAATATTCGGTTAGTGGTCATTACAGAATATTCGAATACAAAAACTATTTGTTTGAGCCCTAGATACAGTGTATGAATAAGTGGGCATACAGGGTAACCACAAATTTGTATGGAAACATAGCACTTATTGACCAGTGTCATTATGCAAGTTATACCATGATTACATACGTACATACTCACTGAGCTCTCTGACTACCTGTTGGAGGAAATACGTACGCATAATTACATCGTTTTTGTTTCCCATGCAATTATAAGAAATCCATATATTAGACAATACACTGAATATTACACCAGCTGATCACTTATTGATCAGTAAAAACAATATTGTGTTTCCATCGGCTACGAATCATAGTTCTACAATCAAGTGTTTCAGAATAATAAATATATCTTATATAGGAGTAGAGCCATTAATTGGATGTTCCATTCTATGTTGTTCACCACTGCCGATAATATCCTTATACTTTCAGCCTGGGTTGATGTACAGTATTGTGAAGAAAAGCTCTTGGTCACCCCTTTATAACAAACAAATAATATCACAATCTACAAGTGCTTTTGTAATGCAGCTATCCACTACCACTCATAAGTTATAATCTATGCCATCACACATAATGAATGAATATATTAGAAACGATACTGTAAATTAAATATATAAAAGCATACTTACAAGCATATGTATAATGACAAGTAGCTAGCTAGCCGGTATCCTTCTTGCAAATAGAATGATAATAAAAGATTAGCAGGATAAAAAACCACCTGGTGTACCAATTTTCAGCATAAGAGAGTAAACAGATGAAATCACACGATCACGTGATGTCACGTGTTAGAGATCAAAGGTCGTAGGATTTCTTTGCATAACGAGACTGATGAAGTTCTTCGACGTGATTCGGAATCTACTAGATTCCTGGCTTAATTCCAAGATTCCTGTATACCAAATAAGGCTATCCATATCACGTGATTAACAATATACGGATAAATACAAAATTTTACAAGAATATTAATGAAGGTTTAAGATTCCAGATTCCAGAATCTTGGCAGTCATCGACGAGATTCGGAATTCTGTCGTAGCTACCCCCCCTCGGTCTCGAGTGGCCAGATCACAATTTTTACAGGGCGCGGCCGCAAATAATTAGCCAGATGTCGTCGAAGGTTTTCTCATACGATAAAGATGCATTGCTATAGGATACTGTTTCTATGTTTTCTCGCAGTCGCCTATCTTGAATTATCTCTAGCATGTAAGGAACTGCAGTGCGAGCAACAGTGTCACAGTGTACCGTAGATTAACTCTGCAATTACATATGCTTCATACACTGTAGGTGTTTGCTGATAACCATTGTGTATACATTTTCGTTTATTAGCTACTCGTAATTCCTGCTTGCTGCGACCTGAAGTGGGTTCATGTCGAGGTTACTTCCCCAGGTGGTTTTATAACTCAACATCAGCAAGATGCGAAAGATTTATTTATGGGGGATGCCAAGGCAATCCGAATAGATTTGAGACTAGAGAGAGTTGTGAGAGAGCATGTATATGCGGTAAGTTTCATGTAGCTACAGTACATACATATAGATTGCAGGGGCGGGTTTATGAGGTTTTTGGGGTTCCCAGAAACCCCCTTCATCTAAATAAAAATTGTCCATAAATTCAGTAAAATTTTCTATATTGAAATTAACAATAGATGGTATAGACTCCCTTATCAGGCTTATGCCACCGGTTCTGGTAAGGAACCCAGCCCTCCCTATAATTTCTAGATCCACCCCTGGATTGCATGCATGCCCTACTATTATATATGTAGTTATTCTTTTAGCAATTGATCAAGCTACGTACTTACCTGAATTATAACCATTCATTTTAACAGATCGATGCATTTTGCAGCCAGAAGCAGGACTCTGTAGGGCATACGTACTGAGTTATTTTTATAATGTAACCTCTAGCAGCTGTGAACAATTCATTTACGGTGGCTGTGGTGGCAATGAGAATAGGTTTAGATCAGCTGCTGATTGTGCTGTACACTGCTCAAAGGAATGTAAGCAATGCACTTCAGTTTACATATTTCATAGCCTCGAGGGTTCTGTCACTCTTAGAAATTTTGTACAAGATTTTGAAATCAACTCTTAAATAATTTTTGATTTCAAATCTGATTTCAGTGGTTTGAATTCAATTAAATGAGTGGGATATTGACTGATTATGAGCTTGCATTTGAGAGGTACCAATTTCTGGAAATATGACAAAATTACTGAGTTGTGAGTCAATTGATTTCATGATTTTCAGGCAAGGGCGTACGAGATTTCAGTGAGCGACAGACTCCCGTACACAGTCCAGAAAATCTGAGACTCACATGTTAGGGGTGAGCTAATATGCTCAAAATTTTACCTATTATTCCTTCCCGAACTTCCCAAAATTTTAACCCATTATTCTTATTTTACACCCACATCATCACCTATTATTCCTACTTATTCTTGTAATTTTATTGTATCGGTGACAATAATGTTATTGTCCGCAATACACACAGTGACTATTACACTGGTGAATAGGATATTGACTAGTGCAGACTTTTCTTAAGAATCTACATGAAATATTGCTATCTTCATGAACATCTTCACCATCATCATCATTTTAAACAGTCCTTCAGATAATATTGATTACATTTACCTATTGTAGCTTCTAATTATTCTTGTGACTTCGTATTGTGCTTGTGAATGTTCTATAATTCCCAGAATTATTCTCATTAAAATTGCAACCTATTATTCTCAAAATTATGCCGGCATATTAGGCTCAGGCTTATCACATGTACTAATCCTACATGGCAATTGGCTCACTTACGTGTGGCACGCTAGTTTTGGCTAGTGCCTCAAACTACACATGCGAAAAAACGACACGAATTGTAAACTTAGCCGTGAGCTGTACCATAATTATTATTATTTATTCATACTTATAGCAACTTGTCCGGTCAAAGGACAGGTAAATGGATCTTGTCCAAGCTGCCAGGGAACTTGTAACAATCCTTTGGTGCAGTGTCCACTGGCCTGCAATGATAGTGGCTGTGTTTGCCCTCCTGGTCAGCTGGTCGATACTGAAGCTAATGAATGTGTAGATCCCATACAATGTCCTATTAACTGCTCTGTGAGTTATTAATGTAACAAATTATCAATAGCTACTGTACAACTCTTGATCAATAACCTGTTACTTATCTACATAGCTAAGTGTGTGTGTATACGTAGTAGACACAAAAGGATCCATGTTAATAAGCCTTACCAGTTATAAGCACTGGAGAGTATTAGCGTAAGTGGTCGATTATCGGACGCGTTTTGACTAACTGTTGTAACTCGAGAAGTATCCGTCGTACTGACTTCCGGTTTTCACCAATCGATAGCCCACTCTTTGGTCTCTTTGGAAACCAATATTCATCTTTGTGACGTAATTAGATTTTCCGTGACATGCAAAAGTGCACAGGGTGTCGGCAATGAATTATCGGATACGCGTATGAATTATCGGATGCTGTACTTTTTCTAGGATGAATTATCGGACAGCCATGAAACTTTGTGGCATAGTTCCTTATAGGCTAGATGGATCCTTTAGATATTTTTGCAGAATGTAAGGGATATTATGCCAAGTAAGCCCTGTAAGTTTGGTGCTGTTATCTTTCTCTGTCATTGTGTTATAACGATATGGGTATTTATACTTGGCTGTATTTTAGGAAATCAGCCAAACTGGTGAAAGTAGCAGCCGTAGGATGTCTTTAAAATGCTTTGTTATTGGTTTGATCTGTATAAGAAGTGTTAATTCCCATTCTTTCATTGTTAGTTTAATCCGTATACTATGTTTCTCGTAATACTATCGCTTACATTACGCATGTTTTAATACAAGAGGCCTTGTCCGATAATTCATACTGTCCGATAATTGACCACTTACGCTACACATGGTAGCATTTTAATATTGTGGCCATGCATGTGGCAAATTTTGTTTGGCAGATTTTTGGAGATTTAAATATGCGCCGTAGTAGCTACAATATGTACAAATGTGATTGGTGGAATTACAATCATACATTTCTAGTTTTTACAGCAGAGATTCACAATAGCTATACTTATGTACATAAACACATCGTACAGACTTTGCCTTCTCTTTTCGTGTTATAGGGATCAGCCAGCTACCCTCAGAAAATTCCAATAAAACAAAGGGTGGCTTCCCGAACCTCTCTGTTTTCTTAAATTATGGCTTCCAGGCCACCTGTCATAAAGCAGTTACATCATGCGTATAAGAGCAACACTGGTAACCCTGGTTACTGTAGACAGGTGTCTGGTGTCATTAGCTAGGACATGTATTACCGATAACCCTGGTTACTATAGACAGGTTTCTGGGTGCAATTAGGGCATGCCTTGGTCACTAATGGTCAGAGTCATCAATTATATACATATTCATGAATATCTTCAGTTCTAAAAGGAGTATTTTCATTCTGTCAGCTTTAAATGATTCCCCATTAAATTCTGCATTTGTGATGAAAATTTAATTTGTTAGTATATACGTATAAATAGAGCATAAATTATACGTACACATGTATGTATGTATTATGGCTGGAACAAAGCCTTTGAATGTTCCGAAGGTTTGAAGGTTCAAAACTCGAAGGGTAATTAAAACTAACCTTCGAAGCTTCGTAAAACACTCGTAACACACTAATAAATATGAAGTGAACATTGTTTTCTTTATTGTGGCAATTACGGCAGCCTATGTATACATCTTGCACGATCGATGTTTGTGTGCCATGCCCACTTTTAAGCCACCAAACAATTAGGCTTTTCTACTATAGTAGAAGCCTCAAAATTCCTTATGAAGCACAAAAAGCATCATTTTAGCCTTTAGATGGCGTTTGGCTATGCATGGTTACTGTACGGAGACGCCTATGCATCATTCTGAACTGCTGTTTCAAGTTAAACGAATACTTATAAACTTATCAAATAGCTGTAAGCTATGTAACACCGAAGCTTCAAAACTTTGAAGCATTTTATTAACGAAGGTTCGAAGGTTAAATTTTAACATTCATTCCAGCCCTAGTACGTATGTTAAAAAGTAGACATTTTGTCAATGAATAAAATAAATGATTGATTTTTACAAGTCCAGTGACCTTTAGTATATCCATGTGTGCAGCTAGCATATCTTATTTTGAAAATTGTATACCGTATAGATGTTACCGTAAGTTATGGTAACACATATTTCAAAAAGCTAGGTGATTTTTTCACAAATAGATAGTTGATTTTCACAGGCCCAGTCACATTTACACTTACATAGCTCTACATAAACATAGCTCTACATAAACATAGCATACGTACATACTGTAGTGTTAAACCTCAATAACTGCTGAATGCCATTATAATTCGTACATACATACTTATTACAGAATGTACAGTGTCCTGAAGTAACCTGTGTCTCGGGAAAGCCTATTATACCACCAGGATCTTGCTGCCCTGTTTGTGGTATGTAAGAACTTCACTTGCTAATTTGTAGCTGAATTTATTACCATTGCTCTACTTATCTGCTACAATGAAGTTTGTCAAAATGGAGATGGGTATTTTCTTCCTGGTGAACCATTTAGGGCAGACTGCAATGGATGGTATAAAATATAATTTGTATTCATCTTTATATTAATTCGTATTCTATTTCTTAGCTCTTGTACATCCAGAGGATTATCGATTTGTACATTGATTGCTTGCAAAGGTAATTATAATTGAGTACTGTAGTTATTCATGTACGTACAACTTTATGTATGTACATAGTTTATATCAATAATTGTGTCAGTTATTCATTTGTACATTGTTATTAGCCACGGAACCACCAATTCCTCCATCAAATGGTAGGCATCATTGTTGCTATTCATATATTGCAATGGTACACTTGCTACAGAGACATCATGTACCATAGAGGGCCAGGAATACACAGAATGTGGCACGGCATGTCCACCAACATGCAAGACGCCCAAACCTTTTCCCTGTACAACACAATGTGTGCCAGGCTGTCAGTGCCCAGCAGGGACTGTACTGGATGAGGAAAACAATAAGTGTGTTGAGCATTGCCCAACTCCACCATGTGAACGTGGTATGTATTTATGTATGCATAATTATGTATAACAGTCCAAAGATTCAAATTTCAAAAATGTGCATGTGTATTACTTTTTGCCAACCGAATTTTGATTTCAACATACGTACGTACTTATCTCATTGAATTAAAGATTTTACAAGATTTTATGACAAGACACCTTTTACGAATCCAATGTGAACTATACGTACGTATGTTTGCAACTATGGCTCTATGGTATTGCCAAAAATGATATTTTGGTATATTTGTAAAACAATACCTCGGTATTACTAAGTATTGATATCACAACATATCCACATTCAGGTGTAATAAAAATGTCCAAATCATCAAAATTTATGTAACCTACGTACCTACTAAAGCTTGGCAGTATTGATCAACAAAATGAAGTTAAATTACGTACTTAAATATATCATAAATACTTGTAAATTCATTAAATATTAGAATTACGATATCACTGTATTGAAAAATTCATGATGGTATCCTAAAATGTGATTGGCTCCACGAAAACCCTCCATGTTCGCATATTTTACATGGCCTCTCAAAATTAGCTGTAAAATTCTGATACGTAGTTCCATCAATCTTTAAATGCTTTATATTAAAATGTAGCTGGATAAGTTTGTCAACAAATATGCAAATTTCCAACATTACAAGAAATAGTTAAAGAGTTATGACACTTTAAAGTTCTAAAAATGGGTCATAATTTGCATGAGAACATGGAGGGTTTTCACAGAGCCAGTCAGAAATGATATTGCAGTATTAAGTATATTGCAGAGCCCTATTTGCAACTGAGTCTACGAAAACAGGTCTTATCTGTAGATCCAACTACACTCTTTCAATGAGCCATAATTTCCCTTGTGAATTAATTAGCTACCGATTTGCATCTTTTGTAGTCCCATGTTTAGACTCTGTTGTGTCAAATTTTTATACACATACATACGTAGCTTACCTACAGAGTGAGTTATATTTACAGTCATAATTTAAAAATTGAATGTGCAGATAAGACCTGTTTTGTGATCCTGTAAGTGTCACATTTTAGCTAAGTACATTTGCAACACAAAATAAGTGTTTTGTATATACATACGTGTGTAGCTCAATGCAGATTACAACCTGATACTGGACCATGTGAAGCGTCGATGGTAAGATACTTCTGGAATGCTAACACTGAACAGTGTGAAGAATTCAGTTATGGCGGCTGTGAAGGAAATCCAAACAGATTTATGCATCGCAAATCTTGTGCAAATCAATGTGGTAAGCAAATACTACTGTATACAGTGTAGCGCAAAATTTTGATGGCAGAAAATTTTGACAAATTGGGGATTAGGAAAAAATTGACAAGTAAAATTTTGATGAATTGTATCAGCCTTGCATGCAAACACCTATTGGGAAGAAAACTTTGAATGGTAAAATTTTGACGAATTACAAAAATTTGTCAAACTCGTCCATATTTTCCCCCGTCAAAAGTTCCCCTGTCAAAATTTTGTGCCGTATGGTACGTATATTTTTAATACAACCATGCTGGCTACATATGATCGAATCAGTAAAAATTGCATTTCGCACTTTTACTTTAATAAAATGATTCTGACACTTAAAACTTAAAATATATATAATACTCCATTGTCCAGATCAGACCAGATGCATAATTACATATAATTTGGGTCAAATCTGATGTAATATATACGTATCTTCAGGGGTGAATCTAGGATTTTCTGAAGAGGGGGTCAAAATAATAATATTATAGATGGATCTGTGCATTTTATAATATGTAGCTAAGTACGTAGCTATGTATGTTCCTCGAGTCCTAACCTTCATAAACATCTTTGTGACATCATTATGTAGCTACATGCATTGGCTTGTTAAACAGATGGATTTGGATTTATAACCTGTTCAAGGGGCTATGTAACAACCCATACAAGTGCATGATTTCACAGGACGTGAAATCATCATGTCCATATGTAAATCACCAATCACTGCATTCATTCACGTAAACTATACTTAGCAGCGCATTCCAGCATTCTATATATCGAATACACACTAGACTGTCACGTTAAGGTAACTGTTGTGATGGATGTACCTACGAGACGAAGCGCCAGTACTGCTAGGCATGCTAGGTGGCGACATAGATAGTTCCCGAAGTTTCAGAACCGATGGGACAGTGAATATAAAAGAATGTACATTTCTTGTAGCTACGTGTAGGAAATAAACTTGGGCAATTAGTTACCTCGTTATCGCTATTGCTGTCCGGTGAAAAACTGCTGCCATCATAGCAACGGAAAGAGGAAAATTAGTGATGCAATTACACACTTAACTTGTATCGAATTATGTAATTTACATGCTTATAGCACTTGTATGAGTTGTTGCATAGCCCCTTTAATTGAACAATGTAGTTATGTTGTGTTTTAATCTGACAGCCTGTGATAATCGTAACTGTCCAATTGGATCACAGTGTAGAGTAGACGAACCAACCGGTCGGTCATATTGTGAACCATCATGTTTCCTTGACAATGGAGGATGTCCTGCTGGACAAATATGTTCACTACGCAATACAGCAACGTCATGTATCAAAGCTCCATGCTCACCAGTGGAGGTAGTCTGTAGTAAGTTATATCTACGTATGTAATTATGTGATAGGATTTGCAAAAACGTGAATGCATTGTACACACATTTTTTCAACTTTGAAATTCATCAAGTCTATTATGTAGTGATCTTAGACAGATGCCAAACCTTCAGGGATTACAGAGCTACTTTTGAAAATAGTTCCAAACCACACATTTTTATTTAGTTACGCACATTAACATATATAAAAACATTAGTACTCCAATTTACATATGTACGTACGTACGTACTTGAAATTTGGTGATACTTTCTCTTTGCAGGATGTCCTATTGAAGGCCAGGTGTACACTAAATGTGGTTCTGCATGTCCCCAAACTTGTGGTGAGCCAAAGCCACGAATCTGCACCCTACAGTGTGTAGCAGGATGTCAATGTCCCAATGGTACTGTACTTGATGAAGAAAATAACAAGTGTGTCGAAGTTGACCAGTGTCGTAAGATTACCATAACTTGTGTGCATCATTACATACTTAGTTACTGTTGTTGACAGCTGCACCATGTCCACCAGTGTGTACTCATGAATACTGTAGTAAAGAGGGAAACAGAAATAAGCCATGCAGTTGGTATTATAATAATATTGACCAGATCTGTGAAAATCAACCCATGTCAGCGCACAAAATTAACTACCTGAGTTTTTCAAACTTGTTTTATCACAAATCATGTTCTAATATGCTAACAAAACACAATTGATACTACAAATGCAGAATTTAATGGATAATCTTACAAAATGCAAATACTCCTTTTAGAATATTAATGAGGGCACTGACATGGTGGATTTTTGCAGATTTGGTCACAATTATACTCAGCTCAGTATGCATTGTACTGCTGTTTGCTATATAGGCCACCTCCTCACTCAATATCAGCTTGTCCTGACCGGTGTTATTCAACCTACTGCCGTGCTTGTTACTACTCAAAAAGGCAACGTAGAACACCACGACAGTGTAATGGGGAGATGTGTAGGAACCGTGTGAAACCCGCCTGTCTTAGAAAATGGACCAAATGTATTTACAAGGAAAACCGTAGAAAGAATATGGTATGCAACATAGCTATCAAAATAACGTTGCTACAAATGTATGACATTCTATTTACAGTGCAGACGTAACTGCATAGCTGCTAAAAACTTTCAATGCTACAACTATCCTTCATGTAACAACCTGCGTGGATAAAATGCAATCTTCCTCAAGGGACTGGGTTTACTGTACATACATAGTACTGAATAGTTTCATCATGTACAGTCCCATGTAGTTTAGAACTCGTAGCTACACACAACTCTAATAACTTTTCATTTTACAATTTGCATGGTACGTATATACGTAGTCATTTAGTTCATTACAACCTTTAGTTTGTAATGTACGTAGGTTGAAATACAATAATTAATAGCACGTAATATTACTGCCTACCAATGATCATAAGAATAACTAGTGATTTTGATCACCATATTTTAACTGGTATCAAGAATATTAGGAAGAGTTATAATATATAGCCAGAAACTATCAAGGGAGAAAATTTTCAAGTATATTTCTCTTTGAGAATTAAATTTCAAGGATCTACGTAACTAGTTACTATACACTATCCTTGTTGCTATAGCTATATAAATTAAATACATATGTATAATAAAAGTTTTTCAAAGAATTATTTTTTGGTGCAGGAGTAAATCTGCA
Organism: Spongia lamella; assembly: GCA_963930835.1. Classification (NCBI taxonomy): domain Eukaryota; kingdom Metazoa; phylum Porifera; class Demospongiae; order Dictyoceratida; family Spongiidae; genus Spongia; species Spongia lamella. The sequence continues at coordinate 4,019,537 of OZ005747.1, forward strand.
AAAATATTTTCCATAAAGAAATTGTAGCTATGTATACGGTAGTCAGCAAGTTGAATAAGCAATTAAACAGATGTAGTTGGTACCTATCTAGCTAATTTATGCACTTATTAAATCAATGTCATGCCCCACCCTCAGTGCTTGAAATAAGTAGTAAAATATGCTAAGACACATTGTCTGATCAAAAGTAGACATTTGTGTAATTTGTTAGGATAGTAGTATCTTGCCAGATTCTTTAAATTTAACTACATACGTAGTTACACCCAAGTATTGAACATTGTACTAAAACATTTTCTGCTTGGACATTTTGTCCGACCAAAGCCAGCGGACAAAATGTCCAATGTCTGACCATTATTTCAAGCATTGCCCCTCCCTCGTGGATTACCATACTTTCACAGGGGATTGACAGCATGTATTGCCCCAACCCTGGGGACATTGACACCTTGTTCCACCAGCCTATAGCTAGACAAGATACTTTGCCCCTATACACATGGGCTATTCAAGCAAGTTTTTCAACTGTAGCTATAAATTCATAGAAAATTACCAAAGCAAAATCAAGCAAATTCCACATATGGAAGCAAAAATATAATAAAATTATATGATTTATTTGCTCCTTGGTGGATATTATTTAGCCACTAAAAATATGGTAGTGTTGCACATGTATCACTGAGTAGAAAGTGAGCTACGTACGTGGCTCTCTGAACAAACAATTGTGCAGCTCACAATCAGGTTTCTCTGGGTATTTAATATATTCTGATATATTTGGGACAGCTATTATCATTAAATATATAACTTTTAGCTGTACTCAGGGAGACATATAGCTACATCTCTTCTATATAAAGTCATGGATTTAGATTATAACCTAAGACGACTGTTCTATTAGAGTAATTTGCATGCTGAATGATTCATAGCTAATTATTATGCTCAAAGGGGTAGCTAAAAAAATTGTAATTGATTGTCACTCTGGCTGTCTAACTGTTTAAGTTCTCTTGTAAGTTGTAAGATTGATCCATTGCAAATTGATGGCTATTTGAAACACATGTGCTATAGTGCTCCCAAAGTCCCGGCTCGTGCTATGGTCTATAAACCAACTGTGGCTGTTTCTGGCAACTACAAATACTCAACAAACAGCTGACTATCTGTGTTTTCTCATGATATTCCTGGAAAGATGTTCAAAGCCTCTGCAATTTCAACTACGTACGTACGTAGCTGCCAAACTTGTTCATATAATCAGTGATAGCGAGAAAAGTATAGAATGGTGCTGTATCACTCTACCACAAAAAGCCTGTCACATGTGCAGTATACACTGCCAGTTTGGGGTCCATCTTTGTACCAACATCATTTACAATGTCTGCAAAGACTTCAAAATCATGCAGTTCATTTAATACTTTCATTAAACAAGTTTGATCATGTGTCAGAACATTATAAGCAGCTGCAGTGGCTTGATTTGGACCAGCTCATTCAATTCCGTCTTGTTTGTGTGATGTTTCATCAGTACCACAAATCAAAAGGAATTTTACTGATGCCACCCATACGGTTTGGGAACCACACACCTTATCATACTAGATCCTAATCTCATGCACTTTGCTGATCTTTATAGATGTCGACTACGTATCTCAAACTCAGCTGTTTTTTTAGACATGCTGCCACGAATTATTGGAATAATTTAGCATCAAAAATTAATTTTATGCAAATGACATCTTTTAATGAATTTTTCCGAGCCACCAAGGACAGTTTGTTAAACTCATAACTGATTATAATATTTTGTTTTGCATTTGTTTGTTTTTGTATTGTGTGATAATAGCCGGTGTTGTTTATTATGTTGTTGTATATTGTGTGTGTATTGTTGCTTTGTATGTGTACATGTGTTGTACAATATAATTAGCTATATTGTGTATGTTATGTTCCTGCAGCAAGGAACAACAGCTATGCCGATTGCTGGAGGTTAAATCATCAATCAATCAATCAATCAATCAATATGTGACTCATCCATCAGAATCTTCAGTGCAACACATTTGTTGTGCTCATGATCAGTCTCCAAGATGTCAGTTTAAGTTGTGAAGTGAAGTTCCCAAGATCTTGTACATACATAGCTACCCACGTATATATAATACATGTATAGATTCAGTGTTGTGGCCATTTATGGCTTGACAGGCTCGGAAAAAAGCCATCTGTAAAAGAAGATTCAGCCATCTATACGTAGCTGGTGTCCGGTTTTTGCAAATATAGCCTTACATAAATTAAATACTAGTCCCCTAATGTGTTATTTTATCACTTGTTATACTATTAGTCTACAAATATGTAGTATTGTAGCTCTTAGCGAATTACAAATGAACTTGATATAAAATTATCGTAACAAATCCTTGCAAATCCTTGAATGGAAGTTCGTTGCCAAGCTACCAAGCATCATGCCTTTTTGGATCTTTAGTAGAAAATCTTGACGCTTTTACCTCGACTTTCACTGTGCTCTTTTGGTGTGAATGTCGAGTGCACTGGAGGGCCAACAGTGTAACAACCAAAGACTTTCATGCCTTTGAGCAAAAATCACGTGACTTTTACATTTGAGTCTTTAACATGCCTGGTTTTGTCCCCAGACCCTTTGATTAGGGTCTGCGGGTGACACGTAATAGAATTCCGTGGTTCCAAATGAAGCCGTTCAAGTGTACGATGTACACCCACCAATACACGCAAGAATTGTGATGTCAGTCGACAAATTGCGTGGTACCATAGTAGCGTCTGGTTGTGAAAAAAACTACTACAAAGTCCCTTTAGGCTACTATATCTTTCACGTAGCTGCTAAGCATATCTCAGATTGGTAGCTACAGTCGCTAAAATATGCAAATATCGGATACCATGGTACCCATCCGCAGGAATGTTTAATTGAGATTGCGGGTGACGTTTGTAGTGTGTCTCAAATCTGATTGGTGACCGCAGATTCACAACAGGCAAGTCTGTTACAGATCTGTCAGACTTATACAGAACAGATCTGTAACATGCAAAATATGTCTGTTACAGATCTGTATTTGAAACTGCCACAGAGCTGTTACACATATGTCACATATTTGCTACATGTCTGTTACAGATGAGTCAGTAGTATGTTTTTTACTATATCTGACAGATGCTGTACATAGCATTGACAGCCCTTTACATAGTTGTGACATACTTAATGATTAACATTAAAATGAAATACATTCCACTTACAAATACACATACAAAAACTTAAAATTGTATCCACTGAACAGTACATTGTCTTTCCTGCAGCATCTTTCCTGTGTTTATGTTCATTGAACTTTTTGTTTTCTTCTGGTGTTGCAGTACGTATCATTAATTCTGTTCACATCACCTTTGGCCACTTCCTCCAAAGCCGTCTTTCACCCTACAAGGTGCATTTTATAAATCCAGGATAGCAAAAATGAAAAGATGCTCCACTCACTTAATGACAGTAGGCACATGTGTACTTTCGCTACTGCACAATCAACTGCTAGTCTTTCCACATACCACGTTGAGTTTCTATGATATCTTGGGTGCTGTTCTCTTGTCATTAGCACACACTAGATATGACACTATAATAACACGATTTGTAAGTGATTACCTCAGTTAGGTAGCTGTTTTGGTTAGTGCTACAGTACGCCAGTGACTAGATGAAGAATCATTATAATGCTGCACATCATATTTAATATTGGTGGCTCCACGTCACAGAGTACTCATAGTATATGGCGCCCTTTAAAACTATAAACGGTGACGTTGCCTATATTATAGAAAATATTGCGCATGTATTTACTTACAAGAATTCTCCACGATCCATGGCCATGTATAGAGTGAGATATATTGCCGTCAAAGATTCAATTCGTTTGTAACAATGATAAGCAATACGAATCTTGCGATGCCATTAAAGACTTCTTGTAATCGATTTCTCTGATTATCACTGGGGATGTTAAAATCTTCTCACCATCTTCTTCGCGCTTTTAAAAAAATTATGCTTTGTTGTTCACACGTGACTAAATACAAAAATAATTATTGATACTGATGGCGTGCGGTGTTGGTCCTCTTGAGTATTGTCATAGATACTATGGTATTGTATAGTACAGTTTATCTGCTATCACATTGAAAGGTTAGTGGTCGCTTGCACTACTAGAATACAGAGGAAATCATATTAAAGCACCCGTTTAAATAATTGATAGTTGTCAGTCACTAATCTTTTATACGTACACTGATGTGCTTAGTTATATCACAGCCATATTCTATGATTCAGTATATCACTGCCTAAGTCTGTGATCTTTTAAAAGGTAACCATTCACTAGTAAAAACGGTGTTTTCTTCATCTTAAGTTGACGATCGTGAAACCATAAAAGTAGGGATTTCCAACTAAAATTAAATTCTTAAGATTCTTTGTGGTTGAATAATTGGTTTTGTTCTGTATTCTTTGCTGATCATTTTGGTGAAAATTTCAGCTCGATAGCTTATTCCTAGCTTGAGATATGAAAGAAAAAGTCATGGTGGTACAAAATTTTCTATGTAATTTCCTATGTATAAACGGCACCAAATTATGCTGAACATCAAATTAACAATTAACATATCTGCAGCAAAACCTATCAAAATACACATATCATTTATGTGCATCCCTTAGTGTTACAAAAACCATGCATTTGTGACCACCTCTAAGACATCACTTAATAAAATTTCTTTTACACCTTACTTTTAAATTTGTGACAAATTGCACCTAGCTATATAGCTAGCTAAATACATGCACACACATATTATGCATATAGCAAAATGATAAGTCTCTTAACTGAAACCTGCAACTGCATACACATGCATGCATATATTTAATTTTACCCAACCACATAGCTACGTACATGCCATACCTCGCAATTTAAAGCATAAATAAGTCATTGCATATACAAAACAGAGGTTCTCAATGTTAAAAATGGTTGTTACAATCTCAAAATATTTGGCTGTCTAACCGCCGGCATTGTAATTTTTGCCAGATTTTTTACTCATATCATCAAAATATACCTCATTAAGCATCAAAACAGATGGAAATTTTGAAATCAGCACCCCTGATTTCCACACCAAATTCTTGCTATAAACTGACGTAAGCTGGATATAAAGAAGCCTTGTAATGGTACCTCGTGTCCACTATTAAAATAACAGCACTTTTCGTACGAAAAATTTCCATTGATTTTCAATGAAGAATTAGAAATAGTATTTATAAATATTGTTTTCAGAGTAATTACTTGATGGAATTTCGTCAAATAAAAAGTATGTGACAGCGCGTTGAATGGTCTTCCTTACAGAAGCACGTAAGCTAGAATCATCATAATAAGCTCCATACTATACTGTGTGTTCAACAAAATTGTGTCAAAAACCAGGGGTTGGAAATCGCTAATAAAAGCGCTAGTTCTTATAGTCCCTCTACAAGTTTTAAGCCGCTGTATAGACTAACCTCTCTAATACATTACTTACGTTTCCATACCCTATGACAATGTTAAAATTAGCTCTATCCAGGCTACCTGTTGCCTCTAGCAATAGAAAAAACCCTAGCTATCACTTGTTCATGTGGTATGTGTGGTGGGTTGTCCTTACACCACAGACTAATTAGTAGGCGGTACTTTTGGTTTAGTCAAAAAACTGTGCAACAGCTATATTGACAACTATGGTCACCACTTGTACATTGTAACATGCAGTTCATATGTAAAGCTACAGTATGTAGCATGTAAGCTCTGTGACACGTCTGTACAGAATCCAATTTATAAATCTACCAAAATTATTTACAGAGTTATGACAGATATGCAACAGCTCTGTGACAACTCTGTTGATCTGCCCTAGGTCTGTCAAAGCTCTACCAGCTGTAACAGATATAACAAGTCTGTAACAGATCTGTCTGTTGTGTATGGGCGGTACCGCAGATTTCTGCGGTTGGAACCACGGAATTCTATTGTCTGCATGGAGACGAGCCTAATAATTAATAATTAAAACCGTAGTATGCGCCTAAACTAGGGTCGAGAGTTTTGGAGAATGATTACTGGCCATCCAGGCTTTAATACTGGAGCGATTACTGGCTGGAATTAACGAGGAGGTGAACCGTATCCTCGATTACTAGGTAAGGGTAATAAGTAATGTATCCATCACTGTAAAAGCATAGATCATCAGTACTACGTACAACAATAGGTGTAACCGCATACGTGGCACTGCTTAGTGCTAGCCACTTACAGGGTGATTGGTTCTCCGCAGAGTCACAATAATTGGGGCGAGCCTGAGCGAGTCCCACATAAATGGTGTATCGAGTCGAAATCACTGCATTCCGATGGTACGGCGTACGTACGCTGTCACCACATAAATGGTCCGGCCATAAGTGGTCCGGGGGGACCATTTATGTTCGACATAATTGGTCCCCCCGGACCACTTATGCCAAAACATAAATGGTCCTATTAAAACATAAATGGTCCGGGTCCATACATGCAGCTGTCGGTATATATAAAGCTAATTGCAACATCTATAGCTAAAGCTACTGAATGATTATCAATGCCTAAAATACTGCCAGGCATGTGTCTATATATTAGGCTGGGAATAATCACCGAATGTAAAAAGATTGAACTGATGAGAATAATTCTGGAATAGTGAGGATAGTTTAACTTTTACTATATTATAAACTAACCTTTCTTGCTGATTAGTACAAGAAACTTTAAATCGCTGATAGCTCGGCTATATATATTAAAATTAAGACTGTTGTTTAGTCCCAAGCCATTGTACTGTGACACACACACTCTTGTACAAACTTAAACCCACAATCAAATATTTCTCGTATCTATGGTGACGCCTTATAAACTCTCCGCATACGCGACCTTGCGGTATACGGTTTGGTGAACGGACTGAGCCAGTGCAGCGTTTGTGTCATGTTGTCTCAGCAGCACCATCCTGTAAGTCACAGTATACTATTTATACCTGTAGCTAATGCATACTGTCATTTACTGTGAGCAGAATTTATTGTTTGTTCACCCGGACCATTTATGTTTTGACCGGACCACTTATGACAACATAAATGGTCCGGCCGGACCACTTATGTACCCGGACCAAATATTTCGTTACAGTACGTACGTTACTCTAATTGTAAGCGCTATATGTTAAGCAGTTATACACGCTTACTTAGCTATTTATAAATTATATAGTCTACGCGCCTACGCAAGGGTACTTCAGTTAGACACTGTCATGCAATGCGGTCTCTTTCTATCCGGCGCTACTCACGACTGTCGCTATGGCAAACAGTTATGCTAACTAACTAAGCTACTCCACAGTTATAGCGTCTACGTGCTTATACTGTCGCAAATATGTATATAGTGTAGTGGGTACCCAGTGTAGTAGCTACTTCAGTTAGACACCTGTCACAAGGTCTATAGATATATCGCTACTCACGACTGGCAAGGAAATAAAGTTATGACGAAAATATTTCCAATTTAAGCGCCATTATTTGCTATAAACAGTTATATGCGCTTATATGCATATAGGCTTATGCATATATGGCTATTATAATACAAAGTTATATACATCAATAGCTAATGTAATTATATGTAAGAATCATGTAACTAGAGCTAGTGTGCTTCATCATAGAGACTAGCTATAGACAATTATCAGCATCACCAGTCACTGATCTTGTCACTTGTGATTATTGAAGGAGTCATTCCAATTTAATTTTTACACGAAAGTCATGTGACCTTACTTTTAAACTATATATAGCCAGGCTATATCATCGCCTTAGAAAACAATTAATAATATCTCAATAACACAACATGACCTTGCCATGTATAATGTTAACTATATTGCATATATGTCGCCAAACTTCGCGAAGGCTCGCCCCACGATGTTGAAACATCTGTCTAGTTATATTGAACACACCACATGCATATTTAATAGCGTATACAAGCTATACTAATTATAATGTGGACCTTCCTTTTGTTCATTATGCCCAGCGTAGCCGGCGAGAGTTTTCTTTTAATACTGTTTCAACAATCGTTATAGGCATTGTTAGCTTGAGAATAATAGCTACATTATATTGGAATAATTATAGCAAGCGGGGGGACCACAACAAAGAGAATGAGATTTAAAATCTTGGGATTTATAGAGATTTGCAAGATTTTCAGATTTCTTGAGATTGATACAGTTATTAATAATTTGGTGTTGTGCATGGTGTAACTTGAGAAACGAAAACAGTGATGTTGAAAAAACAATCGTGTCCTCATTCATTTGTAATCCTGGTCATCACTGTGAGCATTACTGCACCATTGTCACCGGCTAAATTATCTTATTACACTAGAAATTGGGGATTTCTTATCTCCTTCCATTTCCATGCTATTCCTCTAAACGAAGTCTTGTACTTATAGCTAGTGTGATCACACCTCGAAAGCTGGATATCACGTGACCTCAAGAATACAGAGTTTTACGACTAACTAATTTACAGGACTGCTGCACTTCAAGATTTAAAGATTTATACTGCCACCTACAAGATTTCTGGCTTGTTGCGGGCCCCTCGATTGCAGGCACGCCGCTGCAACCATAATAATTATGACACGTAATTACTTCAATGGCTTGATACTTCACTGGGCTGTCCTTGTTTATTCTGCCAGTTTGTAGGTCAAAGGTATGGCACATTTCCGTCACTATTGTGATTTAATTGCTAACCAAGTAGCTAGCTACACATACAATTACCTTAATAACATGTATGTACCATGACGAAACTGATTTGATAATTCTCCCATCATTTTTATCTTATAAAAACACCAACACTGTTTACCTCAAAGATGGCCAACGTTTGGTTGTTGACATGGTTACAGACTAATCATTGCATCATACACAACACCTCAATTGATAACCTCAATTGATGAAAAATTACCCATCAGGTATGGATATAATTATGGGAAAAGGTTTGGTCTAACCGAGGGCTTTTGCTGTGATGTACGTAACTACCGTATATATAGCTAGCCATAGCAGTAACCAGTAACTTTGTTTTTGTGATTATACGTAAATATTGAAACATGTACACGTGTATACCCTTTGTTGTTTATGTGTAACCTATAATCCCATCTCTTGATACATACAGTAAACAATTAGGTATAATATCTTACATGGGATGTGCCTAGGCTTAGGAGTGGTGATTACATAAAAGTTTTAAATCTCCATACTTAGTATCTTTAATACGTATGTGTGTGCTCAAACTGTGTCTAGGATTTCTTGGAGAAACTTTGTTTTGAGATAGCCATTTTTATTCATGCAGAAATTTTAGTAGCTACTGGTCAGGAGAGTTTGTAGTGGTGGTGAGTAGTACATGGTTGCTGCCGATTACTGTGGGCACATCCCTGACCTGAATACAGTGGAACCTGTGTAATATGGACACCTTGGAACCAACCGAAAGTGTCCTAATTATTAAGGTGTCCTGATTTTTCAGGTCAGCTTACGTATGTAGCTATGTACTAAAGGATTACTTTGGGACTTTAACTAAGAGTATGGATTTATGCAGGTGTCCTCATTTTCAAGTGTCCACATTAACAGGTTCCACTGTACTCTTCATCTGTAGAATTCAGGGATCACTTTTTGTAGATAATTTCATCTTCCTACAGACTCTCTCTGTATGTGTGGTTAAGCATGTAGCTTGTTGAGTGCATTTAGTGGTCATTAGTTACTAATTGTATGATACCGCATTCATACGTATATTAATCTGATATGTAGCTATGTACGTAAGTCAATGGTGGATCCAAGCTATATTTAGGGGAGGAGTACACAGAATTACTGTTATTGTTTTGATGATGTCAGTACTATAGCTAGTGAATATATTATAAGATACGTAATTTACTACTGCATTGACAACTCTATATTAGAGAGTATTAATCTTTTGTAAATCTAATGGTGAATTCATTACAAAAACATTATTTGACGAAATGCACTTTCACGATTTTATTTACTTCCTGGAGCAGCAGATTTTGCTGTGATAATGAATGTTATCAACAGAGGTTTAACAACAAGGCTAACGAGTTGTGCATTTTGTGGTAACTAGCTAATAATTATGTGACTGGGCCTGCGAAAATCAATCATGTGAGTGCAAATTATACATAGTTAGATATTCTTCAGTTCTAAAATTCTGTATTTTTGTAGTTAAGACATACGTATTTCAAAAGTTAGGTGATTTTTGTGTGACTGCATGGTTGATTTTCGCAGGCCTTATCATATTTGCCTACGTAACTGCCTACGTATCTGGTAACTAAGCCTTGGTTTTTAGTTTGTTAGGCTGCGCATGGCTCAACTTGTATCCGTCGGTGGTGAAAGAACTTACCGCCAGGTCAAGCCAGTAGCTAGCTATATACTATAGCTTTCAATAATGTGATCACTTAAACTGCAAGCATAAATCTGTGGTGCAGGCTTTACACAAAGAGGGGCATCTCCAACAAGAATTTTGCTAACTAGCTACGTATGTTTAATACGTATATATTACCAGATTCTTTTAAACAAAGTTTCATTATAAATGATAGTTTTTGCTCAAGCAACAGAACCTTATGTACATGAAAGGAGGGCATAGCACCAAGCATTTTTTTGCTATAAGTATGTAGCTATATAGCTATGCGCTGGATAGCTAGTCATTTTTTATCTGGTGAATTTTTGAGCATCCATAGTTAGCTATATACATAGATAGTAGGGCTGAACAATACTACCGTTTTGACAATATATCACACACTATATTAAACAAATATCGATATCATGATTTTTGCTATTGCGATACCCGTGGAATAGGTCTACACATTGGTAAAAATCAAAATGATGATACACTGACATGCCAGTAGTGTAGAAAGGTTCAAAACTGAAATATGAAATCAGAAATGCTTTCCAGCCAAGAATGGCAAATACGTACGTACATACATCGAAACAAATAAAAAGAGTGTGTTATAAACTTTGTAAGAAAATGGTAAAGTATTGCAGAAATACAAGAAACCTAAGAAACTCATGAAATATATCATGAAATAATCATATCGTGAATATTTGACAAAGTATCGATTGTGATACTGAAATGGCAGTATCGCTCAGCTCTAATAGCTAGCTTCTCATTAATTATTATTTTAACAAATTTTATCTGAACTCCAGTAATCCGAAGGCTTGATAATCTAAACACATTAATGATTGTTATATTAGAGTATTTTGTTATCAGGTGAAAGTATTGTTGCAGGTGGTTGTTGTATTAGAGTATATTCAAGTAGTGCAATATATTCAATCTGAATACTTTTTTACAATCCTGGAACCGGACTATTCAGATTAGTGAGGATCCACTGTACAAATATAAATTTTGGCTGGGAAAACTTTGACGACTTAATGGCCATTCGCCAAATTTGCTGATTTTCCTACATACGTGTATGTATATACATACGTATGTAGGTTACTTTTCTTCACTGGTAGCTACAGCCGGTATTAGAAGGGATAGCTAACTTGCCCAAATATCCCATCTATGTATGATCAACCACTGAGGTTACCATACTCTAATATGATTTGCTTAAATTACAACCATTATGGCTGTAGATTCTCAGTGGTTTCTAAATAAAGCACCCATAATTATAATACTTTTAAGTACATATCTTTAAGTGAATAACTACCTCTCTGTATTCTTCAAAATGCAGATATAATGAAGATAAAAACTCAAGTACTACTTATTTTCATCATAATAGTTTACATTTACTGCAGTGGTTATTGTCGCTTTAGTCCTGTAGAGAGCACAAATGAAGTTAACATAGATTCAGATAATTTGATCTCAGAAATGAGTAGAAAAATGAGTTTACAAGGAATACAGTGTGAAGAATTGTCATACACTAAACGTGACATGATAAAACTAAAGAAATATTGGAAATTGATTAATGATTACAGAGTGTTTCATGAAGATGGCATAAGAAAGCTTAATGGCGGAAAATCAAGTGATGTTAGAACGCTTACATGGCATTGTGCTGATGCATATGACTGTGACGGGTTAGGACATCGAGTCAATGGGATAACAGCATTCCTGTTGCTTGCAATAGCCTCCAACCGAGTACTGTTACTGAAATGGGATAAGATGTCAGTAGAAAATGCGTATTTACTACCTAACATGATAGACTGGAGGTACCCCAACCATTCCTTAAATGGATCCTTTAAAGATCTGGGAAGGTTCTTTACGGGAGGTCAAGACAAAAAGCCTATAACAATGATAGAACCTCTTACTGGAGACACAAATCATTTAGAAATGTTATTTAACCGTTTAAGTAGCATGAATAAATTCATTAAGCAGTTAAACAAGGAACAAAATAACGGTCTCTCTAAGCCAGTCGACTTGCATTTGTTTCAAGTCATGTCATTTATGTCTTTATTTAAAATTAGTGAAGAGTTGCAATTGTTTTCAGATACTATACGGAAGAAGTTGGATCTACAGGGAAAAAGATACGTTGCTCTGCATATAAGAACAGGACAAATTGAGCATATTGGAAGAGGACGTTTTATCAGTGCAAATAATGATACAAAGTCAGCAGTAGAATGTGCTATAAGACAGGCTGACAAACACATTGGCCCAGATGGTATAATAGTCGTTGTATCTGATTCTGGGTCACTCAAGCAGAAGTTAGCCAATGAATATTCAAGAGTAAAAGTTCTAAACAATACAATAGCTCATAGCGATAAAGCAAAGAACCTTAACAATACTGATATGCTTGGAACATGGCAGGATATCATTATCATGGCAGAGGCACACATTTTGGTTTATCATATGTCAACTTTTCCTGAAATGTCAATTGCTATGTGTGGACTGCCCAAGGAAAGAATTGTTGATTTAGAATATTGTCAATAGTATAGTGCATGAATTACTGTATATTAACATCTATAACTAATGGAATGAATTTACATACGTATAGCTATGATGGCTTATATCTATAAGCATTTCTAAACCAGCTAGCTACGTAGGTCAGCTAACTACGTAGGTACGTAGCTATTTCTTGAAATTATCTACAGTGAGGCTAGCTGTTTATATTCTTCTGATGGTGTGTATTTTGTGACCAAGCCTGCTAACAGGTCTTGTCTGCACATCCATGCAAATACACATACGTATTCAATGAATCATAACTTCAAAAAATATGCGCTAATTGTAGTTCCACTGTCTTGTATCAAATTTGTAGCTATACCTGTATAGCTTATCCACAGAATTATATATCTTCAAAGCTATAAAAATTTGATGTGCATTCAGATAAGAACTGCCAGTTCAGCACTATTGTGTAAGTTATCTGTACTCATAAATAAAGAGCAGCTATTTGATCATGGATAAACAAAATGCGATGCTTTTACACAGAGCATATAGCTACATACATAGCCGTACAGTGCATAACACAAAAGTTGATAAAATTATATTTTATTATAATAAATAATTATTTTACAATAGCATCCATGGCTGCGTAACTACGTAGCTAGCTACACTGCAAGAAATTTTGTCATTTACCGATATACGTATACGTATGTATGATAAAGTATGTAGATGTACATGTATTTGATAATGAGTAAAAAATCAACTTACAACTACTCCATCAACAAGTACATTATGTGTCTTGAATTTGTTGTTCTCCTTAACGAGTTTATCTACATATTACATCATTTGTAAATATATATATTACATATTTAAACAATGAATGCATATGTAGCTATACATACATAAATTCAGCATGCATGCATGCATGCATGGGTCGTCATGCTGCTGATCATGAGCCAGTCCTTATTGATCGCATACTAAATCTTATGTATCTCGGGTTAATACTAGGTGAATAGCTAGCTATAGGGTTGGACAGTCGGTAGTAATAAAAATCTTTTAAAACTGATACAGTATGCAACTGACTACTAACTGACTACAAATTGCTAACTAACAGCTCTTCTGGTAGACAAGGTTTAGCTACATTGCACTTCACTATTATTAGCTAGCTATGATGGCTATAACAATACATCGCTGATATTTTATCAACATTTATATTTTACATTATTTTTATATTTTATGGACCAAAGAAACATACGATTTAGTTGAAGTGGCCTTAGATGAAAATATCAGTATCTATTGCACAAACCATTATTTTCCTGAAAGGATGGAAAGCAGTAGCTAATAGTATATTATATAGCTAGCTACTTAAACACCTGCATGGGAGTAAGTGCAAAATCTTGGATGGACATGTGAAATTTGTAAGAAAGGGCTAACTTAGATGAGAACCTAAGTAGGGCTGCACCGATTCCAAATTTTACCGATACTTCAAGTACCAAGTACTGCTATTAAATGTATTTACAAGTATAAGTACCGATACTGATACATGAAAGCACTCCACAGTCTGCAATCATAAGTTGTCATTTAACTAAAAATCATTAAAATGTTTATAGAAATTCATTGTAATAGTACATATAAGGTATCAACAACAGAATTGGTACTTGTATAACATACTTTACTGATTCCAATACCACCAAAAAATGCTGGTATTGGTCCGATATCGATACCAATGCCAGTACTCGGTGCAGCCCTAAACCTAAGTGTATTATAGCTACATGTAGCTACTGGCCTCAAGAAGGCCTAGCTAGGTACCAAAATGGTAATTATAATTAATAATTTAGTTTTGCAGAGCTTGCCAATTACACCATTTGACTTACTTTAGTATAAATAATCAATGACGTGTATTGAAATACTATAGCTATACAGTGGCAAAGAAACTGATGCCTTATTTCTACGTAGACTTTAGAGTAAAAGCCTTTGGCCAAGTCCCTCACAAAAGCACAATTTGATATACGTATATACGTACATACGTACGTACTTGCTCAGTTACAAGGATTTTCTTGAGGGTAGATCCCAACGAGTGGGGGATTGTTGCAGTGGCCCAAGAGATGTCGGAGTGCCACAGGGGACAGTGTTTGCCCCACTTCTTTTTATCTGCTATGTTATTAGCAACTATGATGTCATTAATTGTATGGTTTTGCAGGATTTGCCTTCTTGAAAACCATGTTGATATTCACATACGTATTAGAATATTTGCTTCCAAATGGGAGGGTATCCCAGAGCATATCTAATAAGTTCTAATAATTTATTCCAGATACTGGTCAATGATATTGGATGGTGGTTTTCAGGAAGCTTTGGGTCGTCTTTCTTAAAAACAGGAATAAATTAATTCTAGCATATGTTTCTAATCTGAAGGGAACTAGTTTGCATGGATTGATGTCGCGATCGGATCCCATGCAGCTGTGTGGCTCCCTTGGCTCTCACCTAGATTGTGTGTGCCTGGGGTTCAAGTCACCACCACTCTGGGATTTTTTCTTCATTCAACAGTTTAAGTTGATAGTTCTGACTCCCTGTCCACAGGCTTATATATGTAGCTAGCTTCTTACTGGTGCCTACTGATAGTTCATGGGATAGTGTATATGATGATGATAAGAATTTATTGTAGCTATGTAGTCACCATGCCAGTGGCGTAGCTACACCAGGGCCCACCAGGGCCTGGGCCCTGGTAAAATCTCACAGGCCCTGGTAAAATATAACAGGCCCTGGTAAAATCTTACGGGGCCTTGATGACCTTTTATATGCATGGTCCTATAGCTTATTACTTACATTATCGTCTTCACGCGATTTACTAGCACTCCATACTCCACGAGAACATAGCCAGTATAGAGGTGGCATCAATTGGAGTTACATTGTAATTAACGCACAGTTTGGTAAGAACGTGATCTCATTATTTTGAAGGACAAAGGAATTGAACTAGGATTTAAATTCGAAACAAAGCATCCGGAGTTCGGCTGCATTTCCTTTTACCAGGTTGGTTGTGGTGTTATACTGGCTGAGTGCAAAATATACTTTTGACTATTTGAATACTACCTGTACATGGACGCCGGGTCGTTTTTCTACTGTTTGAATACTGGACGGTCGATCGTGCTTTCTAGTATATCGGTGTGGAACGCCAATGCCTACCAATGAAGGATCTACACAGACTAGACTTACAAAGTTACGGCAAGTCTTAAACGTATAATATGGATACGGAGCATTACTGAAATATGCAGACTGACTCAGTAGCTATTCTAATACGAGAGAGTCAAAAGATAGGTCTGATGACTCGGACGGAGATACACAGCAGCTAATTGGTAAGAAAACGTTTATATTCATCCTTACAGATTCATGTATGATAGTAGCTACTTATTTAAATATTTCACTTTATGAATATGAACATGTTGTATATAAATTATAACAACTATTTTCTTTCTGAGTAGCAACTCCTGTAATGACTGGTAGTCTAACGTCTTGGATCAACTGGAGTCTGAAGTCATCACTGGCAATTCATCACCGGTGTGAAGCAAAAGATAAATAGAAGTTGTCATGCACCTAGGTATTATATTTTATTCACTTATAATAGGATAGCCATCTACTTAGTTAACATGCAGTTGTACACTTTTTCTATAAACACTGCATGTTGGCTAGCCCATATCAGAATGGGTCATTAGCCTTATTTTATTCATTGTTGTGGGAACCCATATGAAAATGGGTTTCTATTTATAGAGGTTTAAGATTGGCCCTGGTAATGTCATAAGGCTGGCTACGCCACTGCACCATGCAAAGGGCTCGACATGCCATTACAGTGTATATGTATCAACATGAATTTTGTAATAACTGGCTATGATTATGTATGTCATTTGTAACTGATCATGATAATATTAATGTGATGGTTAATACTTTTGTTAAACAAGTTTGATCATGTGTCAGAACATCTGCAGTGGCTTGATTTGGACCAGCTCATTCAATTCTGTCTTGCTTGTGTGATGTTTCATCAGTACCACAATTCAAAAGGAATTTTACTGATGCCATGTGCACCCATACTGTTTGGGAACCACACCCCTTATAGAACCCAGCCTCACTTTGCTAATCTTTATAGATGTTGACTATCTCAAACTCAGCTGTTTTTTAGACATGCTGCCACGAATCATTGGAATCAAATTTTAAGCAAATGACATCTTTTAATTTAATGAATTTTTCCGAGCCGCCAAGGCCGGACAGTTTGTTAAACTCATAACTGATTATATTTTGTTTTGTATTTGTTTGTCTTTGTATATTGTGTGATAATAGTGTTGTTTATTATGTTGGTATAATATATTGTTGTTGTATATTGTATGTGTGTATATTGTTGTTTTGTATGTGTGTTGTACAATGTAGTTAGTTAGCTATATTGTGTATGTTATGTTCCTCCAGCAAGGAAGAACGGCTATGCCGATTGCTGGAGGTCATGCAGTCATCAATCAAATCAATCAATCAATATGTGACTCACTGAGTCCATCAGAATCTTCAGTGCAACACATTTGTGCTCATGATCAGTCTAGTGATCTCCGAGATGTCAGCTTAAGTTGTGAAGTTGAGTTCCCAAGATTTTGTATGTAGCTACGTATCAAGCTACGTATAATACATAGATTACATACCATATAAAAAAATTATAGATTCAGTGTTGTGGCCATTTACTGATGGCTTGACAGGTTCGGCAAAAAGCCATTCGTAAAAGAAGATTCGGCCATCTATAGCTAGCTGTGTTGTTACTGTGTCCGGTTTTTGCAAATACAGTTAGCTACATAAAAGTTAAATACGAGTCCCCTATAATGTGTTATTCTATCACTTGTTATACTATTACAAATATGTAGCATTGTACGTAGCTTTTAGCTAATTACAAACGAACTTGATATAAAATCATCGTAACAAATCCTCGCAAATCCTTGAATGGAAGTTTGTTGCCAAGCTACCAAGCATCACGCCTTCAGCTTGGATCTTTAGAAAATCTTGACGCTTTTACCTCGACTTTCACTGTGCTCTTTTGGTGCAAATGTCGAGTGCACTGGAGGGCCAACAGCGTAACAACCGATGCCTTTGAGCAAATTCACGTGACTTTTACATTTGACACGCCTAGTCGTCCCCAGACCCTTTGAGTTAGGGTCTGATGAGACACGTAATAGAATTCCGTGGTTCCAAATGAAGCCGTTCAAGTGTACGATGTACACCCGCCAATACACGCAAGAATTGTGACGTCAGTCGACAAATTGCGTGGTACCATAGACCATGGTAGCGTCTGGTTGTGAAAAATGTATCTACTACAAAGTCCCTTTAGGCTACTACGTATATCTTTCGCGTAGCTGCATGCTAAGCATATCTCAGACAGGTAGCTATACAGTTGCTAAAATGTGCAAATATCGGATACCATGGTACCCATCCGCGCGAATGTTTAATTGAGATTGCGGGTGACGTTCGTAGTGTTGTCTCGAACCTGATTGGTGACCGCAGATTTCTGCGGTCGGAACCACGGAATTCTATTGTCTGGGGACGAGACTAATTAAAACCATAGTTTGCGCCTAAACTAGGGTAGAGAGTTTTGGAGAATGATTACTGGTCACATCCAGGCTTTAATACTGGTCAGGAGCGATTACTGGAATTAACGAGGGGTGAGCCGTATCCTCGATTATTAATTAGGTAAGGATTGTATCCGTCAGTGTAAAAGCATAGATCATCATGCAGTACTACAGTACAACAATAGGTGTAACCGCATAAGTGGCACTGCTTAGTGCTAGCCACTTACAGGGTGATTGGTTCTCCGCAGAGTCACAATATTATATTGAACCGAGTATTGAACACATTACATGTTTAATAGCGCGTACAAACTATACTAATTATAATGTGGACCTTCCTTTTGTTCATGGTAGCCGGCGAGAGTTTTCTTTTAATGCTGTTTCAACAATCGCATTCTTTATAGACATTGTTAGCTTGAGAACAATACATTATATTGGAATAATTATAGCTAGCAGGCGGGGGGACAGCAACAAAGAAAAATCGCCAACGAGATTTAAAATCTTGGGATTTATAGAGATTTACAAGATTTTCAGATTTCTTGAGATTTATACAGTTATTAATACTTTGGTGTTGTGCATGGTGTAGCTAATTGAGAAATGAAAACAGTGACGTCGAAAAACAATCGTGTCCTCACTCATGTTGTAATCCTGGTCATCACCGCGAGCATTACTGCATCATTGCCACCGGCTAATTAAAAGTATCTATTACACTAGAAATTGGGGATTTCTTATCTCCTTCCATTTCCATGCTATTCCTCTAAACAAAGTCTTTTATAGCTAGTGTGATCACACCTCGAAAGCTGGATATCACGTGACCTCAAGCATACAGAGTTTTACGATTAATTTACAGGACTGCTGCACTTCAAGATTTAAGATTGACAGAGATTTATACTGCCACCTACAAGATTTATGGCTTTTTGCGGGCCCCTCGATTGCAGGCGCGCCGCTGCAACCATAATAATAATAATAATAATACATAATTACTTCAATGGCTTGATACTTCACCGGGATGTCCTTGTATATTCTGACAGCTTGTAGGTCAAAGGTATGGCACATTTCCGTCACTATTGTGATTTAATTGTTAACCAAACAATTACCTTAATAACATGTATGTACCATGACGAAACTGATTTGATAATTCTCCCATCATTTTTATCTTATAAAAACACCAACACTGTTTACCTCAAAGATGGCCAACTTTTGGTTGTTGACATGGTTACAAACTAATCATTGCATCATACACAACACCTCAATTGATAACCTCAATTGATGAAAAATTACCCATCAAGCATGGATATAATTATGGGAAAAGGTTTTGGTCTAACCGAGGGCTTTTGCTGTGATGTACGTAACTACCGTATGTAGCTAGCCATAGCAGTAACCAGTAACTTTGTTTTTGTGATTATATGTAAATATTGAAACATGTAGTTACATGTGTATACCCTTTGTTGTTTATGTGTGACTTATAATCCCATCTCTTGATACGTACAGTAAACAATTAGGTATAATATCTTACATGGGATGTGCCTAGGTTTAGGAGTGGTGATTACATAAAAGTTTTAAATCTCTATACTTAGTATCTTTAATATGTATGTGTGTGCTCAAACTGTGTCTAGGATTTCTTGGAGAAACTTTGTTTTGAGATAGCCATTTTTATTCATGCAGAAATTTTAGTAGCTACTGGTCAGGAGAGTTTGTAGTGGTGGTGAGTAGTACATGGTTGCTGCCGATTACTGTGGGCACATCCCTGACCTGAATACAGTGGAACCTGTGTAATATGGACACCTTGGAACCAACCGAAAGTGTCCTAATTATTAAGGTGTCCTGATTTTTCAGGTCAGCTTACGTATGTAGCGTAAGTGGTCAATTATCGGACGGTATGAATTATCGGACAAGGCCTCTTGTATTGAAACATGCGTAACGTAAGCAATAGTATTACGAGAAACATAGTATACGGATTAAACTAACAATGAAAGAATGGGAATTAACATTTCTTATGCAGATCAAACCAATAACAAAGCATTTTAAAGACATCCTACGGCTGCTACTTTCACCAGTTTGGCTGATTTTCTAAAATACATATCAAGAAATTTGCGGAAGTTTGCTATAACTTACATGTACCAGCTGTAACCAATTATGTTAACATAAAATGTATTGATGCTGTGGCAAAACAAGTCGAATTTTACCTAATATTCATTGTAACTTTTTCTTCAAGCTTGCTATTCACTTTTCTACGCTTGCTCCATATTAAGCAACTCTTGACATTGATTCACACTACCTGTTTGCCTTGATTGCAGAAAAATTTTGCGCGTCAAATCACCATTGATCCTTCAGTGTAGCTACCTTTTCCCATACATTTTCTAATGGGAGCTTAATAGGGCCTGAATACAACGACCCAAAACTTTTTGTACACTCACTGTATTAAATTTTCTACGCTAGAAATTCATTCTCTATGAACTGGCGATTCTAACGAAGTACAACACTAAGATTTTAACTAGAATTTGGGCGCGTCAAAAAACAATAAATTACTTTATTGTACAGTAATTTGCTTGCTACACAGTGGCAAAAAGGCTAACAATTTAGATATTAGCTAGATATGATAGCTATATTTCGTCTCTATTTCCCTTAGCTTGTGCCTTGCACTGTACGAAGGGAATAACAACAATCCGGTATGTTTTAGCGGCTACTGAGCGCGCATAGCCTTGGATGAAACCGACTACGCCAAGGAGAGTCAAAGGGATTAGCCCTCGAGTTAGCCACGGGCTTGTACCGTATCAGTATCAGTTTTGCGAATCCATTCGTCGCTGTTGGACCCGTAACCAACGTAATGTATCTTCACACGGTGTTGATGCCGGGGTTCAGTACGGCCAGGATGGTGGTCATGGTCAGGGGCCTCAGCGGGCCTAATGACTGTAGCTGCTTTCCTTATTCGAGCAGTACTACTCCTAGTACGACCTTTTACACGATCAATGCAGCTCAAAGTGTTCATCTTCCACTAGCTATAGCTACTAACCTTGCAATAGCTGAGTGTACGGTATAATAGAATAGAGGCATTACGTAGTAATAAATTATGTACTTAATTTCATCTTAATATGTCTTTGATCTTTATTGAAACAAATCACCTCGTTTGTTCCAAGCAGCTGCAGCAAAAAGTTCCGTTTTAGGCCTATATTTCTTCATATGCAGCCAAGTATAAATACCCGTATCGTTATAACACAATGACAGAGAAAGATAACAGCACCAAACTTACAGGGCTTACTTGGCATAATATCCCTTACATTCTGCAAAAATATCTAAAGGATCCATCTAGCCTATAAGGAACTATACCACAAAGTTTCATGGCTGTCCGATAATTCATCCTAGAAAAAGTACAGCATCCGATAATTCATACGCGTATCCGATAATTCATTGCCGACACCCTGTGCACTTTTGCATGTCACGGAAAATCTAATTACGTCACAAAGATGAATATTGGTTTCCAAAGAGACCAAAGAGTGGGCTATCGATTGGTGAAAACCGGAAGTCAGTACGATGGATATTTCTCGAGTTACAACAGTTAGTCAAAACGCGTCCGATAATTGACCACTTACGCTAGCTATGTACTAAAGGATTACTTTGGGACTTTAACTAAGAGTATGGATTTATGCAGGTGTCCTCATTTTCAAGTGTCCACATTAACAGGTTCCACTGTACTCTTCATCTGTAGAATTCAGAGATCACTTTTTGTAGATAATTTCATCTTCCTACAGACTCTCTCTGTATGTATGGTTAAGCATGTAGCTTGTTGAGTGCATTTAGTGGTCATTAGTTACTAATTGTATGATACCGCATTCATACGTATATTAATCTGATATGTAGCTATGTACGTAAGTCAATGGTGGATCCAAGCTATATTTAGGGGAGGAGTACACAGAATTACTGTTATTGTTTTGATGATGTCAGTACTATAGCTAGTGAATATATTATAAGATACGTAATTTACTACTGCATTGACAACTCTATATTAGAGAGTATTTAATTAATCTTTTGTAAATCTTAATGGTGAATTCATTACAAAAACATTATTTGACGAAATACACTTTCACGATTTTATTTACTTCCTGGAGCAGCAGATTTTTCTGTGATAATGAATGTTATCAACAGAGGTTTAACAACAAGGTTAACGAGTTGTGCATTTTGTGGTAACTAGCTAATAATTATGTGACCGGGCCTGCGAAAATCAATCATGTGAGCGCAAATTATACATAGTTAGATATTCTTCAGTTCTAAAATTCTGCATTTTTGTAGTTAAGACATACGTATTTCAAAAGTTAGGTGATTTTTGTGTGACTGCATGGTTGATTTTCGCAGGCCTTGTCATATTTGCCTACGTAACTGCCTACGTATCTGGTAACTAAGCCTTGGTTTTTAGTTTGTTAGGCTGCGCATGGCTCAACTTGTATCCGTCGGTGGTGAAAGAACTTACCGCCAGGTCAAGCCAGTAGCTACTGTAGCTATATACTATAGCTTTCAATAATGTGACCACTTAAACTGCAAGCATAAATCTGTGGTGCAGGCTTTGCACAAAGAGGGGCATCTCCTACAAGAATTTTGCTAACTAGCTACGTATGTTTAATACGTATATATTACCAGATTCTTTTAAACAAAGTTTCATTATAAATGATAGTTTTTGCTCAAGCAACAGAACCTTATGTACATGAAAGGAGGGCATAGCACCAAGCATTTTTTTGCTATAAGTATGTAGCTATATAGCTATGCGCTGGATAGCTAGTCATTTTTTATCTGGTGAATTTTTGAGCATCCATAGTTAGCTATATACATAGATAGTAGGGCTGAACAATACTACCGTTTTGACAATATATCACACACTATATTAAATAAATATCAGTATCATGA
This sequence comes from Spongia lamella, assembly GCA_963930835.1. NCBI lineage: Eukaryota > Metazoa > Porifera > Demospongiae > Dictyoceratida > Spongiidae > Spongia > Spongia lamella. The sequence goes on from OZ005747.1 coordinate 4,042,808, forward strand.
TTTTTGCTATTGCGATACCCGTGGAATAGGTCTACACATTGGTAAAAATCAAAATGATGATACACTGACATGCCAGTAGTATAGAAAGGTTCAAAACTGAAATATGAAATCAGAAATGCTTTCCAGCCAAGAATGGCAAATACGTACGTACGTACATCGAAACAAATAAAAAGAGTGTGTTGTAAACTTTGTAAGAAAATGGTAAAGTATTGCAGAAATACAAGAAACCTAAGAAACTCATGAAATATATCATGAAATAATCATATCGACAAAGTATCGATTGTGATACTGAAATGGCAGTATCGCTCAGCTCTAATAGCTAGCTTCTCATTAATTATTATTTTAACAAATTTTATCTGAACTCCAGTAATCCGAAGACTTGATAATCTGAACACATTAATTGATTGTTATATTAGAGTATTTTGTTATCAGGTGAAAGTATTGTTGCAGGTGGTTGTTGTATTAGAGTATATAAATATATTCAAGTAGTGCAATATATTTAATCTGAACACCTTTTTATAATCCTGGAACCGGACTATTCAGATTAGTGAGGATCCACTGTATAAATATAAATTTTGGCTGGGAAAACTTTGATGACTTAATGGCCATTCACCAAATTTGCTGATTTTCCTACGTAGATACATGTATGTATATACATACGTATGTAGGTTACTTTTCTTCACTGGTAGCTTCAGCTGGTATTAGAAGGGATAGCTAACTTGCCCAAATATCCCATCTATGTATGATCAACCACTGAGGTTACCATACTCTAATATGATTTGCTTAAATTACAACCATTATGGCTGTAGATTCTCAGTGGTTTCTAAATAAAGCATCCATAATTATAATACTTTTAAGTACATATCTTTAAGTGAATAACTACCTTTCTGTATTCTTCAATATGCAGATATAATGAAGATAAAAACTCAAGTACTACTTATTTTCATCATAATAGTTTACATTTACTGCAGTGGTTATCGTCGCTTTAGTCCTGTAGAGAGCACAAATGAAGTTAATATAGATTCAGATAATTTGATCTCAGAAATGAGTAGAAAAATGAGTTTACAAGGAATACAGTGTGAAGAATTGTCATACACTAAACGTGACATGATAAAACTCAAGAAATATTGGAAATTGATTAATGATTACAGAGTGTTTCATGAAGATGGCATAAGAAAGCTTAACAGTGGAAAATCAAGTGATGTTAGAACACTGACATGGCATTGCGCTGATGCATATGACTGTGACGGGTTAGGACATCGAGTCAATGGGATAACAGCATTCCTGTTGCTTGCAATAGCCTCCAACCGAGTACTGTTACTGAAATGGGATAAGACATCAATAGAAAATGCATATTTACTACCTAACATGATAGACTGGAGGTACCCCAGTCATTCCTTAAATGGATCCTTTGAAGATCTAGGCAGGTTCTTTTTCCGAGTTGATGAGAAAATCCCTATGATAACGATAGAACCTCTTGCTGGAGATACGAACCATTTGGCAATGTTATTTAACCGTTTGGGTAGCATGAATAAATTCATTAAACAGTTGAACAAGAAACAAAATAACGGTCTCTCTAAGCCAGTGGACTTGCATTTGTTTCAAGTAGTTTCATTTGTGTCTTTATTTAAAATTAGTGAAGATTTACAATCGTTTTCAGATACTATACGGAAGAAGTTGGATCTACAGGGAAAAAGATACGTTGCTCTGCATATAAGAACAGGACAAATTGAGCAGCAAATTGGAAGAGGACGTTTTATCAGTGCAAATAATGATACAAAGTCAGCAGTAAAATGTGCTATAAGACAGGCTGACAAACACATTGGCCCAGACAGTATAATAGTCGTCATATCTGATTCTGGGTCACTCAAGCAGAAATTAGCCAATGAATACTCAAGAGTAAAAGTTCTAAACAATACAATAGTTCATAGCGATAAAGCAAAGAACCTTAGCAGTACTGATATGCTTGGAACATGGCAGGATATCATTATCATGGCAGAGGCACACATTTTGGTTTATCATATGTCGGCTTTTCCTGAAATGTCAATAGCCATGTGTGGACTGCCTAAGGAAAGAATTATTGATTTTGAATATTGTTAGTCATAATAATAGTATAGTGCATGAATTACTGTATGTTTACATCTAAAGAAATGAATATACATACATAGCTACGACAGCCTATATCTATAAGCACTTCTTACAGTAGCTACGTGTGTACCTATTTTTGAAATTATCTACAGTGAGGATAGCTGTTTCTGGTGGTTTGTATTTGCGACTGAGTCTACAAAAAAACAGTCTTATCTGCACATCCAATTACACACATTCAATGAATCATAACTTCCCTTGTGAATGAGCTAACTCCAAAATTTGCACTCAAATTTGTATATAGCTATATAGCACACCCACAGGCTGATTTATGTGTCTTCAAAGCTATGTGCAGATAAGACTTGTTTTTGCAGATTGCAGTCACGTTTAACATTGCTATATAGTTTAATTCATAAACTTCCTACTAGCTACGTATATACATAGCTAGCTATAGCTACATGGATGTATTCTTTTAGTGTGCATGTGTGTACCTATGCATGTGTATGCAAGCTAGCCAAGCATGTGTGCGCATGAATTGCAAGGTTCATGATCATGTGTGAGTGAGTGAGTGTGTGTTTGTGTGTGTGTGTGTGTGCGTGCGTGCGTGTTGACCAACTGTATTTGCCAACAAAAACTATATATATATACGTACGTAGCACTTTGTAGCAAGGCACAATACCCGGTACACTCAAAAATAGACTAACTGTGTAACTCTCATTCATATGTATGATAAAGCTATATGCTAACTGTTGTTTTTGTGCTACACCTACGTACGTACAAATCAAGTACATATTTTTAAATACATGCAATTAATCATTGCAATGATATACGTAGCTAGTTATATATGACACAATGGCAAAGAAATATGAGTCTTTAAAACGGTTCAGTTCAGCACTAAATTGTAGTTAGCTTTACTCATAATGGGTTGATGTATTACTCTAATAGCGCAGTCAGATATCCATCAATAGGCACATAATTATGTGTCTGTTGAATTTGTGATGTTCGCCTAAACATGTAGTGAACCACGTACATACGTACATAAATTTAGCATATATGCATGGGTTGTCATGCTGCTGAGTCAGCCCTTATTGATCGCATACTTACAGAGAACTGAGAGAAGGATGTAAAACTTAAGCTTGCTTAGGCCATGGCCATCGTGTTTCATTGATAATGGAGGATGTCCTGCTGGATAAATATGTGTTCACTACGTAATGCAACAACATCGTGTGTCAAAGCTCCATGCTCACCAGTGGAGGTAGACTGTGGTAAGTTATTATATATGTACATACGTATGTGATAGAGGTGTGCGATATACAAAATTTTCATATCACGATATAGGAGCCTGTTTTATCGCGATATACAATATGTACCTGTGGTCTAAAATTACCATGAAGCATCACTATGAAGATACTCATAAGCAACAAATCTGTTATTTAGCAACAACATTATAGCATGTAGGGCACTATTTACACAATGAACTATGAAGGGAAACACTGAAATTAGTATATCACGATATGAAATTTTCTATCACAATACATGATATACTATCATATATTGCACATCGCTAGTAGGTGATACGATTTGTAAAACATGCATGCATAGTTCATGAAGTCTATTATGTGGCAATCTTAGACAGATGCAGAGGTTACAGAGCTGTGTACGTAGCTATGTACCATTCCTTTAACATCCCTGAATGCTTTATATATAATTATTCAGCAGAAGTTGTGGATCACATGAGCCAAATTGGATGTGTGATCTACAGGTATATAGTATCTACGTATACATATGCACGTTTTTGGAAATCGGTCACATTGCTATGTATATATACATATGTATATTAATGGTTGAAATTGATATTTAAAGTGCAAGGATATTGATGTGTCCACAATGGTAGGCAGTGGTCGGCACTGACCACCACTCAGATAAAATGACCACCACTACAAACTCACAGACCAGTACTAAAATATCTGCTTGAGTGATAGTCTTGCTAGCCACTTTATACAAAACAAAGTGTCTACAAGGAATCCTAGACACAATTTGAGCAACTCCAATTTACTGATATTTTTCCCTTTATAGGAAGCCCTATTGAAGGCCAGTTGTACACCAAATGTGGTTCTGCATGTCCCCAAACTTGTGGTGAGCCAAAGCCACGAATCTGCACCCTACAGTGTGTAGCAGGATGTCAATGCCCCAACGGTACTGCACTTAATGAGGAAAATTACAAGTGTGCCAAAGTTGACAAGTGCCGTAAGATTATCACAGCTTGTGTGCATCATTGCACACTAATTAGTTACGGTTGTTGACAGCTGCACTGTGTCCACCAGTGCGCACTCATGAATATTGTAGTAAAGAGAGAAATAGAAATAAGCCATGCAGTCGGTATTATAATAATATTGACCAGGTCTGGGAAAATCAACCATGTCAGCACACAAAATTACCTACGTACGTACGTATGTACCAAATTTGTTTTATCATACGTAACTCTTGTATGTTCTAGTTTTGCTAACAAAACAAATTAATATGTACTACAAATGCAGAATTTAATGGAGAATCTTTTGAAGCTTACAGAGTGCAAATATTCCTTTTTGAATTGAACATATTCAAGCATATTTAACTAGGTGTAACTTGCACTGACATGGTTAGTTTTTGCAGATTTGGTCACAATTATACTCAGCTCAGTATGCACTGTACTGCCATTTGCTATATAGGCCACCTCCTCACTCAATATCAGCTTGTCCTGACCGGTGTTATTCAACCTACTGCCGTGCTTGTTACTACTCAAATAGGCAACGTAGAACACCACGACAGCACAATGGGGAGATTTGTAGGAACCACATGAAACCTGCCTGTGTTAGAAATTGGACCAAATGTATTTACAGGGAAAACCATAGAAAGAATAAGGTATGCAGCATACGTAGCTATCAACATAACGTTACTACAAATGTATGACATTATATTTACAGTGCAGACGTAACTGCGCATGCATAACTGCTGAAAACTTTCGATGCTATGAATATCCTTCATGTAACAACCTGCGTGGATAAAATGCAATCTTCCCCAAGGGACTGGGTTTACTGTACATACATAGTACTGAATAGTTTTATCATGTACAGTCCCATGTAGTTTAGAACTCAAGAACTCAATGTATGCACAACAACTCCATAACTTTTCATCTTACAATTTGCACGGTATACAGTCATTTATTCCATTACAACCTTTAGTATGTAGTGTAGGTTGAAATATTAATAACACATAATATTACTAGATAATTGCCTACCAATGCTCATAAGAATAACTAGTGATTTTGATCACCATAATATTTTAACTGGTATACATAATTTAACAAGTTAGTATCAAGTATTGAACACTGTAGTACGTAAGTGGTCCTAAAACATTTTTTGGTTGGACAAAATGTCCAATGTCTGACCATTATTTCAAGCATTGCCCCTCCCTCATGGATTACCATACTTCCACAGGGGATTTGACAGCATGTATTGCCCCAACCCTGGGGACATTGACACCTTGTTCCACCAGCCTATTCAATGAATGGCAGCCTATAGCTACAGTAGACAAGATACTTTGCCCCTATACTCATGGGCTATTGACACCTAATGTTGTCAAATTCCCTATATGCCCCTGGGAGGGGGTGGGGTATGATTATTGATAAGTGCATTACTGTTAACTGACATACAGTTAGCTATACTGTTTCTTTAAACCTTTCACTAAGGAAGTTTTTCAACTGTAACTATAAATTTATAGAAACTTTCTAAAGCAAAATCAAGCAAATTCCATTCCAAATTTCTAGGTACCATATAGCGCAAAAGTTTAACAGGGGAAAACATGGACAGATCTTTTAATGTTTCTCCTTTGAAGCCCACAATTAGCTAATTCGTCAAAGTTTTGTGAATGTTTCATAGTCATCAAAGTTCAAAATTTTGTGCTATACAGTAGCTATTGTCTTTTTATCTTCGATCCAGAAGAACAAGCGAATAATAAACAATTGGACCTACATACTCATACCTCAGGCTACAACTACCTACGACGCCCATGGCCAGTGACAATTCAAGGAAACATCAAGTAAGGACATAGACCAATCAACTAGAGGCTACAACAGCCATATCATCCAATTCCATCCCTCAGGCCTCAGAGGAACTCACGATCACTCAACTCGGTAACTATCTCAAGCTTTGTATGATGTAGCTACATAGCTAGATTAAGCAACTACAAAAGCCATACATATGGAAGCAAAAAATATATATTTGCTCCTTGGCGGATATTATTTAGCCACTAAAAAATATGGCAGTGTTGCACACGTGTCACTTTGAGTAGAAAGTGAGTTATGTGTCTTTCTCAATTAATGAAAAGTTCTAAACAATCAATTGTGGAGCTTTCTCTGGGTATTTAATGTATTCTGATATATTTGGGATAGCTATATGCATATATTATCATTAAATATCTATAACTCTTAGCTGTACTCAGGGAGACATAGCTATACATCTCTTCTATATAAAAATTCATGGATTTAGAATATCATAATTATAACCTAAGACGACTGTTCTATCAGAGTAACCCACATGCAGAACTAATTATTATGCTCAAAAATAGTCTGGTAGCTAAAATTGTGATTGACTGTCATTCTGGCTGCTTAACTGTTTAAGTTCTCTAAGATTGATCCATTGATACGTAGCTATTTGAAACACATGCGCTATAGTGCTCCCAACGTCCACCCCGGCATGTGCTATGGTCTATATACCAACCGTGGCTGTTTCTGGCAACTACGAATACTCAACAAACAGCTTGACTGTCTGTGTACTCCTGGAAAGGTGTTAAAAGCCTCTGCACTTTCAATTAGCTGCCAAACTTGCTCATATAATGGTAGCGAGAAAAGTATAGAATGGTGCTGTATCACTCTAGCTACCACTCTTTAGCAAAAAGCCTGTCACATATGTGACTCATCCATCAGAATCTTCAGTACAACACATTTGTGCTCATTATCGGTCTCTGAGATGTCAGTTAAGTTGTGAAGTTAAGTTCCCAAGATCTTGTATGTACATACCTACGTACGTATAATACATGTATAGATTCAGTGTTGTGGTCATTTATGGCTTGACAGGTTAGGAAAAAAGCCATCTGTAAAAGAAGATTCGACCATCTATAGCTATGTGTTGTTACTGTGTCCGGTTTTTGCAAATATAGTTACATAAATTAGATACATGTCCCCTAATGTGTTATTCTATCACTTGTTATACTATTACAAATGCATGTAACATTGTAGCTCTTAGGCTAGCTACATATTATAAATACTTGATATAAAATCATCATAACAAATCCTCCCAAATCCTTGAATGGAAGTTTGTCGGTTGGCAAGCTACCAAGCATCACGCCTTTTTGGTAGTCTCGCAGCCCAGACCGCTTTTTTTCCCTTTTATATTGGGACGGGAAAAATTTCCTATCCCAATATCGCCCAACTAATAGCTATAAAAGAAAAAAAGCGGTCTGGGCTGCGAGACTACCTCTTTGGATCTTTAGAAAATCTTGACGCTTTTACCTCGACTTTCACTGTGCTCTTTTGGTACAAATGTCGAGTGCGCCAACAGCGAAACAACTGACGACTTTCATGCGGGATTAGCTAATAGTCGGAGATCTGATGTTATGACGTCAAATAGCTTTTAATGATTGTAATCGATAATCTGCATTATCACGTGCGGAATGACAAGTCTCGGTAAAGTTTTGCGTCGTTTATGACGCTCGCAAACTTAAGGAGTGGTTTGTGTAATGGAGCATAGATATTAGGTGGTGCGCCGTCTACTATAGCTATCTATGAATGAAGTCTGAATTTGATTATCAGTGATATTTAATTGTAATTTTAAGTACATTTGTTTATTTTGAGGGAAGGTTCAGTGCACGTGATCACTTGAGATCAATGAGCCTTATCCGAAATTACGTCACGAATAAAAAATGGCGTCTTTAGTAGGGGGACACGTGAACTAAAGTAATGGAGGATTCGAGTATTTCGGAGAATATCTCTCTTCAGGCGGAAGATATTGAATATGTGACGACAGGTAGGACAACAATATAACATAACAAGCAAAATTACACGTTTTAATACAATTTGCTAGCGCGAGAGACGCACGGCTGCTTTGTAGAAGATTGTGACGGTAATGATGCCATGGATACTGAAGGCGACTGTAATTTGTTTTTTTGTTTAAAAACATAGTCTGGTACGGCCAAACAGCTTCTATGGTACCATTGGTGGCAACGATCACAATCTGCCATTTGAAGCTCCCTGACTTCATCATCACCCTCAAAGTGAGGCATTCGGCACACACAGTACACGGGAACTTCTAAAAGCAACTTGTATGGCAAGCTGTGTTCATGCTTTCCCTCAATTTTGGGAAAAGGATGGTCAAATTTTCCACTTTGTAGGCACGAATACAAATGTGATCTCATTTTCCCAACATCAAACTTGACTGTAGTAGGGTCACCACCAAAGAGAAGCTCGACAAGAAATGCAATAGCAAATACACCACAGTCATCGGAATTTGTTTGCTGCTGCACAGGCTGCACAGAAAATATCATTTTGCTTACCAATATCCGAAGAATTGATGCTGTTTGCTTCTGAACGCAGGGTGATATCTGACCATGAAAGCCACTGTCAAACACCATAACAGTAGGTGGTGGAGTACTGATGGTTGAAATTAGGATCCAGTGATTTGAATCATGCAAAATCTGGTGAAAAAGCTGAGCTTTTGGGTAAGTCAAATGAGGCCCAAGTGAAGTATCATATAAACCAGGTGAATGAAATTGTTTGCGCAAGCAGTTCTGTGTACAATTAACAATTGTATCATTTAGCCAATTCCCAGAGCTCAGTATCTCAAAATCAGTTTCTGTCATCACCCGCTTTTTATAGGGATCAACTGTACACTGCATGTATGTACCAATAACCTGCACATCTTGCTTGGTGAAGTTTTCTTTCTTTATGTTCACTTTTTCTTTGATAGCCTTAGCTTTACCTCTTGACTTTTCCTTACTAAGGTTCTGATACTTGTGTACTATACTTCTCTTTTTGGCTAACTTAAGGGATGACTTACTAACAGATGTCCCTTCAGGTTGAATGGTTATCTGTGATCCAGCCTTGACAGAATCTGCAAACTTACCAACCCGTTTTTTGTATCGGTCAAACAGACTGAGTCTTTTCTTACGTTTACGGGAGGGAAGACATCGTAGCTTGTCTGTTGTTTCTTTACTTACTTTCCTTCGTTTTTCTGGAGTAGGTTGTAACACAAGTCCACCCTCCCGTTTTAGCAAAGAGTTAGCAGCGTGTACAGCTGATTCAACACAGTTATTAACAGTTGCAAGTGAAGCTTTATCTTTGCATAAATAAGAAAAATCTTGAAGTAGCTGAAGTTTAGATCTAAGTGAGATTGCTAGTGGATTTATGGCTTTCTGTTCACCTTGTACAGCAGTACTAGTTGGCAAGGAAATTTGAAATTCTTTAGGTGATGGTAATTCATGATCAGGATCTGTTGTACCCTCTGTAACTTCCAGCAATGAAACTTCATAATCATTCACTTGATCATTTACTTCCATACCATTCTGACAGACTGGTGAAGCACAAACGTTGTATACTAGGTTTTGCTTTTGGTCTGTAGAAAATACTGACTCATCCAAACTAAAAAGTGGACTGTTACTAAAGCAAGCAGGTAAAGAATTCCATGAGTATCCAGGAACAACTTTAAAGATAGCAAATATGTGTTTACAAGGTAAGCAGTGTTGCTTGAAATCCACACATTCACAGGTAGGAAACTGATCATCAGACCCTAGAAACACCTTGTAAATATTTCTCTCTTTTGAATCTTGTTGAAAAGTCTGACCTTTTACTAGAAATGACGACACAGTTAATTTCTGAACATCACCAACACAAAATCCTATTTTAGCTGCATGTAGCCGTTGCATACAATGCTTTATAAACCATTGTGGCCGGTTGTGTAGATATGTTGGAATACTTTCATCGTAAAGCTTGAAATCTGAAGAAATCTTCACATTACCAATAGTATACCTGTTAATGGTATCTGGGAGAAATATATCTCGTAAAACTACACTAAGACCAGTAACTGTTTTGTCTGTACGCAAGTTATTGTAGTAGAATTTGAACAGCTTGTTCAGTGATTCAACTCCATTGTTGGTTTTAACGCTAGAGTTGTAGCCAGGTTTGCGAAAAGCATCACACCATCTCTATAAAGAAGTACAAAATCTCCATCATCTCAAGCCATACATATATATATACCTTAACTAACCGTTGTACAACCAAGCCATTTGGTTGTCAAATATCGCTGTACACGAGGATGATCTTTGAAAGCATTACTGGCTAATAATGCATCCAAGGCTACCTGATACTGCTGTTGTGTACTGGCAAAAGCTACTTCTCTAAGTAAATGTAAAAGTTGCTCTCCTTCATCTTCTGAAAGTGAGTTCTTACCTGTAAGTGAACAACAATATACACACATACATACGTACGTACATACATACATACATACATACATACATACATACATACATACATACATACATACATACATACATACATACATACATACATACATACATACATACATACATACATACATACATACATACATACATACATACATACATACATACATACATACATTATAAATTATATTACCCCATATATACATACATAAAAATATATAGCAATATTACCACTTCTTATCCATCTGGTCCATGCCTGCTCACGGTGAAACTCACAGAGATAAACCTCAGCTTTTGGAAACACGGTTACAATAGCATTTAATTCAGCATCGCTGTAATCAATCATGAAGTACGGCGGAACCCAACCACTATTCCAACATGAAACAATTTTCAGTGCTTCAGCAATATGAAAAGCACTTTCTTGTTCAATAATGAAATGTGCTACGGGTATGTAACCACAATTGCTTCTCACACACAACAGAAAAAGTGGTAAGGCATACTTGGTCGTCTTGTATGTTGCATCCATTAGCGATAACATATTTCCATACTTCAAAAGCAACTTTTGCTGCCATGGCTCTTGATAAACAAACAAAAATGTAGTTCCTGATGTTGAAGTTGGATTATGATGGTCACTTTCCTCTTCTTCTTCATCACTATCTGTATCAACGTCACGAGTAAACCTCTCATTTGAAACACATGCTAAATCTGTTATAGTTCCTATAGCAACATCAACAGATGACAAAACATCGCCTTCACTTTCTGTACTAGATTTCCTGTAGTACACCTTAGTTCTTTCTTCAACTGGTTTACTTGCATCACCAGTTATCCAATCAGTAACCACCTTCTCTAAATGCAACTGGTCTAGATGGGAGTACTTTCCTGCTGATATAAAACTGTGCACACAATTAGTAATATCCCGCTCAAGTGGATAGTAAGAACGATCGGTGATGTGTGGCTTTACTGGATCTAATGAATATTGTTCCTGCACATGCTTTCTCAAAAGTCTTTTAATTATTTTGGCATTGGTGATGTTGTCTGCTACAAACTCATGGATTTTAATCCGGATATCAGGATTGATATGCCTTGTGGCACCAATTAGTCTGTGGCTGTGCACTGACTCCACAGGAAGCGAAACAAAATAAATTAGCCTTCCTTCTAATTCCTTGTTCATTAGTTTCTCTCTCAAATCTTGAATAACCTTCTGCTTTTCACTTCTCTTAGCATCTACTGAGATAGTATGTGATGGGAACCTGTGAAATATCACATTGCACACAGCTATAAGTAACAAGAAGATAGCTTCAACAGCATGTAGAGATTGTATGGGCTACTGAATTATACAATGGAGCCTGTCTAGGCCAGTCACCTTTGACAAAGGTTTTAAGCATGTACATTTTCATTTTGGAGGAATAAGAACTGGCTGGCATAGAGAGGTGGGCTTTCCAGACAGGTTCCACTACAGTAAAATTCCTTACTTCAATAGCTTCTTTACATATCCTGTGGCTGGGCATCCCACTTTTCTTCCCTTCTGCAAATGAATTCTTGGTTTCTTATTGTACACATGATCAGTGTGGTCTTGCTGCAAATGAATATTATCGCATCATATCAATACTAGCTTATGTTGCTGCATACTTGGTTAGTGCAATGCTTTCTTGGTTGACCATACTGGCACTGCAGTTCTTGTGAGCTCTCAACAATAAACGGAGTACCATCAGCTGGAACTGCACCATAACTCCACAGTAACCTCGATGTTTCACATCGATTTTCATGTCGTCTTTCAAAGTTATCTATGTGACTAAAATGGTACACAGCTAGTGGAAATTATAGCTACTAGCTATAACATTACACTGAAAACAATCCAATATATAGAACACCGCACCAGCTGTACAGCGTGTGTAGGTGATTAGTGTAGGTGCTATGCTTTATCCCTATACTTATAGGATGTACAGGCTAAGCCACTATCCTAGTACTTACAATTACAATTAGTATGATCTCAAGTAGTCACCTTTTAACATAATCAGTTAAACATGCCCGCCCATGTAACTCCAAGACTTTATCAACATCAGAATCTGCCACAAATCCATTGACAAAACCCTCCTTTACGTTTACGCGAGTTAGCAATGAAGCCCAAGCAGGAACAGTTGCCATACCGCGTGGTGATTGCGCACGTGATCACGTGCTTCATTATCGATAACAACCTTTGCAATAAGCCTCAGTGACGTCATAACATCAGATCTCCGACCATTAGCGCATCCCCTTTCATGCCTTTGAGCAAAATTCACGTGACCTTTATATTTGACACGCCTATTAAAACCATGGTATGCGCCTAAACTAGGGTAGAGAGATTTAGAGGTCACATCCAGGCTTTAATACTGGAGCGATTACTGGAATGAACGAGGAGGTGAATCGTATCCTCAATTACTAGGTAAGGGTAATAATTATTGTTTCCATCACTGTAAAGCATAGATCATCAGTACTACGTACAACAATAGGCGTAACCGCATACGTGGCACTGCTTAGTGCTAGCCACTTACAGGGTGATTAGTACTCCGCAGAGTCATAATAATTATATTGAACACATCACATGTTTAATAGCGCGTACAAGCTATAATTATAATGTGGACCTTCCTTTTGTTCATTATGCACAGCGTAGCCGGCGAAAGTTTTCTTTTCAGTAATGCTCAGTGTTATTTTATATTTTCAAGAAATCACATTCTTTATAGGCGTTGTTAGCTTGAGTATATTGGAATAATTATAGCAGCAGAAGGAGGGGGGCAGGGTAGCAACAAAGAGAAATCGCCTACGAGATTTAAATTCTTGGGATTTATAGAGATTTACAAGATTTATTTTTAAAGATTTAGTTTGTAAGATTTATACAGCCATTAACACTTTGGTGTTGTGGTGTAATGAGATGATATCGAAACAATCGTGTCCTCATTCATGTTGGAATCCTTGTCATCACCACGAGCATTACTACGGTTGCTCTTGCCATTGCCACCAGCTAAATTATATGTTACACTAGAAATTGGGGATTTCTTATCTCCTTCCATTTCCCTGCCATTCCTCTAAATGAAGTCTTGTACGTATAGCTAATGTGATCACACCTTGAAAAGCTGGATATCATACGACCTCAAGAAAATCGAGTTTTACGATTAATTTACAGGACTGCTGCACTTCAAAATTTAAGATTGACAGGAGTTTTAAATCTCCATAAGTTAGTATCTTTAATACGTACGTGTGCTCAAATTGTGTCTAGGATTTCTTGAAGAAACTTTGTTTTGAGATACGTAGCAATTTTAATCCATGCAGAAATTTTAGTACTGGTCAGTGAGTTTGTAGTGGTGGTGAGTAGTACATGGTTGCTGCTGACTACTGTGGGCACATCCCTGACCTGAATACAGTGGAACCTGTGTATAATATGGACACCTTTGGACCAACCGAAAGTGTCCTGACTGTACGTACTAAAGGACTACTTTGGGACTTTAACTAAGAGTATGGATTTATGCAGGTGTCCTTATTTTCAAGTGTCCACACTAACAGGTTCCACTGTACTCTTCATTGAGGGATCGCTTTTTGTAAATATTACATCTTCCTACAGACTCTCCCTGTATGTGTGGTTATGAGGACGTAGCTTGTTGAGTGCATTTAGTGGTCATTATAGTTAAACTTTTTCTGTACTCTTAATTGTATGCTGATACTGTCACTAAGCGTATTCGTACGTATATCAATCTGATAAGTACATAAGTCAATCAAGCTACTGTATTTACTTGGTTAAATGCCACACCTTAAATACCGTATACGACAAAACATTCGAGGGGGAAAACTTTTGCGGTTCATCAACAATGTGCATTATGTAGGGAAAGCTTTCACGGTTTGCAGCCTTAAAGCCCACATGCGCCTCTGCAGTACGGATTTTAGAGTGTGTGCAAATTAGAATAAAGGAAATTAAAGTGAAGCAGGAAAGTTTCAATGGTAAAACATCCGCGTTTTGCTAAAATCCGCGAAAACCGCGAAAGTTTTCCTCCTCAAATGTTTTGTTGTATATGGTAGTAGCTGCACTTGATCAGTGCCACAATCAATTTCAAAATTATGGGTATAAACAACATCTTCGAGTATTGAGTAGTGGTTGCGCCTGAATTAGCTATGCGCTGGATAGCTAGTCTTTGTATCTGGTGAATTTTCAAGCATCCATATCTAGCTACGTATATACGTACGTAGCTAGCTTCATACATAATCAGCATTCATTTTATACAGTGGACATGGTGGATCCTCACTAATCCGAACTCCAGTTATCCAAACGCTTGATAACCCAAATACATTAATTGATTGTTATACTAGATTATGTTGTCACCATGCAGTGAAAGTATTTGTTGCAGGTGGTTGTTGTATTAGAGTATATTTATGCTGTTTTCACTATCTGAACACACTTATTGAACCAGACTGTTTGGATTAGTAAAGATCCACTGTATACATACGTGCAAACATATTTTTTTTTGACTGGGGAAAATATGACGACTTAATGGCCATTCGCCAAATTTGCCAGCGTACTTATATGTATATTATGTAGGTTACTTTTCTTCACTGATAGCTACAGCTGATATTACAAGGGATAGCTAACTTGCTCAAATATCCCATCTATGACAGTAGCTTTTTAATATTGTGCTTTAATGTGTTGTGAATTCTGATACATTCCTTTTATTGCAACCAGTATGACCCCTTGTTGACTGTAGCTTCTCAATGGTTCTAAATAAAGCACCCATAATTATAATACTTTAAAGTACATAATTATGTATCATCATATAACTAACTTTCTGTATTTCTTCACCATGCAGATAATGAATATAAAAACTCAAGTACTGCTTATTTTCATCATAATAGTTTTGTTAGTGATCGGCGTAAACATTTACTACAGTGGTTATCAACGGTTTAGTCCTGTAGAGAGCACAAATGAAGTTAACATTGATTCAAATAATTTGATCTCAGAAAGCACAAATGAAGTTAAAATTAATATAATCTCAGAAATGAGTAGAATAATGAATTTACAAGGAATACAGTGTGAAGAATTATCATACACAAAACGTTACAAGATAGAATTAAAGAGGTATTGGAAATTGATTAATGATTACAGAGTGTTTCATGAAGATGGCGTAAGGAAGCTTAACAGTGAAAAGTCAAGTGATGTTAGAACACTGACATGGCATTGCACTGATACATATGACTGTGGCGGGTTAGGACATCGAGTCAATGGAATAACAGCATTCCTGTTGCTTGCAATAGCCTCCAAGCGAGTGCTGTTACTGAAATGGGATAAGACGTCAGTAGAAAAGACATATTTACTACCTAACATGATAGACTGGAGGTACCCCGATCATTCCTTAAAAGGATCCTTTGAAGATCTAGGCAGGTTCTTTCTCCGAGGTGATGAGAAAAACCCTATGACAATGATAGAACCTCTTGCTGGAGATACGAACCATTTGGCAATGTTATTTAACCGTTTGGGTAGCATGAATAAATTCATTAAACAGTTGAGCAAGAAACAAAATAACAGTCTCTCTAAGCCAGTCGACTTGCATTTGTTTCAAGTAGTTTCATTTATGTCTTTGTTTAAATTTAGTGAAGAGTTACGATCATTTGCAGATATGATACGAAAGAAATTGAATCCACATCGAGAAAGATACGTTGCTCTGCATATAAGAACAGGACAAATTGAGCATATTGGAAGAGGACGTTTTATCAGTGCAAATAATGACACAAAGTCAGCAGTAGAATGTGCAATAAGACAGGCTGACAAACACATTGGCCCAGACAGTATAATAGTCGTCATATCTGATTCTGGGTCACTCAAGCAGAAATTAGCCAATGAATATCCAAGAGTAAAAGTTCTAAACAATACAATAGCTCATAGCGATAAAGCAAAGAACCTTAACAGTAATGATATGCTTGGAACATGGCAGGATATCATTATCATGGCAGAGGCATACATTTTGGTTTATCATATGTCAGCTTTTCCTGAAATGTCAATTGCTATGTGTGGACTGCCAAAGGAAAGAATTGTTGATTTTGAATACTGTCAATAGTATAGTGCACAAATTACTATATATAAGCATCTATAACTAACGGAATGAATTTACATACGTATAGCTATGATGGCTTATATCTATAAGCATTTCTAAACCAGCTAGCTACGTAGGTAGCTATTTCTTGAAATTATCTACAGTGAGGCTAGCTGTTTATATTCTTCTGATGGTGTGTATTTGTGACCAAAACATGCATGGTGATATGCATACAAACATACATACATATATGTGACCGGGTCTGCGAAAATCAACCATCTAGTCACATAAAAATCGCCTAGTTTTTTCAAATAATATCTTACCATAACTTATGCTCTATTTATACTAACAACCTAAATGTTTTACCACAAATGCACAATTTAATTGGGGATCTTTTAAAGCTTACAGAATAAAATTACTCCTTATACGTAGAACTAAAGATATTCATGAATATCTAATTTGGTGTAATTTGCGCTCACATGGTTGATTTTCACAGGCCCAGTCACATATATGGGTTAGGGTATGTATGTAAACTACATACGTAGCTACATAGCTACATAAATTCAGCATGCATACATGGGTCGTCATGGCGCTGATCATGAGCCAGTCCTTATTGATCGCATACTAAATCTTATGTATCTCAGGTTAACACTAGGTGAATAGCTATAGGTCGGACAGTCAGTAGTAATAAAAATCTTTTAAAACTGATTACAACATGCAGTATACAACTAGGCCTGAGCCTAATACGTATGCCTGTATAATTTTGAGAATAATAGGTTGCAATTTTAATGAGAATAATTCTGGACATTCACGAGCATAATACAAGAATAATTAGAATAATTGGAAGTTTCAATGTGTAAATGTAATGAAATAATCCCAAAGATTGTTTAAAATGATGATGATGGTGAAGATGTCCATGAACGTAACAACATTTCATGTAGATTCTGAAGAAAATCTGCACTAGCAATATCCTATTCACCAGTATAACAGTCACTGTATGTATTGTGGACATTATTATCACCGATACAATAAAATTACAAGAATAAGTAGGAATAATAGGTGATGATGTGGGAATAAAATAAGAATAATAGGTCAAAAATTTGGGAAGTTTGGGAAGGAATAGTAGGTAAAAATTTGAGCATATTAGGCTCAACCCTATATGTAACTGACTACTAACTGACTACAAATATAATTGCAAACTAACAGCTCTTCTGGCAGCTACATTGCATGATCGCTAACAATACATCGCTGATAACTACGTATTTTATTAGCTAACACATTTAATTTTACATTTTATATTTTATGGACCAAAGAAACATAAGATTTAGTTGAAGTGGCCTTAGATGAAAACATCATGCAGTATCCATTGCATAAAATATTATTTTTCTCAAAAGGATGGAAGGCAGTAAGATAGTAGCTACTTAGCTAACACCTGGGAGATAGTGCAAAATCTTGGATGGACATGTGGAATTTGCAAGATTGGGTTAGATCAACTTATGTAGATGAGAAACAAAATGCATTATACATGTGCATGCCTCAAGAAGGCCTAGCTATAGATACGTATCAAAATGCTTAACCAGTTTTGCAGGGCTTGCTACAATACCATTTGACTAACGTACTTTTAATACGTAGTATAATGTGTATTGAAATACTAGCTACACCTATATACAGTGACGAAGAAACCAATCCCTTATTTCTAGAGTAAGACTAGTTAGTATAGCTAAGCCTTTGACCAAGTCCCTCGCAAAAGCATAATTTGATATATAATATATATACCTGCTCAGTTACTGGACTGGATCAAGGAATTTCTTGAGGGTGGATCCCAACAAGTCACTGTGGGGATTGTTGCAGTGGCCCAAGACTGGCCAAGAGATGTCGGAATGCCACAGGGAACAGTGTTTGCCCCACTTCTTTTTATCTGCTACGTTATTAGCAATTACGATGTCATTAATTGTATGGTTTTGCAGGATTTCGCCAATATAGAAGGATATAGAAGTACGTAGTCGGGTATAGCATGCCAAATTTTTTTCTCAAGTTTTGATTCATAACATGCCACAAAAGCGGCCGCTTGGCAGGTTACAACTGTTGATAACAGTAAAAGTTTGTTAATTGAAGTTACTGCTTAGTTTTTAAACCATTAAGTCTGTAGTATGCAAAAGATACCTGTTAATTAGTAAATTTGTATTTGTTTCTTAAATCATTGCGTATTTTTGATATGTCAGAGCCCGTGATTCTATGACATCCCTATTTTGACTGTTAAAATCATAGCTAACCATGCTTCAGTCAAAATAGGGATGTCATAGAGTCACGAGCTCTGACTATTAGCTACAGACTCTTCACCTTGTTTAGTTACTTTTTTCAGGATCCCTATTCTCCTTCTGAAATTTAATTTACTCATTGATGTATCATTCTGTAGTAAAAGTTAAAAAATTGTAGGACTGAATTTTTCACAATATGGTGTGCCATACATACAAGTGATGCCCATGCAGTACTTCTCTGCTGCTTGCTATAACGATATCTGTTTATACTTCCAAAACGTAGTGATATGCTAAACAAAAAACACCGTGGGTGTAAAAAAGTGCTAGACCAAGCAGCATTGTAAATAGGTACGGTAGCTATGTGCGACCAAAAACTTTGATATCAACTGAGGCCAAGAAGTTACTTATCAAAAATCTTTTTAACTACGTACTTGAATGACATTTTTACAACTATGTATGATTGGCTTTGTCACTTGGCCACCTTTTTCACACCATCAATATTATTAAGGTGGCCAAGTGACAAAGCCAATCATAGTTGTAAAAATATGCTATAAACTATTGTACGTCATTCAAGTAGTGAAAAAGATTTTTGATAAGTACGTAGCTAATACAACTTCTTGGCTTCAGCTGATATCAAAGTTTTTGGTCGCACATACGTATATACCTATTTGCAATGCTGCTTCTGATTGGCCTCGCACTTTTTTGCACCCAGGGTGATTTTGTTTAGCTGTATATATACATAATGAAATAATTAGGCCTATACCACAAAAAATTTTTCATGGTAGCTATTATAATAATTATTTCACAGGTATTTCATTATTTAGAAAATATAAATAAGTTATAAACATACATATAATATAGCTATATATAGATTCCTCAAAAATTCATGTAAAATTTATAATTTTGTTGACTCCTTGCTAAAATATAAGTAAGGCTGTGTCTAATATGCTGGCATAATTTTTGGGAATAATATAATAGGAAGTGAAAATTATGCTGGAATAATAGGGCAAATTTAAATTATGCTACACTATAAATCCGCCATAAATACAAAACACTCACTTGTAAACTCTCTAGTATATCTGATAATCAAAGTTAAATACGCTGCTGCAAAATCTTTAACATGCGAGTTAGACTAATAGAAACTTAAACCCACAATCAAATATTTCTCGTGTCCATGACAACTTCAAATGCTGTAGAGGGCCTATTGCATATTTAAGGTAAAATAAATAATTATTATGTACAAGTACGTAGTTGTTTAAGGTTAAATGTGATTTTTATAAAAGTTGGGAATAATTTTGGAATAATAGGTAATGTTTAAAAGAAATTCTCAAAAGAATAATGGGTAAAAATAAAAGCATAATAGGCGCATCCAGTTAACGTAGCCGAGGATATGATGTACAGTAGTTAGCTACTTTTGTACTGTTCTATAGCTAATTTGTTAGTCATAAGAAAGTTATATAATATATGTACATGTGACGTACGTATCCTGAAGATCATGAAACTACTTATTACAGAAGGATGTAGATACTGTATACAGTAGCAGCAATGAACATTAGTAAAAATTAGGGGTGAGCGATTGTGAGAACTACTGTATCACGATTATCATAATTATAACGAGTAAAAATGCAGACGGACATACAGACAGACAGATGGCTTTCAGACATTTAGTACAATAAGCTAGTGATGCAATATGTTGTAGCTTGTAACAACCATTTGCAATTTTGCAATTGGCTGTAGACTTACAGCTAGATGTGATCACTACAATGAATCAAACACTTGGATTCTGTATTTCTTTTATCTATTTGTTTATTTATAATAAAATACTGGTACTTTCAAATTTCTTCTTAATGGCTAGCAAAACCAATCGACTCTGAATTTAAACAATGCCAAGAACAACACCCCTGGTGATGGTTCAGTAACCTCACGTCCAGTGACTACGTACAAATACGTATATTGTGAAGATTTTGAATCCGGTGTCTAGATCTGCTGCAGAATTCCTGACAAAATTCATTGTACGTCAGCTACATAATTTTTAGATGCACTGAAGACCAGGACTTCCACTATATATATATTCAACACTGACATTCATGATGTTAGTGAAATTATGCAGTTGGTTACTTCGAATTCGAAGGGAAACAGAAAGGATGGTTGTGTGAAGATATAATTATAATGACTTAGAAATGATGTACAAGGTATAATACGTATTTAGCAGTGGTAGTAGTGAGATAGCCTTGTGGTGTGAGAGGTTAGTGGCTAAGGAACCAGTTAGTAACACTACTGGCAAATGTGCATCAACCAAGCCAGAAAGACATGAAGAAGAAGTGACAGATATTTTTGAGGATTTGAAAGAAAAGCACAAAGAAATGGAGTTACCAAAACTTGGCAAGAATGATAGCCAATGGTGTTCATGAGTCAACTGAGGAGCCACCTAATGTACCAATGATCACTGGTACAATGCCAAAACAAGCTAAGTGAGTGTCAATGCATGATGTGGATGCTGCTAAGGCAGTAGCACAGGTTTTTATTACTCACAGTGTTCATCTCCTTCAGTCTACAGTGGCTACTTCTACTGCCACGTCCTTGACAGTTTCCCCAGCTTGTTTGGCAGATGTCAGGATGAAACATTATGAACAATAATTGCGTTACACAAGTTTGTTTGATGACAGCATCCTGGATGAGGGGGAATTTTTAAAACAAAAGAGAAAGATTCTGGTTGTGTTAAGATTGGGTTACCTTGTCAGGCACATCCATGCAGTTAACTGACATCAGCATTTCAGGTTGTTGGATCAGGTGTATTGCTCATGTGATTACTGCGTGCCGGGTTGGTAGCCGCTATGCTTGTATGCATAATAGCTACGTATTATAGTGAAGAATAAATCAGGGAATTAACACTTCTCACAAAGAATGTACCTGTAAGAAATTTGATAAGATCAAAAGCCACGATGGAAAAGAAGTTTAATGCTATAAAAGAAACAGAAGCTTTGTTTAGAAAAAGAATTAGTACACTGGAGGACGAATGTACGTATGCTACTGCCAAGGGTAGAAGTTATTGCAAATAGAACACTTTGTGAGAATACTTTTATCGTGGTCATTTAATGCCTCTTTAATCCTAGCTACAGAGATGACTTTTCTTTTAAACTACTTTCAATTAGCACATGTAAATTGTGAATACTTTTAAATCAGTCCTTTGAAATAATATTTATCATGATAATTATAAGTATGATATGTACGTACCTCAAATGATTCAATTTGTATGTTTAGACTAGCTATGTATATACGACTTTCTATTACATTATGTATAACTGCTGAAATAACACACACCAAAACATCTGTAAAGGGAGTAGCTAATTATTTAAGATACAAAACCTAGTTATAGGCCTAAATCAGTAATTTACATACTACATGGCTACGTATGTACGTACATTATGACACACAGTTAGTAAGATAGCTAGTGGTTAAACTGAAGAGCACAGTTGCTTTAACGTATCGTCACTGAGTTTATTTCCATCCACCTTTAATGATTTCAGATGACAAGACAAGTAAATAAGATATTTTACAGCATCATCTGTGATTTGATTATTACTGATATCAAAATTTTGCAAACTAGTACAAGAAACTATGCTTTCTTTAATCCCAAAAACTGTTTCTGTTTTGAGATAATTATTTGCAAGATTGATACTCACTAATGTTGTGTTATTATTAAGGAACGCATTGATTGTTTCTGTTGCTTCATTGTTGATTTCATTGTTGGATAAATTGAGCATTCCGATACTCTTTTTGCTAAGAGATGACAAGAGTGTTGCAGCAGACTCTGAATCAACATGGCAACTACTTATAGTAAGGGATTCCATGGTACTATACAAATTACTAGCAAAAGCATCGGCAATGATATCCATAGCTTTTGTATCAATTGTAATACCAGTTAAGTTTAACTCTTTTAAGTTAGTGAATCTCTTAAAAAATGTAGATGCACATAAAGTAATTTGTTGATCATCATCTAAGCAATTCAAAGCCAGTTGGCTTACACACGTAATGCTTTTTACTACATTTGATTTTTCAGTGGTGATATCATTCATTATATCTAACAAAGCAAGCATGGAAATTGCATCTTCATGTTTACAATCTATGGTATTATTAGTCTTGTCTGGATACCACATGAAATATGTTTTGCTTACAAATGCAAACAAATTCATTGATTTATTACTGAAGTGATTATTATCCATTTTCATTACACCGAGAGAATTCCAATGCAACATTGTCATAACAATTCCAGTAGTTGCCTCATCATCTATAAGATTATTGCACAACTGAAATTCTGTGATATTTTTAGCCTTCTGTAGTATATCTAAGATTTTTACAATATATTTAGAAACTAACTGACAATTATTCAGTTGGAGTGATTGTAGCTTACTAAAGTCAAAAACTCTGCAAAGTGCATTAGCAGTTTCCTCACTGATTATTAGCCCACTAAGATCTAATTTTATGATATTAGTAAAATTAGAGAAAAAGTTAGCTGCACTAACTGTTAGCTCCAAATTAATGTCGTCAAATGGTTTATCAATGAAAGTGCAATTTAAATTCAGACTGGTTAATTTTGAAATGGTATTTATAAAATGTGACACTCTTTTGCCAGTATGGTGATTTGCATATTCTAATACAGATATAAATGTCTTGGTAATATAAAAATCTCTCCATCTTGTATCTGTAGCATTTTCCATTGATGTAAGGAAATTTGACTCTTTTTCCATTAATATAAGAAATAGTGAATAAATTTCAAGTCGACAAAATTTGTTATTATCTAATTTTATGATTTCAAGTGAATCCCAATTAAGAATTGAAATTGCTATAGCTTCAAAAGCATTTTCATTAATACGATTATCACACAATTGAATTTCTTTAATGTTCTTGGCATTTTGTAATTCTTTTAATAGCTTTTTAACAACTGGTGATGTTAAATTGCAACCATTCATTAGTAAATATTCCAAAGTTCTCAAGTTACTGCCAAATGCTACAGCAAGCATGTTTGATGTTTGTTTATTAATAACTATTCCACTGATGTTGAGTTTCACTAAATCCGTAAATGTCTGAAAATACTTGGCAGCATTTACCGTTAGTTCTAATGGTTTATCAGTTACTCGTTTGCCAAAGCAATCTAGACATAAGTATTCAACTTTAGAAATACAATCCAATGATGTATCTTTTGCATAATCTAGAAGAGTGACTAATAAGTTTACTTTATTCAAGTCAGCACTAAAATCAATTGACAAGTCAGAAAAATGTAAAAAGTGTTCTGTAATAAATCGAAATAATTTTATACTTTTAACATTGAATTGGTTGTCATCAAGATTTAAAGTTTTGAGTGAGCGCCAACAAAAAATTGCTGTAGCAATTACATTAGTAGCATCGTCATCTATATGATTGTCACGTAACTCAAGTATTTCTAAATTAACAGTATTTCTTAATTTATTCATAAGAATGATGGTAGTTTCAGTAGTTAATCCACAGTCAATTAAAGTCAATTCTTTCAAGCACTGGAGCAAGTTGCTTTCAAACGCTCTAGCAAGCACGCTCATGCTACTATTATGTATTTTAATTGTGACAATAGTTAATTTGATTAAATTAACAAACCTTAAGAAAAATTCTGAGGCACGAACAGTCAATTCTAACTGTTTATCGTGATTTTGTTTAGGATATATCAAAGCTAAATTCTGAAGCTTTGAAATCTTATCTAAAACAGATGAATCAAATATAGTAACTCCTTTGGCATATTCTAATATACTAATAAATAGATAACTGTTCTCAGACTGGTAGTATGTTGTTTTAAAGCGACTAAATGTTAACAATTCAAATAATTCATTTGTAATCATAGAAAACTTATTCTTGGACAGACGAGGGACATCCTCCCAGTGAAGAGTTGCTATAACCATTGCTTCCGTAGCTTCATCATCTATAAGATTGTTGGATAAATCCAGAAATTCAATGTTTTTGTTTTTCTGTAATTGTTGGAGAAATTTAATAGCAATTTTAGAGGTAATACGACAATCTGACATACACAATTGTTTCAAAGATGATAAATTGCTGCTGAATGCTACAGCAAACATATCAGCACTACTTTCGTTTATCGTTACGCGACTGATATACAATACTCTGAGGCTTACAAATCTTTGAAAAAAAGCTGATCCATCAACTGTAAATTCAACCCTTCTTTTATCTTGTGCTTTATCTGAGAGACTCATACTAATAAACATGTCTTTTATGTTTATAAATAAGCCAATAAAATTGGAATTTTTAGTTTTAACTTTATTCATACAGTGGAGCAAAGCTACAAAAGATCTCAAGTCTTTTAATTTACAATCCACACTTTGAATTCCTTTGTTAAATGAATTATTATTTAAATATGATAACAGAAATTGAATCGCAAGAATACTTTCCTCATTAAATTGATTATTCTCTAGTTTTATCACTTCAAGTGAATTCCAATGAAGAATGGCAATAATCAGTTCTTCTGTGGCTTCGTCATCTATAAAATTATTACACAGTTGAATTTCTTTAAAGTTTTTGGTATGGTGTAATTTCTGCACTAGTTTAATCATGCTTTTAGAATCCAGTCCACATCTATTCATCACTAAATGTTGCAACTTTCTTAAGTGTACAGCAAATGCATCAGAAAGCAAATTTACACTTCCTTTATCAATTACAATGCCACTGATATTAAGTGTAGTGAGGTTATCAAACCGTTTCAAAAATTCTGACATTTTTATTGTTAACATTACTTGATCATCATCTGTACTGTTTTCTTGCAAGCAATTCAAATTCAAAGTGTCTATTTTAGTAAGAAGCTTTACAAAAGTTGAAGTATCAGAAGATACATTATTCATGTATTCTAATAATTTAACAAAGTTAATTACATTTTCCGTGTTATCAGAAAAGTCAATGCTGAAATCCTCGAAATTTTCAACTACCAGTGAATTGACGAACTGAAACATTTTCAAATCAATTGGATTGTTCTCTAACTTTATATTCTTGATCATCTGTAAATTCCAGTGAAGAATTGCTATAATAAGTGCTTCTGTGGCTTCATCATCAATAAGGTTATTACGCATATCAATTACACTAATGTGTTTAGCATGTTTAAGACTATTCATAAACTTTTTGACGATTTCAGAATTCAAATTGCAATCATTCATTTGCAAATTTTGAAGAGATAGTAGTAGGTTACCGCTAAATGCTACAGCAAGTCCATCAACTGCATCATGACTGATATTTATTCCACTGAGATTTAATGTTACAAGATTGTAAAATATTTGAAAAGACTGTGATACTTTTACAGTCAAAGTTGGCTGTATGCTCTGTTTAGGCCTATCCCTACAATCTAAAGATAAATCGGTCACCTTTGAGATTTGTGTAATAAAATTAGTTTGCTCTACGGTAAGATCAGTGATACACTCCAATAAAATAAGGAAATAACCAATGTGATCTACATTGCTACCAAAATTAATTGCTTTGCCATGAAACTTCATTTGTTCTTTTGTAAACTGGATTAATTCAGTAGCAGCAATATCATCTTGAAAATGATTTCCTTTACATTCAAATGTTTCAAAATTACTCCATTGCAGCATAGATGTAATCAAAGGTTTTGTGATGTCTGCATCTACAAGGTTATTATTTATTCTTAATACACTCAAATTTTGATGCTTGCACAAAACTTTACATAGAGCAGCAAAATCTTTGTTTTCCAATTTATTTGATGAAAGATCTAACTCTTTCAGTGTTCCAAAACTTGCTTCTTTACAATTATGATCATCCTTGCACATATTATTAGTAGCTAACAATTTGGTAATTTTAAATGCACTAACTAAATCAAACAATGTACTTAATTT
The DNA here is from genome assembly GCA_963930835.1 of Spongia lamella. Classification (NCBI taxonomy): domain Eukaryota; kingdom Metazoa; phylum Porifera; class Demospongiae; order Dictyoceratida; family Spongiidae; genus Spongia; species Spongia lamella. The sequence continues at coordinate 4,069,574 of OZ005747.1, forward strand.
CCGTATGTTGTTGTTAGACATGTTTAAACATTTTATAGTAGGCTTTAAATGCTGTAAGTTTGCTAGTTGACAAAGAAAAAGAAGGCTATCATCATCAATGTTGCAATGTGATAAATCTATCATTTGCCATTCCATAGATCTCAAAACATGATTAAAGATTATGTTCATATCTCGTATACTCATGTCTTCGTCACTCAAATCAATGACATCATCTTTAACTACAGTGCTTAATGATTCCAGTATTTCACTATCAGGAGCTTCTAAAAACATTTGGTACAGATAAAGACAAATAATTTTGCTTGCCTTTAACTCTTCAGCTATTCCAGGAAATTTAAATCCAAATAAATGTCGTATACCAGCAGTAATGTACCATTCACCAGATAAGAACTTTTTAAATGGAAAATTGTTACCTTTCGTTAAACCAACATACATTCTCCAAACACCAAAATATTTATCATCCCAGAATTTATGATTTAGTGCAAATGTTTGTGCAATAGTATGCATTTTAGACAAATGATAAGCTGCTAGGTACTCTTGAACTGAAAAATTTACAAAACTATAAAGCTTTTTTTGCTGTACGTTTTCTACATCATTCAACTGCACAGCTTTTAACAAACCATATAGTACAAATAGTCTTTGGAAATCATCCTTTATATGAGCATCACTACTTTTCAATTCTACTTCTGAAAACAAAAACTGTTCTTTTTCCAACATGCTATAAGCAAAACCAGCTATAGACGCAATGATTTTGTCAATTTCTTTGTCTTGGAAAACAGAAACAATCAAATTATCTGATTCATTATTAGATTTTCTTTTGTTACATGCAATAGTGAGACGAATGATAGTACCTGTTAATTCAGTTTGAGTTTCTGGTAATTGTACATCGTGCTCTACAAGTGATAGAAAATTTATGAGATGTAATGGAATGTAACAAATACTATCGATAATAGGATTTTTTTGTAAAAATGTAGTAACCATTTGGAACTTTTCCTCTGATAGATTTGCTTTAAAATAGCTAAGACGATCATTTTTAGTAAATCCCATTATTTCAACCCTACGATCACAGTGTTGATGTAGATGTGCAGTAATATATGGTCTAGAAGTAACTACAAGATTACATTCTGGTAGAGACATTCTTTTTAAAAATTCCATGAAGAAACTACCATGTTTCTTTTGCTCTTCTGTACCCATTTCATCAAATCCGTCAAATATGATCATTAAATTTTTACCATGAATGTTTACATAATGTTTAGCGCAATTGGACGCTATATCCTTGTTTTTGCAACAAACTTGCAATAAATCCTCAAAATTTATTATTTGGTTGATATCAATTCTTCTGAAGTATATTAGTAATAGCAATTTAATCTTAGGAAGCATTCTATTTTGTGCCCATCGATATGCAATTTCTTTAGTCACTTCTGTTTTACCAATTCCAGGAGCACCTTCTATTAGCGTGAATTTTGGTAAAATACTTGAGTTGTTAGAACCAGAGGTACCAAAGATCATATCAAGTTCTGTTTGGGATCTAACTTCTGAAAAGAAGGCTTCTGTATTTTCTTCATGATGCATGGGTACTGTAGGCTTCTCTTCACTATCCTCTTCTATGTTTCCTCCAATTTGCTTTTTTGCTGTAGATTCAACCTCATCGATCTTCTTAATTTTTGGATTTGTATGTACAACAAAGGAAAGTTTAATGAAACTCTTACTTTCGTAAGGCAACCATTCATCATCAGCTGCATACCTCATACTTATATAAAGACTCTTAAAGTAATCAGTTATGGAATTTAAATTCACATTACCTAATGAATATACAATTATTACATGTAAAATTGTATTGTAACAATGTATGTACGTACGTACGTAAATGTAATAGTACGTACATAGCAACAAGGTACATAATTAAAAACATCCATACATTATAAGCTTGAAAGTTTGAAGGGGAAAAACTTTGGCAAATTTGGTGAGTCATGCGATTTCACCAAACCAAAATATTATCCATCATCATGCTGTCTGGTTGAATTCATACACGTACATTTCCAAACTTTAAACCCATGCAGTAGCTAGCTACAGTATATGGTACTTGATGAGTCTATAGCTAACCATTAATCACCTGGAAGTTCAAAATACCTACGTATGTACGTACGTACGTATGTTTAATTATACATCATTTCATAAATATATTTATAACATAACGGATAGCTACGTACAGTATGTATAGTCCAATTGTGATTGTGGGCTTCAAATTATTAGTTGATTTGTTAGCTACTAACGTATGTAGATTGATTTGTCTTGTACGTACGTAGCTACCATTGTTAAACAAAGTACGTACGTACATAATTATGTATAAAGAGCTGAGATATAATTATCGTTATTGAGATACATAACTTGTAGCACATAATCAAGATATACATAAGTATTTCCATTATCACAGATGCCTTACCACATACGTATAAACCCCACTTCCTCTGACCTCGGACTTGGGTCGTATATTTGTAGTAACCGTGGTTGTATGGTTGTATGTATGTATATGTATGTACGTATATCAAGACTCACGATAGTGAGTTGCGAGGCCAAGAAGAAGCGCAGCAACGTGACCACTGAGTGAGTTATTTACACGTAGCACTGCCCTCAAACTCGCAAACGCTCTAGCCAAGCCGCCATTAAAGCTATCGCTTAGTTATTACCGACACACAACGTTCTTACTACGTATATAGAATCAATAAACCGAGAATGGAGGAAATGGGCGTCATCATTCCTAAGTACCAGCCATTGCGAGTTTTATGGCGCCCGTTGTGCGACTACGCACAACGAACCATTCTTTCCCACCCAATTCGCCCGTTTACTAGACAATTAGTACCTTCATTGTTTGAAGAATCAATATCCCGAAGTTCATAGACATCAATTCAGCCATTTTTCTGATACAGTCTTATAAATGCCTTCCTGTAACCACAAAAATTTTTACGTGGCAGTCGTTTTTTTATTCTTTCTTTTATTTTCATCGCACACTTTTTTCGGGGGCTTGCGGGAGCTTTCGTGAACCCCAAAAGTTTTTTCAAACTCTCTTTTTATACATTCACTTGTTTGTCTAATAACTCACTCATTTCTTCATGGATTTCAGCCAAATTTGTATCAGCACTTCTCCTATGTATGCTCTACCTGTCATTACTATTATCAGTCTGAAGTAAACACTTGAATGTATTTGAGAAGGGTTATTACACTGCAGGTTGATAGTTGTCATAACTTGGACCCCCTTCGAATGATTTGCATAAACTTTCAGAAATACAATCTATAATTGATGTATCACTCTGTAGTGAAAGTTAAAAAAAAATCTTGGGCTTGAATTTTTCAAAATTATGCTTCAAAGTTTAATTTGCAATATTGTGTGCTAGGCAAGTACAAGTTATGCCCATGCAGTACTTCTCTGCCGCTTGCTAGTAATAACATGTGTTTGTACTTCCAAAAAAGTAGTGATATGCTAAACAAAAACACCTTGGGTGTAAAAAAAGTGCGAGGCCAATCAGAAGCAGCATTGCAAATAGGTATGTGCGACCAAAAACTTTGATATCAGTTGAAGCCAAGAAGTTACTTATCAAAAATCTTTTTAACTACTTGAATGACATACCATAGTTTATACATAGCATATTTTCACAACTATGATTGGCTTTGTCACTTGGCCACCTTTTTCACACCATCATTATTAATATAGGTGGCCAAGTGACAAAGCCAATCATAGTTGTGAAAATATACTATAAACTATGGTATGTCATTCAAGTAATTAAAAAAGATTTTTGATAAGCAACTTCTTGGCCTCAACTGATATCAAAGTTTTTGGTCGTACATACCTATTTGCAATGCTGCTTCTGATTGGCCTCGCACTTTTTTTACACCCAGGGTGTTTTTGTTTAGCATACATAGCTACGTACGTATACATACGTAGGTATATACAGTAGCTATGTATGTACGTATGTAAGTATGTACGTACTTACATATGTATGTGTACACTGTATCAGTAGATATACGTATACGTATATGTACCTTTTTGGGCTTTTATCACATTAGGAACCTGAGGACCACTAAGTTTCTTGTGAACAAAGTCAGCAGCCAATAATGCCGCAGTGGGTTGATACTTTTTGTGCTTGTTTCCATCTCCAAAGTCGCATACTGCCTTTACAATGATAACATTTGTAGATGTCTCTTGTGTTGTTGCAAACAGATAAGCCCCTTCCATTTCAATTCCTATGGCATCACAATCAGATGCTTGAATTAACATATCTTGGAAATTTGGATCATCAATGAGGTATGGTCCACTCAAAATTACTCCAGGTTTTATCTGTGGAACAGGCATCTTACTGTCAGTTAGTCGTTTCTGTATTGATTCATTTGGCCATTTCACAGGCTGAGTAAATAAACTCCTAAGGTAGGCGGATGCATTAATTTTTGTTCCTCTTGATATAAATCTGCCTTGTTGATCTCTCCCTTGATCATAATTGACAATTTGAGTGGACACAAGAACATCACACATTTTCACCTTCTCTTTTATACCACAAGCAACACCTACTCCAATGATAGCACCAATATTAGGAAAGAACTCATAAGCCATCATGGGAACACTGATGGCACCACCACGTACTTCTGAACCAGGTGGAATAATTGTAATAGCAGCTGGGCAAGCTCCAAATTTACCAATGTAGTAAATGGCATAGTGACTTACTTTCCCGCCACCAAAAGTAACACGATTTGTAAACTCGTATGTATCTCCATGCTCATCAAAGGCTTCCAAGTAATTACGAGTAGCCAAAGTTTCATTTTTGCTTACAGTCAATAGTAAAACTATGACTTTTTGCAACACTTCATTCTTTTTATCATCTGTAAGAATTGTAAGAGGAACTGGATCCTTTTTAGCATCAAACTTTTCTTTCAGTTCTTTTTGACTCCAAGGTTTTTCAACTAAAAACATAAGAGATTATACTTAATGGTTAATATATGTATGTAGTATTACGTACATACGTACGTATGCACGTACATAGGTAGAGCTACATATGTACATACATATTGTAACTACGTAGCTATAGTCATTTTAGGGAACTATGTATATAACATTTATTTTCTTATGTATGTATATAGCCGTATACGTAGTAATCAGTTGTATTATTTGTACAGAAAAGACCTTTTACCAGCATGGCATCTTAATCATTACAATATTCTAATATACGTGTATTTTGCTACAATAAGCCTTATTTGCTCGATATCCAACAAGTAGCATGTCCACTTTGAACTAAAGCGCTTTATCCTACGTACGTATATACGTATGTACTATACTACTGCATGGAAATTACAGGACATGTTACACTGCTTACATACGTACGTACGTACGTATGCATGTACGTAAATTTGTTCCTGTGGTGAGCAATGGCACTACATACTACGTACGTAACTTAGTATAATATGTAGATGAATGTTAGGATAGTGTTCACCAATTACTGTATGGTAAAAAACTTTGGCAGTAAAAAAGTTTTGTGAATTTGGCGAATCACAACCAATTCGCCAAAGTTTTTTTGCCAATATTCACGATGAAGCATGTGATCATACAATTTGTGTCGTGAAATGTACGCATATTAAGTTAAATACTCCGTTAACTAACTATGTACACCGTAGCTACAAGGTACCTTATGAAATAAAGTGTCAGCTTTTGAATGATGACTTATATGATTATTAATGCAACACTGAATGGTTGAATCCCATCAAACTATCACTAAGTAAACACGCGCGCGAAACAATACTCACGCGTTTGCATACGTATGGTGTTTATTGTAGGTGTTCGTCTTGCTTTATATCATGGTAGTAGCACTTGGTTAGGGAAATCCAGTTGGGATAACTTCATTTCATGGTATTGTGCTGGATCACCAATTAATAATTTACTCTCGAGCACTCGCTATGAGGTCGTATGGGCTTGATAAGAATTTCAATAGTTTACGGAGTACATAGTTATTGTGCACTAAAATGTACAGGTAAGCCTTGGATTCGCCGAAGTTTTTTTTGCCAATGCTTCAAAAGCACTATTTCACCAAACTTTTTTACTGCTAAAATTTTTTACCATATGGTATCCTCAACTATAATGCAGTAGCATATTGTACTTACATACTGTACATACATATAACCAATTGTGATAATTAATTGTGGTATTCAACCTACCAGTGTTTTACCATGGTAATATACATAAGTGTTACAAAACATATATAACATGTACAGTCATGATTTGCCTTTGATATGTATGTATGCACTCTCCCTCGGGCCTGTGGCCCTTGGGTCCGTGCATACGTACGTACATACATATCAGACAATCATGCCTGTCCATGTTACATCCATAACATCACTAGAATAAGTTAAAACTAAAAGCTTATAATACGTATTAATATGTACGTACGTACATAGCTACTTAAAAGCAAATAATGCTATTGCTAGTATGTAATAACTTCACCTTCAAACTGCAAAATTTCAGCGGGCTTAAAAGTGATATGTTCTTCAATAGACTTTATAGTAACATCTTCTGAAGTTACAGTATCAGTTTCTTTGGTATCCGTTTCTTCTGTACTAGATTCTTGTTCATCAGTGATTTGTACTGTTGACTATTGTAACACGTATATAGTTACAGTAATTTAAACAAAACATACTGTATGCACAAAAGGGGTATATACATATGTACTATACGTATATGTATATACAATGTACAGTTATAGCCATGGACATACGTATACGTACGTACGTACATATATATGTAGATATGTACGTATGTAAATATAATACTGGCAACCATATAGTACGGTAGTAGTTAATAGTAGGAACTGACATGAAAAACATGGGTCAACTTTTACGTGCTGCCTTACCATACGTATATTCAGAGTAGATAATAAAACTTTTATGATTAATTGGTATGATTTACTCATTAGCTAAAAGCAACATGTAAAACACTTTATTTATACCATTATGTTAACTTACAGGTAAAGAATCTTGTGTATTATTCTCCTCTGTTTCCTTTAAAATCTTCTTAGCTAATGCAATTTCATCCATCTACGTATGTACATATGTACATGAAATAATATAACACATATGTATATACAATAAATATGTGAGTACAGTGTATTACATATACATATGTAGCTACAGTAGTACTGACAGTATACCATTTCAAAGGAGCTTATTTGACAGAGCTTACTGACGTCAGATTTCAAAGGAGCTGGTGATTATTTATCATAAAAAGTCAAAGGAAAATCAAATCATTTGCATAAATTTTAAACTACGTAATTGATACACAAATATTCACTAAAAGTTTAATGAGACTGTGGCACAGGAGTTTGTTAAAATTAAGCTTCAAATAATCAGGTGTAGTTACGTATGTACGTATATTACATGAGCAGCATTTGTGCAATCACCAAGTCAAGTCACGAGCACATGTTTATAGGCTTGTATTACGTATGTACATAATGCCCCCTTACTGGATGTACAAAATAACTGGCAAAAAGACATACGTACGTACGTATACATAATCGAATACAACTCATGATTATAATTACTGTATAAGTAAATAATAACTTTGTCCTCTTTATCTTCTTTTAAATCAGTTTTTAAATCATCTGGTTCAGAAGTGACAGTAGCCATTGTATCCATCTACATAAATACGTATGTACATACGTATGTACGTACGTACGTATGTACGTGCATACATATATTTAGCTATAAACACATAGCTATGCATGGTATGTGCTACAGTGTACATATTACAGGCCATAAAAATTACAATAATACGTATGCACAGTACGTATGTACGTACGTACATATACGTATGTACCTACTTTGGAGAAATGCTGGTGGATGTTTAATTCAAACCAATGAAAGAATGAGTGAATTACTGTATCAGACAACCAAGTGTGGTGTACACTGAATATAAAAATTCTGGGGTTCACATAAGCCCTCGTAAAGTGTGTAGTGAAGAAGAAGAATTAGAAGAAAAAGCAACTGCTGTGTAGAAAAAGTTTAACAAAAGGGGGACTCTATAAGACTGTAACAGAAGACCAGTTAATTTGATTACGATGAACTTCAGATTGCTACATTAAATGAAGGAGCTAATTCTCGAGTAATGAGTAAATTGGGCAGGAAAGGATGGTTCATTGGGCGTGGTAATACAAAATAGCTCAATAAAACTTGCAATGCAATATACATGTAATAGTTGTAACACAGGCACGAGTGTGTTGCCTGATATGTACGCACGATGCCTGAGGGCTGAGGGCGTGCAGCGCCCGAGGGCCAGTGCGGACATATCAGGCAACACATGAGTGCCTGTGTTACAACTAATATGTTACACTTCCAGCACTCCAAATCGTTTAGCCACTGTTCTGACCCTGATATAGGAGCACATAGTCGTTATGATTGTGGGATTCGTATTTGAACATTGTCATGACATTTATTTATATGGTACATCGTAGTAGTTTCGATTGTGGGATAGTATTTTTAATATTGAAAACACATGCTAAAGTATTAACATGAAAACAACCGCTCAGAAATGGTATTTTACTATATAACGCAAGAGTATTAACTCGAAAACTACCGTTCAGAAATGGAAGTGAGTATTTTACTACATAGCGATTTATATTTCAGTAACTCACCTTTAACCACCTTTTCTTTGTATGTAGATAAACTTCCATAGCGACTTTTTAACGATATAAAAGTTATATTTAGTGACTAGAATCATTAAATACGGTAGTACTTATCATTAAGTACGGTAGTACTTAATAGTAGGGATCGCCATGAAAATGTATGGCTTCCAAAAAATACCGTATATTGCAAATTGTTCGAGGTGGAAAAGTTTCACGGTTTTCGCGGATTAATTGGTGACCGCGAAACTTTTCCAGCTAAACTTTTTCGTTCTTGGAATATCACGGTCGAACACTACAGGAAGAAAATAGGACTGTCAATGCGATATACAGCTGGTTATTTCGAACTCCTAGCTCTGCCATTAATAAGATTTCACGTGTCCACGCAGTTGGCATGCCGTGCATCAGCATTGCCGTAACTGTAGCTCAGGCTACACTGTGTGATTTCCAGCTTGATACAATCTTACAGCCACACTGCTTAGCCATATCTGCCAAGGTCAGAAAGCGACAAGTTAAGTGGTAAATATAATTATTCGGAATTATTAAGCAGATGCGTTCGATTAATGAAATCGCATAGTCTACGCACGTGAGCACATTTTGACTGGGGTGAATGAACCGCAAAAGTATTCCAGCGAATTTGAAGTACCTTGTCCATCCGCGAAACTTTTCCACCTCGAACAATTTGCAATATACGGTATGCGCCTTGAAAAACAACCTTTTTAAAAACCAGAACGAGAAAAACAACTACAACTCTATTGGTACGATACTAACAATGCTATAACTCCATTCAAACTACCAAAATGTTGCTAACTCGGCCCGCTTTCGAATTTTAAATTTTCCAAAAACATTAGATTTTCGCCAGCCAGCCAGCCAGCCTGTCAACAGTAAACAACCTAGAGCCCAAACCGCTGGGTGTGTAGCCTTCAATCTTTCTGAAAATAACCGTTATTTCCGTCAGCACGAACCTTTGCTATTCCGATTGTCATACTCACCCTTTCTGTCTTCTTCATCGATTGATCTTCCTCAACCAAAGGGTGATGAAATTTTACGAAGGTGTCAACATTCCACGCAAGGTGTTAACATGTAATAATAAACACCTTGGATAGGTGCATGCTTACTGATACAATTCACTGATCCTGCTAATCGACGCGTAATGGAAAGAAGGAGCTGCATGGTTATCAGTCCTTCCGCAGTCTTAAACCAGACCGCCAGCTGCTTAATCTGATTTTAAGCGCCGGATGTTAATATTACATCAGGCGCTTATGATGGAACGTCGATAAAATGATCTAGTAAACTATGTATTAAATTTAAAATGTATGGTTAAGAGTACAATGGTATTTCCTTTCACACTACAAGTCTTTTTGCTTGGTACCGTGATGAAACGAGTCTGTTAGAAAGGTGGGCGTGGCACACACGTAGCGAACCAGTTAGATTACGCAAAAATAATCCTGGCCTGAACTATTCTTGCATGGATGCTTTTGTCAAAGTATTAAGCCTATAGATACTGAAATATAATGCCATGGAGGTTATACTGAACTAACTATATCTAGCACTGAGCCATATACTACAGTATGCTATAAAAAGTAAACAAACTAGATTATTAAAAAATTTTGAATTTAAAAAGGGGAGTAGGGATCACAATAAAAAGTAAGGAAACAAGTAGTTAGCAAATACGTAAGTTATCACTCACCACCCAGCATTGTATACTGCATGTGTTTACTCAAGTATACAATTGCAGCTGGGTAGCTACGTACATGCATGCACAAATTAAACACATTCTCTAGCACCTCTACAACATTTAATCCCTACTTTGGCAGCCAACATTCAAAGCAATACATCATGCAGCCAAAGTAGGGATTAAATCTTGTAGAGGTGCAAGAGAATGTGTTTCATTTGTGCATGCATGTATACGTAGCTACCCAGCTGCAATTGTATACTTGAGTAACCACATGCAGTATACAATGCTGGGTGGTGAGTGATAACTTATTTGCTAACTACTTGTTTCCTTACTTTTTATTGCGATCCCTACTCCCTTTTTAAATTCAAAATTATTTAATGATCTAGTAAATATTAACATACGTACTAAATTCAAACCCACAATCGATATCGATATGGTGTGTCTATATAAAGAGCGGTGGTTGCACATTTGGTATCAAAGGGAAAAAGGTAATTTTTGGAATGCAGTAACGAGATGCCATCTGGATGTCGCACTGGCAAGTGTGCTGACATCTCAGATGTTGCACTGGTAAGTGTGCTGACACCCCGCCACTGCATTCCACAAGGATGCCTGAGTGTGTTACATCTACAGTTCCCTTTGATCTGAGGTGTGAAAGTGTTACATATATTGATGTTATACAAACAGAGGTATACGTAGGTCTACACTAACATTCAGACTTACATTTAGCTTTAATTCTTGATATTTTGCTGTAAGAGTTTTGAAATTTTTTTCAAGATCATTTAGTTTAATTTGCTTCATCTTTAAACAACTGATCTCTTCATTGAGTTGTACATTGTAACCTTTAACTTCCTACAGGTTGCACATACATACGTATAAAGGTACATATATGTATGTATGTATGTACGTACACAAACATTATTATGTAATTGTATGCTAGTCATAACGTGTTACAAAGGTACTGGCATCCTTGTATGTAGGCTTTATTAATCACAACTGCATTTAAAGCAAACAAGCACAAAGAGACATGTACGTACGTACATACATTTGAAGGGTGATATAAAGACTTAGTATGAAGATGTACATACATCAGGAGATGGTATGAGATTTTATAAAAGTTTAATCCATAACAATTATTGTGACTTGATAATACTAACCAACGCAGTGAAAAGTGCGTAGGGATAAATTTTATACATAAATTAGCTATAGTATGTGATCTCTCATGACAAAACCTTTCTCCTTGTTTTCTCACTTTTTGTAGCTAGCACTCAGAGATTGATCCCTACTCACTTTTTAAATCTACGATACAGCTCAAAGGCAACTTGCGTGCATCAAGTCACACATGTTTTTATGCATGTAGCCCGCACATGTGTGTGCGTGTACGCATACATGCACGGCAAAGGATACCCATGACAGGTAATCACAGTTTCCTCTCACCATCCTCAGTTCTTTATGCTAGTTTATTTACTCTTCACTTACTTATATATACGTATATATAGACTGCCATACCTTCAATGCTGCACTTGATGCATCGGCAAATTTATACCTGTACGGGTCGATTGTATAGCCATGCCTTGCTTGAAAATCAACACAGCTGTACCATAGTTTATCCACTTTTATTTATAGCATACTTACATACATACATACATACATATGTAAGTATGTATGTATGTATATGCATATAGTTTACATACGTATGTAAGTACGTATACATAATTATAATATGAATCAAACTATCCTTGACTTTCAGGTACCAAACTTACTATTATAAGTATAGCTACGTACATATATGTACATACGTACATACTATAACGTATGATTTTTATACTTAGTAGATGTACATACATCACGTACCTACCCTATTGTGCAAGTGTAGCTAAATACATACGTACGTACGTACATACGTATGTATGTACATACGTACGTACGTACATACGTATGTATGTACATACGTACTTCTACGTATGCATGTGTATGTACGTATTTGCATACAGTACTTTGTCAAGCATAATTTTATACTTAATTTTATACATACGTACTTCATTCTTCTTTATTAATGCTGCAATCTGGGTATCTCTAAAATGTTCCTAAAAACGTATTTACATAATTGTCATTAAAATACATGTGTGCACATACAATATATGTACGTACATAATGCATTATTACATGTGTAGGAGAAATATTACAAAAACTAGTGCTGTAAGGTGCTAAACAAATGTGTAGACAGTCTTCAGCTCTTATCATATAACTGTACTGTATTTTCTGCATAACTGTATTTTTTATTTTCCATACAGCATCCTTGCTACGTAGCTACTTTATAGAAATAAAGTACACTTTGTCCCTTTGATCCACCCATGCATACATACAGTCTGGCGTTGCCAAAGTCAGACCCTTGGATTAGATTGTGATCAGCACGCACAGATCTAATCCAAGGGTCTGGCAACGCCAGACTATTTCAAGCCCTTGGGACAAATCTCGAGAATTGATTCGATTACTATTTCATTTGTACACAACAGTATTCTCTCGATATAAACGACATGAAGACACATGATATACACGAATATAACCGATTCAGTTACGTAGCGTGTGCTCATCTCCGTTTACTATTCAATTATTAAACCAGGCGCGCGCCTGGTTTCTTGAAATTGTTTTCGTGAAAACGTCGGTATGTGTGTGTGTGTGTGTGTCCGCCCCCCAGGCTATTAAAAACCATTCACGTGAAATGAAGCCTGAATAACTAATCAAATTAGTCCTACTGCTTTTCTATGACACTTGCTATCGATATTACTGATGGGTGGGACCTTAGTAACAAAGTGCGTCGTGAGTAACTGCTGAAGAAGAACAAGGTAATGTAGTGTTAGCCGTTCATTCCATAGTAAAAGCTGTTTGAACAGCTGTACATTACTAACAAGACAGAGCGCTTCAGTTTTGAAAGTGGGTGTGCCGTGCGGGTTGCGGAGCTTATAATACAAGACTAGCCTATAGTGTTACAGTAAGAATTTCGGCTTAAAACAACTTTGTACTACTTTTATCACTAAAGTACTGGAGTATAAAGCCAGTTTAAACAAAAGAATTAAATTTGTATGTGTTGCTATGTGCCCCTTAGTGATGAGTCTTTGCTCACATGACTTACTTGTGACGTCATCAATTACTATTACAATACACTGAATAGCAGTTGATTAATAGTGGTTTAACTTACACATCGCCTGGTTTTTAGATGGTAGAACATCAACTTGTTTCCGTTTATGTCCGTTCACTATACATGAAATTTGCGTCATAATACATTGATGATTAAACTATGTACGTAGGTGAAATGCACAGCATTGTGGGGCGAGCCTGGTGTAACAGTGCAGGCTAGCTACATGAATTGATCAGTGGTCTTAAAACTTTATACCGGTACATGTTTCATGAAAACTGGGATATTAACAGTGAAGTAATTACAGTGGATTGAAATAACACATGTCATCACAAAAGGTATCACAAGCATGCATAATAAGCAAGTGGTGGTATCGGCTATTGTAAAGAAAAGTAAATAGTGAGGCCCTCTTGACAAAGTATAAAAGAAGATTTGTTTCTTATATCTTTTATAAACAACATCTAATAGTCATCTATCTTTATATTGTAGAAAAGTATGTAGCTGGCTATAGGGCGGCAAGGCAGCTGATACTTCAATGTATCTATCTAGCCATTCAGTGCTATATGCATTCCTAACATCAAATGATCAGCTTTACTATTGCTTACAAATACAAATGCCAAGTTTTGATTAGAAAGTTTTATTCACACATTGTGGTTAATAAATTATGGTTAGCACTTGAATGGTATATACATGCTATGGTTAGTGCTTAATGGTTGAGTGCTATGGTTAGCACTCCAGGTGTTTGATGTAATGTTGGTTCGTACTTAAACCGCTTTCAGCCATATAAAGGTTTTTGATGTATCAAGTAAACAAGCAAGAAGACAGATTTCACTGTTGATCTTATATTCAGTCTCAGTCTACAAGCAACAGTGCAGCTATCTATGTACATGATGGTCTTAAAAAATTTGTACCGGTATGTATTTCATGAAAACTGGGATATTAACATTAAAGTAATTACAGTGGATTGAAATAACATATGTATATAATAATATTACAAAAGATACCACAAGCATGCATAATAAGCAAGTAGTGGTATCGGCTATTATAAAGAAAAGTAGACCCCGCAGCTTTTGACAAAGTGTAATGGAAGATTTGTTTCTTACTAGATATCTTTATAAACAACATCTAATAGTCACCTACGTATCTTTATATTGTAGAAAATTATGTAGCCAGCTGGCTATAGGGCGGCAAGGCAGTTGATACTTCAATGTATCTATCTAGTCATTCAGTGCTATATGCAATCCTAACATCAAATGATCAGCTTTACTATTACAGAAAATTTTATTCACTCATTGTGGTTAATAAATTATGGTTAGCACTTGAATGGTATATACATGCCTATGGTTAGCACTCCACGTGTTTTATGTAATGCTGGTTTAAGTTAATGTTTTGCGGCTTGAATTGTGAGTATTAAAGATTTTATTTCCATCAGCAGTAACACTACACAAGCCTTGGCTATCCATTTTGATTTCAATTGTTTATCATCCTGGCATTTTTAGTTCTATGTATGTAGGCTGCTACATACTTTTTCACTTCAAGGGAATTTTTGGTTGAGATATGCATCTACATACATAATTTAGAAGATACGTAGCTATGTACATATGTGTATATGCATATACCGAAATAATACGTACATATGTACGTATGTGATTACCTACATATATACGTATGTACATAACGTACATACCTCTGCTGCATCTACTGTGTTAAGATTCAAAAAGTCATATTTACATCCAACATTTTGTAGACTACTTTCATCTGTTGAGCACTTATCCGGCAGTATCGCCATAATCATTATTCCTTTGTTCCACAATTTCTGATCTCTTATGTGTATCAATGACTGTAGGTTGCTTGGAATGATCCAGTAAAAGTAGCTTAATGTTTTGTGCATTGCCACTAAACGGAAAGCATGATGAGTAATGTTCCAATGTAATGTCAGTTCTTTCTTGACATTCCGTAAATCACGTGTCACCATTTCATTGTGTCTTCTATTGAAGTGTTTAGTAACCAATAAAGTATATTCACTTTCATTTTCTCCTTCATGTGGAACAATGAGATGGGAAAACTCTGGTATATATGATGTAATGGGCTGATCATAATCAATATATGAGTCGAATTGCTTTAAAAGCTCTATAGCTTCTTTTGTTTGACTGGAATTCACCAGCTCACTCAGAATTGAGTGATCAAACCAAGATATAAATGGTAACAAATACATTTTAAATATGAACGGGTAAGGGCTATTCTTCATTTTCTCTATAAGACTAGCACCAAATAATGGAATATGGTGTGCATCACTGGCCATCAATTTGTCCAAATTGTTGACTAACATTATCACATCAGTTGTGAACAGGTTTACGATAAGCTTATCAACTAGATCTAGAAACATTAATTGTAATTTTAAGTTGTCATTTTTAATTGCTTCATCTTCAAAATTCTGTAAAATATGTATACAAATATGTATGTACATAGTTGCTGATGTTAAGTACGTAGCTACGTAGTTAGCATAACATGCAAACTACAGAATATACGGATGGAACTACTGCAATATTCAATGCGCATGTGCAATATGTATTTACACATATTGGAAGACTATGCGTATGTTCATTTGCATATGCATATTGGAAGACTATGCGCATGTTCATTTAAAATATCACGGACACCCATACTGTTGAAACATGCCCATGACACAATGACACAATGACACAATGACACAATGTACGTATGTATATTACTTAGCTACAGTGACAATAGACTGTGGCTACGCATGCAGTAGCTACAAACAAGAAGACAACATGATAGTTAGTTTGCATATTTAATAACAATTCATAGAAGCAAGCATACATTCAATACTTTGCTTGTACATACGTACATATTATATACACATACGTAACCTTGTCACAAGGTTTTGTCATTACCATGTTGCTTCTAGCTACGTACGTACATATGATTTGATGCAACAAGGCAATTGCATACATAATACGTACGTATGTCCGTATGTACATGTGTGTATGTAGCATATGTAGGTCAGTGTAGACAACCTTGTCACTACTACATACGTATGTCACTATTTCGTAAGAACTAACCTACGTATACAGAAAACAAGGTTGTGACAAGGTTGCTTACAATGCACAAGGTTGTGACAAGATTGTTCACGATGAATACTGGCATTTGTTTGAAAGGTTACATAAACAAATTTAAACCTTCTATATAGTGGATGAAGTTGGTAAGCTACTACTCAATGGTACATATTATACGTATATGACCTGGTCTGACAAAACCAGTCTTACTGCCACAAAAATTTAAAGCTAATATTCAGTTTTCAAATTTTAAATTAACAACTCTTTCTCTGAACACAATATTTTAGCACAAACTTCACCATGTATGCAGAAAATCCTAAGCAATTCAATAAAACTTACAGAATTCAAATAGCACACACAGAACAAGAGATAGATACCATAATATGGATGGGTGTATTTTGCGGTGATAAGACTGGTTTTGTCAGACCGGGTCACATGTCATGATGTTGACTTCTAAGACTGCATGATGTACATAATATTATATTGTTTTTGAATAAGCATAGCCCACCCAATATGCCATATAAGGAGTTCAACATTGTCACAAGATTATCACAAGGTTGTGATAAGGTTGTTACAGTTTCAAAACCAAAAGGTTGTCACTATATTGTAGCAACCTTGTACAACCCTTGATTTTTGCATGGGTAGCTACGTACAATATTTTGTAAGCATACTTTCTAGTTCATTAAATAAAGGGATAGTGTGGAAGCATCAAAGCTGATTTTTATTCCAGTGCCAGTGAAATAATTAAAAATGTAAAAATGAGTATTTACGTATATCACTTAAATGGCATTATTAAAGGCATAAAATGCAGTCTGTTGAAATGCCAGAATAGTTGGAAAGGAAAGAACAAATGAATCTGTACATACGTACGTAGCTACATATACGTACGTATAAGACAATGCATTAGTGATATACTGTATGTATGTACGTACATGGGTATAGTACGTACTTGCACTTCACCACAAGCCTAGTGTTCAAATAAAGTACAGTATGTACAGTTAACAGTTCATTTGTGACCGTGTCTGACAAAATAGCTACTATACACATCAATGAACATCAATTTCCCTTATGAGGCAATAAAGTGTTACCTTAAAATCTGTAGCAGCAATAGACCATTTCAGTGCTATGTAAACAATACAAATAAAACAGTAACGAAAAGTACAATTAGTACATTAGTCTTATAATAATTAATGTACGTATGTACAGTAACTGTTAGCTATACATACCTTGTCGTAAAATACCATTTTAGTTATACATACATACATGTGTATGCATTAGCCTAAGAGCTAAAACGAAGCCTTCTAATGTTTCAAAGATACGTAAGTAGGTTGGAAGAGTAAACTATCCTTTAAAGCTTTGTAATGCATTCATTTGAAAATTGTTTTCTCTTTATTGTGGCAGCCTACACTTCTTGCATGATTGATGCTCATGTACCATGCCCACTTTTAAACCAAAACAATTTGGCTTGCTACCTAAGTACATCCCATAGTAGAAGCTTTAAAACAATAGTTAACATCATTTTAAGCCTTTAGTTAGCATTTAGCTATGCATGATTGCTGTATGGAAATGCCTATTTTTGCAATTGATCAATTGATTGTATTATTTTGAACTGTTGATATACGTAAGTTCACAAATGCTTACAGTACATATGAAGTTTTATACGTAAACTTAAGCAGGACATGCATAAAATATGCAAAAACCTGTTACATACGTATGTATAACACCAAAGCTTCGAACCCTTGGAACATTTCATAAACAAAAGCCTCGGATGTCAAATTTTTTCAGCCTTTGTTCCAGCCCTAGTATGCATTTATCCACTATGTACAGTCTGTATGTATGTATGTATGTATGTATGTATGTATGTATGTATGTATGTACTATAACAAAATTATGACTAGATTTTAACAGAAACAAGTGATTTAACTGAAAGATTGGTAACACACTGTATGTAGTTATGTACATGTATAAATGTGAGCTGGCATGAGAAAACTAGGCTTACCGTACGTGCATACCGTATTGTCTCGAATTATGGCCCGGGAGTTTATTTCTTTGCAGCAACTCATCACCGTCTATTCGATCTTCAACTTTTCACGTATATTTGAAACCCAGCGTTTAATTTTGTCGTACCCCCAGTGACTAAATGGGACTAGGCATTTATACAAGACAAGCCATAATTTGAGACAATACGGTATGTATGTATACCTATTCATACGTCATATATATACGTAGTTAAATACCTCATTAAATTTTGTTGTATAAGATTTTCAAATTTTGTAATGATACTCTGTCCAAAAATGTAATCGGTTTTCTCATGTTGGGTCACAAATACACATTAATTTTCAAGAGCACTCATTTTACCAATATGGTAGGCTTATACATACAGTCATAAATTAGAAATGTTATTTACGTATGTAATAGCATCATGTTAACTTTAAGGACTATAGCTGTATATGGAACAGGTTTGTGAACAGGAAGCACTAAAACATGCATAGCTACGTACATACGTACATAGCTAAGTCTACATATGACAAAAATTTTAAAGTATAAACTACATACATGTACAATATACGTAGCTACGTACGTACAAAATTTTAAATGGGCACTTATTGATTTTTGTGTTCGTGTTTCCATGTCTTTTAGTAAATCAGCAAACTTGAGTAACATGGGAAGATCCATTGCTCTAACATACTGTAGTATGACAGCATTCATCATGCTATCATTAGGAGCAGCAGTGATTACCTCATAATCATCATCACTTATGAGATGGTTACAATGCATCATGTGACTGACTGAATCAGCATCCATGTGTTTTAGTAGATATGGATAATAATAGCAAATTACTTCAGCATGGTGTGAAACTGTAATAGTGTGCATAAAATCATTCAGTAACACACACAAAGTTACTTAGTATGTATACGTAGCTACGTACCAGAGTTGATAAATACGTACGTACGATACTTTCTCTGGGTCATATAGATTATCTGGGTCAAGCAAAAATCCAGTTTTGCGAAACCCTCTAATATACGTACACAAAGTGTAATTTGTGATTGCTATATTTGAGAATATTTATTACTAAACTATTGCACTTATAACCTCGACCTGGTTGCAGCCCAATACATTATGACCTTATGATCCATTATCAACTCTCATACACAGCTATATACTGTATGTCTATACACAATATACGTACGTATACTTTTACAAAACTACGTATGTACAAACATTTACATACACGTGTATAGTTTTATAACAGTATGTCAACAATTTAATTTATAAATAACTAGAGATGCCACAAATGATAAAATTCATCATATTACGTATGTATGTACGTACAGTATTAAATTTTGCTGATTTCATTTGTATAAGCACAGTGTTTTTAAAAACGTTTATCTGTAAAAGTTAGACTGTTTTATTAGAGTATATTTGCTTGTCCACAATAAAGTATTTGGTGACTGTCCTATTCAAGTATATGTACGTATCAATCTTCTAACCAAATATTATGTCGTATTGCACTTGAAATTGTGCTGGCATAATCAGCAGGTGCCTATTATCAAGTATCAGCATCAGTATGAAACTTATTAACAAACCGATACTAAATGATATCACAACATTAGGGCCAATATACTGATGCTAGTGTTGGTATCGTCCATCATTAGACTACAAATCATAAACACAAGCTGTATAATTATCTTTATAATCACATGGTTAAATTATCACTAAACTAGAAAACAAGATTAAAGGGGCTGTTTACATGAAATAATTATTACCACAAACCACTAGCTAATACAGCTGTAAAGTAGCTTGTTAGGCTAAATTTGTAAGACTTTTCTTGTAAACATCGCACAGCCACTTTAAAATCACATGAACAACAACTAAGCCAATCAAAACGTTTACTATTATATGCTTGTGTACTTAGAAACCATTAAACACCATTAAATTTAAAGAAGAACTGTGTCTTTATAATCATGTAGCGCTTCTTTACTGATCTATGTGATTACCTATACTTATCACATATCAGGCCTGGGAATCCAGATATTAGAAAGCGTTGCTATGAGAGGTAAATTAAACCTTCCAAAATAAGTACGTATGTCCCATACAAAAACAGTGTTGTGACAAGGTTGTTACAATGTACAAGGTTGTGACAAGGTTGTCACAGTTTTAAAAACAAGGTTGTCGACTTGTCACAATGTGGTGACAATGAGCTAGAGGTGGACATCCCCTGCCTCTCCTTAAATGCATCCCATGAATATCATTAGTTTCTCTGTAGCATACCCACTGTCTACGTATATAAGAGAGGTCCACCGATATAATATCAGTATCGGCACCGATATCGGCATATCAGTAAAATCCTGTAGATTTACATAGATATGCTCCAGCAGCAAATTGAAACTACATATCTGTGTAACTTTAGTAGTGAGAAAATGCTCTAATAGGGAATTAAAATATATCGGTATAAATAATATTGGAGTTGGTGATACGTATCATGGTATATTGGTTATTGGAATATTGGTTATTTTGCATATCGGTGATATCGGTGCACCTCTACACATGTACGTAAGCATGTAAAATGCCTTAAGGTGATACGTACATATTTCTCAGGATATAACTTTAGGGTTTAGCTTTACATATATTTAATTGGAAGTTAATACAATGTTTTGCCATCTAAAACCAGGGACTACATACGTATGTATTAAGTTAAATTACTGATAATTTGCTGTTATTATACAGGAAAGTATTGGACTCATCACTAAGGAACATATGTCTAGTAACGCATACACATTCATATAATATTTCAGTACCTTAGTGATAATTTTAAAGTACGTATAAATAGTACAAAGCTAAAGTTTTTAAAGTGACACTGTAGGCTAGGTTAAAAAGTAGGTTTCTTTCAAGTGTTTTGCTGTCATATGGGATCCACACTTTTATGACTGACAGAAGTACGTACGTATGTACGTACTTTATCTGCTAATATGCCTCTTGCTATGAACTGAACATGCAGCCAATACAACATCACTAGATTGTCTTTGATAGCCTTTCGCAATGTGCCCTGTATTCCTACCAATAATAAACTTAAACCATAACCAATTGTACATATGTACGTACATGCATATAAAAGATACAAGTATGTACACTACATAGTATTACGTACGTATGCATTACATAAACTTACACTTATCAAAAGATGATATCCACTTTAAAAATGAGTCATCTGTGTTTATTTCTTGACCTACTGCATAAACTTTTGGAAAAATTCCAATTTGAAGGTACCGAATATGGATAGGTCGCAATTTGAAGAAATTATTTTTTGCAGTTTCATAAGCATGCAAACAGCAATAGGTTGGTATAGCAAAACGAATTTCCAGGCAACCTTCTTCACTACTCACTGGTATGCTTGATTCAGCTGGTATCCTAAATATACTTTCTAGTTTATGGCAATAGTTAATCAGGTCAGAAACAAACAGATTATCTGCATTCTTGTTAAGTTTAGCTACAACTAAGGTTAGGTGATCAGGGTTGATGTATTGCTCTTTAAAATACGGTTTAACTTCAGAGCACTTTCTTTTATGTACGCATTCCTCAAATATATTAATCATGTCAGTTGCTTCAGGAACATCAGCAACTTTGGCCATGCGCTTCAAAATTCGTAGTTCCAGCCAAGTACAAAATGGTGAAGTTGTTAACAAATCAAATGTTTCTTCTAAGTCAGGAGCCTGTTTTACATTACTTCGTAACTCATTTGGAAGTCTATTGTCTCTCTTACAGATCTTTTTTAGTTCAGAAAAATCCACTTCACTCCATAAAGCCTCTAACTTACTTAATAAATATAAAAAAGAAGCTTCTACATCATCTTCGCTAAACTTTTCCCTGTAGACCCTAAAAGCTTTGCCATCTACAATAGTACATAATAGATGTACGGTATGTACATACGTACTTATGAATGTATGTATGTATGCATGTGCATATGCATGTATCAGGGTTTAACCGGGTCACAGTCTTGGTAACCCGGTGATCCGAATGTGATCTGGATTACTTCTGTTGAAATCTCTGTCCTCTGGCAGAGAAGAATGGCTTTAACCTACTGTCTGAGGTTAAACTACGTACGTACGTATATATAAAATTACAAAACAACATAACTATGTATTATGAAGTGCTTAAATTCTAATTTATAAAAGACTAGCTTGCATTTATAAATTGATTGATACTCTCTAATAGAACAGTTACTAGTGTTATTTGTGACTGCTATATTAGAGAGTGTTACAATCCAGGTCAATCCTGTTTTTCAGGTGACATAAATAACCGGAGAAAAGTGACCCGGACATGCGGATTTACCCGCGACCCAGTTTCATCCCTGGCATGTACGTATGCAGTACGTATATGTGTACGCATGTACGTATATACATATGTGCATACATATGTACGTTATGTATTAGGGCTGGGCGATAGTGAGATTTGAGCACTATCACGATAGTAGAAAAACATGTCACAATAGTGATAGTCAAACTTCCACAGTTACTGTACTAGTCTGAAAAGTTAAAGTGCTAACTTCACTTTTTGGATAAGATATGCCTTCCCGGCTCCTCTAAGTAATGCTACTATCACAAAAGTAAATTGCACTATCACTATCACAATAGTTAGCTACTCTGATGATAATATCGTACTATTGAACTATTGCTCAACCCTAATATGTATATGTACATAAGTATGTACGTATGTTTGTATGCACATTTACATAGCTTGTCACCTGTGCTTTCCGAATAGAGTTGTCTATTTCCTTTTGAGACAACAAAAGTACCTGTAGAAATAATTACTGGTAAGACACCAGATTCTGTATAAGCATGGTAAGAACTCTTAATTATTGTGTAACATCTGTGATACAAGTGTAACTCAGGCAGTACGTACATACGTACATACATATGTACGTACTGTATGTATGCAATCTACTCATGTATGACACAATAGGAATAAATATATTAGTACCAACTACGTACGTACGTACTTACGTAAGTACACAAGTATTATGATTAAGTGAATCAGAAAACATAAAATATTATTATAAAATTGGATGCTACTACAACTTTCAGGCAACTTAAAAGGGGCCTGGGGGCACAGCCCCCTGTTAAAAATAAGTAGTGAAAAATCTTAATGAAACATTACAGCATAGCTACGTACATTGGTGTTGCTACGTAAGTTAAACATATGTACGTATTTAGCAGTCTATATGTATGTATAAAAAGCATGAAGTACACGGTTCCTTAGTCCCCTGCATCAGGGAACTCATTCTAACTACGGCTCCAGTTCTAGAATCGGAATACAGTCATTAACTGAGGAATTTATCCAAAAATGTAAGCTACATACTGATTTGTTCTCAAATTGTAATTAAAAAGGTGTTACACTACTATTACGTAATTTACCACGGATATACATTGATGATACAAAGAGGAGTGACTTACCGCTAAGGAACACATAAAGCAATGCATTTTTAAGGACTCCATATTTCATTGCCTTGTCAATCTGAAAATCTTACATGTAGTTTATAGTCTTCTATTAAATCCCACAGGATATGCCCACATTTATACATACATACGTACGTATGTAAGTGAAATGCTCCATCTGGTTAGTAATATGTATAACTGCTAATAGTGCTAAACATCATTGTCATACATATGAAATAAAAGGCTACTACGTAAATATGTATATGTACGTACGTAGCATTACCAGGTATTCTTTGGCACACACTTCTAGGCATGTGCTGGCTTCGAACAGTTAAAAAAATTTACAACACATAATCATATACAGTGTACAATACGTACACATAACTATCCATCTACGTACACCCAATTAAATTCAACAAAAGTACATACGTAC
The DNA here is from genome assembly GCA_963930835.1 of Spongia lamella. Classification (NCBI taxonomy): domain Eukaryota; kingdom Metazoa; phylum Porifera; class Demospongiae; order Dictyoceratida; family Spongiidae; genus Spongia; species Spongia lamella. Next base: position 4,093,976 of record OZ005747.1, read on the forward strand.
GTACGTATATTCAATTACTTACCTGATTTATGGCCTTTCAGATTACCAATATCATCATTAATTTTACTAGACAACTTTTGCACATGAATATAATCACAGTCATCCATGATAGAAAGAAGTTTAATAAAAATAGAAGTCTCATCAATGTCGAGAGCTGGTTTGATCACATGAATTAAAAAATATGATGCTCTCTCAGCTGGTGTGGACAATGCTTTAATTTTACTCTCAGTATCTCCAGGAAGAAGTTTCTGTCCGGATAATTTTGTAAGGAAATGAGTATCATCCATTGGCAGACACATCACCAATTTTTCAACATAATTGGTGTATATTGCTTTTATGTCTGCCATCTTATGAACAGCCTGTAAATATCAAATAACTTAATTATGACACAAAATTACATAAGAAATGTATTGTCAAATGTACGTACTATAACACTTCACACATCGTATCAGTTATGTTACATACATACTGTATAGCGGGAAAATAGGGTGGGGAAAAGTTTGGTGAATTTGGCGAATCATATGTACATGTTCGCCACACCAAATTTTATGGCAAAATCTATTCATTTGCCAAACTCTTCCCCACCAAATTTTCCCACTATACGGTATCTCACGTACGTAACATTCATCAGATGTGTTACAACATCCCAACAGATAATCATGCTATTGGAATACAGATTCCACAAAGCATTGTTACATTCAAGTGACTGGTTACATACGTATACAAAGTGGTAATAGGTGAAATATTAGCGCGTCAACATTGTCCATACACAAACACCATAACCATTGTGAAAACTTAGCCCTTCAGTATACAAAAGCAAGCTGTTATGGTACACTGTAGCACAAAATTTTGATAACAGAAATATTGACGAATTTTATGAATTTGTCGATATTTCCGATGATGTGTACCTTTCTTCATGAGCAACAAGGAACTCCCTAACAAACTTTTTGGCTTCAACTTTGACTGGTAAGCAAACTAATGATCACATGATTATTACAAAGAGTGTGTGCTTTAATATGAGCTACTTAGGTTGAGGAATGGTTTGCCTTGAAATATCTAAAACTTTCAGCAAGGTAAACTGTTATATAGTAGGGCTGAAACTATCCAGATATCCTGATCTAATATTCATGGATATCCTATTGATAGTGACATCATTAAACTTGCATTTTTAACATAACATACATATATCTAAATGTACTACTACAATCACAATCTTATAAATAGTAATGTTATCTTCAAACACTATTAGTACCATGAAAATTACTTTGATATGTAAAATATATTTCAGAACTGCTTGAAATAATTATTTATTATCCTGAAGGGTTCCAGATAGTGGATTTCAAACAGATATCTTAAAAATTCAGCCCTAGAGAGTTACATATTATGTACAGTACGTAGGTAAGCCTTCTCACAGGTCCCTAGTGGGATAGTATTAGTGATGGATGAGGGTATAGAATACAAGAGTTGAACATAAAAGTCACATGCATTTAATGGCTGTTAACTACGTACATGTATGGACCATGAAGATTATAATGCAAATCTTTAGTGTTCTAGCTAGCTCTTATGCCATTACAGTGTAGCTATCTTAATCTTGTTTTTTTGCTGTTTGTAGCACTGAGAGATCGATTCTAACTCACTTTAAAAATTTTATTATTGAATGTATGTAGATATGTATGGACATTTGTACAATGCATCATTCATGCAGGCATGTACGCATAATGTATGTATGTATGTACGTATGTATGCATATACGTATTTACTCAACGGAAAACAATATTTGTCACAAGCACTGCTAATGCTATGTTAATTGTCAATTAAAATATTAAGTTAATATTTAGCTGGTCAGCGGCTGTTGTTATTCAGAGATAATTAGCCAGTCACCCTGACACAGAAGCTTTACAACTTAGGCCATTCCAACTTGTAAGCTCCAACTTGTAAGTACGTATGTTTCTGGTCCACCACCCGCATTACTTCTTGAATAGTTAGTAATACGCATGCGTATATCTCACATACAACTTTTCATGGAACGATTGCTGTTACGGTACAACATGACACAGTTCACTAATGTCATGGCGCTAAAAATAATTTTTAAAGTTGATGACTTGCAAAATTATCCTGGTAAAAATAAGGAGTGTGAAGCTGAACAAGAACATGGCACTATTAAAAATTATAAGCAGCCATCCTTCCTTGGAAAATTATGCCTATTGGACCTCCTGGTATTGGAATTTTACAAGAATTTGTTTGTTGCTGAATTCCCGCTCGCCCGCATCTAAACATAAAATGTACAGGACCAGAAACATAATTAGAATTTTTGCAATGAATTTTTTGCAATGAATTTTTTGCAGTGAAAACTTGCCTTAAACATGTATCTTATTACAGCTACAGTATCAACCATAATATCATAATACGTACCTAATAATTTACTGTATTTTGTAGCTATAGATCGGTTGCTACAAACAACTGTGCCACACGATAATAATTATCGTAATAAATTATATTGCCCAGCCCCACAATCAATCATTCAATAATCAACAGTATGACCAAGTCCTCGTGAACCACCCTCTTAAAGGATCTAGTTCACGAGATCATTATAATTCTAATAACTCACTCGGTTGCGAGCCTGACCGCTGGGACCGGCGAGGAATGATCACGAGCTCGAATGATCAGTTTCTGTTGAATACGACCGAGAATACGAGGTTGAATGACTTAGTCTAGCTATAGTACATAGATAAAATCAGACTTTTCAAACAAAATCAATAGGAGAAGCTGGAGAACAACAACGCTCTGATCAATTCCGCCTTTTAAGGACTTGTTTATACAACGCAAATAAATTTGTAAACGGCATTAATTAGAGTAGAAGATATAAACAAAGGGAATGGCTTGTATAACGACTGTCGAGGAGTTAGCGCTTCGTAAACACCATGATATGTTCATACGGACTGGTAATTGTATGTGTATTTTAGATAAGTTGATTTCAAATGATCTACTCATTTCCGCATATTTGGACAAGATTAGGGATGAAAAGGATACTAAGACGCTCAATAGGTTAGACTTACAATTAGTTTTGTTATATAACTACCTTTGGGGGATCGAGTGCCCGTCGGTATAAGATGACGTACCCAACGACGCCCTGAAATAAACGTCGTAGTGAAAGGTTGGAGCCTCTAGCTGTCACCACCGAGCCGGTTCACCACTCGCCCAGCAGTAAGATGCCTTGGAGATACCTTGCATGCTATCAAGAGCTTCCAGGATAGTCACAATTATCAATTTACCCATTTAATATTGAAGGTCCTTAGCTAGCTACCTGAATTATTTTTTAAAAATAATGCCGGGCTACAATGCCCCTCTCAATACCCTGGGGCAAATGTGGAGATTTGCATATATACGTATTATGCTATTTGAATTCCATTACGAGTATATTTCTGACAAAAGATACACAAATCCCAACCTATGCGTGAGAGAGGGGAGTGGGGCTTGACATTGATAGGTGCAGTAACTTTTTATGTATTGCCATACGTACGTACCTAAAAACTACTTTGGATTTTGACACTGTATTAATCACTTGATCAATAAAACCCGGTGAAGAAATCTAAGCATAAGATTTAAAGAGTTAGCTAGGTGTGTGAGCGTGATAATGAAGATGTACGTAGGAGTGAGAATCATGCCTAAGGTGTGAGAGTTGCATGGAGCCTCTGTAGTTACTAAATATGGATGCATAGTCAAATAGTCAAACACCACTGAGTATAGACATATAACTAGTCAAAAAAAGCATGGAAGAGCGCCAGTGGCATTATACGTACGTAGCTATATCAAGTGATCTAACTACATACGTAGTACATGAGTTGTTTATTATTAGAATGCTAAAGTTAACAAACTTGCCACTTCAAAGAATAATTTATGCATGTCATAGTCTAATGATGGGTTAACCAAACTGCAGTCTTTGTTCATATGGTTTTGGTCCATATGGGTGGTAAGCCCAGTCCTACGTAGCACTTTCACTTTTGACTATGCATCCATACTTAGCGTTTTTGACTATGTGTTAGTACGATAATTAACTGTGCAAGGTGTCACACTGATATATGTATGTATCAGCATGCTACATATGATATTCAGTAGCTAACGGCTTGCTTTTTGTTTCCTGGAGTAATAATAGGTAGAATCTTCCACTTGGACATACGTATCAAAACATTTGTCAAATTATATACCAGCTACTGTAGCTTGGTTGACACGTGTCTGGCTACTTGAAATTGCTTTTGTCCGCAAAGTGTGTGTGACTGTGTATGTGCGTGTCCGCCCCCGGGCTAATAAAACCCATTCACGTGAAATGAAGCCTGAATACAGAATTAAACAAGTCCTACTGCTTTTCAGTTTCATGTATGACACTTGCCATCAATAATATTTATGGACACGAAGCATGTTGTGAGTTAGCTACTGCCAAAGAAGAGTAAAGTAATTCCATGTAAGCTATTCATTTCACAGTAAAAGGGAATTAAACGGCTGTACATTAGCTACTAACAAGATGGAGTGCTTTAGTTTTGAAAGTAAGCATGCCATGCGAGTAGCAAAGCTTATAAAAAGATTGCCACCAGGCATAAATTGCCACTAATATATTTAATTATAGTATGTAAACTAATTGATTAGTTGCCTAGCAACAATTATATAAAATGTTATTCATACTTCAGACTACTTATCATTAAGTACAGTAGTACTTAATAAGTAGGGATTGGTAAGAAATTGTATGGTTTCCCGATTTTTTGCACTTCATAAAACAACCTTCCAATAGACTTTACCCGAAAAAACCGACTGGAATGCATTGGTAAGGCTGTAATGATGCTGTACCTTGGTTAAACGAAGCGACAATTCGAATATTTCGACCTACAGCCAACTTTGAAAATTTCGAAATTCACCTGTATTTCGTCTGCCTGCCAGCCAGCCTGCCTGCCGTAAGACCCGGTTGCGCTAGGTGTAGGGCTCCAGAACTTTCACACAATAAAGGTAATGGCGGCGGATTTACGAAAATGTTGTTCCGAAGACAATTTACCCACTGCGCCATGGCGATTCCTTTTATCCTTCATTCCCTTCCTTGTTCTATATTCCTTTAGCAAGGTGTGAATCTCACCTTCGAAGGTGACGATAGCCTGTTACGGCTTCTGCTTATTACGTCACGCAAAAACCTGGCTTGCATGTGATATAATTAGTTACAGTGGCACCATGGCAGATGTTTTCGCGTGTACTTTATTACATCATGAACTTCGAGATTATAGCCTTGGACAAATAGCTTTTGCTGTTTTTCGAGCCTTATTTGCTATCACACAGCTGCTTTGCCATGTAAGCGCGTTGTTAACAAGCATCTGTAAACAAGCATAATGTACGCCTGCTGAAAGATTATTATGAATGCTTAGCATGTATAAAAAGCAAACAAACTAGAATGATAAAAAATTAAAAATTTAAAAGGTAAGTAGGGATTGAATTCAATAGTGCTACAAAAAGTAAGGAAACAAGGAATAAGATTTTGGGACGAGAGAACATTCTGGCATGAGATAATTTATAAAAGTTTAATCCCTACTTTTGGCTCACTTCAGTAGGTTTGCCAAAAGTAGGGATTAAACTTTTATAAATTATGTCATGCCAGAATGTTCTCTCATCCCAAAATCTTATTCCTTGTTTCCTTACTTTTTGTAGCACTATTGAAGTTAATCCCTACTTACCTTTTAAATTTTTAATTTTTTTATCATTCTAGTATATTAAAAATGGGTGGGGTTTGTATATATTTATGTTGTTGCCATGAAGTAGCCAATCAAAATGTATCATTTATATTCTAATTATTGCACATTTACACAGGAAATTTTAGTCATTTGCAATTGCTTTTTTATTTTTGTTCCTAAGTGCTCGATCTTGTTCCTATTTATGTATCATGGTACCAATCCTATTTCTCATGGTTTATCATCTAATATCTTGTGGTTTATAATCTAATATCCTGTGGTTTTAAACAACTTCCTAGCATGATGTCCTGATGGACATTTATATGCATTTCATCCTTCCTATTTTCTCATTCTAAGTTTTCTATGCTTAATGAAACTCTTCCTGTAGTTAATTCCATAGTGCTATATAAAAGGTGTGTATCTCTGCTGGATTTTCATAATGAAAAATACCTTGGAAATGCCGCGAAAATCTAAACGATCTAAGCAGCTTCAGTGTGCTAGAGATTCTAAGCGAAGCAAGCATAACACATCATGAGGAATTAGAATTTTCTACATGTAATTTCTCTGACTACAAGCGATGCTGGGCATGTAATTTCTCTGACTACAAGCGATGCTGGGCACAAGCCAAAAGATTCACATGAGCAAATACAAATTATACAATACAGCGATTGCGGACAAATGTCCCTTTGTCATTAGACTCTGTTACTTCTGAAAATATACAGAATTACTTTAGGAAAGTGAGGCACTACATGTTTGCTTATTTACAGGGTATTGCTGGTGGAGCTGAGCTAGAGAAATAAGTTAAAAGAATGAAAAAAATTTATAAATCACATCGAAGAGTAACAGAAAATAATTGATGGCTATTAATCAAGACTCACGATAGTGATTCGCGAGGCCAAGAAGAAGCAGCATACGCGACCACTGAGTGAGTTATTTACATGTAGCACCGCCCTCAAACTCGCAAACGCTCTAGCTAAGCCGCCATGAAAGCTATCGCTTAATTATCACAGACCCACAACGTTCTTACTATATAGAATCAATAAACCGAGAATGGAGGAAGTCGGTGCCACCATTCCTAAGTACCAGCCATTGCGAGTTTTATGGCACCGTTTGTGCGCCCACGTACGACAAACCATCCCTTCCTACCCGATTTGCCCGTTACTCGAGAATTAGTATCTTCAATGTTTGAAGAATCAATAACCTGAAGTTTGTCGAAATCGGTTCAGCCAGTCTTCAGATACGGCCTTATAAAATCCTTCCTTCCACAAAAATTTTTTTGAAGCGGCCGTCATTTTTTTTTCTTTTTCTTCTACTTTCTTTCATTTTCATCGCACACTTTTTTCGTGGGCTTGCGGGAGCTTTTGTGAATCCCGGAAGTTTTTTTCAAACTCTCTTTTTGTACATTCACTTGTTTGTCTAATAACTCACTCATTTCTTCATGGATTTCAGCCAAATTTGTATCAGCACTTTTCCTATGTATGCTCTACCTGTCTTACTACTTTCAGCCTGAAGTAAACACTTGAATGTATTTGAGAAAAGCTATTACACTGCAGGTTGATAGTTGCCATAACTTGGACCCCCTTGAAATGATTTGCATAAACTTTCAGATACACAATCTATATTGATGTATCACTCTGTAGTGAAAGTTAAAAAAAAATTGTAGGCTTGAGTTTTTCAAAATTCAGCTTCAAAGTTAAATTTACAATATTGTATGCTAAGTAAATACAAGTTATGCCCATGCAGCAGGGGTGTAGCCAGCCATTTCTTGATGGTCGGGCAACGGTTCAAGCATGCAACTAAGTATATTGTTATATATTAATGCATACATATGCCCACTTTCATGTGAGCATTTACTTCTTTTGAAAAGTGTATGCACACTATCCTAGCTATGATGTAATGTATAACAAATGCTGCTGCATGAAGCTATAGGTACTCGATCAAAAGATCCAGGAAACTATCCAGCGATGATTATGACTATACGAGCTCACGTGCCTCTGGATTACTTGAATGGGCATCTACTAGACATTGAAAATATATATTAGTTATTATAATGTTTGAAATAATAATAATTTTTGCAACCACACAAGATCGCATGTATACACAAGGCCAACAGTAAGGAGGCACCCTGTTTTTCATACAAGTGCTTAATTTTATAACCTGGCACACGTTTGTAGATGCATTGCTTAACCTTGATATCCAGCTGTCTCAAAGCTCCAGTCTGCATGCATGTTGAAGGCTGAAGGCTTCATCAGTAATTCTTCTATATGACCTTTGTAAATGATATTACTTTTGTCACGCAACTTGTCACCAGCGTAACAACACTGCTGATACCACTCCTCTCAGTGTATTTTAACAGAAGTATCTAATGCTGTATCAGTGACGGTCGGGCAAATGCCCCACCATGCCCACCCCTAGCTACACCTCTGCCATGCAGTACTTCTCTGCTGCTTGCTAGTAATACGTAGCTAACATCTGTTTCCAAAAAAGTAGTGATATGCTAAACAAAAACACCTTGGGTGTAAAAAAAGTGCAAGGCCAATCAGAAGCAGCATTGCAAACAGGTGCGACCAAAAACTTTGATATCAGTTGAGGCCAAGAAGTTACTTATCAAAATCTTTTTCACTACTTGAATGACATACAATAGTTTATAGCATATTTTCACAACTATGATTGGCTTTGTCACTTGGCCACCTTTTTCACACCATCATTATTAATAAAGGTGGCCAAGTGACAAAGCCAATCATAGTTGTGAAAATATGCTATAAACTATTGTATGTCATTCAAGTAGTGAAAAAGATTTTGATAAGTAACTTCTTGGCCTCAACTGATATCAAAGTTTTTGGTCGCACCTGTTTGCAATGCTGCTTCTGATTGGCCTCGCACTTTTTTTACACCCAAGGTGTTTTTGTTTAGCATAATATTACTCTGTCATTTTCTAGTGTTAGGTATGTGCATTGTAAATTTGCATTTCTAAAATTATATTTGCCTTAATGAAGGAGGAGTAGTCTCACAAAAATTGGGGTGCAATTTTCTAAAATCTATATTTTAAATTCCATACTTAGTGATATAATCAATAACTCTCTGTCATGTTACTCTATGTAATGTAAGGAAGCAATACATATGTAGAAAGTATAGCCACAATGTCTGCTTTAAGAGTAGAAACCAAAACAAAGGTTTGTACAGTAATAATACAGATATTGTTGCTAGGTAACAAAAGTTATGAATTTAATTATAATTACTACAGCAAAGTATCAGTAGGGCTTCCTGCTTAATATAAACAAAATTTGATTACAATAGCTATTACAACTAAGCAGTAATGAATCCATTTATAAACATTATGTACATGGCATGGCATGCCTGGTGGCACTATATATGTTAACAAGATTGGCACCATGGTCTCATGTTTTTTTCGTTTTTGTTTGTGGGGACGGAAGAAGGGTCTGGATCAGTTTACAGGCACTTCTCGTCTTGACACCTACTATATGAAATTGTTAATAAAACAATATGTCATCATGCAGTGCATGGTTTAGTAAATAGCTGCATTGGCTATAAAATGTACAACATACGCTTATCAGCATTGACAATTAAGGTTAAGTGATTGTACAGACTTTGCACTTGCTTAAGTTATGGAATGTGTAAAATTGAAATGATCTTGATAATGAGGTGGATATTAAACAATTCTCGAATTGTTTGAGATATGCATCTTCAGATACGTAGCTATTTGCATAAGCCCTGATCCAAGCTTCTTAACTGGTTGAAGTACGTAGCTACGGTACCGCTCAAAGCTAACTTTCACTCGCTCGCTAACTTTTGCTAGACTCGCAACTGCTTGTTACACTCAACTCAAATGATACTCAAGCAAAATATTACGTTAAATTGCTTGCAAACATGTATTCCACTCGACTCGCAAGTGCGAGTGCTTGTTATGTATGCTAAACTCGATGCTCCATAATAACTCGTACTGGCACCGAGTGTTATATGAATTAACATTATCAAATAGACAATGTAGCTTACCTTGCATTAGAAACATACAAACACAGCAACAATGTTTTTAACAGCATGTGCCTTGTTTAACCAGTACATAAAAACAATGGTATTAGTAGGCTTTAAATAGAAATGCGCATCACGTTTCACACTTCAAAAACATGCATGGCATCTGCAGCCTCTGGCCTGAGGTTAACTGAGCTACAGTGTACGTATGTAGGTTACGCATCTATCAAAGAGAAGTAATGTATGTACATACGTACGTATATACTAGTTTATAGAATTGTATTTCCAGCGATTTTTTAATAATAACGTTTCATGGGATAGGGATAAGTCTAAAGTCCCAATAGTCAATTTGAGTTACTCGAAACTTGATGAAGTGGTACTACAGGTTTGCTTCAGACTCTCGATTCGAGTACTCAAGGAGTTGAGAGTATCGAGTATAGTGCGCATTACTCACAACTCAAAACTCGATTGAGATATACGTACTCGTTGCTTGAGAACAAAATTTGAGCGAGTGCAAAGTTGCCTTTAAGCGGTACTGTATATATGGTATGCTGCAAAAAAGGGAATGTAATGCAATCGTAATTATGGAGTTGAAACTTGGTAGCTAAATTACAGGGCACATACGTACATAGTGTAGTACGTACGTACCTACAAAGTATAGCTAATATGCAAAATTTACAAAGTATACTACGTAAAACTACCAAAAGATAGCTACTTTTTAAAATAACTGAAAAATACATAGTAAAAGCCGTATAGTTACTAAGGAGCTAACCTGTACATATGTAGGTACATACGTAATTTTTTACTGGTCTCATATAGCTACTTTACTGTACACATGCAGGTTTGCTGAACACTGATGATAGCTAATTCTTCTGTCGAAGCGAATCGGGTTTCATTGACCACAAGTGCTTGGTAGAAAGAGCCTCCCACATACGTAGCACGGATCACAGGTGCTTGGTACGTATGTATTTAACTATTGCTTGCAGTATGAAACACCCACAATATTTGGATCCATAGGCACCCCAACCCCAACACAAGCACCAACTAGCATTCTTCAACAAAGCTGATTGACAACTTCTTATACTCAAGGTTATAGCTAGCTATGCACATAGATGGCCTAACTAGCACTAAAACGCTGCATTGCATTACTAAAGTGCAATTGCTAATGTACTCTGCTATGGTATATATACTCCACCTCCTATGGGGAAATAAAGATATCACTTGCCACCTTTGGCACCGCCCCAAGTGATCAATATGAGAGCAAGTAAGCAGCAACAGTGACTGTGTAGCATTCATGTATATACCCACATGTTCATCATAAAGAAGTTATAGGATTTTAAAGCTTTGAGTGAGTGCTTGTCAAAGGACTTATCTCTACCATAGATGAGGTTTAGGTTCATGAAGGTAAAATCCGTTAACACTTTTCTCAAGTCTTTTTCCAGTCAGTCATGCTTTAAAAAGCTGGCAGCTTTCACAATGCACCCTTGACTTCATCTGTAATGTAGCTTATCTCTGATACATCTCCATCTGTTGCTTCATCTATAACTGTTCCAATCTTGGTCATAGCGATCAGTCGGCAATATCTGCTTTGCGAGAAGAACCAGTCAGCCTCACCGAAATGCTCTTCGCAAGAGAACAGGGCTCTTTTATTGTTCTTCCATGAAGGCAGTCACAAAGATTCGCTATTTCACTGTCAGACAGCTCCTTAGCACACAGTAAAGTAGACTTTAACTAGCCATTTTTTACAAGGTTGGCAAAAATGTTTTTTACTTTGACAACAAAATTATTTGGAAATCGTCTATAGGTAGTGTAAACTTTGCGTATTCTTATGGCTAAACTTATATATCAGAGCGAATCCAGGTCAGGCGATGCAGCTCCATCCGACACCATAGCCAGTGAGTCCCCAGTTTAGCATTCAGTCGCCAATGCTAAATCTAAAAGATTAGAAGTACGTAACTGCGTAAATCCAATGTTACGTATATAGCTACGTATGTAGCTACATAGTTACGTTTACGCATGCAAAATGTTATGAAAATCAACTACGTAAAAACACTGGCTGTACTCTAAGCTACCAAGCGTACTACGCAATGGCATAGTTAAGTTACGTTATACTTTTTTGCAGCATATTGTATGTAGTACTTACGTACATGTTTCTTGTAGCTACCATTTTTATTCAGTACATTGCTAGGATCTCTTAATCATTAGCTAATAAGCCATGTGTATGTACATATGTGACCAGACTATGTATCTACATAGCTACGTACGCACGTACGTACGTAGTTAATATAAATTAACACATGATACCTATAGTTAAGTATGTATGTAGTTATGTAAATCTACGTACGTAGCTATAGTAAATATTTTTTCAATGTTATAGTGAAGTGATTAAAGTTATCACTGAATTAGTTAAAAGGAATGGAATTAAATATTTCAATGACTTTTTGACGGTTTTGTATTCCGAGCAATGCTATAAGCAGTTTGTTACCAGTGTGATCAGATTTATTATTGTTTATAAAAACAGATACCTTATCACAAAAGGAGTGAATATGACTGTATTTAATGAATTGTTGAATAAGGATCAAAAGAATTATTGTGTAATACAAAAAAGGTAAAGGATAACATAACTAATGAGGATTACCTTTTGGAGTTAATAGAGACAAGATCGCCAGATTTTCACGTCAGTTTATTTCAACTGTTAATTACTGATAAAAGTCAGGAAAACTTAATAATGTTAATACTTAAAAATATTGCTGAGGAGCACTTGCCATTAATACATATTATCAATAATTTAACACGCATCAAATACTTAGATAGGTCATATAATAATATATTTGAAACAAATATTAAGGATCAGACATATGAGGCATCTTGCATGCCTGATGCAAATACTCATACAAAACAAGGGATTTTAATCCAAGATGATCTTGACAATGATATAAGCAGTGATGCAAGAAAATTTTTCGACTCAGTTAAAACTTGTCTTGATATACCAACCTCAAAGCATTTAGCACATTATGTTATCCCATACTGTGCTACACAATGGAAGGTTCTTGGGGATATTTTAGGTATTCCTTCTCATAAAATTGATTCAATTGAAAAGAATTATCATTATGTTGTTGAGGATTGCTGCAGAGAGTTATTACACTTCTGGCTACAAAGTAATACTGAAGCATCTTGGCAAGTATTGTTGTCTGCACTGAACTCACCAGCAATTCGTTTTAACTTCACTCAGAAGCATTCTGTTTCATCTTCCCTTAGCAAATATCAAAGCCATTTGAAATCAGTTTATACAAAACGAAAAACATTAACAAATGATGACTGGCCACGTATACTTCATTCTCATTTTGTTGATTTGCCTTTAGCAAGAGTGCCTAAGGAAATTAGTAGACCAAAACTTGATAGCAGTTTGTTGTTTCTTCATGAAAAGAAGGACTATGAAAGGAAAATGTTAGATTCTTATGTCCAAATATTTAAATACCAAGATAATGGCCATCAAGTTACAGTTATAGAAGGTAATCCTGGTAGTGGTAAAACTACCTTATCTTACAAAATATGTAAAGATTGGGCTGAAGGTATTATGTTGAAGCACATATCGCTAATAATCCTTCTCATTTTAAGAGATCCCAGAATTAGTGATGCTATGACGTTAGAAGATGTTATTACAGTAGGGTTAGGCTCAAGAGTACAAGCTGAACAAATATGTAATGATCTTACTACATCACACGGAAAGGATGTCATAGTTTGGTTAGAAGGTTGGGATGAATTGGAATATTCAAAGCGATCTAATAGTGTATTTGCTGACTTAATCTCATGTGAACTGCTACCAGAGGCGACTGTTGTGGTCACTACTAGACCGGGGGCCTATAACAGTATTCAACAAAGTGCTATTACCCAAAAAGTTGAAATACTACAATTTACTGAGGAATTGTTCAATAAATATATCGATTTCAGTTTCGATGAAGCTGCGGATAAAATAAAATTTAAGCAAGAAATTAATAGAGTGCCCAGTGTTAACAGTTTGACATACAATCCAATGTGTCTTGCAATATTATTGCATGTTTTTGTGATGTCCAGTAACCATACATTACCTGAAACGCTTACTGAAGTATACGAAAAGTTTCTGCTAATAGGTATACGTCGCCATAATATGAAAGTAAATAATGATAAATCAGTTTTTAAGAATATTAACAAGTTGTCACCCAAACTAAAAGAAATATTGTACCGCTTAGGAAAGTTAGCATATGAAAATTTACATAACGACCAGCTAATTTTTAGCTGTGATAAGGTATCTGAGATTGTCTTTGGTGGAGAAGATGTTCCTATTGATTTTGATGGAATGTGTTTATTAGAAGTACATGACACAGAATTAGATATTGGCATAATTAAAAATTATAATTTCTTACATAAGAGTATTCAAGAACTACTTGCAGCAATATATTTAATGCATCTAGAAAACATTCAACAAGAAAAGGAACTAAAGGAAATATTCGGAAATATGAAATTTGAAATGGTATGGTTGTTTTACACTGGTCTAACTAAATTTAAGCAGTTGTGTGTGAAAAATACATTTCCAAACCTGTCTTATGCCCTCTATACTCCAACAGTTAAGTCAAAATCATTGGAAATGTTTACATGTTACAAGAAATTTGATTCAGTTTTTTATGGTTGCTGTCATTACTGTAATAATCTTCATTTGCAAGAAATCATTTCACGAGAGTTCTTCATTACTCTAGTACTTTGTTGCTATGAAGCTAAATGTCCTATGCTTTGTAACAAAATCTGCAGTCACTTTTATCCAAATAACACATGTTTTGTGTATATACCACATTCAGCTGCTACGCAACAAACAATGATTGCACTATCTTACTTTGTAGCTCATTCCAATAAAAATTGTGCATTGCAGTTTTTAGCACCTGTTCCTGATGGTTTAGGTCTATTGTATAGCTACCTGAAAAATCCCAAGGAGGTATGTGGAAGGTTATGGCGCTTGTTTTACTCTATGTCAATCAGAAATATTGACGGTTTGCTTACCCTAGTTCAATCACAGTGTTATTTGCAGTCTCTTACATTACCATATAGCACTTTTTCTCATGATGACATCATTAATTTGTGTCATATTTTAAGGTACAATCAAACAATACTGAAACTTGATCTCACAGGATGTGGTATCACCAAGAAAGAACTGGATATTATAGGTGAATTGTTAATTGTAAACAAAATCCTGCAATATTTATCTATGACTAAAAACCAGTTCTCTGCATTAGATCTCATAGCATTTGTAAGATCATTACAGAACAACAGCATGTTACAAGAGCTTCGTGTAGATGTCAAACATCATCAGAAATTTTGTCAAAATGTAACTGAACAAAAAATGTCTATGGATAACAATGTTTTGTTAAGTACAATAACTGAGGGTTTTAATGTACTTATAATTCTTTGGTTATAAAGTAGCAGCTAATCATGTATACATATTGTATGTGGCTAAGCATATTTTATCTAGCTATTGGTAACATACGTAGCTAGCTGGCTAGCAAGCTATGTGTTAAAATTTGTGTAATGGATAGATTAGTTAAATAATTTTGGGCATAGCTACGTAATGGAAAGGCAAAAGCAAAGAGCAAAATGCTAGCATAATAGGAGCAGAATACACTAGAACATTTAATATATGAATACCTTGGTTGAAATATAATAATAATAATTATAAGCATGCATGGAGATTAATTAGAATATATTAAACCCACAATCAAAATTTCACGTATCTTTGGTGATAGTTCAGATGGTCCTTTTATTTTAAGATCACTTTATAAGTGTGGTTTTTGATATAAATTTCTATAGATGTAAGGTGTACGAATGTTTTTGAGTGAGCAAAATTTTTGGGAGTAGCTAGCTATAGCTAGCTAGCTAACCACGTAACAGGTAAATTTCAAAAGAACTGCTCGAAAGATAAAAGCAAAATAGGAGAAATTACATAGCTAGCTTTATGTGCAAGTTAACTGTAGTAGCTATTATAATAGCTATACGCTCCATAAGTCACGCAAGGCTAGCTTGAAAGACCATACATGCATGTAGCTTAAATTTACTATCTTATATTGACCATTTTTCACAGTGTTATAATTATATATATATAGTTAATTATTGCTAACATGTTGCTATCATGAACCATGGTTCCGTAGTAGTTCATAATAGGGATCCAACAAAATTGTATAAACACCCTAATAGAACACACGCCAAAAACCATATTTTAAGGCTTCTTTGGTTTGAAAAAACTCGCCCAGATCCTCTTTTAATGCTCTCCTAAGATTATTGCCAAAATATATAAAGCCTAAACATGAGCTATCCATATTTTACGTTGCTGAAAATACCTCCAATTCTCCATCTTTTTCTTTCTTCTTGTTTCATGCGTCCATAGCCTACATGAAGATAATTATCTTTAACGAATGATTTTATAACTGAGCTGCTTATTTCAGCTATTTGTGTTTAATTTCATCACTAGAAAAATTACAGTCCTGTACTTTCCTAAAATAAAGGTTTCCAAGATGAAGCGCTTTAATTAGAATACACCACATGTTCGAGTTGCAATTTGTTTGAAAGGCATTTGAAGATTTAGTGACACCAAATCAATGCAGTGGAGGGTAAAAAATAGTACGTACGTACGTACTTGAAGGAAATAGCTTATATTATTTTTTAGTCGAAACATGATTTCATCTAATATTTACACGGTTCATTGACAAAGGTAATTATAATGATAGAATTTCATAGACTGTCATAATTATTGCTTATAATATTACTGAGATGGCTACATACCGTGCTACGTACTGTAGCTACATAATATTATGTGTATAAAAACTCTAATTGAGCATACAAAACGTGAGCTACGTATATAATCGGCTAAGTATATAATTATGTAGGTGTACAATGATTTTAGCTGTAAGACTATGGATATAAGTAACACATAGCTATATATAGCTAGCTAGCTGTACATGTCCAGCAATAGACATGAAAAAAGAGTAAACTAAAAAATTGTTAATTTCATAAAAGTGAATAGGGATCCTGAAAAAGTGCCTACGTATATAAACAAGATGAGAACTTACGATTCCATGTAGCTATTCGAGATCCCTATGTTGACTGTTGTAATTATAGCTAGATCGTACCACAGTCAAAATAGAGATCTCAAATATCATAAGTTCTCATCTGTTTAGATACTTTTTTCAGGATCCCTTTTCACTTTTCACTTTTTTATTTACTCATTACTTAAAGGGTTTCCATCAAGCAACTAGCTATTATTTTACTAAATAACATTATTATAGCATCATTTTTGATAGTGTTGTGGATAACATCAAGTTCAGTTAAACTGTACATGTAATATTGCAACTTTATAGATAGCTATAAAATTAATTATAATACAAGGATATAAATTTATATACATAGGTTAGTTAAGGTAAATATCAGCATGCTTTATATTTATCATATAGCTAGCAGGAAATTTCTGAATGAATTATATACGTAACTTTAATTTAAATCCATTGTTATAATTGTGCTCAAACTGTAGCTACTTAGCCAACATTTTTAATTTTGAAATTATATTTCTGAAATAATTATTATATTTCTGCACAGTAAACTAAAATTCCCACCTTTAAAAATTCCTGCTAGCTATAAACGTACATAAAATTAGCTATGTATGTAAATTCATGTACGTATGTATATAATTTGTAAATAATATTTGTGTACAGTATGCATATATACGTATATATGTACGTGTATATATACGTGTATATATATATATATACAGTAGCTATATATTGTAATGAAAGAAGAAATGTGTAGCTAGCTACAACTATGTAGCTAATATAAAAATATGATTATAAGTGTCAAACAACTAACTACGTATGTATAAAAACTAAAAAATCTTGTGAATCAAACGAAAAGGGTTATAATCCAACTACATACAAATAATATGGAGGTAATATAAACATGTAGCTAGCTAACTATTGAAAGGGTTAAATATACAGCAAACAATGTCAATTCAATACACTACGTATTTTGTGCTTAAACCACATACTCCAGCTTACAGTAGACTGAACAGCTTCAATGGTTTGTTTGCTTAAGTTATTATTGTCGATTTGTAAACATTTAAAATTTTTATACTGATACAACTGCTTCGATAATTTCTGTAAAGACTCAGCAGCAGCATCAGTAATTTCGTTGCTACTGAGATCAAGTTTTTCTAAATTTCTGCAGTTAGCTAATCCTTCAGTAAGTGTTACAGTTCCCTTAGTAGTCAAGTTATTATGGGATATATTGATCTCTGTTATGATGTTATTATTTGTCATAAAACCACTTATCATTTTGGTTGCATTGTGATCAATTTCATTATGTGACAAGCATAAAATTTTTATCTTTTCTTTTCTAAGGGAAGAAACTATTTCAATAGTTGTTTCAGAAGTTAGCCCACAAGCACTTAAATTTAATTCTTCTAGAGAACGAAGGTTTACAGCCAAAGCTTTAGCAAATACAGTGACTGCTTGCAGTTGAATTTTGATGCCAATAAGGTTCAATGTTTGTAATAATGTAAACCTTTCAAAGAAAAATGATGATTCTTCAAATAGTACACATTGTTTAAATTTATTTGTACAACAAAGGGTGAGCCTGCTTAGATTCATTAAATTTTTAACTCGCTGTGAGGTTTCTAATGAAACATTTTTTGCACTGCTCAACAAAGCAAGGAAAGAAGCCACACAATTCAATGAATCCTTTTCATTACTGAAATACGCAATAGCAGGCTTTGTCATTTTAAATTCCATTACTATTTGAAATATTGTATTTATGTTGTACTTCTTAAACTGATTATTATCAAAGTGTAACTTTTCAAGTTGACACATTTGCAGGAGTGATGCAGCCAATGGCACTATAGCTTTATCACAAACAATGTTATCACTGAGATCAATTTCCTTCAGCACCTTGTATGCTACAGGCACTGTGGGTTTATTACTTGGAAGTAATCTGACAACAGAATCAGAATCAAGTTGACAATGACTAAGTTTCAATTTTAATAAACCACAATTATGTTGTAAAATGTCGGCTATACTTTTGATAGCTTCTGGATGAATATGGATACCACTCAAATTTAATTCTGTTAGACCAATAAATCTTCGAAAAAATTTAGCTAAATTTTCAGTTAACACTATTGGATTGTTATGATAGTACTCTAGATTTAAACTTTTAATCTTAATAATACTTTGAACATGACATGATCTTTCCACTGTGGAATCTTTAATGCAACTTAGTACATCTAGAAGAGCATTTATACAAACTCTAGAACCATGCCTTTTACTGTAGTCAATCTCTGAGTTTTTAGCATAGTTTTTACAATCACAAAAAATGCTTAGTATTGGCACTATATTGGTGAAGTGATTGCCATAAAAATGTAACTTTTGAAGTTCCGGTATTTGAAGAAACGAGTTAACCAATGGTTGTAGTGCAACGTCTTCAATGAGATTGCAGCTAAAGTCAATCGTTCTGAGGTGTCTAAAAGACACAGGTATTGTTTCTCTATCAGTTGATAACAATCTTACAGCTGACTCAGAATCAAGACTACAATTACTTATCGCCAACTTTTCCAGTATGGGAAAGCATTTAGCTAAACAATCAGCAAGAATAGTAATGACCTTTGATGTAAAATGAATACTTATTAATTTCAACTTTCTCAAATATGTCAACTGCTTACAATACAAACACATATTTTTGGTGAACAGTATTGATTCCAAACATTTTATGTGTAATTTATCCATCCTGGAAATATTATTAACTTGACATGACACATCTCTAGAAATATTCTTCATACAATTTAGTAAAGTAAGGAAAGCAGCTACCTGTTTTGAGTCATAAAATCGTATTTTTGATGACTTCATTTCTTTGAATATCAAAAGATGTTCAGTTAAAATATTTATGTTTTGATGTTTAAACTTATTTGCATCAAGATTTACCATTTCTAATTTAGGCATTTTTAGAAGTGTTTTAATTAATGAATGTGTTGCATCATCTTCAATTGCATTGTTGCTTAAGTCAAGTTCTTGTAAAGCAACAGCATTTTGCATTGACAAAAACATCAAAGCTGAGTGGGAATTTAGCTGACAGTAATTTAATTTTAACACTTCTAATTTATTAGAATGGTTTCTAGCAAACGACATGGAAATAATTTTAGCAGCTTCTTCACAAATAATTATTCCATTAATTTCTAACTGTGACAAATTTTTAAAATATTTGAAAGACTTTGATTGATCTTTCTTTAGTTGGATTCTTTCTTGAAAGGAACAGATTAGTGACAAAGCACAAACCTTGGAAATATTCACAAGAACGTTGGAATTATTCTTCTTAAACTTTTTATTAGAGATCTGATCCAAAATTGCTAGAAACAATTTAATATTACCAACATCATTTTTTATTTTAATTGTGTCATACTTACAATTAAACTCATTTGTTATTAAACCAAGCAGCAATTGGCTAATATCACTGAATTTATTATTTCTTAATTCAATTTGTGGCGAATTCCAACGAAGAAATGCTACTACAAGAGCTTCTGTAGCTTCATCATCTATTAGATTATCACACATTTTAAGTTCCCTAATGTTTCTATCTTGTAGAGCTTTAGCAAATTCTATAACAACTGTAGAGTGCAGCTGACAATTGTTCATAAATAGATATTGCAATCTCTGTAAATTTGCTTTAAATACTGAAACAAATATGTCTGTTATATCTTCACCAATAGTTGTTCCACTAACATTTAATTTTATTAAATAAGTCAAGTTATTAAGAAATGCTACTGTTTGAAATGGTAGTTCTACTTTTGTTGTAAATTGTGAACAGTCCAATGATAGTTCAGTTGTTTTAGAAACATTAGCTTTAAAGCTTAAAACAGTATCGTTGGAGTATTCACTAAGATTATTTAATACTGTTATAAAAGATTTGATTGCATAGTAATCATAGTTAAAATTGATCACTGATGTAGATGCATCACGCTTCATCATCAAATCCAAAAACAACACACATTTTGGGGTGAAACATTCCTTGCTATACTCGATGCTTTGAAGTGAATTCCAACTAAGAATAGCAGTTGCTATTGCTTCTATAGCTTCATCACCTATAGCATTATTACAACACCATTCTAGTTTTTCCATGTTTGCAGAACTTTTCAATTGCATTAGAAGATTTTCAAAGATTTCAGATGTCAAGCCACAATTGCTTAAAATCAAATACTTTAAAGACCTTATTAAATTGTTACCAAAT
Source organism: Spongia lamella (assembly GCA_963930835.1). Lineage (NCBI taxonomy): Eukaryota > Metazoa > Porifera > Demospongiae > Dictyoceratida > Spongiidae > Spongia > Spongia lamella. Next base: position 4,114,951 of record OZ005747.1, read on the forward strand.
GCGTTACCAAGCATGTTAGCTGCTTGTCGATCAATGATTATCCCACTGATATTCAGTACTTTCAAAGCAGTAAAGTTTTGAAAAAAGTTTGATGCTTGAGGTGATAGTGCTAATACTGATTGATGTTGATTGTAGGTTAATAACAAAGTTGTTGTGTTTGTAGCATTTCTTGAAAACTGCAATGCTCTTTTGCTATCATTAAAGCCAACATAATCCAATACAGATATGAAAGATTTGACAGAATACGCATTGCTAAAAATGATTGATTCAGACCTGAAATCTTCTGTTAATAATTTAAATAGTGACCTAGTTTGTTCACTTAATCTAGTATCCTCCACTTTTAGAGTTTCAAATGAATCCCAATGAAGAATTGCTATAGCCAGTGCTTCTGCAATTTCATCATCAATACGATTATTGCATAATCGGAGTTCTCTCATATTTACACACTTGTGTAGCTTTTTGATTATATTAAAAACCTTTACAGATGTTAGTTGACAGTTATTCATGATCAAATGTTCTAGAGAACACAAGTTACTATCAAGAGCATTTGCAAGATTATCTGCTACTTCTTCACTAATCGTTATTCCACTAAGGTTCAAATATACAAGGCTAACAAATCTTGTAAAAAACTTTGATGCATTAAATTCAAATTGCACATTCACATTGTTCTGTTCTGAGCAATCCAAATGTAACTTCTTTATCTTTGAAACATTTTCTACGAGAATAGAATTCTTTATATCAATATCTGTCATGTATCCTAGTAAAGTGATGAATGCAATTATTTCTATCCTACCATTAAAATGTATGAGAGTGTAACAAGCATTTATATTTTTTAGAATTTCAAACAATTTTGTGCTAATTTTTGTAAAATGGTTTTCTTCTAGTTTTATGCATTCAAGTAAATTCCAATGAAGAATTGCTATAGCCAGTGTTTCTGTGGCTTCATCATCTATATCATTATTGCACAATTCAATTTTCTTAATATTTTTAGCAATTTTTAGTATTTGCATAAAGTTAATGACTGTTTCAGAATTTAGGTTACAATTATTCATAATCAAATATTCCAAACATTGTAGGTCAGCTCCAAATGCTTTACAGATATTATCAACCACTGCTCCTGTGACATGTATTCCACTAAGGTTTAATTGGGTTAATTCAAATCTTTGAAAAAAATTGGATGCTTTAACAGTTAGTTCTAGCTGTTCATCTGCTGTATTTTGTTTAGAATAATCTAAATTCAAGATCTTTACTTTTGAAATATTGTCCACAAATCGTGATGCACTAAACGAAATAATTGTCATATACTCCAATAAGGTAATAAATGCAATTACGCTTTCCTTATCTATTTTAGAATCAGAAAACTTTAAATTATTCATGAGAAAGTGAAATACCGATTTGTGGTTTTTACCAAAATGATTTCTCCCTAATCTTAGTATTTCAAGTGAATTCAAAAGAAGGATAGATACAACCAGGTTTTCTGCAACATCATCATCAATAAGATTATTGCATAATTGGAGTTCTCTCATATTTACACATTTGCGTAGTTTTTTGATTACATCAAGAACTTTTACTGACTTTAGTTGACAGTTATTCATGATCAAATGTTCTAGAGAACACAAGTTACTATCAAGAGCGTTTGCAAGATTATCTGCTACTTCTTCACTAATCACTATTCCACTAAGGTTCAAATATACAAGGCTAACAAATCTTGTAAAAAACTTTGATGCATTAAATTCAAATTGCACATTCACATTGTTCTGTTCTGAGCAATCCAAATGTAACTTCTTTATCTTTGAAACATTTTCTATGAGAATAGAATTCTTTATATCGATATCTGACATATATCCAAGTGAAGTGATGAATGCAATTACTTTATCTATCCTACCATTAAAATCTATGGATGTACCAGAAAGTTTATTTTGCTCTGTTAGGATTTTAAATATGTGTATGCTATCATTTGTGAAGTGATTGTTTTCTAGTCGAATTGTTTCAAGTACATTCCAGTGTAAAATGGCAACGGCTAAAGATTTAGTAGCATTATCATCAATTTTGTTTTCGCAAAAGTGAACATCTGTTATTGTAATGGCCAACTTTAGTTTATCCGCAAATTTTGAAACCGTGCTGGAAGTTAGTCCACAATGATTCATGCTTAAATGCTTTAAAGATTTGTTGTTCTTATCAAATAAGTCACAAAGGTTATTTGCTACTTGTTCTGTAATAGTTATTCCACTGACATTTAACAAGGTTATATTTCTTAACTTATTAAGAGTAACTGATGCTTCAAAAGTCATCATCAATTCTAAATGTGATTTCACCTCCAAAGACAGTTTAACAGCTTTTGAAAGGTTACTGAGGAATATTTTACCACTGTTGTCACTTGCATATTTTAGCACTGTAATGAAGGACTTGACAACAATAATGTTATTTCCAAAATCCATGGTCGACTTTGGTTTTACATCTTTCGTGAGCATTCTTAGTAGAAACTTACCGTGATCACTAAACCTATTATTTTCGATATTTATGCATTCAAGTAAATTCCAATGAAGAATGGCTATTGCTAATTCTTCTATGGCTTCATCATCTACAGAATTTTCACTTAGTTCAAAAACTCTTAAGGAATTGACTTTTTTTAACTGACGACAAAATACTACTACAGTTGGAGAAGTGATTTGACATTTGTTCATAACCAAGCGTTTAAGTTGTAAATTAATTTCAAATACTTTCACCAGATGATTAGCAATGTCTTCATTAACAATTATTCCACTAATGTCCAATGATTCAAGTTGGTTAAATATTTGAAAACCTTCTGATGAAGTAACTGTTAACCTTAATGGTGTGTGGGTTGCTTGATGGTCTAAACAACTCAAATTTAGGTTTGTAATTTTAGAAATGTTTTCCACATAACATGATTTATCAGTAGGAACTTGTTTCGTATACCCTAACAAGGTAATGAAGGAGGACAAAGCATTGAAGTCACCACTCAAGTTAAGAGATAAGTCAGAAAACTTCAAATGAGATAATAGGAATTCAAAAAGCAATTCAGTCGACTTGCTAAATTGATTCCCTGCAAACTCAAATCTTACTAAGGAATTGCAGTAAAGAAATGCTACCACCAGTCGTTCTGTTGCGATATCATCTATAGAATTATTACATAGTTGAAGTTTTTCAATACTGCCATGTATCTTTAGTCTGTCAGCAATAAATTTTGCAGCATTTGATTTAAGGTTGCATCTGTTCATTTTTAGGTGTTGTAACTTGTTACCAAATGCTATAGCTTTAGCACTTTCTTTACTAATACTTATGCCACTTAAATTGATTTCCTCCAAAATTTTAAAGTGATCCCAAAAAAATTTTGCAGCGTCTTTGGTTAGAGCAATGTGATCACTTTGTACGCATTCCAAAGATAATTTACCTAGCTGCGAAATACAGTTGATATAACAAGAATCTTCTGAACGAACATCTTTTGCATATCCTAACAATAAAATAAATAGTTTAATGTTTTCTGGCTGCCTTTCAAAATCCAATAGTTTCATTTCTGTTGTGTTGCATTTCAAATGATGCATAATTGTAAATTCAATCAATCTGTTTGAGTCATCATTGAAAGCATTATTTTCGATTTTCAGTGTTTTAAAATTATCCCATTGTACAATTGCTTTTGCCAAAAAACTTGTTGCACTATCATCAATTTCATTATTGCTTAGATCAAGTTTCTCTAAATTCTTGCAATGTACAAGTCCATTACATAAACTATCAACATCTTTACTCTGTAATTTATTTCCAGATAAGTCTAAAATTTGTAATGTTCTATTACAATCATTAACAGCAACTTCTTTTGCTGCAATGTATTCATTTTGAAAAATGTTAGAAGCTTTAAGATAAACAATAAGCTTACATTCTGTGATAAACTTAATAATTGTTTTTAATTCACAAATATTTTCATTATTGGAAATATCTAAATAATCAATTATTGGTTTTTTACGGCCATCTTCAATGCATAATCCATGCTTAAAATTTTGTAATCTATTATCATCAATGTTGCAGTCAGACAAATCTATTGATTTCCACTGTTGTGTAATACATGATCTGGCAACAAAATAAGATAGCATATTCATATCATTCAGGGTAAATTTTTGTTTACTCAATTTTAGGATGCCACTTTCAACCACCTCTTTTAGTGAATCTTTTATTTTGCTTTCAGGAGCTTCTAAAAACATTTGGTATAAGCGAAGGTATGTTATTTTGTTTTCTTTTAATTCTTTGTGTATTCCAGGAAATTCAATTCCAAATAAATTCCGTAAACTAGCAATAAAATACCATTCACCAGATAGGAACTTTTTTAATGGCAATTTATCACCATTTGTTAATCCAGTATACATTATCCAAATACCAAAATATCTATCGTCCCAGAATTTGTGACTTAGTGCAAATGATTGTGTAATATTGAACTGCGTAGACAAATGATAAGCCGCTAGGTATTCTTGAACTGAAAAATGTACAAAACTATAAACCTTTTTGGGTTGCACACTTTCTACAGTATTTAGCTGGACAGCTTTCAACAAACCGTATTTGTCATCATCATCTTTTACACAAATGTTAGCTCTTTTCAATTCCTTTTCTGAAAAGACAAGCTTTTTATCCTTTAGCATTTTATAGGCAAAAGGGGCTAAAGTTTTAATAACTTGGTCAATTTCTGTATCTTGAAAACTAGGAACGGTTCTAACAAATTTTCCTTTTTTTTCTTTATTGCGTGCAATAGTGAGGCGAACGGTGTATTCTGTTAATTTAGTTTGAGTTTTTGGTAATTTATCTTTATTCGGAGTATATTCTACAAGCTTTAGAAAACTCATGAGGTTCAATGGAATGTAGCAAAGACTATCAATGATTAAATGTTCTTGTAAAAATTCATCTACAATTTTAAATTGTTCATACGATAGGTTCTCTTTAAGACATTTATGGCGATCATTTTTAGTAAATCCTATTATCTCAACCCTACAATTACAGTATTGACGAAGATTTGCAGTAATATTTGGTCTAGAAGTAACTACAAGATAACACTCTGGCACAGAATGCTTATTCAAAAGTTTCATAAAAATAGCATCAGCCTTCTCTTGTTCCTCTGTAGCCATTTCATCAAAGCCATCAAATATTATCATCAAGCTTTTACCTTGAGTATTGATAAAATATTGAGCACAATTAGATGCTGCCTCTTTATCTTCACCATAGCAATGCAGCATTAATTCTTTAAAACCTGTAATTTGGCTTATATCAGCTTCTCTTAAGGTGATTAACAATAAAAGTTTAATGTTGGACAGCATTGTATTTTGTGCCCATCGATATGCTATTTCTTTTGCTACTACTGTTTTACCAATTCCTGGAGCACCTTCTATTAGTATAACTTCTGGTAAACCATTTGAACTGCTGGAATTTTGGTCCTCAAAAATTTTTTCAAGTTTCGTTTGAGTTGTAACGTCTGAAAAGATAATTTCTGAATCAGAACCTACATTTCCTGCATGTTCCATCATTGCTACAAGCTTATTTTCATCTTGGGTTTTTGTTTTTGGATTCTTATGCACAATGAAAGCAAGATTAATAAATGTTTTACATTGGTAAGGTGACCAATTTTCATTGTTTGCAAACTTGTTTTGATATTTATACCTACTAATGAAGTGATCAATTACTGATTGACATGTAACCCCTAAATAAAAATAAACATGCAAATGAAATATGCACACGATTTATAAATTTTGCTTACATAAATACGGTACAGTTCAACTATAACTTCACACACGCGTGACGTTCCACGCGTGATATCACGCAAGATTTCGCGTGTGAAGTGCAAAAAATTATCGTGGAAATAATGATTTACACGAGACGGGAACGTGTAAATTTGCACGACACGTGAAATGCCATGACAAGACTCCCGCGTGTTCGTGTTTACACGACACGTTTTCGTGGCTAATTACATACATAGAAGTTTACGAGAACCATATACGTAGCACAAGCCAATCAACCATATGTTTTCATAGGCAATTGTATATACTTTTAGTTTACGTGAATTGTCTATTGCAGGTATAGCCGACGACGCCAAGCAAGGTACTGATGCACGCACGCGTGTTCACACAAGCTGATTTGGTGTCAACATCCACTGCTGTATATATATTAAATAGACTCTACGTAGTGTAACTTTTTAACGATACCCTTCGCAATATTGTAATAAAATTGTCAGCAACAAGCATTGAACAGCGTCTAGACATTTCTCCTCGTGCTTCACCTGGTGCGCGTAAGTTAGACTACAAAATGTCTGACTTCGTCACGTGATCTTTTGGTTAATAATAGGCTCTAACGCCCTAAATCTACTTACCATTTTCTTACATCTCCTGCGTTGTACGTACTTCGTCTGGCATTGTTAAACGTACTTCCTGTATCCACCATCCACCTAAGTATCCGTGCAACAAAAAGCGCCACTAAATTTATTCGTTAGATTTTATGTGTGCGCTATTAAAGCGTACGTAGCTTAATTACGTGATGGAAGCTGGCTGACAGTTTACCAATGTACGTACTACGCGCGTGTTGCTTACATCTGTGGTAGTTTACCAATGAATTACATGCGTTTCTTACAGCTGTGGTGGTGCTCGATACTCAGTGAGTATATAATTTAAACGTGTGAGTGCACGCGTGGCTTGTTCCACGCGTGTAAACTAAGTAATTGTTTCACGCGTGTAGTTCCCGTGATAAAATACACGACACACGCTACGAGGAAACGTGGTCCACGCAAACACGTAACGGGGATGCTGTGTACATTTCTAGTGGTACCACGCGTATTCACGCGTGTAAAAATGAAGTTATAGTTGAACGGTATCGTACGTATATATATATTCCTTGTAATAGCTAATACTACGTAGCTACGTACGTAAGTACTTGTGAGTTCCATGCGACAATCCAAGTATTGGGCAAGTAATAATACAATTATTTTTATTAGCGCTTAAGTAATAGCTTAAGTAATATAGTGTCGACGAATTACTCTAATTAAGGCCGGGATCCTACAGCATTTATGGAGTGTTAACTATCGCAAAGTTATGCAGACAAGAAGGGATGGGTATAGTTGTAAGTGGTAACAACGGCTGGAGATTCTTGCGCTTCTGTATGACGACGAGTGGTTGTATACTGAAGCAAAAAGAAAGCCTCCAAAGATAAATCGTCGAGTAATAGCAACTATTGAACAACAAATGTTAAGACAATAAAACTACGGCACTTCAGCTTCATAAGCTCCTGATCGAGAAAGGTACTCACCGAGGGATCTGAAACTGATTTGAAATCCGGCTGTAGCTACTCAGTGTACTTACAACTATCCCTTCTTGTCTATTGATCATGTAGGATGTTTACAGGTATAGCTACGTACGTAGCTATTAGCTATTACTATAATGATTGCAATAAATAATGTATGCATATAGCTACGGTACAGCTCAATTTAAAGTTGACAAGGCACGCGTGTGGCATGTACTCAACACGACACGTTTTTCATTTCGCATGCGTGCCTGCACGCGTACGCTCACAAGATCGATGACGTAGAAACTCTCGTGCAGAGTACTCGTGTACGCACTAGATGTGTGGCAGAAGCACGCGTACATGTCAGGTACGTACACGCCAAATCTGGTTTGCGTGCACCTTGGCGTGTATACGAATTGTAAGCCGAGCATAACAGTATAAACTCTACGAACATGTTCTTGACCTAAGGCGTGATTCCCATCAAGACACAGGACGCAAAAACGCCGCTAAACAATTTCTTACTGTAAAGCTAAAGCCTATAGATTATATTTGGGGTGTGTCTTTTACCAATTATCATCAGTAATTCTTGGATAAATTTCAATGTGACAAATTAAACCGATATCCTAAATGTGTTGTATATAGCTAACTGAGAATGTGAACACATTAATAGCTATCGCTATATATTACTTTTCAAAGTTGCAGATAGTTTTTGCGCTATACAATACTCGATCTTGTCCACTCATGACACAAAGATATCCTAGCATATTCGGTATGAACCTCATTAGGACTTTCGAGCGATACTAATTACAACAGATAAAGAAGCCAATCAGCTGCAAAACAGCTGCAGTTTATTGCCTACAGCTACTGTACCTGTAGTTACACCACACATGTAGTGTGGCAAACCAAGTGCTAGCTTGTGACGTGCATTTCTCGTGTGTTCGCTGGCCCGCGTGTGCACGCCAACATTGCGTGCAACAGTGCATGCACATGCCAGTTTTTGAAGCTTTACACACATTAAACGTGCAAGCACACGCATGTAAAGTTTAAATTGAGATGTACCGTAGCTACGGTACAGCTCAGTTTAAACTTGACATTTGCACGCGTGTCACTCGAGAGATTTGGCGTGAAACTCGCAAATTGCACGTGAGCGCACAATTCGAGTAGAGAGATTCCATCCTCCAGACGAGTGATACGCTCGTGACGTGCTACTTTACTTGCGAGCTACGTACGCACGTATCACGTTACATACTCTATAGCACGTAAGCAAACACACGTGCAGTTTATCCTCTTGTGCATCGCCACTACTGAATCCAGCTCAACTGACGTGCATGAAATATTTATATGTGCGTTGTAACACTCGTGCGCTCGAGAACAACTCGCGAGTTATCTTTAAGATTTGTCAAGGCACGCCGGAGGACACACGTGTTTTTGTAAACTTAGTTGAGAGCTGTACCGTATTCAGCAATAAAATTTAATAACAACAATGCTCATAAAAGCATACGCCTCATTTATCCAGTACATAAAATTTTATAATGGTATTAGTAGGCTTTAAATAGAAATGAGTATCACGTTTCACACTTCAAAAACATGGCATTTGCAATATCTGGCCCAAGGTTAACCGAGCTAAGTAGGTTATGCATCTCTTAAGTACGTAGCGTATATAGTATTTAGAATTGTACTGCCGGCTGGGGGTAGGGATCCCAATAGTCAATTTGAGTTGATCGAAACTTGATGAAGGTTCACTCCAGACTCTCAATTCGAGTACTCGATGAGTTGAGAGTATCAAGTATAATAGTGCGCAATGCTCACAATCGAATCAGCACTCGAAACTCGATCGAGAGATATTCGTTGCTCAAGGACAAAGTGCAAGCGAGTACAAAGTTGCCTTTGAGCAGTACCGTATACGTTTCTACGGTGGCATCCTTTCCCACCCGATTCACTCATTACTTGAGAATTAGTACCTTAGAATCAGTAAGCTAAAGTTCATTGAAATTGGTTCAGCCAGTCCTGCTTCCATTAAAAAAATTTATGTGGTATGCGTTTTTTCTTCTACGTACTTTCTTTATTTTCATTATCAAGACTCACGATAGTGAGTCGCGAGGCCAAGAAGGAGCACAGCAACACGACCACTGAGTGAGTTATTTACACGTAGCACCGCCCTAAAACTCGCAAACGCTCTAACTAAGCCGCCATTAAAGCTATCACTTAGTTATTACTGACCCAAAACGTTCTTACTATATAGAATCAACAAACCGAGAATGGAGGAAATAGGTGCCACCATTACTAAGTACCAGCCATTGCGAGTTTTATGGCGCCCGTTGTGCGACTACGCACGACGAACCATCCTTTCCCGCCCAATTCGCCCGTTTACTAGACAATTAGTACCTTCATTGTTTGAAGAATCAATATCCCGAACTTCGTAGAAATCTATTCAGCCATTCTTCCGATACAGCCTTAAAAATGCCTTCCTGTGACCACAAAAATTTTTACGCGGCAGTCGTTTTTTTTTCTTTCTTTGTTTCTTTCTTTCTTCATCGCACACTTTTTTCGGGGGCTTGCGGGAGCTTTCGTGAACCCCGGAAGTTTTTTTCAAACTCCCTTTTTATACATTCACTTGTTTGTCTAATAACTCACTCATTTCTTCATGGATTTCAGCCAAATTTGTATCAGCACTTCTCCTATGTATGCTCTACCTGTCATACTATTATCAGTCTGAAATAAACACTTGAATGTATTTGAGAAGGACTATTACATTGCAGGTTGATAGTTGTCATAACTTGGACCCCCTTCGAATGATTTACATAAACTTTGAGATACACAATCTATATTGATGTATCACTCTGTAGTGAAAGTTTAAAAAAAATCTCGGGCTTGAATTTTTCAAAATTAAGCTTCAAAGTTTAATTTGCAATATTGTGTGCTAGGCAAGTACAAGTTATGGCCATGCAGTACTTCTCTGCTGCTTGCTAGTAATAACATCTGTTTATACTTCCAAAAAAGTAGTGATATGCTAAACAAAAACACCCTGGGCGTAAAAAAAGTGCGAGGCCAATCAGAAGCAGCATTGCAAATAGGTATGTACGACCAAAAACGTTGATATCAGTTGAGGACAAGAAATTATTTATCAAAAATCTACTTGAATGACATAATAGTTTATAGCATATTGTCACAACTATGATTGACTTTGTCACTTGGCCACCTTTTTCACACCATCATTATTAATAAAGGTGGCCAAGTGACAAAGTCAATCATAGTTGTGACAATATGCTATAAACTATTATGTCATTCAAGTAGATTTTGATAAATGATTTCTTGGCCTCAACTGATATCAACGTTTTTGGTCGTACATACCTATTTGCAATGCTGCTTCTGATTGGCCTCGCACTTTTTTTACACCCAGGGTGTTTTTGTTTAGCATACAATTTACAAGGGCTTGTGCGAACCCTGAGATTCTTATGTTTAAATTACAGCTCAATTTTAAACTTGACAATCGCGTGTACCAAACTCATGTGCGTTCTTTAGATTTTTTCAAGTAAATTCTTGAAACTCATGAGTGGTTCATGTGTTTATTGTATCTACTCGAGAACGCACGAGAATAATAACCTGCTCTTGAGCTTATTCGCAAGCAAATCTAGTACCTACCATCACATACGAGTCTCGTCACGAGCATAAACTAGAGCCTCGTCACGAGTATAAAGAAGAACCTCGACAACAATCTTTCTGCTTCTATTCTTTACAGAGCAATTATTAACAAACCTTTTTATTATCCACCTTTTCGGTGGCACACATTTGCATTAACACACGTGGATTGTCCTCACCATTGCACGAGCGTTGTGGCTCAAGAAACCAGCTAACAATCACCTTAAAGTGCTCTTTCATTCACTTTCCTTAATTACATAACCAATTATAAAGGATAATAATCTCATAAATAAATAAATAATTATTTAATTAATTCATACTCAAAAACTACAAGGAGTATCTTTATGGGAATACTACCAAATGAAAGGTCTTGTTGAAAGAGGAAATCGATACAATGGATTTGGCAAAGGACGCTTTGACTACTGAGATATTTCAGTTTGTTCAAAAATGATGCCATTTTGCCTTCATTTTGAAAACGAAATGAATACAAGAGCCTGTAATTATCAAAGCGTTTAAGCAACAGCATTGCAATTTAGATTACATAAATCGCTGTTTTATAAGGAATACAATGATTTTTGTTTCAGCTTTATACGAGCTGGCATATAGAAGTTATGGCCTATTTTCTACTGACATGCAAAAGTATGCTAAATCGCTGTTAGTGCCATGATTACATGCAATTACAAATGACCTAATAAAAACCACTGTGTTGCCTCTATGAAGCTCAAATAGAGTTTAAAGGATTCATTATGCTTCAGCGAATCGATTTATGTAGATTTTAAGCTAAACAAACCTTCACTCTTGCAACTGAGGCCTCCTCTAAACTGAGGCCTGCTCACGAGTAAAGTAAACTACACTCGAACGCACTTCACATGTGTACAGCTAGTCACAAAGATCGAATACATGCCACGGATCGTGCGTGAGTTAAGTTCCCTTACAAATTTCTCAAACGACTGTACTAGGACACTCGTGCGAATGTCAAGTTTAAATTGAGCTGTACCGTATGTATACATTGACATTTGTCTTTGATCTGAGGCACGGTACAGCTCAATTTAAACTTTAAGAAAACTCGCGTGCGTAATTGCACACGCACTACACAAACAGCAAAAAATTCGTGGCGTGCTTGCGAGTGCATGAGAAGCTGATGACGTCTCAACTGCTCGCGGAGAGTAAAAAAACTCGTCACAAGCCTAAATAAGCTCGAGCACTCGACACGTGGCGTCTACTCAAGTATAGTACGAACGTATGTAAATATGCAGCAATGTATGTACATACCTTTAAACTAGCCGGGAAGGTTACCTGCAAGTCCAACTTCTTTAAGATAAGGTGCTATGCGCCCTTCCATTATCTTTTGTTAAGAACAAATATGTATGTCACGTGTGCTCATGATTCTAATAATTTTATGTGAGATTTTATTGACTATAACACGTGTTTCAGTTTGTCAGCAGGTGCATTTATTTGACAGACATGAAGACTGATAGGATCAATTGGAATAAAGGTAACAACGTTTCTGTGTTTGTTTTTAGCCTTAAATCACTTGCGTACGCATACTGAACGCACACGTGTCCTTTGTCCTAGTACGCTCGTGTGATGCAGCTTACAGGTTACTCGTGGCGATCATGAAGATAACGTGCATGTTCTGCACGCAAAATTCTCGTGCAGTTGTGTACAAACACACGAGTTTTTTAAAATACTCAAGTAGAGTTACAAAAAACATGCATGTTACCCACTCGCGTGTTTAAAGTTTAAATCGAGCTGTACTGTAAGTATGAAGTATTACATACGTATACTATTATCAATGAATAATTTGTAAAACAAGTTAATGTTTAACCATCTAAAAACCAGGCGCTGTGTACCGTCAATATAATTATTGTAATAATAATTAATGATGTCATAAGTAAGTCACATGAGCAAAGACTCATCACTAAGGAATACATAGCAACGTATACAAATTGTTAGTTCTCTTTGTCAAAACCGGCTTTATACTCCAGTCCTTTCTTTAGTGATAAAACTTTTAATAGTAGCATAAAGTTTTTAATCTGATTTTTTACTGTAACACTATAGGCCAGTCTTTTTTTACAAGCTTCACTACTCGCATGGCACGCCTACCTTTAAAATTAAAGCACTCCATCTTGTTAGTGATGTACAGCTGGTTAAATGCACTTTACTGTGAAATGAATGGCTAACACGGTATTACCTTGCTCTTCTTTGGCAGTAACTCACAACACATTTCGTTACTAAGGCCCCGCCCATCAGTAATATCAATAGCAAGTGTCATATAACGAAACTAAAAACCAGTAGGACTTGTTTGATTAGTTATTCAGACTTCATTTTCACGTGAATGGTTTTTAATGCACACACACACACACACTAACTTCCTGAATAAAAGCAATTTTAAGAAACCAGGTGCGTGCCTGGTTTAAATATAAACATAATACATTATAATTACCTGAAACCGTAGCAATATCTTGATTTATCCATTCCAGATCTGCACAAAAACATACAATAATTTAATAATTATGCTGGGATATTTTCAATGTTTGGTTTAAAAGATTTTATAAACTAGACATTTTTCTAGTCTGGCTATGCAAGACTACTCCATTACGTATCACTACAATATTTGTTGTGAGCATTATGACACACATCCGAAATTAATGTTTCAAATAAATATGATTACTAAAATGTTTCAAGATGATATCCATGAATAAGTGAACCTGTTTATCATGAGTATGCTGCATGCTTATTTGTTTAATTTCATTGTAGCAAAACAATTATTTTTAACACAAATTTTTATATAAATGACAAGAAATATATCCAAACATATGGTATAGTATGTATGTACTTGTGTACATACATATACAATTAGAAAATGAAATTAATATATCTAAAATGAATTAATGGACGTAATTGTGTTTGCTAAACAACGTTTCGTATTAATGTAGAGGGGCTTGGTTGCTAGGTATTAAAACAGCCTATATGTAACTAGATTGATAAAAAAATTAAAAATTCAAAAGGTAAGTAGGGATTGAATTCAATAGTGCTACAAAAAGTAAGGAAACAAGGAATAAGATTTTGGGACGAGAGAACATTCTGGCATGAGATAATTTATAAAAGTTTAATCCCTACTTTTGGCAAACCTACTGAAGTGAGTCAAAAGTAGGGATTAAACTTTTATAAATTATCTCATGCCAGAATGTTCTCTCGTCCCAAAATCTTATTCCTTGTTTCCTTACTTTTTGTAGCACTATTGAATTCAATCCCTACTTACCTTTTGAATTTTTAATTTTTTTATCAATCTAGTTTATTTGCTTTTTATACATGCTAAGCATTCATAATAATCTTTCAGCAGGCTCACAAATGTTACAGGCGCTTATGTAATAATTATGCTTGTTTACAGGCGCTTGTTAACAACGCGCTTACATGGCAAAGCAGCTGTGTGACAGCAAATAACACTCAACAAACAGCAAAAGCTATTTGTCCAAGGCTATAATCTCGAAGTTCATGATGTAATAAAGTACACACGAAAACATCGTGCCATGGTGCCACTGTAACTAATTATATCACGTGCAAGCCAGTTTTTGCGTCACGTATTAAGCAGAAGCCGTAACAGGCTATCGTCACCTTAGGTGAGATTCACACCTTTCTAAAGGAATATAGAAGAACAAGGAAGGGAATGAAGGATAAAAGGAATCGCCATGGCGCAGTGGGTAAATCGTCTTCGGAACAACATTTTCGTAAATCCGCCGCCATTACCTTTATTTTGTGAAATTTCTGGAGCCCTACACCTAGCGCAACCGGGTCTTACGGCAGGCTGGCTGGCTGGCTGGCAGACGAAATACAGGTGAATTTCAAAATTTTCAAAGTTGGCTGTAGGTCGAAATATTCGACTTGTCGCTTCGTTTAACCAAAGTACAGCATCATTACAGCCTTACCAATGCATTCCAGTCGGTTTTTTCGGGTAAAGCCTATTGGAAGGTTGTTTTCTGAAGTGCAAAAAATCGGGAAACCATACAATTTCTTACCAATCCCTACTATTAAGTACTACCGTACTTAATGATGAAGTAGGCATAAAATCATGCATGGACACAAACACATACTACAGAGAAGACAGGTGCTAGTTGACAGACAGTTACGTGAAAACCAAGCATAATAGGTAAAAAAATCATCATAGGCTGGTCCCTAGTGACATCTTGCGTACATATCACTAAAATACGTACGGTAGGCTGCAGAAAAAAGTTAACGTTTCGTGATTGTAATTACGTGCGTATTACGTCCCGTACCAGGTAATTACTTGCGTAATTATGCAATGTGTTGAATTCGTTATTACGGGAGTTGCTACGTGTGATTTTTTCACGTTACAGGAGCCGTGACAGCGTAGTAGCGTACTATGGCGTTGAGGGCAGAAACGAGGGCTGTAAGCCAGACAATCAAAGACAAAGGTATGTAGTTGTGTTCCGTGTTAATCGCTAACTATTTTTCTTTCCACAGAAATATATTTCCTAGTACACTGGGGGAGTAAGAGGGTGTAAGCATGCACCCTTCTGTCGAACTGGAAGAAGGCGATGGAAGGGACGTAGGATACGCGTGTGTAGTGCAGTTTCAGTACAGCGACTATAAACATACACAACACTATTTAGTTAACAACTCCAAGCTTAAACCATACATTTATAAACCTATGTTTAGACACACCATATACCTCTAAAAGTCCAACCCATGCAGTTCGAGTCGACATCTCAAAACGGTTGCAATAGATAAAAGCCATTCTCCGTTAATATCTTATGGAGCTGGTAAGCTGTAGTTTCGTCATCGTCCTGCATCTGGACTTCTACGAATCGCTTAACCTCCGCTGCTATTTTCGTAGGACGATCCGAACCTTCTTTGCGAGCAAGGCAATTCGTCTCACGGAAATGGCGAATAAATTTCCACACCGATACTCTGCTAATGTGTATACCTTCCCCCTCAAGAAGCTTCTTGAGACGTGTAGACGACTTGGTTCCATCAAAGTAATACACTAAAATTCTCTGCTTAGCGTACTGCGACAATACCATTATGCAGTCAACACCGGTCAACACAAAAATTTAATCAACTTAATGGTTCTATTAAATTAATGCGCAGCAAACGTGTACATTGATGTTTCCGTAGTCTTAGCACCATCGCAAGCCAGCTGTCTAAGCCTAAGGTATATTAATTATATGTACTTTACCTTCCATAATTTGCATTATATCATCTGATGAGTAGCTACCATTAGTGTTCGGCATGCATGGCGCTCGCCGGATGCATGCATGCTAATTCAGTGACTTTACCACTCGCCTCACCACATAAAATTCATAATAATAATGTTGGCTAACTAGATGGCTATATAGCTAACTATAGTAACTGATTATTTCTGCCGTTGCCTGAGCTAACGGTTCGTCGCCGGTGGGGCTCCGTCACTCTCAGCTGCGACCGGTCTTCTTCTAAACAATCCTGAAACATATAACAGCGCACATTATACGTAATTACGTAGCTAAGTACAATGGTAGATAGTAGCCATACACTTGGCCGCTAACAGTGACGTAATTACGGTACCTCCGTAATCACTGATGTCCTGTAGAACGTAATTACGACGTACTATCGTGATTACAAATCGTAACTACAATCACGAAACGTTAACTTTTTTTTGCAGCCTACCGTATGTATCTTAAATTGTTCCAGAGGGATGTGATTGTTACCACTGACTGGTGCTAGCATATTAAAAACATGACTAGCATCCCATTTTGGGAAGTAATGATCAACATTCTATAAAAATAAGGTCCATTGGTAACTGAGCAGATGTTCCTATGATGGATTAGGAAGTAACGTGTGTTCAATGTCAACAATTAATATACAGTACCGCTCACTTTAAACTTGACACACGCGTGCATGCACACGTTTAACGCATGTAAAAGTGAATAATATGGCGTGTATCGTCGGTGCTGCACGCGAATTTGGCATGCACACAAATGCACGACACAAATATGCCCGCTACGTGCACACGTTTTGCCATCTAACACGCGTGGCACTCTAGACGTGCACTAAACTAATATGCCTGCTACGTGCGCACGTTTTGCCATCTAACGCGCGTGGCACTCTAGACGTGTACCAAGCTAATATGCTCGTTACGTGCGCACGTTTTATTATTACACATGCACGTACAGTATATTGGCATAGGAAATGCAGCTGGTTCACGTCACAATACTACAAATCCTACAGTACAACGGCACCCGACAGCATTATCAGACAACTGACCAGTCAGCTGATTGAGCCCACTGATCACATGCCTTTGCCGTATATTAAAACCACACTTACCGGAAATTCATTTCTTAAAAATGGCGAGGATGAGTCTAGAGACGAGGAAGTGGGTGCTAACCTTGGATATGCCATAATCTTAACAGCAACGCAGCAGTGCAGGATAGATGTGCAACACGACTGAATGGCGACTCAAAGTATTAGAATACACGTGTACACTTGTGTAAATCCGTAACTCGCCGTAAATTTTTGTTATTTACTCAAAATTTAAAATACTATAATTTTCCATAATGTAGTGACTATGGTGTGAACTACTCGTGTATGGCAAGGACAATAATGGAACACGCGAAATCTACTACTGTGTACAACGTATGGTAAGTCTTGAGAGTCATACACGTGTCTAAATGCACGAGTGCAGTTCGTGCAAACAGTTAATGCATGAGTGTTTTTTTCGTGCACTGAACTTTGCACTCGTGCATAATATGCACGCGTGCAGTTCAAGCTACACATGCCAACAAAATGAATGTCTCGTGCATGCACGCGTGCAGTTCAAGCTACACACGCCAACAAAACGAACGTCTCGTGCATGCACGCGTGCAATTTCCAATGGTAATACGTCATAGGTCCGCGGAAAATGTTGCGGGCATTTTTGAAAACGTGTCGAGCCGTGCAGTTGCTGCACGCGTGTGTCGACAAGTTTAAAGTGAGCGGTACTGTATGTAGGGCCTACACTATACGTACATACATAGTAATGTCTACAACTACGTAACAATGATCTGCAGCTCGATCGCCTTACGTTTCTGGAAGGTTAGATGACTTCCAGGAGCTATATATATAGAATTAACACAGTGGCAGATTTAGGGGGGTTAAGGGGGCTGTAGACACCTTAAGGATGGATGTGTTGTCATAAAAACACCTGCACCCACCACACCCCCTGCTACTACTTTGGTTACCTTCTACTCACAAACCTTCAAGATTCTAGATGTGTTAAATTAAAAATTAAATACACTCTAAATACAGTAGATCTGATATTTCTGTATACGTATTTCTGAGTCTGTGCCCCCAGACCCTCTATTCAGACACCTGCTACTGTGCTTACCCTCCTACTCAGGGATCCCTTGTTTATTACGGTGTCTAATATAATTATTACTAATAAAATATTACTTAACCTTTAATTTCTCTTTCTATTTCCTCAGCATTGTTTATAAGTTCCAGATCCGGTGATCTTAATGCCTGTAAAAGACCACCCCATGTGGCCGATGGGGTAATCTCTAACCAGTAACGTATCATCTCTAAGCAACATCTTCGGCAGTTTTGATAATCATTATGAATTTCTTCAAGTTTTGGTGAATCACACAATAATGCAATGCCTAACTCATTCCATTTAGCAGCAACTTTTGGGACTACAATAGCTTGTAAATCTTTTAATGTAGGCTTTGACATACCTACGTATGAAATATATACACAAATTAGTTTGACACAATTACAGATATAACTTTACACTTGCAATCAGTATACTCTAGAGTACGAGTTTTTTACTTGAGTATGCTCAGTATACTCTATTTCACTCTCAAGCTAATATGGAGATGGCAATACCTTGATTCATTAATTTGTACCCATTAATTTGTACCCATTAATTTGTACCCATTAATTTGTACCCATTAATTTGTACCCATTAATTTGTACCCATTAATTTGTACCCATTAATTTGTACCCATTAATTTGTACCCATTAATTTGTACCCATTAATTTGTACCCATTAATTTGTCACGAGTATTACTTGTAGTGAGACTTAGATTAGAGATGACAAGTGCCAGCACAAAAGGTCTTTTACTGGAAGCAACAAATACCTTGTGCAAAAAGGCTCTGGCCATGCGAGTTTAGAAAAGTGTGTAGTATTGCATAGCCACGCAAGTTGTTTTGCTTACAAGCACTTAAGCTATAATCTCAAATGGTGAGCTGCTTAGTTCTATGGCTACGCGAGACTATGTAAAGTGAAATTAATTACAATTTTATAGCTGCCATGCTGTGCCAGGTAATTGGACAACACTCCTCACTTCTAAATGTATCAAATTCAAGAGCAAGCCTGGGAGCATTACTTTTCACAAGTAAGGATTACACATGCTTTAGACGAGTGCCAGTAAATCGCTTATGAGTCTTCTACATAAATATATACGCATTACCTTTAATTTAGATATGTATCACAACCACAGTTACATAATACGTATACGTACTGTTCGTAGGTACACTAATCAAGCATGAAGTTGTAAACACATGAATGAATGTTTAGTAACAGTGTAAACATATGCAGGGATTTTTCTAGAAAATAAGTTCAGGAGGGGCAAATTGAGATTTTCAAACATAGAGGGGAGGAGAACTTTGAGTCAAGTTGTTGACTAAATGCAAGTGTGTAAATTTAAACTAAATATTTTATCATTGAGGAAAATAACTCAGGGGAGCAAAGCCATTTTCAGGAGGGGAAAAATGCCCCTTTTGCCCCCCCTAGAAAAATCCCTGATTTGTACAATGCAGTTAAAAGGGAAACATATACGGTACAGCTCAATTTAAACTTGACATTTGCACGCGTGTCCTACGCGAGTCGCTCGACAGATTTGTCGGGCAACTTGCGAGTGTCACGCGAACGCACACTCTAGAGCTCAAAATTCGATCCTCCACACGAGTGATGCACTCGTAAAGCGCGCTCGTGAGTAGTATTTACTCGCGAGCTATGGTACAGATTTAATGCAACATCGCACTCGCGAGTGGCAACGCTCGCGTGTGCGAGTACAAACACTCACGAGTGCTACTAATAACATTCATGAGTATAGCAAGTACGTACAAGGCAAAACTATTCCGATATATGCTGCGCCCACTTTATAAACTGTAGTACTTCGTCTTGCTACTTCAATACAAGCTTCATTCACTCGATATTCGATAGGTGCCACGCCCACTTTATAAACTGTCGTACTTCGTGTTGCTACTTCAATACAAGTTTCATGCGGTCGTTATTCAGATGGTGCCACGCCCACTTTTAAGATGAAATCGTTTTATTTTACAATTACTTTATACTAAAGCACTTTGCTTTACTACTGGAATAAATTGAAGCTATTATACGGCTTATAAACTGATTCGTATGCACTACTTCACTTGCGAGTAGTTTCACTCGCACTCGCGAGTGATTTCGCTTGCACTCGCGGGTGATTGCACTCGCATAGCAGCTGTATTGTTCTAGTGCGTTCGCGTGTAACATAAAATGACTCGCGAACATCTCGCGAGTTTCTCGCTAAAATCCACGAGTAACACGCGTGTGTGGTACACGCTAGTGTCAAGTTAAAACTGAGCTGTACCGTACACCTGTACACAGCTACGTATTTATGTACGTATATACATATGTACATACGGTACAGCTCAGTTTAAACTTTACACACGCATGCATGCACACGCGTGTGCTTGCACATTTAATGCGTGTAAAACTTCAAAAACTGGCGTGTGCACGCACTGTTGCACGCAATTTTGGCGTGCGCACATGGGCCAGTGAACATATGCGACGCATGAGAAATGCACATCATGAGCTCGCACTTGGTTTGCCACACTACACGTGTGGTGTAACTACAGGTACAGTAGCTGTAGGCAATGAAATGCAACTGTTTTGCAGCTGATCGACTTCTTTATCTGTTGTAATGAGTATCGCTCGAAGGTCCTAATGAAGGGGCGTGTTCATACCAAATATGCTAGGATATCTTTGTATCATGAGTGGACAAGATCGAGTATTGTACAGCGCAAAACTATCTGCAACTTTGAAAAGTAACTAAACTGTATATATAGCGATAGCTACTAATGTGTTCACGTTGTCAGTTAGCTATATACAACACATTTAGGATATCGGCATTAATTTGTCAGATTGGAATTTTTTATCCGAGAATTACCGATGATAATCGGTAAAAGACACACCCCCAAATATAATCTATAGGCTTAAGCTTTACAGTAAGAAATTGTTTAGCGGCGTTTTTGCATCTTGTGTCTCGATGGAAATCACGCCTTAGGTCAAGTACATGTTCATAGAGTTTATACCGTTATGCTCGGCTTACAATTCATATGCACGCCAAGGTGCACGCAAACCAGATTTGGCGTGTACGTACCTGACATGCACGTGTGCTTCTGCCACACGTCTAGTGCGTACACGAGTGCTCTGCACGAGAGTTTCTACGTCATCGATCTTGCGAGCGCACGCATGCCTGCACGCGTGCGAAATGAAAAACGTGTCGTGTCGAGTACATGCCACACGCGTGCCTTGTCAAGTTTAAACTGAGCTGTACCGTACTACATAATTATTCTACCTATCAATTACAAAAAGTTTATGTACGTAGAATTAGCTCACTTTTGATAGTGATCGTTAATTCTTTTACATTTTCAAGCTCACTTTCCTTCATAATTTTAAGAAGTTTATTGAAGCTTAAAACATGGTTATTGCATAGATCAGGTTTTATCACATTATCAAGGAAGTAAGATGCTCTTTCTACAGATGTCTTTGATACCATCTTCGTGCTTATATCTTCAGAGAGTAAACCATGTTTCTTTAACTCTGTTATAAATGTTTCATTTTCCATTGGCAATGAGTGGACTAAATTTTGATAGCAGTGGTGAAATAACTCCATACCAGACATTGGATTAGATACACGTACAACTATAATAAGATTAAGACATAATATAATAAGCAACTTTAAACAAAACATAATCTAAGGTGTACTGTATCATTAAGTACGGTAGTACTTAATAGTAGGGATTGGTAAGAAATTGTATGGTTTCCCGATTTTTCGCACTTCATAAAACAACCTTCCAATAGGCTTTACCCGAAAAAGCCGACTGGAATGCATTGGTAAGGCTATAATGATGCTGTACCTTGGTTAAACGAAGCGACAAGTCGAATATTTCGACCTACAGCCAACTTTGAAAATTTAGAAATTCACCTGTATTTCGTCTGCCAGCCTGCCTGCCTGCCAGCCAGCCAGCCTGCCTGCCGTAAGACCCGGTTGCGCTAGGTGTAGGGCTCCAGAACTTTCACACAATAAAGGTAATGGCGGCGGATTTACGAAAATGTTGTTCCGAAGACGATTTACCCACTGCGCCATGGCGATTCCTTTTATCCATCATTCCCTTCCTTGTTCTTCTATATTCCTTTAACAAGGTGTGAATCTCACCTTCGAAGGTGACGATAGCCTGTTACGGCTTCTGCTTATTACGTCACGCAAAAAACCTGGCTTACACATGATATAATTAGTTACAGCATAGATATTATACGGTTACGCGTATAATAACATTTGTGCGCCTGCTGAAAGATTATTATGAATGCTTAGCATGTATAAAAAGCAAACAAACTAGATTGATAAAAAAATTCAAAATTCAAAAAGGTAAGTAGGGATTGAATTCAATAGTGCTACAAAAAGTAAGGAAACAAGGAATAAGATTTTGGGACGAGAGAACATTCTGGCATGAGATAATTTATAAAAGTTTAATCCCTACTTTTGGCTCACTTCAGTAGGTTTGCCAAAAGTAAGGATTAAACTTTTATAAATTATCTCATGCCAGAATGTTCTCTCGTCCCAAAATCTTATTCCTTGTTTCCTTACTTTTTGTAGCACTATTGAATTCAATCCCTACTTACCTTTTTGAATTTTGAATTTTTTTGTATGCAGCGTTCAGACATAAATCTTACTGATTTTGTAATACAGTAGCACATCATTAAGTACGGTAGTGCTTAATAGTAGGGATTGATAAGGAAACTACGGCTTCCCAAAAATCGCACCCATAAAAACAAGGAAACGTTATTTCAGTCCGATTGAACTTTTGTTGTTCCAATGTAGATTCTTTCACTGCACCATGGTGTTTCAACTGTTTACCTTCATCTCCTTCCTTCCGCACCAAATAAAAAGGTGTGAACACCATATATGGCTTCTTACTGAAAATGTCACATGAAATAATAGACCTGTTCCATGTGATATATATTAGTCTGAACATAGATATGGTCTGAAGCATGAGGTGATACATGTGCGAGGAGCACTCGGATAAATAAGTAAAACGTACAGTAGTTACATACATACATTGTTATATTATAATTAATGTTTTATTCGTGTTTGTAGTACTGGTGAAAAACTATATGGAGGCATTTGTAGTACTGGTGAAAAACTATCTAAAATAGCAGGAAATCCAACTAGCTATACAATGAAGAGTTTGTTCACTGAAAGACTATAAATAATTACAGATTTGTGGCAAATTCCATGCATGCAGCTCCTTGCCCTCTCAAGATACATAGCACGAGTTAAATAATTAAAACTAGTATTTCTAATTACTTATAATTGTGTGTGGAAGTCAAATCCGGTCACATATATGCTTATGTATATATACCTGTCGTGCTTTGAAATAATTATGACATCTATCATAATAAAAGCATTGGTAAATGGTTCAAACCTATACATTACAGTGCGCAAAATAACAGCCTGACAAAGTACATTTTCCAGAATAATATACTATTTGTCACAACATTCTAAACCATAAAAGTTGTGCAGGCAACTATAGCAAACTAGAACCACAGAGAGTGTAAAACGTTGTGCTGGCAAATCTGCATGTTTTCATGCAAATTTTATCACACTCTGACAGTGTGTCAAAACTTGTTTCGCACACTGACAATATTAAAATTTGATGTATTTTACATGTAGCTGCCAGTACAAGAAGCCATGGTGATGTTGTAACACTTAAAATAAAAATACTGGTATCATGCTAATAATTATGACAATGGCAACAGATAATAAGGCTAAAACCACATGAGGCTTGGCAAAATATTGCAAAACTGTGTAAGCTAAATCATAAAGAATAAAGTTTAAACACTGCCTGTTGGTAGGCTATAAGGCACTATTCGGTGAAGTCATGTCTTTCATCACCTGCCTGTATTTGCTATCTGCATTTATACCATCACATTTGGCTACCAGCAAAAGTCCCTCCTTTATTAGCCAGGCTAACCACATTGTGATAAACATTTCCTGTTTATAAGGGCTGTTACTATTCACTGGACTGGACTACTGGACTGGAATACTGGACTGAAATTATTTCCTTTTTTGGACAAGATTCTGTGGTTTTTCAAATATTTGATACCTGGAGACCTCAACTATTTTTTTAGAATTTCTGTGATCTTACAATGTCAACAATACAATGACTTCATGACATGTTTGACTTGCTTTTAGCAATGCATTAGCAAACAAGCTTATATGATAACAATTTTGGGACCAAATCTAGTATTATTGACTAATTAATGATGTCATATATGGAGTCCGATAATTAGAGAGATTACTGTATAGCCAGTGTATGTGTGTAGTACAATTAATATTGTTAGTGAGTAGTACGTAATAATTAATACCTACGCTAATATATATGTTAAAACTTTGATGGTAATTCTGCAACTATATCATGGTATAAGTCCCCGTGAAACTGACATGTGCATTAGCCATTTTCAGTCAGCCGAGCAAAGTCTATTTTAAGTATTTTACAATGGGGCAAGTCTATATCAATAGCCAACCAGTTGTTTTCAAGTGTAGCTATATGTATTAGCTACTATCATGAAGTTATTATATTGTTGTAGACTGTAAGATTGCAGAAATTCTATGATTGTTTAAAAAGAACTGAGATCTCCCCCAGATGTAAGAAACCATATAGACAACTTGTCTAAAAAAGGAAAAAACTCCAGTCCAGTATTCCAGTCCAGTAGTCCAGTCCAGTGAATAGTGACAGCCTGTTTATAAGAACTACATCAATAGCACTGATCAAACAGTTGAATGCAGAAAAAATCCCAAACCAGATGTCACTGCAACACTTTCTATACATTATATGTATTCTAGGCAAGTGTCAAGGTAGGTAGGTAGGTAGGTACATACGTAGCTGGAATACAGGATTTCCTATTTGTCGATCAATGCACTTACCAACTTCGATTCTAAGTACAATTGGCTGATCCAGGGTGTCTTTGGGGCCTTGAGACCCTCTTTTGAAATATATCAGTGAAGCCAAAAGAATGATCGATAAAAATGCTAAAAATGCTTGAATTAAGTAAGCATCATTTCAGTAATTTATAAGTAAAACCTACATCTTTCAAAGGGTTGTACCCACCACACCCCTCTTCCATATTTCTTGTAATTACTTAAATATGCTCTAAATCTTGCATTAGGCATGTTATAATAAACCACCGGCTTCTGGGGGCTGCGCCCTCCAGACCCCCTACTTCAGAAATCCACCTCTATATTCTGACCCTGTCTCTCTGGATGCGCCCCTGGCTATTCACATCATAGTCTCACGCCAGACCCTACATATACACATCAGATATAGCCACGTACCAGTTCCTGGCTAAATCCTTAAAACAAGCCCCAGCGCTTCATTTGGTTATTAAAAATACAAGTAAATGTGGCAAGGCTATACTGAATACAACTACCAACTTACTTGACGTTTCTCTCCCTCGCTCTCCCTCGAGCTCTCCCTAGTCTCCAATCGTAAGTGTTAATCAATGTAGTGTATATTATTAGTCTGCTACGTAACTTTAAAAAGTTCCTGTTTTAGTCTCTCACCGAGGGGTCAACAACAACCTATAAACGAATCTCGCTTCAACTCTTTATTTAATAATGAGGTTTATCCGGAATTACGTCACAAAGCAAAAATGGCGTCGCTAGTTGGGGGACTTTAATATTTTCCAGTATTGGCGCCTATGGAGGTGGTGAATAATTTTTTGTCTTCCGCAGTCCAAGAAGAAATGACATGCATTAGACAAGCCATAGGACACGCGAATGGATAAACGCTCTTATTTTCTCGCTAAGCTTGTCCAGCATAATTAATCACTTACCTGATTCTTATATTGTACCCCATCTTCTTCTTGAACTGCGGAAGACGAAAATTTATTCACCACCTCCATAGGCGCCAACACGAAAATATTTAAGTCCCCCAACTAGCGACGCCATTTTTTGTGTGACGTAATTGCGGATAAACCTCATTGAAGTTTATCCCGCATACCAATGGTAAATTTCCGTATATTACACAACACGTGATCGTAAATCTCTAATCTCGTAGCTAGCTAATTTTTGTAATTTCATGCATAAAAGGTTATGTTATAGGTAGCTAGCTAGCTATATATTTGCTGAATGTATTGAGGCAAATAATTGTCACATTCTGGGTTTCTGCATAATTATTTAGCTATGTAATGTAATTAAGTAATTAGCTATTACTTTTCAGCATAATATGTGACCCGGCATGAGAAAACCAGGCTTATATGTACACAAAATACACCTAGATATTCATATTATGGTACGTAGCTATCTCCTGAGATTATAGAAATCTATAAGCAGCATGAGATTCCCTATGAAAAGCTGCATAGGTATTAGCTAAATGGTGAAACTTTTATTACAGTGCAGTCTTATGATAGCTAAGTTATTCAAGTTTGAATCCAAAAATTTGGTCAAGTTTTATGTGTACATAAGCCCTATTTTCTCAATGCAGGGGTCACATATAGCTATTATGTATATGTACAACATAATATTATATAAATATATGTATGTATCATTAAGTACGGTAGTACTTAATAACAATCTTGTTCGGTTATGCGAAGACATGCTTCCCGTATATGACTAACTGAAAATTCTCATTATAATGCGTATTGCATAATGCGTAAATCACAATACCCTGGCCTGCACGTGAAACTATGCGAACTTCAAACTTGCTATCACAGTAGTCAGCTGTGACAATGAGTGAGAAATCCTACCCCTGTACCGTGACAGGGTGTTGTAAGGATCACTCTCTTTTACAGAACTTAAAGCAGCATCTTAAAACCTCTCATGGCCAAGATGACGTTGTGAAAGCAGGACGTTTTTCATGTACGGAGTCGTCGGGGTGTAGTCAGAGCTTCTATATACCATGCCACCACATTAGCACAACACTGTGACAACCAACATGGCAAAGCAAGTAGGTAGATCAAACTTTACATAACTCGTGACCGTCGTTACATAGCTATAGTGGAATTATTAATTATCAAAATTATAATAACATTTCAGAAATACAAATTAAAGTATTTCTAAGTTGGCTAACATTTACATCTTGAAAAGAATTAAGAAGAGGAGCGAAGTACATATTCTTTCTTCACTCAGCCAAAGGGAACAATAGAGTCTATCACAACAAGTGAAGTACACATGTAGCTAGTCACTGTACATGTATAACTATTGATTGATTGCTTCCCATAGATGCTGACTCCCCCACACGTGCGGTAATGTAGGGACGGTAACAAAAGAGGTCACATAAAACTGGCAAAACAAGAATGGGCAAGCACTCTTGAAAAATGGATAATTTTTGTACTGCCAGAATGATAGCAATGCCACAGGGAGAGTAGAAGTTAAGTACATCAGTTCAGTCCCATACAAACCATGAGTTAGGGGTCAGTGAATACAGAAACCTTCCATTGCCTAATTCTATAAAAGAAGAGATCCAACAACAATTTTCTGCAGGTGTCACAATCGAACGTATAATGGAGAGTAAGTATTCAACATATCAGATAGCTAAATGGCTATATAAATACTATGTTTAGATATTAGGAGAACACTTGGCAAAAGGTTAGAACGTAATTCATTTTTAGCCGAAGCCAGCATGCAGGCAACAATTTATTAGCTACACGACATGTACAAGACTGCAGGTTTGCTTTCTGATAAAACTGCCACATTATTTTACATACTGTAGAAATGTCTGTCAGAAGGTCTGTAGTTTAACCAACCACAGGCACATGAATGATGCAACTTCTGTAAATCGAATAGTTGAAGAACTAAAACTAGAAACACCATCTCCATATGTATGATGTCTGCAATGGATATAGAGGACACCTGAATGTAGAATTAACCATGCTAAAAATTGTACTGATTATATATTCTAGCTATTCAGAATTAATTTTTATTTAAGATACACAGCATAAATCATGTTGTAGCTAAATGTCTGTATTATTATGGCCACTTTTACAAAGCACTGTGAGTTCGTAAATAAGTTTCTAGCTAGCTACGTAGCTACCTAACACTTAGCACCAATGTATTTCTCACATCAGCAAATATTATTTTAGTTGTGGTTTCAAGTTGTAGCTTTGAAAGCCCATGTGCTATTGACAAGAAATGATATTGATGGGATATCGTACTGATTCAGAATGTATTCATAGTGTTTTATGCTATGATTGCTTCAATGGATTATTGCACTATAACTAGCAATAATCCATTGAAGCTATCACAGCATAAAACACTATGAATACATTCTGAATCAGTACGGTATCCCATCAATATCATTTCTTGTCAATAGCACATGGGCTTTCAAAGCTACACACTTAATAATATGTAGCAATGATACGTAAATACAATGATATACATTGAATATACATGTTCTTCTGGCAAGTCATAAATTATTACAGAATTACAAAATTAATAAATATACGTAGATGACTATTGTTCAAGATACGTACATAAACCAATCTTATTAATAGTTGAAAGATTCTGGTATAGCTATATATATAATTCCACTTAATCATATATGATTAAGAATTGTTGGTAAAGCTACAGGCATGTATAATTATCTCAAAATCTTGTTCCTTGTTTCCTACATTGCAAAAACTGATTCCTATTCATAGGCTCTGCATGTCAGTGTTGGTGTGAAAAGTGCAGTTACCATTTGCGACTGGCCCAGGGCCTGGAAAAATCAACCATCTAATTACGTAGATATTCTTTAGTAGTATTTTCATTCCGTAAGCTATAAAATTCCTCCATTAATTTTTGCATTTGTAGCCTTAATTTGTTACTATAAATAGTGCATAAGTCATGATAAGACATATTCCAAAAAACTAGGCAATTTGTGTGATTATGGTTGGTTCACGTTCACCTTGGTTGAAATGAAGCCATTTAAGATCATGGTGTTTTCCACATATGTTTTCTACGGCAGGGCTTTAATTATGCGTAATATCATTATGCGCGCACATAGGATCACGTAAGCAAAAATGGCGTCTTCACTAAGACTCGTGCTACACTGTGTTAAAGAAAGAAAAGCGCTTCTGAAGCGGTAACATAGGTATGTTTTAATGGTATCTTGGAGCAAACAATTCATCATTAGCGACGAAATATACGGCACTTATTATTACTGATGAAACATTGGCGTGTCTACAAATACGTCACGAACGTGTGTCAGCTCAGTAACTTCAAAGGATTGTACTTAAATGGCTTCTACATAGGAAATGTATGGGAAAACTTAACTTGTGAGTTTCTACCGGAAGTTATTAAAGAAATAGCGATCGCCAGGTGAACTGACGAGAACCAACTAATTTTTGAGGTCACATTACATAGCTATGTAGCTAGCACAAAGAAATCTTAGCTGATAACGGACAAGCTGTAGGATCAAATTCAGTTTCTCTAAAAAGCATTACTGAGCTATCTCCATTTCATAGCTAGCTACTGACAACTGTAAAATTAATATGTTGTGCTTTCCTGTAATGACAAAGAAAGGCGCTTCACACCCTCAGGCCTCAACCTGAAAGTAAGGGAAACTTTAAATTGCTCATGTGTTGACTCCTATGTACAATTATACATGTGCATGTAGCTATTCCACTAAATAAATATAACAAATTCGTTTTCCTAGAATAGTTTATGTACATATGTTCATCAGAACAATCAATAGACATGCACAGATTAAATTACAGATTGGATTTAATCTTTGTGGATCTATGGCTAATCAGCTAGTTAACGTAGCTAGCTGATTAGTTTGCTTACCAAAACAAGCAATAGATCCACACAGATTAAATTCAATCTGTAATTTAATCTGTGCATGTCTATTGATTGTTCTGATGAACATACGTACGTACATAAACTATTCTAGGAACAGGATACTTAATATAACTACTCATTTTACGTGTAGCCAAACAATAGCTATACGTAGTTACATTTAAATCCATTCTTTACACTAGCAGGGGCGGATCCAGGGGGTCTTTGGGGTCTCGAGACCCTCCTCCAGAAATAATTATATCAAAGAAGCCAAAAGAATGATGTATTGGTATAAAAACACACTACAATGTATTATTTCTTGAACTGAATAAGTGTCATTTCGTAATAAAACAACCAAGGGGTTGTACCCACCACGCCCCTACTCTATATTTGGTTAAATAGTTCCTTGTATTTACTTAGATATGCTCTAAATCTTATAATAAGCATGATTTTGGTTTTATAATAACAAAAACCCCTATAGCTTTTTATAGTCCTAACCTAAACCCTATAATTTTAGTGACTACTTTATTAGATAGTGTTAACCTATTATTATGATTGAGTTGTTTGTAACAGGCTAACAGCTAGCTTATAGGTTTTTAAATCAAGACACACGGTCGTGTGTCAGCGGCCAAGAAATACGCGCGGACACACCAGTGTGTTATTTACGCGACCGGTCAAGTAGCCGATTTCAGCCTATCATAACTCAACAAATATGGCACCTATTTCTACTAAATCTACATATTTTAATGTCTTCATATACAGTACCTTACATACCAAATTTGAAAGAAATAGCCCCAGCAGTTCCTGAGATACGAGTCCCTAAAACTCGTCGGATTTTCTTCGTATTTTTCTTCTTCTTCTTAGCACCAAACAATAAAAGCGTACGGAAACTATGTTCTTGTACACCAATTTCAACGAAATTTGGTGCACAAGTAGCGCTACCTAAACCCTACATCTCCACAAAATTTGGTACGATTTGCAGTAAAATTGAGGAAAATATGAGTGAATAGTCGATAAAAATTTTAACCAATTTGTTGACACGCCTACCGGAAAAACTGTTGGTGCTATCGTTTTGAAATTTTTATCAGGCACTAATCTAACATTAAAAGTTTACACATCTCTAACAACAACATACGGAAATTGAGTATATTGTTTGATTTAGTTAGTGCATTTACGTAAAATTACCAAATTGTTAGCTAGCTACATACGTACTAATAATATGTGCAAGGATGATCATAATTGTAAAGAAGCAATTTTGGAAATCTTTGTTTTTCAATTTATTTATGGTTTAAGTCTGTTGTGTATGTAGCTAGCTAGCTCCCTGAAAAACCCCAGGGAGGTATGTGGAAGGTTATGGCACTTGTTTTACTCCATGTCAATCATAAATGTTGACAGTTTGCTTACTCCATAGTTCAATCACAATGTTATTGCAGTCTCTTACATTACCATATAGCACTTTTTCTCATGACAACGTTGTTAATTTGTGTCATATTGTAACAAACAATACTGAAACTTGATCTCACAGGATGTGGTATCACTAAGAAAGAACTGGATGTTATAGGTGAATTGTTACTTGTAAACACAACCCTGCAATATTTGGCTATGACTAAAAACCAGTTCTCTGCATTAGATCTCATAGCATTTGTAAGATCATTACAGAACAAATTACAAGAGTTTCGTGTAGATGCTAAGGCAAGCATCATCAGAAATTTTGTCAAAATGTAATTGAACAAAAATCGTTTTATGAATAGCTAACAATTTTTTGTTAATTATAACTGAGGGTTTTAATGAACTTCTAATTCTTTGGTTATAAAGTAGCAGCAAATCATGTATACATATGTATGTATGTATGTACCTAAGCATATTTATCTAGCTAGCTATTGATAGCTACATAGCTATAAGCCCTTGTATGTAGATTTCTATAGATGTTAGTAAGGTATAGCTATGAATGTTTTTGAACAAGCAAAACAAAAGAAATAAAATACGTAGCTAGATAAAATTAAATGTAAAAGAAAGTCTATTTTTTATTTTATCTATTTTTATTTCTTATGAAATTTACCTATTCCCAAAATTTAGCTAGCTCATAAACATTCATAGCTACGCCTTTAAGTTACATTTATAGAGATTTATATCAACAACCATACTACGTAGCTACGTACGTATCTTACTTATAAAGCATATCATAAACCTTAAAATAATATGTAAGCCTGCATAATAGATAATCAAGGATATGTGAAATTTTGATTGTACATTTATTATATTCTAATTAAACTCCATGCCTATATATGATCATTTTATTTTAATTAACCAAAATAAACTAAGCTATGTATGCGTAGTCGATGTCCTAGTGCATTTGAATTATAATTTGCATATGCTTATTCTGTTCCTACTGTATTATGCTAACATTTTGTTCTTTGCTTTTTATTATTATCAATTTCTATAGGAATGCATCTATGTATTTATAATAGACGCATGCATCCCTATAGAAATGGAACTAGCTAAGTACATATACGTACATATATGTATAGTAGCTATATACGTAAGTTACATAAATGTGCATTATAGGTATAAAAAGCAAAGTATATAGTTATTATGCATGTAGTTAGCTATAATTATAGCTACAGAGTAATATGCTGCCCAAAAGTAGCTAGACAATTAGTCATGTCATCTAGTTTGCGTATTTCTTGTGCCAGTAAACATGCAGTGTATTACCATATCCAGCTCAGGATTAGTAAAATTGCTAGATAGCTAGCTACACTTAGTTTGCTAAGTATACATGGCTACATATAGGCCATATATACGTATGTAACTCTTCATCTGTTACAGTGACAGGTATATTAGGTGTGGGTTTAGCGAATAGCCCTGTGCCTGTTATATACCAAGATAATTTTGTAGCTACGTACTAGTAGGTAGTAAAATGAATTCTAGAATAATTAAATTTGTTAGAATAGTGCTTCATTCAATTATAACGCTCACTGAACTTGTACTGATAGTCCCATAGAACAGCCGTAATTATTTACTTGCATATAATTATTTTGTGTGCTAGCTGAACTTATTTATTATTTATTTATATGATTAATGTAGCTACAAACCTCAAGAATGAGTATGATGTACATGATTATACAATTATAATAGATTAGCCAATTTGATTATAATAAGGAGAAAGTATTAAGTTTGTTATCAACAGTTTCAGAATTCACAAGATCTGCTGGGACAGAATTCCATTTCTTAATCGTGGATGTAAAAAAGGAAAACATGTGTGCATTTATCCTGGCTGAGGGTACGTATGTCAAATGAGTGTGCATTGTTTCCTCGTGTGCTGTATAAGTGGATATAGCTGGAGATAGTGAACAATTTATGTGCACCAAGTTATTTACAATTTGTGACTGTCCGAGCAAAAACTAGCCTAGTTCACACTTCCAAATCTGCCACTTTAGTGGTTTATAAAATTTGTTTGGAAAGACATGAACAGCTCAAATTTACAGGGTTAGTAGATAAAACATCTCTTTATCATCACTGAAAATTTGAGCTCTGTATGACATTCCTGAAAGTTTTATGGGCAATTAACCTGATGCAATCGGAGGTGTGAACTAGGCTAGTTTTTACTTAGATAGTCACATTTTGTAAAACATAATTAGTTTGGTCTTATTAATTCTTCTGTCCTCTAAAGTTGACTAATTCAAGTCTACAAGCACTTGTGAAACACCAGCTACCTAGCTATATAGAATAACGTGAAAAGTTACATATTATTAAAAAATCTTGCAGCACGGCGCTGGACTACATAACTAATTCTAATTTATACTAATTGTAATGTTTTAACACTGCCTAATGAAGTAGTCAATAAAGCTGTTTACAATTGCTCTATTAGAGAGTGTTACATGCATATGGTTAAGGAGGTCACAAAACCACCTTTGGCTTTGAATTATGTAATATGTAGCTATTGTTTGATCAATTGATTTTGACATAATTCATAAGTCAACATCAAGTAAAAATCAACACAAAGTTGCTTTATATCACAACGGAGACCTTCAATCAATAAAAAATAACCTCATAACCTTCAGGGATACTTTTTGTACAATGATCCTCAATCTAGATCTGTCGACCAACTTTGCCAGGAATTCAAGCAGGCAGTCAACAGGGCAGTTATTGATCATGTTCCACACAAAGTGAATAGTTCACGTAATAGACTACCATGGTTAAATAAGCAAATAAAAAAGGACATGAAAGTACATAAACGTTTGTACAATAAAGTTAAAATAAGTAATTTACAACATGATTGGGATGCTTACTGTAGAATGAAAAATTCTATAAACACCAAACTGAAAGAGGCACATAATAACTACTACAGAAGATTATTCTTCAGTGGTAACCATCGACAATTTTGGAAATATAACAGAGCTAAACGTCAAGACAAGCATGATATTCCTACATTATTTATAGATGATCAACCAATTCATAGTGCAAAAGACAAGGCTAATGCTTTGAAAAGTTACTATAATTCATTCTTTACAGAAGAAAATTTGTCAACTATGGATAGTCATGCTGATGTACCTACGTAGCATGCCTGACATCCTTATTTCCCAATCTGGAATACACCAGTTACTTACAACACTTGATGAACACAAAGCTAGTGGACCAGACCGTATATCATCCTACATCTTAAAACACTGTGCAGATGAAATAACACTGATATTGTATGCAATTTTCAATCAATCTCTGTCAACATGTTCCCTGCCTAAAACCTAATATATGTCCTGCTATAAAAAGGGTAAATCGCAGTAATGTTACTAACTATCGACCTATATCATTAACCTCCATCTGTGCTAAGATCATGGAGCACATTATAATATCATTCAATTATGGACCACCTAAATCAAAGCAACATACTAATTGAAAATCAACATGGCTTCAGAACTAACCATTCATGTGTAACCCAACTTATCACATATCCTTTGCTTTAGACTATATATCAAAAACAAATAGACATCATCCTATTAGATCTCTCCAGTGCCACACGAACGGCTACTAACCAAACTATAATATTATAGAATTAATGATAGTACTTACAATTGGATCCAAACCTGGCTTACTTGTCACTCCCAGTGTGATGTGTTGGATAGTGAATCCTCAAGTACCGTCCCTGTTCTGTCTGGGGTACCACAAGGCACAGTATTCGGACCACTAAATTAAATGTTTCTATTATACATAAGTCAGTGACATTACCAAAGGCATTAACTCACCACTCCGTTTATTTGCAGATGACTGTCTGCTTTATAGAGTCATTTATAGTGTAGAGGACACTAATAGGCTTCAGGAAGGCTTGGATAGGTTGTCTGAATGGGCAAATACCTGGCAACTCAGGTTCAATGTTAGTAAATGTACTATTCTGTACGTTGCACAAGATCCCTGACACCACTTACCCATGATTACATACTTAACAATATAGCTATTATCTGATCAACATACTTACTTGGGAGTCATAATTCATAAATCACTGTCTTGGTCACCACACATTTCAAATATTGTCACCAAAGCATCCAGAACACTTAATTTTCTGAAACGTAACTTAAACAAATGTTCAAGTCAAGTTAAGGAATCTGCCTATCTGACGATGGTCAGACCACAATTAGAATATGCATCTGACATTTGGGACCCTCACCAAGTTGGAGATATTAGGGAACTAGAGAAAGTACAACGAAGACCAGCTCACTGGGTGTTGAATGATTATAGCAGATTTGGTTCAGTTACTTTAGTGTTAGATCAGTTGTCATGGCTAACTCTTCAAACTCGTCGCAAACTATCTAGATTACAAATATTGCACAAAGTATTCTTTCAACAATTACTGAACACTTAGCTACGGTCCCTTCGTACTACTTACCAACAACACGATCAACGAGACAGTACCATCCACTACACTATATCTTACCTTACTCATCTACTACAGCATACCAAAATAGTTACTTCTCAAGAACGATAAATGATTGGAACATGCTACCGATAGACCTCATCGAAGTTGTAGATACTGACAGCTTTAGAACTGAACTGCAATCTTTGTTGTAATTGCAAAACCTGAGCATACCAGCAGGGCTGACTGCTCAGCAAATAATAATGATAATAATTGAAGTGCATGCATGCGTACGCACAATAATTATAATGATGCTACAGACCTACAGTACTACAGAAAATAGTGATACATAGCTATACTATTATCAGTATTATATATAAAACACTGAAATGCACTATTTCATGGATAAAGCAATCTACGTAGCTACATACATATATAGGTACCTAGATGCTGCACCTACCACTGCTATGCTAGGAGAGCTGCACCTGTTAGCTATGCTTTATTTTAACCGATTATATAATTATATGCTACGTATGCTGTAGTCCGTATAATTTTATACTATAGTGCAAAAATTTTACGGTGGAAAATTTTGACGAATTTGGGGTCAGGAAAAATTTGACGAGTAAACTTGAAGAATCATATCAGCCTTACAAGTAACAGCTATTGAAAGAAAAAGTTGAATGGTAAAATTTGACGAATTGTATTACTAAAAATTGTCAATTAATATTTTCCTCCGTCAAAATTTTGCGCCCTTAGCCTGTACGGTAGATATACTTTTAAGAAAAGAATTTGGTGACTGTTCTAGATCTATTAGAGAATAACGATCTTTTGTTATTAATCTTAGCCCAATATTTCCTATTTCAATTGTGCTGGCATTATGCTCGATGCTATAATACGGCGGCTGGCATAATCGGTGTGGCGTCATCCCTATAATAATAACTAGCTACGTAATACACTATAGCTAGCTACGTACATTGATTAGCCAGTTAAAGAAAATCATTTAATTTGTTATATAGCTAATATATAACTATGCTTTAAATCTTATGATTTGGTATAAAACACCCAGTATACCTATAGTACAACTGAGAGAGAGCATATAGCTTCTGAAATAGACCACTCTAATTATTTAGACCGTATGAATTTATAAGAGACTAGAATGCACAGTGTACTTTAAAATTCAGCATTAATAAACTTACTGGGTGAGCCTAATAAAGATCAACATAAAGGAGATGTTCGTGAATTTCATCTGCCTGTCTGTCTTTCTGTCTGTTGGTTTGATTGTACATTTATGAATGATAATTTCATAGCCAATTGCAAGCATTGGGTTGTTAACTTTTTAATCTGTGACTACCTGGGTATAGCTAATGATTAACCTACGTATATATATATGAAATTATGAATAGGACAGATTCGAACTACGTACTTGACACTATAGAAGCTATATATATGTATAATTATATAGTCTATATAACCACATAGCTAGCTATGTACGTAGCTATAGTTTAAAGGATAACATTTATAGTACATCATGCTTTTAAAATTCCTGATTAATCTTTCTAGCAATTCTTTTATTATTCACCATTCTTCCCAAAATAATTCTTCATAAAAATCAGCCTTTCACCTTAAATCTATAATTTTAATGTAATTTAGCTACGTACTTCGAATTCACTATATAACTACATGTAACAGCTGGGTTCAGTTTGATGGAGGGAATTACATATACGTAATACATAATATAATAATAGTGCTATATACTTGCCAAGTTTTTTATGTGCCCACCTATACACATAATTATATAGATACGTATAAGTACAGTAGGTCCATCTTTATTTATATAATTACGTACACTTGCTTAAACTATGTATAGATACGTACATAGATACGTATGTATATACGTACTTAGGATATACATACAGTATGTATACTATGCATAGCCACGTTGTAGGATACACATATTAATATAAATTTAAATGACAAATGTTGATGATACTGTAACATTATGGTTGATTTTTGCAAATCTATAAAATTTCACTAGTAGCTACTTCCAAGTGAAAAGTGTGCTTTGTAACAAAAACTTTACCTATTATGCTGGCATTATGCTTGATGCTTTTGTCATCCTATTATGCTCAAAATTATGCTGGCATAATCGGCTCAAGTCTACTTCATTGACGAACAAACATTTGGTTTTATACATGTAACTGTATATGTATGTACGTACCTAATACCACAAATGTGGAAACCATCCTACTCTTAGAACCAATTGACTATAAAAGTGCTCAATTATAAGTGTAAGTACATCATTACAATATTAAAATATGTAGCTATACGTACAGTATGTATGTGCGTAATATACATGCATAAAAATGAGCATAACCTATAAAAATAATATACATTAGAGCACTATTACAGGAAATAATTTAGCTACAAGATACATACGTACGTATGTATAATTTACAATTAAGGTAACAAGCATCAACTCAGCTACGTATAATTATGACTGTGTATGTACATACGGTACTTAAATTCAGTTGTAAAAAAATTTAAAGGAACGAATTTGTTTTATAATATTATCGCTGAGTTGATTTCCATCCACTTTTAATGATTTTAATTGATAACACAACCTAATAAGAACTTCTGCAGCATCATCTGTGATCTGGTTATTACTAATATCAAAATCTTGCAATCTTACACAAGTGACTATGCTTTCTTCAATGCTGAAAATTGTTTCTGTGGTAAGACAATTATTTGCAAGATTGATACTTTGTAGGGTGGTATTACTGTCAAGGAATTGATTCATTGCTCCTGATGCTTCATTGTTGATTTGATTATTGGATAAATTGAGTGTTTCAATTCTGTTTTTGTTTACAGATAACAAGAGTTTTGCAGCAGATACTCCATCAAGGTGACAATTGCTAACCGTGAGGGATTTCAGTGTATAAAATAAATTATTAGCAAAAGCATTAGTAATATGGTCCATAGCTTTTAGATCAATTGTAATACCAGTTAAGTTTAACTTGTTTAAATTAGTGAATTTATTAAAGAATGAAGATGCATAAATAGTTATGTGTTGATCATCACCTGAACAATCCAAAGATAGTTGGTACACAGATGTGATGCTTTTTACTAGTTTAGACTTTTCACTGGAAACATTTTTCATTATATCTAGCAAAGAGAGCATTGAAGTTCCAAATCCATAATTACATTCCACGACATTAGACTTATTCCAATGAGACTCATGTTGTTGCAACATAAAATATTTCCTACTTACAAATACAAACAATTGCATTGATTTATGACTGAAGTTATTATTACCAAGCTCCATTATGTTAAGAGAATTCCAATGTAGCATTGCTATAACAATGGCAGTACGTAGTTGCCTCATCATCTATAAGATTATTACACAATTGAAATTCTTTGATATTTTTTGCTTTTTGTAGTTTGTTAACAAATTTGATAGCAATCTCTGAAGTAATGCCACAGTAGTTCAATACTACGGAGCATAAAATTTGGATATTATTACCAAATGCTACTACCAGATTATCAGCAATACTTTTGTACATTTTGATTCCGTTGATACTCAGTTTTGTTAGGTTAACAAATCTCTGGAAAAAGTCTGATGCATCAGATGAGAGTTCTAATTGTGTATCCGTTTCTAGCAGCTCATTTGAATGATATACCGGTTCTCCCTGTACATTTTGATGACAAATGCCTAGATACATTTTATCCGAATAATGTAAGTAAAACTGCCGTACTTCAAAAAGGTTTTCGACAAATGTTGAATCATTTCTAGGAACATCTTTTATGTACTCTAGTAAAGTTATAAATGAAGAAATATCATCCAGATTGCCACTAAAAGTCAACACGCTCCGGGATGATTTTAAAAAATTCATTATAAACTGGAATAAAATACGAAAATTATGACTGAAAGCATTATGATCTAAGGATATTTTACGAAGTGAGTTCCAATGAAGAATTGCAACCATTAGTGCTTTTGTAGCATTGTCATCAATGGAGTTACCATTAATCTCGAAGACTTGAATGTTTGCATGTTTCAAGACATCTAAAAATTTTATGATACATTTAGAGGTTAATTCGCAATTATTCATTTGTAGGGAGCAAATCTTAGCAAAGTCAAATAATTTGCAAAGTGTGTTAGTTACTTCTTCATTGATGATTACTCTGCTAAGATCTAAGTTTGTTAAATTAGTAAAATTCATGAAAAAAGTAGCTGCACCAACTGTTAGCTCCAAATCAGTATTAGGTGGTTTATCGGAATTTATACTATTATAGTAAAAACTCAGGTTAGTTATTTTTGAAACAGAATTTATAAACTGCAACACATTTTTACCAGTGTGGTTACTTGCATAATCAAACAAGGCTATTAAGGTCTTCATAACATAAAAATCTTTCCAATAATCACGTTGATTATCCTCTAATAATGTATGTAGTGGTGATTCTTTTTCAATCAATGCAAGCAATAGTGAAAGAATATGATAACCATATGGAAATTCGTTCTTGTCTAATTTAAAAGTTTCTAACACATCCCAATTAAGAATTGCTATGGCTAGTGCTTCAATAGCATTGTTACGTATATGATTGTTACAAAATTGAATTTCCTTGATGTTCTTAGCATTCTGTAAATTTTTTACAAATTTTACAAAAATTGCAGATGTCAAATTGCAGCCATTCATTAGAAGACGTTCTAAAGATTTCAAGTTGCTACCAAATGCTATAGCAAGCATGTCTGATGCTTGTTCATCGACAGTTATTCCACTGATATTTAGTGTTACTAAATTGTTAAATTGCTGAAAATATATAGATGCATTCACAGTTAATTCCAATTGTTTTTCAGATATAGCTTTTTGTTTGTTAAAGCAATCTAGATATAAGCATTCCACTTTAGAAATACAATCCAGAGATGTATCTTTTGCATACTCTAGAAGACTGATTAATAAATTCACTTCATCGAATTCACCACTAAAATCAATACATAAATTAGAAAAACCTATAAAATGCTTTGTGATAAAACGAAATAGTTCCATACTTCTTAAAGTAAATCGATTGTTATCTAGCTTTATAATTTTCAGTGAGTGCCAACAGAAAATTGATCTTATAATTATTTCAGTAGATTTATCGTCTATAAGATTGTCACTTAATCCAAGTTGTTCTAAATTAACAGTATTTCTTAATTTATTCAGAAGAATGATGGCAGTTTCAGTTGTTATACCACAGTTATTTAAAGTCAGTTTTTTCAAACACTGCAGCAAGTTACTAGCAAATGCTTCAGCAAGTACAGTCATACTGTTTTTAGGTACAGTAATTTTACTAATGACTAAAGTGGTTAAATTGACAAATCTTAGGAAAAATTCGGATGCATGAACTGTCAATTGTGATCCCATCTCTTTATCTTTTTCTTTAAGAGAAAGCAAACCCAACTTTTGAAGTTTTGAAATGTTCTCCAAAATAGAATCTTCTAAAATTATAGGAACATCTTTGGCATATTCTAATATGCTAATAAATAAATCACTCTCCCAGTAGCACTCCTGGGTGTGATGATACATAGAACTCTCCAAGAATTTGAGTAATTCTGCTGCAGATGCTGTAAACTTATTATCATTAAGGATTGGAACATTTTTCCATTGGA
This sequence comes from Spongia lamella, assembly GCA_963930835.1. Taxonomy (NCBI): domain Eukaryota; kingdom Metazoa; phylum Porifera; class Demospongiae; order Dictyoceratida; family Spongiidae; genus Spongia; species Spongia lamella. The sequence continues at coordinate 4,156,406 of OZ005747.1, forward strand.
AAATCATTGTAACCAATGCTTTTGTTGCTTCATCATCTATAAGATTGCGTTGTAAATCCAATATCTTAATTTTTCTATTTTTCTGTAATTGTTCAACAAGTTTTACAACAATTTTAGAAGTAATACGACAATCAGACATAAACAAATACTCTAAAGACATCAAGTTACTGCCAAATGCTCTAGCAAGCATATCAACGCTACTTTCATTCAGAGTTATGCAACTGATATCTAAATATTGAAGACCAACAAACCTTTGAAAAAAAACTAATTCTTTGATTGTAAACTTAAAATTTAAATCATCTCTGGTTTCCTTATCTAAGCATCCCAAATCAATATGTAATTCAGTCAATTTGATAATTAAGCAGATAAAATTAGAATTTTTGGTTTCAACCCTATTCATACAAAGGAGCAAAGTTATAAAAGCTTTCAAATTCTCTAATTTACATTCTAAATCTAGTATTCCTTTATCAAATAATTCGTTGTGATTGAAATATGATAATAGAAATTGAACAGCAAAATTGCTTTCCTCATTAAACCGGTTATTCTCTAATTTTATCACTTCAAGTGAATTCCAATGAAGGATGGCAATAATAAGTCCTTCTGTGGCTTCATCATCTATAAAATTATTACACAGTTGAATTTCTTATCTTTTCAAAACTTCTGACACTTTTATTGTTAGCACTACTCGATCATCACCTTTACTGTTTTCTTGTAAGCAATTCAAATTTAAAGTGTCTATTTTAGTAAGAAGCTTAACAAAATTTGAAGCATCAGAAGATACATTATTCATGTATTCTAATAATTTAATAAAACCAATTACATGCTCCAAATTATCGGTAAAGTTAATTGATGAGTCCTCAAAACTTTTGACTAGTATTAGATCAAGAAACTGAAATATATTCAAATTTATTGGATTGTTTTCTAAATTAATAATTCTGGTGTTCTTTAAATTCCATTGAAGAATTGCTACGACGAGTGCTTCTGTAGCTTCATTGTCTATGAGATTATTTCCCATATCAATTGCACAAATGTGTTTAGCATACGTACTTAAGACTGTTCATAAACTTTATGACAGCATTAGAACTTAAATTACAATCATTCAAAAGCAAATTTTGTAAAGAAAGAAGGTTACTGCCGAATGCTAAAGCAAGTCCATCAGCTGCATCATCACTGATACTTATTCCACTGAGATTTAATGTTACAAGATTGTCAAATACTTGAAAAGACTGTGATGCTTTTACAGTCAAAGTTGGTGGTATGCTCTGTTTAGGCCTATCCCTACAATCTAAAGATAAATCAGTCACTTTTGAGATGTTTGCAATAAAATTAGTCTGCTGTACAGTAAGATCAGTGATACACTCCAATAGAAAAAGGAAAAAACCAATATGATCTAGGTTGCTACCAAAGCTTATTTCTTTGTTATGCAATTTCAATTGCTCTTTTGTAAACTGGATTAACTCAGTGGTATTATTATCATCTTGAAACCAATTTTCTTGACATTCAAATATTTCAAAATTGTTCCATTGCAGCATTGATGTAATTAAAGTTTTTTTAACTTTCTCATCAATGAAACTATTATTTATTATTAATACCCTCAAATTTTTGTGTTTGCACAAAGCATCACAAAGAGCAACAACATCTTTGTTTTGCAATTGATTTGATGAAAGATCTAGCACTTCTAGTGTTCCAAAATGACTTTCCTTGCAAACGTAATGATCATCCTTGCACATGTTGTTAGTAGCTATTAATTTGTGAATTTTACACGCACTAACTAAATTAAACAATGTACTCAATTTCTGTATATTATTGTTAGAGATATTTAAACACTTTATAGATGGTTTTTCTAATCCATCTTCTAACGTTGATAGCTGACAAAGAAGGTAAAGACAAGAATCATCAATGTTGCAATGTGATAAATCAATCATTTGCCATTCCATGGTAACATGGGATCTTACAATATAACGAATGATTATATCCATATCTGTTATACTCAAGTTTTCATTACTCAAGTTAATGACATCATTTGTAACTACAGACCTTACTGGTTTCTTTATTTCACTATCAGGAATTTCTAAAAATATTTGATACAGCTGAAGACAACTAAACTTACTTATCTTTAACCCTTCAGTTATGCCAGGAAATTTATACTGCAACATACCAGTACCTAACCTTTCACTAAATGCTTTTAATGGAAAATTGTTACCTTTCGTTAAACCTGCATATATTTTCCAGAAACCTACATCCAAAAATTTGTGCTTTTGTGCAAATGTTTGTGCACTGCCAAACATTTTAGAAAAATAGTAAGCTGCTAGATATTCTTGAACTGACAAATGTACAAAACTATAAAGCTTTTTATGCTGTAAATCATTTAATTTTATAGCTTTTAACAATCCGTATTTGTCATTATCTTCAATTAGAATACCTGCACTTTTCATTTCTGTTTCTGAAAATACAAACCGTTCTTTTTCTAACATTTCATAGGCAAATGATACCATAGATGTAATTATTTTGTCAATTTCTTTGTCTTGAAGAATAGGAACACCGACATTAGCAGATTTTCTTTTATTGCATGCAATGGTTAGGCAAACAGAATTACCTATCAATTCAGTTTGAGTTTTTGGTAATTGTACGTCATATTCTACAAGAGATAGAAAATTAATGAGATGTAATGGAATGTAACAAAGACTGTCAATTATAGGATAGTTTTGTAAAAATTTGACAGCCATTTGATATTTTCTACTTGACAAACTTTCATTGCAATATTGAAGACGATCAGCTTTAGTAAACCCCATTATTTCAACCCTACAATCACAGTATTGATGAAGATTTGAAGTAATATATGGCTTCGAAGTAACTACAAGATTACACTCTGGTAGAGTTATTCTTTGTAAAAGTTTCATAAAAAAGGTGTCAACATTTTGTTGATCTTCTGTAGCCATTTCCTCATACCCGTCAAATATTATCATCAGGTTTTTGCCTCGAGAGTTGATAAAGTGCTTAGCACAATTGGATGCTACATCTTTATCTGCATAGCAACACTGCAGCAATTCCTCAAAATTTGTTATCTTGTAGAAAGCATCATTTCTAAGGTATACCAGCAATAAAAGTTGTACATTGGTTAGCAATAAATTCTGTGCCCATCAACAAGCAATTTCTTTAGCTATTATTGTTTTACCCATTCCTGAAGTGCCTTCTATAAGAATTGTATTAGGCATTCTATTTGAAGTATGCTTAAAAATGATCAGATTGTAAACTGAAAGGCAGATCAGATGTAATTTGTAGATTATGAAAAACTTCAGTGTTAGTTAGCACCACATCCAGTATGTTGCCGGCTCGATGAGTTGGCTGTGACACCAATTGAGTTAAATTAAGATTATAAGCAAGATCAGCAAAAGATTGAGAGATGCTGGATACACCACAATAACCATCCCAACACACATCAGATAAATTCAGGTCACCAAGTATAGTAAAATTAGGTATATAGCTGAAGGATTGGAGATAATCTAATATCCTTTTATTGTGTAGATCATCAGTGTCTGGCGGTCTATAGATCAGACATAAAGTATGTACTTGTTTATGAATTGTGACTTCAACTGGAAGAATCTCCAGATCATCAGGTACGGGTAACTGTTTAAAGGGAATAGAGTTTTTAACTGCCAGAAGTACTCCTCCTCCTCGTGTGTCACGGTCTCTACGGATTATGTTATAATTATTAGGAAGAATTTCATTTGAATAAATACTACTAGACAACCATGTTTCAGTTAATGCTATAATATCATAATCAGCGACATACCGTATACGTCAAAACATTCGAGGGGGAAAACTTTCGTGGTTTTCGCGGATTTTAGCAAAACGCGAATGTTTTACCATTGAAACTTTTCCTGCTTCACAATTAGAAAATAATTACCGTTCGCAGTGAAGTCGTTCTCCAATCACAGGTGTCCAATTGTCTTGATACACATGATAACCACGGACAGAACTGTCGGTTTCAAATTCGGCTTCAGCCATGCGCCCAGCGCGCGTATCAAACTATATTCTAATTTGCGTCCACTCTAAAATCCGTATCGCAGAGGCGCGCGTTGGCTTTAAGACTGCAAACCGCGAAAGTTTCCCCTACTTAATGCACATTGTTGATGAACCGCGAAAGTTTTCCCCCTCGAATGTTTTGACGTATACGGTATATATATGATTGAAATTTTGTAATCTGTTTACTTAAACTATGAGCATTCCACAGTAGGAAATCAACATGATAAGTAGCTTGACTGTTAATCTTTGGGAGATTTGTTTGTAATGTTGGGACCGGGCTAGAATGAATTAATTAAAATTAGGATTTATGTTATGGGTTGTATGGGTAATATCAATAAATCCATCATCAGTACAATGGGAAAATTCGTCAGGAGGAATTAGTTTCATCCATCTGTTGGGATGAAGTGTGAGCAGAGATCAGGGAGGGTGGTGGTGATGGAGAAGGTAATGAGTTACTAGCAGATGAGGATGAGGAATCTGAGCAGCAAAATTTATTACCTAGGACTTGACCAAAATGCTGATTATTTACGTGTAAAAGATTATTTCAAATTTTGATCGATCTACGATCGACACCAGATTGTATAAGATTCCATCTTTCACGAAGCAAGATCGATTGAATGTCCCTGTCCTCTTTTGACAAGTCAGGTTTAATAGCAATGGGCTGAGATATTTTATCACGATTAGTAAGCACAGTTTGAGCATCTATAGCTCGTAGGAATTTCACCAAGATTGGTCTGGGACGAGTATGGTCAGACTTGTATTTACCCAGGCGATGAAAATCTTTGATCGAGAAATTTTGAATTGATGAATCAATTGAAGCCAATATCAAAGTGAGGTTTTCTTGATCGTGTTTAGACCTAGCTGACCTAGCGGTTTTTGAAGGAGATTCTTCGATCACATAAATAACAGCATTATACCTTCTGTCAGGTACTAACGATGATGGTTTAGGAAAAGTAACTGTCTTATTGGCAACAACATCTTTGATTATAGCTGCATTAGCATTTACCGTTGATGGTGGTTGGACAGTCTCAGGTGGCCCCAAATTAGTAGTGGCAGATAAAGAAAGTTTTTCAGATAATGATTTAACAAGCTCCTTAAGTTCATTAATTTCCCTCCTATAACAGTCTATAGCGCAATGAGGACATATGTAGGGGTCCTCTGAGTTACCAATCTCTATGTAAGCTTTTTTAGTTAACCCCACACGTTTTCTATGTAACCAAAACTTGCACTGACCCTCACAGAAAACAGCATCCTCACCTTCGACTGAATCATCCCCTTCAACAATATTCTTCTCACAAATTGGACATACCTGCGCCTGATTGTCTTTGTTTTTCTTAGACCTTGCTGGAGGCGTATTGTCAGTTGGCCGATCACGTTTAGTTTTATTTGAAGGGGTGGTCATCGAGCCGCCAACAACCGGCAACCGCCTATTCCAATACAGAGCAAGGTGACAGAGTCTATATATGGAGAGACACCAGCCAGAAAAAATTGCAAACAGCACAAAAGTCAAACCTTCAATGGTACCGTTAAATGTGTATGCCACGGTACAACAGCTTCTTAGACTATCCGTTATAGTTCTGAGGTATTGTCAGTCTGTCCTGAAGCACCTTTAATCAAACATAGAATCTCCGGCGAAGAGGAGGTTAACAAGCTACGACTCCGACCAGAAAATATTTAATCGCAGCGAAAAGTCTAACATTAATATTTCGATCCACAGCGAATTTTAAAAATTTCAAAATTTAACTGTATTTCGTCTGCAGCCGGCTGGCCTGCCGTAAGACCCGGTTCCGCTAGGTGTATGGCTCCAGATTTTTCACACAACAAAGGTAATCACGTCGGATTTACGAAAATGTTATTTTGATTAAGGTTTGTCCACTGCGCCATAGCTTGTCCTTTGTTCTATCTTCTTCATCGATTGATCTTTTTCAACCGAAGGATGACGAAATATTACGATGGTGTCAACATTCCACGCAAGATGTTAAAATGTAACAATAAACACCTTGGATAGGCGCATGCTTACTGATGCAATCCGTAACACGTAATGGAAGAAGAATTCAGTCTTTCTCTATAGTTTCGTCTTCCATGCATAGCCAGACCAATTTATTTGCACGCAGCTGCTTATCGATCTTCTGATTGTAGGCGCCGGATGTTAATTATAACATTAAGCGCTTATAATCGGACACCTATTAACGACCTAGTAGCTGTGTATTAAATGAAATGGTCTGGCTACGAGTATAATATAGTCCTTCCTTCACAGTACAAGTCGTTTTACCATATAGACACTTGGTATCGTGATGAAACGAGTCTGTTGTAAAGGTGGGCGTGGAACATACGTAGCGAGCCATTGTAAACTATGTAGATATCAATTGCTAATAAATAATTCCAGTCTTGAGTGCCTGTAAACAAACCAGATTTTTAAAAAAATTGAATTTAAAAAGGGGAGTAGGGATCGTATAAAAAGTAAGGAAACAAGTTGTTGATCACTCACCACCCAGCATATTGCATGTGTTTACTCAAGTATACAATTGCAGCTGGGTAAGTGTTCATACATGCACAAATGAAACACATTCTCTAGCACTTCTACAAGATTTAATCCCTACTTTGGCAGCCAGCATTCAAAGCAAAACATCATGCAGCCAAAGTATAGGGATTAACTTGTAGAAGTGCTAGAGAATGTATTTCATTTGTGCATGTATGAACGCTTACCCAGCTGCAATTGTATACTTGAGTAAACACACGCAATATGCTGGGTGGTGAGTGATCAACAACTTGTTTCCTTACTTTTTATATGATCCCTACTCCCCTTTTTAAATTCAATTTTTCTTAAAAATCTGGTAATTATTACTTTCATGTTGAAAAAGTAATATAACGCGCTACTTTTAAAAAGTGGTAATATAACTTCAAGTTACTTGATAATAAACGGTAACGCGTTACTAGTAACGAATATTAAGTAATACTACTGCATTACCTTCGAAGTAACTTCCTTGGAAATAAACGCGTTACTTTTGTAGCGCTTTACGTTATAATTATCGAGATAATTATTACTTTTAATATATGCGCTACTTTGTAAAAAGAACTCGGCAATGCGTTACTAGTAACGAATCTTATAAATAAGATTGCCGTCTAACAACAACTGTGGCTCCATACACGCAGCTTTTAAGTTAACTACTGATATGTATAGCAGCTAGCTAGCTATAAGTATAGCTAGTTCACAAAAGCAGAGTGGCTAGCTAGTAGTCTAGCCATGTAGCTAAGTAGGTAGCTAGCTACCCGGCAGTAAAAGTAATATATTACTTTTAAAAACTAAAAAGCAACTTCACCAAATCTTTGGTAGTAGTAACTTAATATGTAATATTATTAAGTTACTTTTTAGTTTAAGTAATATGTAACTGTAATGCATTACTTTTTGCAAAAGTAAAGAGTATTATGTAATATATTACTTTTATAAAGTAACTTTCCCAACTCTGTACGTAGATGACCTACATAATTAGCTATATATACTATAACATTAATCAGGGTTCTGCCCAGAAATATCTGAGTGGTGGCCTAACATGCACTAAAGTTAACATACGTAGACTGATGTGTGTAGGGCTATTTAGCTAATCCATACATCGATAAAATAATTATATAGGAATTGTACTGGTCGGTTTTAAGAGGTACTGGTCAGTTTTTAAGAGGTGCTGGTCACTTTGAACCACTGTCAACCAGCGTGGGCAGAACCCTGATTATTATATGGAGCTACGTACGTACTTATATTTCTTATTGAAAATTACACCTATTTAGCTACGTACTTGTTTTATATATAACATCTACGTAGCTGACCAACAGTTTTGTGGTAGGCATGACAACAATTGGTTAATAATAATAATAATATAAGTTTATCAACTATTGTGCATGTCTTCTTCAAATTTGATTGAAGTCGTACCAAATTAAAATTTATGGAAAAAAGATTTTGGCCATGGACAGAACCATCAGTGTGCCGAGTTTCATGAACATCAATGTACAAGAAGGTTGTTTTCAAGCACATTTGTGACTGGATTTAAGAAAAGCCAGCTTTGACACAGACAATAGCTATTCACCACTAAACGATAGCTACGTATATAACAGCTCATATGTGCATTGGTGTCTAAAGTACTTCAGTTTGCTTTTCCTGTGCCTGTGGCATGTTTCTGAGGCCTGTCAGACATCCACAAGTGCTTGGGTGGTCTTTAAATGGCTCTGGTGATACTCAAAAAATAGCCACTTGGCTTGAAACCATCAGGCGAGTGCATAGTTGCCTTAGTCATTGATTTGGCTACATTTTGGGCATTTGAAGCCCAACAAGGCCTCAGGGTAAGGCAGTGAAAATTTTGTAATGCTATAACCCACCCTCCACCCCTACATATAATTTTACTGGAAGTGATTTTGGTAAAAAGCCACCTAAAATGACAGGCAATTCAACTATAGTTATAATTTGTTCCAATACATGTAGTATGGTATTTTTAAAAGCATTGTTTAAGTTATATAAAGTTATTATATGACATTACGAAGATTATTTCGCTACAGTTTGTATTGTAAAAAGTTATAAAACACTATAAATACGTAGCATTCCTTGCAAATTTTGTTGCATACCAGTACATCACAAAGTGGTCTATAAATTATACAGTTTTACCAGGAACACGATAGAATATTCCTACACTGTGAATATGTTCTTACACTACTACACATAGCATATTTTTAACTATGCCATTACCTTGAACATAGATAATACACACCCCTATGATGTGAAACTAATCACGTGCACGCATGGTTTTCTACAGAATACAAAAGTTCCATCCTAGTTTTGTGCGCCTAAAAAGGCGACAGGTGGGTTGAGGTTGTGAAAGCCGATGAAGACTTATGGATCTTGCTATTCATTATCAGAAGCATTTTGGTGAATTATTCGCAACCTGAAACCACAAGTGACAGGTTGGTTATTATGTTTGTTTTTGGTCAGTTGTACTTTTGTGACCATATTTTCAGCCCAACGATTAGTGGCTTTGCGCTACAGCTATGATGCATCATGTTCCTTTATAGAGTTGTATGTAATAAACTAGGTTTTAAAGATTTATGCCAGTTCTAAAAGGTAATTTAGCCTTGGTGCACTTATTTTTGTGAACGTATTTTCTTGGTACGTGTTCTACCCTGAGCTTTGAATTTTTTACCATTTAATCCTTACTTGTTACAGTGTGTAATAAGACTAAAATCATTGCCCCAGCATGTTTGAGTGTACTAATACCGCAGCATGTTCGAGTGTACTAGTACTCACTTTTTACAATACCGAGTAAAAAGCCGTGTTCTCTCCAGTGCATAGTGTTTCTATAGTGCTTTTAAGCGCTTTACATCGCTTAGACTCTATCTTCAGAATCATAAATATCCGTAAATATCTCTTAATATATCCTGGCTTCACAGTTTATCACCAGGGGGGTGCGAAACCAGCCCAGAACAGGTGGCGCTTACTAGTTTCACATCCATAGGGGTGTGTATTATCTATGCCTTGAATAACTGCTTTGCTTGCAAAAAATATCGAATAATTCAGAAAATGGTGTGCAGAATAGAACTTGTATTATTAATTGGAAGACAGCGTCAGTCTTTATTCGTAAAAATTATTTGTCGTTTAAAAGCACGAAATGCGGATAGCTATAGTGACAGGACGTTACTATTAAAATGTATAGGCACACGTGATGTTTCCAATCCATAGGGCGTACATTATCTATGTTGTCACCATCATCGTCATTCTTGAGATATATAGTTACGTGTTGATATGTCATTAATATCATCTGCTGGACTCTGATTCAGTCACAATTAAATGAAAAAACACGAAAAGTCGCCGAGAACGATGATTCTGTAGAGGAAGATCACGCGACGTTTGTTGACGTCAAGTTTTACTATAGCAACATTAGTAGATAGCAACAACAACAGCTTGTATATATTATTTACAGCTTTAACAGAGAAGTAGACTATTGTACTATAGCGCTAACCATGTTTGCTGTGTGTATTATACATACTACCCTCGCAAGCCAGAACGAGACGGAATAAACGAAGCAACTTACAAGTCACCTTTTTATGCAAGAAGGTCTCGGAAGCTTACGGTGCCAAGGACATATAGGTATGTATTAAACCTCAAATTTGTATGCCACTTATGGAAACCTATTTAGTGTTTGCAGGGCAGAAATGTAAGGTGTTAGTCTCCGCAAGCCAGACCGGTTTTATTTGTGTGTGGGGGCAGATTTTATAAAAGACTGTGAGGCTGGCCCGCAAAACTAGTAAGGTGTTGTTATATTTTTAATGTCACTTTTAGCATCAGCTTAGCCAGATTATGAGTCAAGTTCCACCATTCAGTCAAATATACATACAGGCTTGCCTACCGTAGCCGACAAAGAAGTAGATTTAGACATCTTGCATATTGTTGCCAGATCGGATGAGGAATCTTAGTAAGGCAAGGTTATTACATTTATGTACTTGTAGATTCCCTAACTCTACTAATAGTGCTATGAATAACGATCTGAATTATACCGTTGATATTTTTGGTAAGAATGTGAGAACTTTATTTGTAATCAAAGTTTGTGGTTGTTAGGGAAGTCATACTGAATAAAGCTACAGAAAGATGCATTGTTTTATAGTACTTCACATGCAGGATGAAAGTGCAGGGCTGCATGGCCAGTGCAGGTAATGCTACCATGAATGATGAAAATATGATTATACTGATTTATATGTAATTTTTATAGCCTACAACTATCAACTGCTGAAGTTGTCAAGAATCACGTAAACACTTGTAGCTACCCAGCAAGTCATGTGCTGAATATGAAGTCTATATACTGTTGGGACTCAATAAACTTTCGTTTCATGGTAAGCATACCACATGATATATTATCCTTATTATATGTTCATATATAGCTCTGACTGCATGAGAGAATACGCCATGAAATATCAAAGCTTCTGTAAGAAAAGGCATGTGACAAGAACTTTCACCTGAGATAGAACAGACCATCATTTAATAATAATGAATGATGTAGAGAGTATAAGGGTTATACTGAATAAAGTATGATGGTTATTCCAAAATGGAAGTATAAAGGTTATACCTTAATGTAAAAGTATGACAGTTATACCTACGTTAAGTACGTATGCTATCTGTGACAGGATTTTCATACCTATTTTGGTATAACATTCATACTTCAGTTTTTACAGTGCACATAAGCATAGGAAGACGTCATGTATAAGCTTCTGAAATACAGTCATGGATGAAAACATGATGGGTCGTAAAATACATGCAACAATGTGTGATGACAGCTAAACGGCTGTAGGTAGACCCATGAAATCACCGAATCTTTCCACAGAGCAATTATTACATACGTATGTATGAAGGTTCTCAAACCATTTTGTCACAACCCAAATCTTACATATACACATAACATATCATAATGATTTATCTATCACAATACTGCAACATGCAATGGAAGGGCTTTGTGCAAGTTACGATGTTTGTTGATTTCATTTACTTGCATTTCAACTTTATGCATAAACTGTTTATCTTGAATGTCCTCTTGAGTTATTCTCAGTACCAGTTCTTTTATAGTTAAGTTTTGTTGGATAATCTCCAAGAACTTTAGTGTAGTTGGTTGATCTAATTCATTTGGAAATGCTCCAATTGTGACTTCCTTCAAAGATTTGTTCAAAACTAATCCTTCTGCCAGCAATGACCAATCATTTAGTTCAACTCTTACACAATTAAGTATCAATTCTTTTAAAACTGTAGAGTTTTTTACCAATACTGATAAATCTGACATGGTATCTTGACTTAGCTGATTGTGCTGAAAGTCCAGTCTCAATACACTTTTGTTTTCCTTCATGCTATTGATAACACTATGATAACCAGAATCTGTTCCTCGTAATACCTGCAGGTTCTGTAAAGTGTTTGTCTTATCTAAACCTCTTATAACTATGCCATCAAGAGGTGAAAACTTAAGTGAATCTAGTTTAAGAATAATTTGTTCCATATCATTAGATGACACCACCAATGAAGTGGTGGTTTGAGTAAAATCAATCTCTTTTAACACATGGTTACTTTTAACTGCTTCTATTATACTGCACATGCCATTTTCTATAGGATTTTTTGCCAACGCAATGCTAGTAAGACTCGAAGAATCACTAGTAAGGTAATCACAGATGCTGATAGCACCAGTAGAAGTGATTTTATTGCTCTTTAAATCAAGATGCTGCAATGTACTATTTGCTTTTAGAGAATTCATTAAGTCTCGTACACCTTCATCCCTGATTGCATTAAAACTAAGATCAATAGATATAACCGAAGTATTTTTAGTTAAAAATTTACCAATGTTTGCTGCTCCTGTGGAATCCTGTTTACACTTGTGCAATATTAAGTTAGTAATTGAAATGTTTTTAGCTTCAACAATACAAAGGGTTCCCTCAGGGCCAATGTCATTACGGCTTAGATCTAAGGTCCTGATGCTACAGTTATGCTCCAACATTTCATACAAGGTTGGCATAACAGTTGCATCTAATGAACAGCTGGAAATATTCAGTTTGGTAAGTGTCACATTATGTTTACAAGAGTTACACAAAGTAGAAATTACACCTCTAATATCACAGTCTCCTAAATTCAGTGATACTAGTGGGAAATTTTGTTTTATTATATCAGCAACTAAAGATAAAGATACATCTGTGACACAGTTGTACGATATATCTAAAGCAAAACCCGAATCCTGACATTTTTCCATCTGAAACTTTTCTATCAAGGATTCACAAAGTATTGTCAAGCTTAATTCTGAAAGCTGACAGCCACTAAAGTCAAATTCTTTTAATGGCTCACTGGAATGGGCTAACAGATTGGCTAAACAATTACAGCTGATGTGATCTACATCACAGCCTCTAAAGTAGACGGTCCCACCAATATGATTGTCTGCTAATACAAAGTGTTTTTCACTGTTTGCCTCATACACATAGTGAAGAAGATCTATAGTCTTCCTTCTCCCGTATGGAGAATTTACACTTTTTGACGGTAGCATATTGGAGAATACTTCATTGCTTTTCAATTTAGTTATGCCACTATAAAATTTCCATATTACATTAAAGTAGTTGTTGCAATGGTGAGCCTCAAAGCAGTTCAACTGCTGCATTGGAGGTAACCTAGAAATATACCTTGCAGCACAAAATTCCTGTAAGGTTAGGTGCAGGAAGTTATAGGACCTTTTTCTGCCAAAAGCTGAAGAAGAACTTGGTGCAATAAGAAGAAGGCCTAGTCCACTCACCTTCTTCTCTGATTCAGTTATGCCATAATTTTTTAGATCTCTTGATGAGAACACTACTTGTCCGTTTTCTCTGCCTTTGTATGCCATGAAGCATAAACTGTTAAATTCCTCTTGGATCGTAGGTAGCAAATCATCTAAGGAATCAAACCATACATCTTCACCTGCACACAAACATGTACGAGTACAAATGTGCCTGACAATTAGATGTATGGTCAAGTAATTGTACAGTTCAGTCAATGTAGTTGGTAGACGACAAGACAGGTTTGAGAAAATATGACATATTATTGCAGAATTAATAGGAGTCGACATGATATTTCTTATAATATGATTTTGTTTTACTTGTGATATTAGTGTTTTTGCTTGTTCTTTATTCTCATCAAACACATTTTCAATATATTGATAAATCTGAGTTTCTTCAAAACCCAGTATGCTTATTCGTCGAGACACTAAGTTGTACAACTTACGACATGCCTCTGGGCGTGATGTGTACACCAGCGTACACTTTGGGAGCTTTTCCACCAACTTGGCAAATACAGACTTTTCCCTCAAATCAGCAGGGAGTTCATCATATCCTTCAAATATAAAACAAAATCTCTCTCCTTTTGTTTTAATCGCTTCTTTGAATACTTTTTCTCTTAATTCTTCATTGGGTATTTGCAAGAGATCACTTGTAGTTTCAGCCTTGTGTATTTCTGGATCTCGTAGTGGCAGCAGAATCACTGCATCATAGTTTATTAGCAAGCCACCTTCAGCCCAGCTCTTGCATATTTTAATAGCCAGAGTACTTTTGCCTATTCCAGGCCCACCTTCAACAAGTATTACTTTCTTTTTTACTCCCTCGACATCAAACATTGCAGGTAGGGACATAGATGACTTACCCACTAGAAGTTCATCAACATATCCAGAAAGCACTGATCTTCTAATATCTTTTTCTTCTATTTTATGAAGCAACAAACTGATGTACTGAGATGGTAATTGCTCAAATGTTCCAGTATCATCTATTGAGATTAAAGGTATTTGATTATACCAACTTATTAAATATTCTTTGTATGATGTCATAAATGTATGGCTTTCATCAATGTCTCGTTCTGGATAAAATAACACAATAAATATTTTTGCATGTACAGGTAATTAAATTCTTTGTGACTTACTTAATTTTTCTGCTAGGTCATTTTGTTTTACATCAACAAGAGCTTTACAAAAATCATTAAACTGTTCTATTGTTCTGGTACTAATAGAATCTACGAATCTCTCAATTCTCTCTAGAGGATTTGCAATACTTTTCATTTTGTAATATTCTTCATCTGAAATATGATGTCTCATTCTTCTGATAATGTCATCAATCACATTTGGTAGTGTCTCAATAAAATCAACCAAGTGTTCATGTAATGCTTTTTTCCAAGTTTTTGACCCTATGAATGGTGCACATACAACAGACGTAGCTGTACGTACTTCACCTACGTATGTATAAATAGACATTTTTAAATGGCTAATTTTTTATTCACAGAATAAAATTTTGCTATAATGGATGCAAAGAGACAAGGATAAAATATTTATTTATCTGCAAATTACAGTACCACTCACTTTAAACTTGACGACACATGCGTGCAGCAACTGCACGGCTCGACACGTTTTCAAAAATGCCCGCAACATTTTCCGCGTGCGCACGACATACCTATGACGTATTACCATTGGAAATTGCATGCGTGCATGCACGAGACGTTCATTTTGTTGGCGTGTGTAGCTTGAACTGCACGCGTGCACACACGAGACGTTCATTTTGTTGGCGTGTGTAGCTTGAACTACACGTGTGCACGCACGAGACGTTCATTTTGTTGGCGTGTGTAGCTTGAACTGCACGCGTGCACGCACGAGACGTTCATTTTGTTGGCGTGTGTAGCTTTAACTGCACGTGTCCCTTGACGCGTGCATATTATGCACGAATGCAAAGTTCAGTGCACGAAAAGAACACTCATGCATTAACTGTTTGACGAACTGCTCTCGTGCATTTAGACACGTGTATGACTCTCGAGACTTACCATACGCTGTACATAGTAGATTTCGCGTGTTCCATTATTGTCCTTGCCATACACGAGTAGTTCACACCATAGTTAGCTACTACATTATGGAAAATTATAGTATCTTCAGTTTTGAGTAAATAACAAAAATTTATGGCGAGTTACGGAATTACACAAGTGGACACGTGTGTTCTAATACTTTGAGTTGCCATTCAGTCGTGTTGCACATCTATCCTGCACTGCTGCGTTGCTGTTAAGATTATGGCATATCCAAGGTTAGCATCCTCTTCCTCGTCTCTAGACTCATCCTCGCCATTTTTAAGAAATGAATTTCCGGTAAGTGTGGTTTTAATATACGGCAAAGGCACGTGATCAGTGGGTTCAATCAGCTGACTGGTCAGTTGTCTGATAATGCTGTCGGGTGCCGTTGTACTGTAGGATTTGTAGTATTGTGACGTGAACCAGCTGCATTTCCTATGCCAATATACTGTACGTGCATGTGTAATGATAAAACATGCGCACGTAACAAGCATATTAGTTTGGTGCATGTCTAGATTGCTACGTGTGTTAGATGGCAAAACGTGCGCACGTAGCGGGCATATTAGTTTGGTGCACGTCTAGAGTGCCACGCATGTTAAATGGCAAAACGTGCGCACGTATCGGGCATATTTGTGTCATGCATGTCTAGTGATCCACGTGCATTTGTGCGCACGCCAAATTCGCGTGCAGCACTGACGATACACGCCAAATTATTCACTTTTACATGCGTTAAACGTGTGCATGCACGCGTGCACACACACGCGTGTGTCAAGTTTAAAGTGAGCGGTACTGTATATAAAAGTCGATAATTATTAAGCTACTGTATCCACAAGAGTAATGTATATTTTCAGAGATGAATGTACCGTCATAATTATTAACTATACATGTGCATAATTTTCACCATGCTTGTATGCAAAAATATATGTCTGCTCTAAATTTGTTGGACTTCAAGACATGGAATAATACGTATAATGTAGCTAAGTTCATAATGTAATTTTTCTTGAACACTTCCTCATGGCGTATATGATAGAAGACAGTGACGAAAAATGCCATTTGCTATTAACATTGATGGGAGCTCCTACATTCAAGTTACCGTATAGAGGGAAACATTGGCGGGGGAAAGTGTTGGCGAATTTGGCGAATGACCATAAATTCGCCAAAGTTTCCCCAGCCAACATTTATGCTAGCATAAAATTTGTTGAGCAAATTTTGACTTTAAAAAGCATGAAGCTTAAGTGTGCATGCTTAACTGCATGAATTTCACTGGCCACCTCGCTAGCCATTAGCCACATTACGTATGTATAGCAAGAAAATCGTTCGATGCCATGTCCTCTTTTCGTGCAAGGCTCGTTGCATGAAATATAAAAACAAAAAGATATCATACAAACCTATAATGAAAGATAGCTATAGCCAAAAATCTTCTTCTTTCATCTGGTAGTGCATGATATCGCTATAATTACAGCTACGGTACAGCTCAATTTAAACTTGAAGCACGCGTGCGGGTGACACGCGTGTGTTTCGTAACTCCTCTCGAGTATTTTTCAAAATCGTGCGTGTCTGTAGACAACTGCACGAGAATTTCGCGTGCCATACACGCACGTGTGACGTCGCCATACATGCACGCGTGCGGGTGACACGCGTGTGTTTCGTAGCTCCTCTCGAGTATTTTTCAAAATCGTGCGTGTCTGTAGACAACTGCACGGGAATTTCGCGTGCCATACACGCACCTGTGACATCGCCCTACATGCTTGCGTACGTACGTACGTGCATGCAAGCACATCTACGTTAGGAAATTTCGATCGCTACGAGTAACTCCGTTCAGTGTGTAAAAACACTCTCACCTTTATTCCAGTCCACCTCTGTCTTTTTGTCCGTCATTATTCAAAGAGAAAGACGCCCCGATTAAAAAGAAAGCGACTTCAAGTGCCACGTGTTACTGCGCAGTTAATTAGAACCATCTTCGCACATGATACGTACTGATGTAGAAAGGCGCGCGAAGTGTCCCTGTTGGTGCAGCTTCAGTTCAGCCAGTTACAAAGTACGTAGCCACGTCCATACGGTATTTTATAGTAATATATTTGTTATCCCTAGTCGACTGACAGGTTCACTCACGTTACGAGCTAAGTGCATGCCCGGAGATGCGGCACGCGTCTCGGCGAGCGATGCGTGTCGAGTGCACTATAGACTGACTCGTAACGAGTGCACTATAGACGGACTCGTAACGAGTGCACTATGGACTGACTCGTAACGAGTGTTATTACTCTCTACAGGCAGTTAATGCGTCATCAATCTCCAGTGCGCTCGCGAGCACGTAGCGAATATTTCTATGCTCGTGCAGTGCGCGTGCAATTGCACACGCGTGTGTTCTTAAAGTTTAAATCGAGCTGTACCGTACGTAGCAAAAATCTCGAGGGAAATGCCCTCTTTGCCCAAGGCTGTGTCTTGCATTTTAAGCGATCGCATTAATCCTACACGAAAAACTCTGGAGTTTCTTTCACTGCCATGCACTGGGTTAAACCTGCATGCATTCATGTACAGCCTAGCAAAAATCTTGCATGGCTAGCCATACGGAGCTAGTCCCAGCTTTGCGCAACTCGTTAGCACTGAGCTGTCATTTATTTTAATAACGTAGCTAAATTTTCTTACATGGTAAAATATTTTGCTCGGAGAAATGGATAGATTCACCAAAGTTTATTTCACCAAATATGTTTTTGTAATGAATTTGCCAAAGTTTGCCCCCGCCAACATTTCCCTCTATACGGTATTAGCAAAAAATTAACAGCACCTATGTTACCAGAACCAGGGACATAGGACAGGGGTTTCTGGAAATCCCCTTAAAGACACATAAATGCAAGAGTACGTGAAATACCCACATGCATGTACATTTTATGTAAGTAATACACAGCAAGTGCAATGTAATTTTATGGGTGGGATAAATAAATGCCCTGCCCACTAAAATTAGATTGATACTCTCTATTATACGTAGCTTTCAAGCACTTTATTGAAGCATTCACTTTAAATGTGTACAATTCATCAGCATCTGAGGACACAGCCCCCAGATCCCTGTTTTATTTTCACTTTATACTAAAAACCCCTCATAAAAATCCTGGCTGCATCCCTAGGGACAATTGAAGTTTTCGGAGATCTGCAACGTACTAGAGACATTTTTGCCTAAGCCATTAAAGATCGAGGAGCACTATTAGCTTTATTTTTTTTGGTGATGTATGAGCAATATTGGGATGAATTGGCAGCAGAATACCTACATAAGTAAACTAGCTGGCACATGTGATCTTGGCAACTTCTTAGAAAAAGTACTGTGTGACAAATTAGTCTGTGGATTGAAGGACGAATTGAAACTATGCAACAAAGAACCTTAGTGGAACCAGCTAAATCTCTGTGTGCACTTCTTTAACATTTTTACTGCCATTTCCATGCCCTGTAGAATGTAAAATGCCTTTTGAATCCAGCATTAACAGTTGAAGCTACAACTGGTAAATACAGTAACTAGTGTCAAATTCTACCTTGTAACAGATGTTTAGGGCTAGGCCATAATGCAAATGCTTGTTGATTCAAATCTACACAAAGCTGGTCACATTGCCAGAGCGTGTCACACTCCAAAGTCTTAGAAACAGGAACAAGTAAAGAACCATGGCTATGGTATGACAGAAAGGTAGTGGGCAGGTTCATTGAGCAATTAGAAGAGATACTCAAATAAGTACAGGATACATGTACAACCATTGTATAAATTTTATGTAATAGTGAAAAGCTGATTGAACACAGGTGCAGCTGTGAGCATAGTGAGTGGAAACAGAAACTACAGGAGCTTCCACTATGGCTTTGTCCATTTGTTTCAAGTTGGACATTCTTGGAATGTGTGACGTACAAGTAGACAGTACAAGTCTCAGTGGGGGGAGTGCAGGAAATAGTTACCACTATATAGTAGTGTGTAGTGAGGAAAGGTCTTTCTTTGATGGGCAAGAACTGGCTGCAGGAGTTACAGTTAAATTGGCCTTGAAATAGTCAAGATTAATGGAGTAAAGAAGAATGAAACAATTGATCACCTGCTGACGACATACAGTGATATGTTCAATTCAAGAGTTAGGAAAATATATAGGCCAAACTTTACATCAAAGAGAGTGCAATTCCTAAATTTAATCATTCATCCCATACTAATACGTAGCTACGAAAGCTACGTATGTAAGATAAAATTAATATTGTCATGAGTTGGACAGACAAGAAAAGTTAGGTTTGGAAAGAGCATATCAAGACTGGTCAAGAAGAAGTGTAGCAACGTGACCACTGAGTGAGTTATTTACATGTAGCACCGCCCTTAAATTTGCAATGCTCTAGCTTATTACCGACCCACAACGTTCTTACTATATAGAATCAACAAACTGAGAATGTAGGAAATAGGTACCACCATTCCTAAGTACGTACCAGCCATTGCGAGTTTTATGGTGCCCATTGTGCAACTACGCACAACGAACCATCCTTTCCCGCCCGATTCACCCATTTACTAGAGTATTAGTACCTTCATTGTTTGAAGAATCAATATCCCTAAGTTGATAGAAATCAGTTCAGCCATTGTTCTGATACAGCATTAAATGCCTTCCTGTCACCATAAAAAATTTTACTCGGTAGTCATTTTTTTATTTTTTCTTTCTTTCATTTTCATTGCACATTTTTTTCGTGGGCTTGCAGGAGCTTTCGTGAACCCCGGAAGTTTTTTTCAAACTCTCTTTTTATACATTCACTTGTTTGTCTAATAACTCACTCATTTCTTCATGGATTTCAGCCAAATTTGTATCAGCACTTCTCCTATGTATGCTCTACTTGTCATACTACGTATTATCAATCTGAAGTAAACACTTGAATGTACGTATTTGAGAAGGGCTATTACACTGCAGGTTGATAGTTGTCATAACTTGGACCCTTCAAATGATTTGCATAAACTTTCAGATACACAATCTATATTGATGTATCACTCTGTAGTGAAAGTTAAAAAAATCTCGGGCCTGAGTTTTCAAAATTAAGCTTCAAAGTTTAATTTGCAATATTGTGTGCTAGGCAAGTACAAGTTATGCCCATGCAGTACTTTTCTGCTGCTTGCTAGTAATAACATATGTTTACACTTCCAAAAAAGTAGTGATATGGTAAACAAAAACACCCCGGGTGTAAAAAGTGCGAGGCTAATCAGAATTAGCATTGCAAATAGGTATGTGCGACCAAAAACTTTGATATCAGTTGAGGCCAAGAAGTTAAATCTTTTTAACTACTTGAATGACATACAATAGTTTATAGCATATTTTCACAATTATGATTGGCTTTGTCACTTGGCCACCTTTTTCACACCATCATTATTAATAAAGGTGGCCAAGTGACTAAGCCAATCATAGTTGTGAAAATATGCAATAAACTATTGTATGTCATTCAAGTAGCTAGTTAAAAAGATTTTTGATAAGTAACTTCTTGGCCTCAACTGATATCAAAGTTCTTGGTCGCACATACCTATTTGCAATGCTGCTTCTGACTGGCCTCGCACTTTTTTACACTCAGGGTGTTTTTGTTTAGCATATTTATAACATAACGGATAGCTACATACAGTACGTACAGTCCATTAATTTTGTGATTCTGGGTTTCAAATTATTAGTTGATTTGTTAACTACTAATGTAGATTGATTTGTCATGTACGTATGTAGCTACCATTGTTAAACAAAGTACATAATTATGTATAAAGAGCTGAGATATAATTATCGTAATTGAGATCGTAACTTGTAGCACATAATCAAGATATACATAAGTTTTTCCATTATCACAGATGCCTTACCACATACCTATAACCTCTGACCTCGGATTTGGGTCATATATTTGTAGTAACCGTGGTTGTATGATTGTATGTATAGGTATATGTACAGGTATATGTATGTACATATATACATACGTAGCTACGTATACGTAAAGTTTTTTACCATATGGTATCCTCAACTACAATGCAGTAGCATATTGTACTTACATACTGTACATACATATAACCAATTGTGATAATTAATTGTGGTATTCAACCTACCAGTATTTTACCATGGTAATATACGTAAGTGTTACAAAACATATATAACATGTACAGTCATAATTTGCCTTTGATGTGTATGTATGCACTCTCCCTCGGGCCTGTGGCCCTTGGGTCTGTGCATACGTATGTACATACGTACATATCAGACAATCATGCATGTCCATGTTACATCCATAACATACGTACATCACAAGAATAAGTTAAAACTAAAAGCTTATAATACGTATTAATATTTACTTACGTACGTAGCTACTTAAAAGTAAATAATGCTATTGCTAGTTTGTACATAATAACTTCACCTTCAAACTGCAAAATTTTAGTAGGCTTAAAAGTGATATGTTCTTCAATTGACTTTATAGTAACATCTTCTGAAGTTACAGTATCAGTTTCTTTGGTATCCATTTCTTCTGTTACAGTACTAGATTCTTGTTCATCAGTGATTTGTACTGTTGACTATTGTAACACGTATATACGTAGTAGTAATAACATACTGTATGCACAAAAAGGTATATACTATGTATATATACAATGTACAGTAGCTATGGACATATATACGTACGTACGTATATATATATGTATGTAGATATGTACGTACGTAAATGTAATACTAGCAACAAATAGTACGGTAGTAGTTAATAGTAGGGATTGACATGAGAAACAATGGGGTCCAATTTTTATGTGCTGCCTCACCATACGTACGTACGTACATATATTCAAAGTAGATAATAAAACTTTTATGATTGATCGCCATGATTTACTCATTAAAAAGCAACATGCAAAACCCTTTTATTTTTTATACCATTATGTTAACTCACAGGAAAAGAATCTTGTGTATTGCTCTCCTCTCCTTCCTTTAATAAAATCTTCTTAGCTAATGAAATTTCATCCATCTACGTATGTATGTACATACATGAAATAATATAACACATATGTATATACGTACAATAAATACGTATGTGATACACCGTATTACATATACGTATGCAGCTACAGTACCTACAGTATACGATTTCAAAGGAATTTATTTGACAGAGCTTACTGACGTCAGATTTCAAAGGAGCTGGTGATTATTTAGCATAAAAAGTTAAAGGAAAATCAAATCATTTGCACAAATTTTAAACTACGCAATTGATACACAAATATTCACTAAAAGTTTAATGAGATTGTAACACAGGAGTTTGTTAAAATTAAGCTTTAAATAATCAGGTGTTGCTACGTAAGTATATTACATGAGCAGCATTTGTGTAATCACCAAGCCAAGTCACGAGCACATGTTTATGGGCTTGCATTACGTACATAACGCCCCCTTACTGGATGTACAAAATAACTGGCTAAAAGACATACGTATGTATACATAATCGAATATAACCCATGATTATAATTACTGTATAAGTAAATAATAACTTTGTCCTCTTTATCTTCTTTTAAATCAGTTTTTAAATCATCTGGTTCAGAAGTGACAGTAGCCATTGTATCCATCTACATAAATATGTACATACGTATGTACGTACGTATGTATGTACGTGCATACATACATTTAGCTATAAACACATAGTTATGCATGGTACGTATGTGCTACAGTGTAAAAATTACACTTCTTAACTTAATACGTACGTATGTACAGTATGTGTAAAAATTACACTTCTTACGTAACTTAATACGTATATACAGTACATACGTACATATACGCATGTACCTACTTAGGAGAAATTTTGGTGGATGTGTAATGTATAGTCGCATAATGAAATAATTGTATACTGCTGCAATATATAGCCATACAGGGTAACCCAAGAACTGGCCACACTGGCAATGTGCAGAATAACCCCCCTCATGCTAGCTACTTTAGGGTGCATGGGGATCCCATAGGAGACCATTCAATGAAATGAAAGAGGTTTGCTTGGGGGGAAATGCTCGCTATCAAAGCTCACCTTTCTGTGGCCCAAGAATTTGTGAATAGTTAGGTAAACTGATCCACAAAGTTAGTTCAGCATTAATATTCACAAATTTGGCACCCCCAAGCCTTAGGCTAGGTTCCTATTTACCAGAAGCAGACATACAGTAACATAAAGCTTAAACATCAATGGCTATTGGGAGTCCCGTGCACCCTACCAAAAACCAACCCTCATCAACAGACGAGGGGAGACATTATTGACAACCAAGCAAGACGGGTGTTTAGGTGATAATGCCAAGTGAATACGTAACATTAATGTATAAGTAAATAATAACTTTGTCCTCTTTATCTTCTTTTAAATCAGTTTTTAAATCATCTGGTTCAGAAGTGACAGTAGCCATTGTATCCATCTACATAAATATGTACATACGTATGTATGTACGTGCATACATACATTTAGCTATAAA
Organism: Spongia lamella; assembly: GCA_963930835.1. Lineage (NCBI taxonomy): Eukaryota > Metazoa > Porifera > Demospongiae > Dictyoceratida > Spongiidae > Spongia > Spongia lamella. Next base: position 4,180,204 of record OZ005747.1, read on the forward strand.
CACATAGTTATGCATGGCACGTATGTGCTACAGTGTAAAAATTACACTTCTTAACTTAATACGTACGTATGTACAGTATGTGTAAAAATTACACTTCTTACGTAACTTAATACGTATATACAGTACATACGTACATATACGCATGTACCTACTTAGGAGAAATTTTGGTGGACGTTTAATTCAAATCAATGAAAGAATGAGTGAGTTACTGTATCAGACAACCAAGTGTGGTGTACACTGAATATATAAATTCTGGGGTTTACGTGAGCCCTCGTAAAGTGTGCAGTGAAGAAGAAGAATTAGAAGAAAAAGTGACTGCTGTGTAAAAAAAGTTTAATAAAAGGAGGACTTTATAAGACTGTAACAGAAAACCATTTAATTTGAATACGATGAACTTCAGATTGCTACATTAAATGAAGGTGCTAATTCTGGAGTAATGAGCGAATTGGATGGTTCATTGGGCGTGGTCATACAAAATAGCTCAATAAAACTTGCAATATACATATATTGACGTTATACAAACAGAGGTATACGTACGTACGTAGGTATACACTAACATTCAGACTTACATTTAGCTTTAATTCTTGATATTTTGCTGCAAGAGATTTGAAATTTTTTTCAAGATCATTTAGCTTAATTTGCTTGATCTTTAAACAACTGATCTCTTCACTGAGTTGTACATTGTAACCTTTAACTTCCTACAGGTTGTACATACATACGTATATATGTATAGAATGATAAAAAAATTAAAAATTTAAAAGGTAAGTAGGGATTGAATTCAATAGTGCTACAAAAAGTAAGGAAACAAGGAATAAGATTTTGGGACGAGAGAACATTCTGGCATGAGATAATTTATAAAAGTTTAATCCCTACTTTTGGCAAACCTGCTGAAGTGAGCCAAAAGTAGGGATTAAACTTTTATAAATTATCTCATGCCAGAATGTTCTCTCGTCCCAAAATCTTATTCCTTGTTTCCTTACTTTTTGTAGCACTATTGAATTCAATCCCTACTTACCTTTTAAATTTTTAATTTTTTTATCATTCTAGTTTGTTTGCTTTTTATACATGCTAAGCATTCATAATAATCTTTCAGCAGGCGCACAAATGTTACAGGCGCTTACATAATAATTATGCTTGTTTTCAGGCGCTTGTTAACAACGCACTTACATGGCAAAGCAGCTGTGTGATAGCAAATAACGCTCGAAAAACAGCAAAAGCTATTTGTCCAAGGCTATAATCTCGAAGTTCACGATGTAATAAAGTACACGCGAAAACATCGTGCCATGGTGCCACTGTAACTAATTATATCACGTGCAAGCCAGGTTTTAGCGTGACGTAATAAGCAGAAGCCGTAACAGGCTATCGTCACCTTCGAAGGTGAGATTCACACCTTGCTAGGAATATAGAAGAACAAGGAAGGGAATGAAGGATAAAAGGAATCGCCATGGCGCAGTGGGTAAATCGTCTTCGGAACAACATTTTCGTAAATCCGCCGCCATTACCTTTATTGTGTGAAAGTTCTGGAGCCCTACACCTAGCGCAACCGGGTCTTACGGCAGGCAGGCTGGCGAAATACAGGTGAATTTTGAAATTTTTAAAGTTGGCTGTAGGTCGAAATATTCGACTTGTTGCTTCGTTTAACCAAGGTACAGCATCATTACAGCCTTAGCAATGCATTCCAGTCGGTTTTTTCGGGTAAAGCCTATTGGAAGGTTGTTTTATGAAGTGCAAAAAATTGGGAAACCATACAATTTCTTACCAATCCCTACTATTAAGTACTACCGTACTTAATGATGTATGTATGTACGTACGTACACAAACATTATTATGTAATTGTATGCTAGTTTTAAATGTTCATGTGTTACAAAGGTACTGGCATCCTTGTGTGTAGGCTTTATCAATCACAACTGCATTTTAAGCAAACAAGCACAAAGAGACAGGTATATATGTACATTTGAAAGGGTGATATGGAGATTTAGTATGAAGATATACGTACGTACATCAGGTGAGATTTTATAAAAGTTTAATTCATAATAATTATTGTGACTTGATATTGCTAACCAACGTTGCAAAAAGTGCGTAGGGATTAAACTTTATTTGTACGTAAATTAGCTATAGTGATCTCTCATGACAAAACCTTTCTCCTTGTTTTCTCACTTTTTGTAGCTAGCCCGCAGAGATTGATCCCTACTCACTTTTTAAATCTACAGTACAGCTCAAAGGCAACTTGATGCATGCAGGCAAGTCACACGCATTTTTTTATGCGTGTAGCCCGCACACGCATACGTACGTGTGCATGTATGCCATACATGCACGGCAAAGGATACCTGTGACAGGTAATCACACAGCTTCCTCTCACCATCCTCAGTTCTTCATGCTAGTTTATTTACTCTTCACTTACTTATATATACATAGGTGACCCGGTCTGACAAAACCAGTCTTATCGCTGCAAAAATTTTGAGCTAATATTCAGTCTTTCAAATTTAACAACTCTTTCTCTGAACAGAATAGTTTAGCACAAACTTCACCATGTATGCAGAAAATCCTAAGCAATTCAATAAAACTTACAGAATTCAAATAGCACACACAGAACAAGAGATAGATACCATAATATGGATGGATGTATTAAGACTGGTTTTGTCAGACCGGGTCACATACACTGCTGTACCTTCAATGCTGCACTTGACGCATTGGCAAATTTGTACCTGTACGGGTCGATTCTATAGCCATGCCTTGCTTGAAAATTGACACAAGAAGGATATGTAACTGGTTTTCTTACATGAACTACACAGGCCACTCCATTTTATAAACTGACAAAGGGAGATAATTACGTATATTTCTTTGGTAGCATCTGCGGTGTTTATATGTTAGCCAAGTGCCAACTGAGTGTTGGATAAGCCAAAGGCTTTCCTTGCAATGATAACAGTCAAAGCCTTCAGTTATTGAGTTGGATTCACTGGAGGATTCATTATAGTAGTTTCGGTGATAAATCGAGGCATAAATACCAAGCTGTATAATGGTGAGTAGTAATTGGTGAGTAGTTATTTCTTTTTATTAAGTTGTATCGAAATACGTAGACAGTATAGATTTTTGGTTGCAGCAACCCAATAGGTGTTTCAGGTTACCTAACACAGGTAAGTAAGGGCCTTTACAGGCACCCGCACTATTTACAGGCACCCACGCCCGTTTGTCGTGAATTCTGCGTGTCACCCACGTTTTTTCAACCAGCAACCTGCGTGCAGGTGTCGAGTTGCCGTTAAACTGTACCATAGTTTATCCACTTTTATTTATAGCATACTTACATACATACGTACGTACGTAAGTATGTCCGTCCGTACATATATGCATATAGTTTACATAATTATAATATGAATCAAACTATCCTTGACTTTCAGGTACCTAGAAACTTACTATTATAAGTATAGCTACGTACATATATGTACGTACGTACTATAACATATGTGACTGGCTTTGTGAAAACCCTCCATGTTTGCATATTTTACATAACCTCACAAAACTAGCTGTAAAATCCTGATAGTTTCATCAATTTTAAAATGCAGTATATTAAAATGTAGCTGGATAGTTTGTCAAACAGTATGCAAATTACTACAACATTACAAGAGACGGTTAAAGAGTTATGACATTTTAAATTTCTAAAAATGGGTCAAAATTTGCATGAGAACATGGAGGATTTTTGCAGAGCCAGTCACATATGATTTTTATACTTAGTAGATGTACATACGTACATACATCACGTACCTACCCTATTGTGCAAGTGTAGCTAAATACATACATACAAACATACATACATACATACTTCTACGTATGCATGTGTACGTACGTATTTGCATACAGTATTTTGTCAAGTATAATTTTATACATAATTTTATACATACGTACTTCATTCTTCTTTATTAATGTTGCAATCTGGGTATCTCTAAAATGTTCCTGAAAATGTATTTAATTGTCATTAAAATACATGATTGTGTGCACATACAATATACGTACGTAATGCATTATTACATGTGTAGGAGAAATATTACAAAAACTAGTGCTGTAAGGTGCTAAACAAATGTGTAGACAGTCTTCAGCTCTTATCATAAGCACTGTAAATAACTGTATACTGTATTTTCTGCATAACTGTACCTTTTTTATTTTCCATACAGCACCCTTGCTACGTACTTTATGGAAAATGCAGTACACTTTGTCCCTTTGATCCACCCATGCATACGTACATACGTAATTATATATAGTAAATACTCTACATAATGCTGAATTTACAAGCAATGTATGTATATAATCACATGGTCAATACATTTTATCCCATACAAAACAATGCAATTATGTACAAGCAAATTATCATTGAACTAGAAAACAAGATTAAAATCACATGAACAAGAAAAAATCACACGAACAATAATTTAAGCCAATCAAAATGTTTACTATTACCGTATAACCAAAAACTTATGAATTTCGTGGTTTTTGAAGCACCCACAAAAATTTTATCCTTGAAAATTAGCTTTTGCATATCACACGTGTGGTGGTCAACGTGTGCAAAAAATGTTAACTCACATGTTAAATGTATACTATTACGTATGTTAACTCACAGGCAAAGAATCTTGTGTATTGCTCTCCTCTCCTTCCTTTAATAAAATCTTCTTAGCTAATGAAATTTCATCCATCTATGTATGTACATACATGAAATAACACATATGTATATACAATAAATATGTGAGTACAGTGTATTACATATACGTACGTATGTAGCTACAGTATGTACAGTATACGATTTCAAAGGAGTTTATTTGACAGAGCTTACTGACGTCAGATTTCAAAGGAGCTGGTGATTATTTAGCATAAAAAGTCAAAGGAAAATCAAATTATTTGCATAAATTTTAAACTATATAATTGATACACAAATATTCACTAAAAGTTTAATGAGATTGTGGCACAGGAGTTTGTTAAAATGCTTTAAATAATCAGGTGTTGCTACGTAAGTATATTACATGAGCAGCATTTGTGCAATCACCAAGCCAAGTCATGAGCACATGTTTATGGGCTTGTATTACGTACATAACGCCTCCTTACTGGATGTACAAAATAACTGGCTAAAAGACATATGTACGTATACATACGTAATCGAATATAACCCATGATTATAATTACTGTATAAGTAAATAATAACTTTGTCCTCTTTATCTTCTTTTAAATCAGTTTTTAAATCATCTGGTTCAGAAGTGACAGTAGCCATTGTATCCATCTACATAAATACGTACATACGTACGTACATGCATACATATTACATACATTTAGCTATAACACATACGTAGCTATGCATGATATGTGCTACAGTGTACATAATTTTATTATTACAGGCCATAAAAATTACACTTCTTAAATTAATATGTATGTACAGTACATACGTATGTACGTATACGTATGTACGGTACAGCTTAAAGGCAACGTCGCACTTGTCTGCTTGACTCTCGCACGAGTATACTTGAACTTGCTATTTACCATTTTAAGTTATAAAGCTGCTGCTCAAAAGTCTCTCCACACTAGGTTTAGGATGAAAGTTTTCATTATTTTACAAAAAATACAACATTACAAAGCTTTATACCATACTAGTAACTCACTATCGCCTCCACTCTCATTTGTTAAAATCCGAGCTTGTATTGTGCTTTCCTTTGTCAAAATCACAATACCCTATTGTTTATTTAAAAAGGCATCACATGCTGAGCAAGTAGTGTTTTCATATCGAATAATATCACAACTCTTAGAGACTTGTGGCCGTTTCTTCAATCTCGTGTGAGACTCGAGGATTCAGTAAGCATGAGAGATGGACTCTTGAAATGAAGAAGATTGCTGACGAAGTTTAGTATTGTTAGCCCTTTTGTATACCATGGCATAAGTATCAACATAGACTCCTTTGTGCTAGTATTGTAGAGAAGTAAATCTACTTGAAAGAGCCTAGAGTGGGACTCGTTACTCGCGAGCGCTCGCGACGTTGCCTTTAATCTGTACCGTACCTACTTAGGAGAAATGCTGGTGGAAGTTTAATGAAAGAATGAGTGAGTTATCAGACAACCCAGTGTGGTGTACACTGAATATAAAAATTCTGGGGTCCTTATAAAGTGTGCAGTGAAGAAGAGGAAGAATTAGAAGAAAAAGCGACTGCTGTGTAAAAAAGTTAAACAAAAGGTGGACTTTATAAGACTGTAACAGAAGACCATTTAATTTGATTACGATGAACTTCAGATTGCTACATTAAATGAAGGTGCTAATTCTGGAGTAATGAGCGAATTAGGCAGGAAAGGATAGCTCATTGGGCATGGTCATACAAAATAGCTCAATAAAACTTGCAATATACGTACGTATATTGATGTTATATAAACAAAGGTACGTACAGTATGTATGCGTAGGTATACGCTAACATTCAGACTTACATTTAGCTTTAATTCTTGATATTTTGCTGTAAGAGATCTGAAATTTTTTTCAAGATTAATTTGCTTCATCTTTAGATGACTGATCTTTTCTTTGAGTTGTTCATTGTAACCTTTAACTTCCTACAGGTTGCACATACATACGTACAGTACCGCTCACTTTAAATTTGACACACATGTGCACGCGTGCATGCACACGTTTAACGCGTGTAAAAGCGAATAATTTGGCGTGTATCATCAGTGCTGCACGCGAATTTGGTGTGCGCACAAATGCACGCGGAACACTAGACATGCACGACACAAATATGCCCGCTATGTGCACACGTTTTGTCATCTAACACGCGTGGCACTCTAGACGTGCACCAAACTAATATGATCGTTATATGCGCACGTTTTATCATTACACATGCACGTACAGTATATTGGCATAGGAAATGCAGCTGGTTCACGTCACAATACTACAAATCCTACAGTACAACGGCACCCGACAGCATTATCAGACAACTGACCAGTCAGCTGATTGAACCCACTGATCACGTGCCTTTGCCGTATATTAAAACCACACTTACCGGAAATTCATTTCTTAAAAATGGCGAGGATGAGTCTAGAGACGAGGAAGAGGGTGCTAACCTTGGATATGCCATAATCTTAACAGCAACGCAGCAGTGCAGGATAGATGTGCAACACGACTGAATGGTGACTCAAAGTATTAGAATACACGTGTCCAATGTATAATTCCGTATCTCGCCCGTAAATTTTTGTTATTTACTCAAAATTGAAGATACTATAATTTTCCATAATGTAGTAACTATAGTGTGAACTACTTGTGTATGGCAAGGACAATAATGGAACACGCGAAATCTACTACTGTGTACAGCGTATGGTAAGTATTGAGAGTCACACATGTGTCTAAATGCACGAGTGCAGTTCATGCAAACAGTTAATGCATGAGTGTTCTTTTCGTGCACTGAACTTTGCACTCGTGCATAATATGCACGCATCGAGGCACGCGTGCAGTTCAAGCTACACACGCCAACAAAATGAACGTCTCGTGCATGCATGTGTGCAGTTCAAGCTACACACGCCAACAAAATGAACGTCTTGTGCATGCACGCGTGCAATTCAAGCTGCACACACCAACAAAATAAACGTCTTGTGCATGCACACGTGCAAATTCCAATGGTAATACATCATAGGTCTGTCGTGCGCACGCGGAAAATGTTGCGGGCATTTTTGAAAACGTGTCGAGCCGTGCAGTTGCTGCACGCGTGTGTCGTCAAGTTTAAAGTGAGCGGTACTGTATGTATAAAGGTATATATGTACATACGTACATACATAAACTAAAAGTTAATCCATAATTGTGACTTGATAATGCTAACCAACGTAACAAAAAGTGCGTAGGGATTAAATTCTATACGTAAATTAGCAAGTGATCTCTCATACTAAAATCGTTCTCCTTGTTTCCTTACTTTTTGTAGCTAGCACTCAGAGATTGATCCCTACTCACTTTTTAAACTTAATTATTCTACGTACGTATGTAGTTTATCCACTTATCATTAAGTACGGTAGTACTTAATAGTAGGGATCGACACGAAAAATCATGGCGTCCAACTTTCACGTGCCTCCATAATTCGCCTCACAAAATACTTTTCATGAAAAAACCGACTGAAATCCGTTTGTAACACTATAACAAAACTGTACCTTCGTAAAACTCCGTGAAAAACCTAACAATACGATCAGTAGAGAGATTTGAAAATTTCGAAATCTACCAGAATTTCGTCTGACTGTCTGCCGGCCTGCCGTAAGACCCACTAGCACTAGGAGTATGGCTCCAGATTTCTCACACAACAAAAGAAATCGTGTCCCATTTACGAAACTGATGTTCTGCTGAAGGTTCATCCACTGCACCTTACTATTTCTTTTCATCCCTCACTACCTTCGTTTAGCTTGTAGAAAGGCGTGAAAATTATGAAAGAAGGTGTCAATAAACTTGCACCTTCTGCTTTTACGTCACCAAAACAGCCATTTACACACGTGACATAATTAGTAATGCACACGCCATTAAATACTATGAACAGACGCAATGTTTTACGTGTACTTTATTACATCATAAACTATACAGTATGTGCTGATATATAACTTAGACAACATCTTTTCGATGTTTTTCAAATGTACTTCACTACAACGCCATGTTAACGCTGTTGTTAACATGTGCCTGTAAAAACAATTAAGTAACGTTTTGGCACCTGGAAGCGATTACTTTTGCAAGTATGCTATAAAAAGCAAACAAACTAGAATATTTAAAATAAAAAGGTGAGTATGCAATGCTAGCTAAAAAAAAACTAGTAAGGAAACAAGGGAAAAGATTTTCAAGTGGCATGAGAGAACACTAAAGATTCCAGCATGAGATAATTTATAAAAGTTTAATCCCTACTTTTGGCTCATTTTCAGTAGGTTATTAAGAGTAAGCCAAATGTAGGGATTAAACTTTTATAAATCACCTCATGCTAGAATCTTTAGTGTTCTCTCATGCCACTTGAAAATCTTTTCCCTTGTTTCCTTACTTTTTTTAGCTACCATTGCAAGAGTGATCCCTACTCACCTTTTTAAATTGTTAATTTTAGTATTTATAGTATACTTACATACATACGTATGTACGTAAGTGCATACGTATATGCATACATAGTTTACATACGTACGTACATAAGTACATATACATAATTATATTTCAGAAGGCTCAGTCTCACATATCAATAGTGTTTGGTCTAGTTTCCTAGATTTACAGCTTGTTAGTCATTAAATAAATAGTATACAAAGCATGTGCACTTCTGCGCATGCGCAAACAATCCTTATAAAATCCACCATGCGTTCACACTTAATTCTGGCCTTTTTCTCGCTAGTGTTGGTCTCAGTGTTCTCCACGTATTTCGAGATGACTCAACCCAAAGAGATTTCTAACCTGCTTGCAGATGTGGAGGACCTTAAGTGAGATAGAAGTTTCCACCAGCAGGTAACACATTTGCCTGGGGATCGCGATACATCTGACATAGTACAGAGTACCACGGCACATAGTGCCACTCTTACACCAACGAATACTGGTGACGACGACAATAACGTCGTCACTAGGCTCTCCTGGAATGAACAAATGGAGCTTGAGGATCACAAAGAAGTAGGGCTAAAACGAATATACCGAATATTCGAATTCTAATTCGATTCGGAATTCGTTCGTAAATAAATCGAAATATCGAAATCCTAGGGTTGAAAAGTAAAGTTGTATTTTTGCAGAAAGCAAGTAATGGGTGGATTGCTTTTGTGGTTTTAGACCTGTTAGGCTTATTATATCATACTGCAGTGGATAGAAAAGGCATATTAGCAGGTGCAATATTATCAGCCGCCCACGCACTCGATTAAATGTTATGCTCAAAAAAGGTTTTTGATGTTTCTTTTAAGATTTATCTGACCAATTATGAAGACTTTCCTATACCCTTGTGATTACAAGAGTTATTAAGCTAATTGAAATTGTCTATAGAATATTCGAATATTCGTTCCTTTAAAAAATTATTTGTTCGTTTACATTTAGAATATTCGTTTTAGCCCTACAAAGAAGCTAGACCTGGGTGACAACACCTCCAATCGACTTGGGGTAACAAAGTTCGCCTAATCGAGGTGCACAAGCTTACAAAGATTTTCTTCGTATTATATGAATCAAACTATCCTTGACTTTCAGGTACCTAAAAACTACCTATACTAATATACGTAAGTACTGTATAGTTACGTATGTATATGTATGTATGCACGTACTATAATATAACTTAGTAGATGTATTATACATACGTATGTACATACGTACCTGCAAGTGTAGCTAAATACATATGTACATATGCATGAACATACATCTATGCATGTGTACGTATATGCATGTGTACATATATATTTGCATACAGTATTTTGTCAAGCATAATTTTACACATATATATCACGTACATATGTATAAGTTTATACATACTTCATTCTTCTTTATTAATGCTGCAATCTGGGTATCTCTAAAATGTTCCTAAAACATATTTAATTGTCATTAAAATACATATGTGCACATACAATATAGGTACGTATGTAATGTACGCATTATTACATGTATAGGAGAAATATTACAAAAATTAGTGAAAAAGTCAACTGTAAGGTGCTAAACAAATGTGTACATATAGACAGTCTTCAGCTCTTATCATAAGCAATGTAAATGTCAATTTGTACATACGTACGTACATAATATCAACTTTATTGTATATTAGCCTTGGCTGCCCATTTCGATTTCAATTGTTTATCATCCTGGCATTTTAGTTCTACGTAGGCTACTACTTTTTCACTTCCAGGGAATTTTTGGTTGAGATATGCATCTAGATATATAATTTAGAAGATACGTACGTACATAGCTATGTACGTATATGCATATGTATATACGTACATATGTATATGATTACCTACATATATACGTACATACATACCTCTGCTGCATCTACTGTGTTAAAATTCAAAAAGTCATATTTATATCCGACATTTTGTAGACTACTTTCATCTGTTGAGCAGTTATCTGGCAGTATCGCCATAATCATTATTCCTTTGTTCCACAATTTCTGATCTCTTTTATGCATCAATGACTGTAGTTTGCTTGGAATGATCCAGTAAAAGTAGTTTAATGTTTTGTGCATTGCCACTAAACGGAAAGCATGATGAGTAATGTTCCAATGTAATGTCAGTTCTTTCTTGACATTCCGTAAATCATGCATCACCATTTCATTGTGCCTTCTATTGAAGTGTTTAGTAACCAATAAAGTGTATCCACTTTTGTTTTCTTCTTCATGTGGAACAATGAGATGGGAAAACTCTGGTATATATGATGTAATGAGCTGATCATAATCAATATATGAGTCGAATTGCTTTAAAAGCTCTATGGCTTCTTTTGTTTGACTGGAATTCACCAGCTCACTCAGAATTGAGTGATCAAACCAAGATATAAATGGTAACAAATACATTTTAAATATGAACGGGTAAGGGCTATTCTTCATTTTCTCTATAAGACTAGTACCAAATAATGGAATATGATAAGCATCACTGGCCATCAATTTATCGAAATTGTTGGCTAACATTATCACATCGGTTGTAAACAGGTGTACGATAAGCTTATCAATAAGATCTAGAAACATTAACTGTAACTTTAAGTTGTCAGCTTCTACTCCAAAATTCTACAAAATGTACAAATAGTTGTTGATATTAAATACACAGTTAACATACGTAACGTAACATGCAAGCTATACAGAAGTATGTATATATCAGCTACGTACAGTGACAATATTGAAACTCTACAAAAGATGAAACATAGCTACGTACTACATAGAAGAAACACTAGCTAGCTATGTCCGTACACATAGTACATAGCTACAATCATTAAAAAAAGAAGACAACAGTAGTTCAATTAATACATATATAAATACGTACGTAAATAACGATTCATAAAAGCAACCATACATACATATGTACAATAATTTGCTTGCACATACGTACATACGTACATATTACGTATGTATATATGGTACAGCTCAGTTTAAACTTGACACTCGCGTGTACCATACTCACATGTTTTCCATTGATTTTTGCGTATAACTCGCGAGTTGCTCACGAACTAAATCACAGGCGAGCGCAAGAGGATTTCCAACTTATTCACGAGCAAATTTGGTAAATGCGAACCTCGTCATGAGCATAAAGAAGAGCCTCGAGACGTCTCTAGACACAAACCTTACTCGCAATGCACACACACTTCTTAATATACATGCCTTACGCTTCTAGTAAGGGACAATTCCAACATGGCGAGGCTAAGTATGGAGTCTAGATAGCCGGCGAATCATCGCCCTTCACAATAATTACTGTCTTACCTCTTATTCAATCAGCTATAGGCATTATCCTTGACTCCAAAAATGCTGCAACTGCTAGCTAACAAATGTTGCACGTGTTACTACCATCTGAAAATAATAGAAACTATTCTAAGCACGTACTACCACTTATAATAAGCGCCATCGCTGGAACCCCATACGTGGTACTGTGTCTGTATTAAATAGGTAGCTATGTAGTCCATGATGACCAGCTATAGTTAAACAGTTTGGACGCTTATACTTCGTGTAATGTGCGCTAAAACAGCTTATGAGCTGGATTCAGTAGTGGCGAGGCACAAGAGGATAAACTGCACGCGTGTTTGCTCACGTGCTATAGAGCATGTAATGTGATACGTGCGTATGTAGCTCGTGAGTAAAGTAGCATGTCACGAACGTATCACTCGTCTGGAGGATTGAATCTCACTATTCGAATTGTGCGCTCGCGTGCAACTCGCGAGTTTCACGCCAAATCTCTCGAGTGACTCTACTAGCACACACGTGCAAATGTCAAGTTTAAACTGAGCTGTACCGTACATACATATAACCTTGTCACAATTACCACGTTGCTGCTACGACTTTGTACAGGGTTGTTGCAACTAGGTAATTGCATATGTACGCACATACGTACATATATATACGCACATACGTACATATATATACGTACATGTACCTTAGGCCAATGTAGACAACCTTGTTACTATTAGATCACTATTTCGTTTACAAAACGTTAACTTTTTTGACTCCAACTGTATATACGTACGTAGTTACGCATACATTTTGACAATGCACTAGTGATATACGTACATAACTACAGCAATGGTTGTTTTTTACCACAAGCCTAATGTTCAAACAAGGTGCAGTATGTATACAGTTAAAAGTTTATTTGTGACTGTGGCAGACAAAATGATTACTATACACATTGATCAATGAACATCAATTTCCCTTATGATTTAAGTAACATAAGGCAATAAAGGCATGTTACGTACCTTAAAATCTGTAGCAGTTACAGACCATTTTCCAGAAGAATTTTGATTGATTAATTCCAGTGCTACGTATGTAAACAATACACGTAAATAAAACAGTAACAAAAAATACATTACTGCAGTAATAATTAACATACGCAGTACGCATGCTTGTAAAAATTACTTACATACGTATGTACAGTAACTCTTAGCTATACCTTCCCATAAAAAACAAGGTTGTGACAAGGTTGTTTACAATGTACAAGATTGTGACAAGGTTGTGACCTTATAGCATTGTAGATCACAATCTTGTGACAAGGTGGTTGAAATTTAAATGAAAAATTGAATACAATGAATACTGGCACTTGTTGCAAGGTTACGTACATACGTATGCAAATTCAACCTTCTATATACGTACGTAGTAGATGAAGTTGGTAAGCTATATTGCTCTATGTCACGATGTAGACTTCTACAGGTAAGTTATCACTAAAACTACATAATATGAATGTTCATGGCATTCCTTCAATAAACATAACCCACCCACATATTATGCCATATAAGGAATTGAACTTTAACTTTGTTAATATGATCAACAAGGTTGGTACAGTTTCAAAAACAAGGTTGTCACAATGTGGTGATAACGTTGTGACAAGGTTGTCACCATGCTGTAACAAGGTTGAAAATAACCTTGTAAACAAGGTTGTAGCAACCTTGTACAACCATTTTGTATGGGTTGTTGTAAAATACCATTACATGTGTATGCATTAGGGCTGGAACGAAGCCTTCAAATGTTTCAAAGGTTAGAAGGTAAAGCAAATTTTGAGAGTAAACTTTCCTTAAAATTTTGTAATGCACTCATAACACACTATTAATTACAAAAGAATTTAATAATTATCTATTGAGTCAAAACTGTGTGGCAGCCTATACTACGTACCTACGTATATACATCTCGCACAATTGAAACTTAAGCAGGACATGCATAAATATAAATATGAGAAAAACCTGTAACCTACATGCTAAACAAAAACACCCTGGGTGTAAAAAAAGTACAAGGCCAATCAGAAGCAGCATTGCAAACAGGTGCGACCAAAAACTTTGATATCAGTTGAGGCCAAGAAGTTACTTATCAAAATTTTTTTTAACTACTTGAATGACATACAATGGTTTACAGCATATTTTCACAAATATGATTGGCTTTGTCACTTGGCCACCTTTATTGAAAAAGGTGGCCAAGTGACAAAGCCAATCATACGTATTTGTGAAAATATGCTGTAAACCATTGTATGTCATTCAAGTAGTTAAAAAAAAATTTTGATAAGTAACTTCTTGGCCTCAACTGATATCAAAGTTTTTGGTCGCACCTGTTTGCAATGCTGCTTCTGATTGGCCTCGCACTTTTTTTACACCCAGGGTGTTTTTGTTTAGCATATCACTACTTTTTTGGAAGTATAAACAGATGTTATTACTAGCAAGCAGCAGAGGCATAGCTAGAGGTGGGCATGGTGGGGCATTTGCCCGACCGTCACTGATCTTTGTCCCACCATCAAGATTTAATATATAATGTAGCTATTGTAAAATCAACGTTACTTCTTTTAACATGCACTGAGAGGAGTGGTATCGGCAGTGATATTACGCTGGTGACAAGTCGTGTGACAAAAGTAAGGTCACGTGATCCATTAGTTTAATGATATTAAAATGGAGTCGCAAACATGGTGGATTGCAATGAATAGATGCGCCATAGTGGATCACCATTGTCGCCCCACCTGATTCATGTTTTGTGAGCAGGTACCGTAGGTATTTTATGAGACAAGACATGCAATTGAATGGTTTGTACATGCCGAAGTACCTGACCAGGTGAGCCCAATGACTGTCCACTGATTTACAAGAGTCATATAGAAGAATTACTGATGAAGCCTCCAGCCTTCGACATGCATGCAGACTGGAACTTTGAGACAGCTGGATATCAAGGTCAATTATGCATGTATAAACGTGTCCCAACACCCAGGTTATAAAATTAAGGACTTGTGTGAAAAACAGGGTGCCTCCTTACTGTTGGCCTTGTGTATACATGCCATCTTGTGTGGTTACATTATTTCAAACATTATATTACTGATATATATTTTCAATGTCTAGTAGATGCCCATTCAAGTAATCCAGAGGCATGTGAGCTGGTATAGTCATGATCATCACTGGATAGTTTCCTGGATCTTATGATCGAGTACCTATAGCTTCATGCAGCAGCATTTGTTATACATTACATCATAGCTAGGATAGTGTGCATACACTTTTCAAAGGAAGTAAATGCTCACATGAAAGTGGGCATATGTATGCATTAATATATAACAATATACTTAGTTGCATGCTTGAACCGTTGCCCGACCATCAAGAAATGGCTGGCTGCGCCCCTGAAGCAGCAGAGAAGTACTGCATGGACATAACTTGTACTTGCCTAGCACACAATATTACAAATTAAATTTTGAAGCTTAATTTTGAAAAACTCAAGCCCGAGATTTTTTTTTAACTTTCACTACAGAGTGATACATCAATATAGATTGTGTATCTGAAAGTTTATGCAAATCATATGAAAGGGGTCCAAGTTATGACAACTATCAACCTGCAGTGTAATAGTCCTTCTCAAATACATTCATGTGTTTACTTCAGACTGATAATAGTATGACAGGTAGAGCATACATAGGAAAAGTGCTGATACAAATTTGGCTGAAATCCATGAAGAAATGAGTGAGTTATTAGACAAACAAGTGAATGTATAAAAAGAGAGTTTGAAAAAACTTCCGGGGTTCACAAAAACTCCCGCAAGCCCCCAAAAAAAGTGTGCGATGAAAATAAAAGAAAGAAACAAAGAAGAAAAAAAAAACGACTGCCGCGTAAAAATTTTTGTGGTGACAGGAAGGTATTTATAAGGCTGTATCAGAAGAATGGCGGAAGCGATGTCTATGAACTTCGGGATATTGATTCTTCAAACAATGAAGGTACTAATTGTCTAGTAAACGGGCGAATTGGGCAGGAAAGGATGGTTCGTCGTGCGTAGTTGCACAACGGGTGCCATAAAACTCGCAATGGCTGCTACTTAGGAATGGTGGCGCCTATTTCCTCCATTCTTGGTTTGTTGATTCTATATACGTAGTAAGAACGTTGTGGGTCGGTAATAACTAAGCGATAGCTTTAATGGCGGCTTAGCTAGAGCGTTTGCGAGTTTGAGGGCAGTGCTACGTGTAAATAACTCACTCAGTGGTCGCGTTGCTGCACTTCTTCTTGGCCTCGCGACTCACTATCGTGAGTCTTGATACGTACGTATGTATGTAACACAAAAACTTCAAACCATCTGAGCATTTTATTAAAAAGGTTCAAATGTCAAATTTCAACCTTTGTTCCAGTCCTAGTATATACTGTATGTATACACATCCACTACTGTAACATAATACTATGTATGTACGTACATATATACATAGTATGACTGTATTATAAAACTTTAACAGAAACTGTTACAAGTGATTTAACTGTGAAATAGTGTACCAGCTAGTCTAAGACCTGTTCTCAAAGATTGGTGATACACTGCATGTATAGGTAGTTACGTACATCTATTACATATTATATAAAAAGCTGAAAAGCCGTCTGTCCATCTGTCTACATTCTTTCCTTGTCAGGCTGATAACTATGCCATCTCTGCATCAATGGAGGCCAGACTTGCTTGAAATGAAAGCTATGTCCTCTGGCATCAGCAAGTTTATTTCTAAAAGTTTCTAAGAGCTATACTTTCTCGGAACGAGTGCCCGATGGACACCCCAGTCGACCATAACAGCCATAAATCACTGAAATTATTGTGTTGATGGTAACGCACTCGGCTATGGCACCTGAGTCCAGTGGTCAGGGATTTCACATTTTTTTACATAATATTTACTTTTATGCAATGACCGGTTGTTCAGCCCAGCCTCCGCTTCAGCTGGAACTAGCCGGCAAGTCACTTACTTTGAAGTATCCAAAACCATAGTGGTAGTAGCAGTATAGCAGTACTATGCAAGGGTAAACGCTTTGGTTCGATAAGTGGGCATGTCCATCAAAATCGAATTTATGCTCAACTTCATCCTTACCACAAAAGGAAAGACAGTACTTAGAACAGGAATGCAAAAGGCAGCTCTAGACAAGTCCTTTTGCTGTAGTGCTAGCACTATTATACAGTCAATTGGCTAATCTATAGATTAAGCTTTTTATTAACTGGTACAGCCTACTACAAGGTGTTAAATGACTACGTAGGTACGTAGCTATATGTAACACATTGCGTGGGAGGATCAAAGGGAAATTTCATGCTACAAAAGTGATGTACGTAGCACACTTCAGGTGTGTTACAACTTCCCTTGGTGCGCTACAACTTTCCATTGGAATGCATATGTGACCCGGTCTGACAAAACCAGTCTTATCACCACAAAATACACCCATCCATATTATGGTACATATCTATCTCTTGTTCTGTGTGTACTATTTGAATTCTGTAAGTTTTATTGAATTGCTTAGGATTTTCTGCATACATGGTGAAGTTTGTGCTAAAATATTGTGTTCAGAGAAAGAGTTGTTAAATTTGAAACACTGAATATTAGCTCAAAAATTTTGCGGCGATAAGACTGGTTTTGTCAGACCGGGTCACATATAATTATGCTACAACTTTCAATGATATGCTGTGATAACACCATTTATAAAGCATGCCATATTGATATCAATTGTGGGTTTGAGTTTAGGTGTTATACTAGTATGTTTGAAAAATTGATTCTAGTGTATCACTATTGTTTAAACATGTTGCTACGAAGGTTTACCAATATAATAAGCGACATTAGGTGAGTTACTCGCATATTAATCCTTGTATTATTTAAATCAACAAAAAATCATTCTAATATCACTATCACAACAATTGTAGTCTACTCACTACTCACGATTTATCTCCGTTTCTAAATGCTAATTCTTGGCTAAACAATTGTCACATGTTATTAAAAAATATAATCCTACAATCAAAAACACTATTCCGCTTTGTATAAATAGACGTCATGACAACGTCAAAATCTAAAACCCATAATCACAAGGGTTACCCGTTCCTATATAAAAGATCAGTGCTAACGCTATATAGCAGATTTGGGCAATTTTTAGTGGCCCGGAAGTGTTACATAACATATGTAACATGTGCGGTCGTGATTTACCTGACATGTCCGCACTCTCCCTCGGGCACTGCACGCCCTCGGGCTCGTGCGTACATATCAGGCAAATCACTCCTGCCCATGTTACATATATAACATATAGGCATAGGAGACTATAGGTATAGACTGCATGTAGGCATAGGAGACTAGGCATAAGAGATTTGGTAGTTAAGGTTAGCAAACTAGGGAGTGCATTTAGCTACACCTGACAGACAAGCTGTTGTCAAAGGCAAAGTAGGTGTATATAGGCATAGGAGAGTAAGAAAAGAGAGGCTAGGTAAGCATAAGAGACTATAATATACGTACATAGGTACGTAGGCATATAGGACACTATAGGTTGAGGTAGCACAGGAGACTTTAGGTAAGCATAAGAGACTATAATATAGGTACGTAGGCATATAGGACACTATAGGTTGAGGTACGGTACAGCTCAATTTAAACTTGAAGCACGCGTGCGGGTGACACGCGTGTGTTTCGTAACTCCTCTCGAGTATTTTTCAAAATCGTGCGTGTCTGTAGACAACTGCACGAGAATTTTGCGTGCCATACACGCACGTGTGACGTCGCCATACATGCACGTGTGCGGGTGACACGCGTGTGTTTCGTAGCTCCTCTTGAGTATTTTTCAAAATCGTGCGTGTCTGTAGACAACTGCACGGGAATTTCGCGTGCCATACACGCACCTGTGACATCGCCCTACATGCTTGCGTACGTACGTACGTGCATGCAAGCACATCTACGTTAGGAAATTTCGATCGCTACGAGTAACTCCGTTCAGTGTGTAAAAACACTCTCACCTTTATTCCAGTCCACCTCTGTCTTTTTGTCCGTCATTATTCAAAGAAAAAGACGCCCCCATTCAGAAGATAGCGACTTTAAGTGCCACGTGTTACTGCGCAGTTAATTAGAACCACCTTCGCACGTGATACGTACTGATGTAGAAAGGCGCGCGAAGTGTCCCTGTTGGTGCAGCTTCAGTTCAGCCAGTTACAAAGTACGTAGCTACGTCCATACGGTATTTTATAGTAATATATTTGTTATCCCTAGTCGACTGACAGGTTCACTCACGTTACGAGCTAAGTGCACGCCCGGAGATGCGGCACGCGTCTCGGCGAGCGATGCGTGTCGAGTGCACTATAGACTGACTCGTAACGAGTGCACTATAGACGGACTCGTAACGAGTGCACTATGGACTGACTCGTAACGAGTGTTATTACTCTCTACGGGCAGTTAATGCGTCATCAATCTCCAGTGCGCTCGCGAGCACGTAGCGAATATTTCTATGCTCGTGCAGTGCGCGTGCAATTGCACACACGTGTGTTCTTAAAGTTTAAATCGAGCTGTACCGTAGACACAGGAGACTTTAGGTAAGCATAAGAGACTATAATATAGGTACGTAGGCATATAGGACACTATAGGTTGAGGTAGCACAGGAGACTTTAGGTAAGCATAAGAGACTATAATATAGGTACATAGGCATATAGGACACTATAGGTTGAGGTAGACACAGGAGACTATATAGGTAGGCATAACTGACTTGCGTAGTAGTTAAGCATACATAGGTTAGGACACAGACTAGGGAGTGCATTTAGCTACACCTGCACGATAGGGCAGGTACATTTGCTAGTACATGTATAAATGGCACGAGAAAACTAGGCTTATGTATGTACAGAATATACATATGTATATATGTATATACACATACCTATTCATATTACTTATATACATATGTATACGTATAGCTACGTAAGCATCTCATTTGCTGTATAAGATTTTAATGATTCTCTGTCCAAAATGTGGTCACACAAGCTCAGTTATCTCATGTTGGGTAACAAAATTAATACACAATTCAAGAGCACTACGTACAGTATACTGTACGTACGTAATCCTCATTTTACTGGTATACGTACATAGTAGACTTCAAATACGTAGGTTATTAATCTTTCCAGATTACATGTACTATCAGTGTTAGCTACATACGTACTTGTACATACATTCATAAATTAGCAATGTTATTTACAGCATGTAATAGCATCATGTTAACTTTAAGGACTACAGCTGTATATGGAACAGGTTTGTGAACAGGTTGCACTAAAATATGCGTAGCTACATACGTAGCTACGTAAGTCTACATATGACAAAAATCTAAAATATAAACATACGTATGTACATAGCTACATACATACGTACAAAATTTTAAATGGGCGCTTATCGATTTTTGTGTTTCAACATCTTTTAGTAAATCAGCAAACTTGAGTAACGTGGGAAGATCCATTGCTCTAACATACTGTAGTATGACCTCATTCATCATGCTATCATTAGGAGCAGCAGTGATTGCCTCATAATCATCATCATTTATGAGATCGTTATAATGCATCATGTGACTGACTGAATCAGCATCCATGTGTTTTAGTAGATATGGATAATAATAGCTAATGACTTCAGTATGGTGTGAAACTGTAATAGTGTGCATAAAATCATTCAGTAACACACACACAAAGTTACTTAATATGCATACGTAGTTACGTACCAGAGATGATAAATACGTACGTACATAGGACACTTTCTCTGAGTCATATAGATTATCTGGGTTAAGCAAAAATCCAGTTTTGCGAAACCCTCTAATAATATAAGTGTAATCTGTGACTGCTACATTGATTACTAAATTATTTCACTTAGCATGTATAACCTCCAGGTCACCGGTTGCATCCCAATACATTATGACCTTATGACCCACTATCAACCCTCATACGCAGCTACGTATATACTACGTGCCGCATGTCTATACACAAATATTTTACAAAAGTACGTATGTACATACATACATTTATGTTCATGTGTACAGTTTTATAACAGTATGTCAGTAATAGATGCCACAAATGACAAAATTCATTATACGCATGTATGTACGTATGTATAGCGTTTGCTGATTTCAATTATGTATATTATTTTATACAGTAAGCACAGTGTTTTTATCTAGACTGTTATATTAGAGTATATTTGCTTGTACACAATAAAGGATTTGGCGACTGTCCTACTAAAGTATGAAATTATGCTGGCACAATCAGTAGGTCCCTATATCTATTGATATAGGTGTCGGCACCGATATCAGCATATTGGTTATATTGTATTGGCATCGATATCGGTACTGTATGGTGTAATTAATATTTTTTCTTGTATGTATGTTTTCAGGGCACAGCTGAAAAACAGCACTTATTTGCTGATGTTGTTATTCCCAGGTTAAACAACACATTAAAAAATTCTAACATCTGGATTCAACCCCAGGCCTGATACGTATGTGGTATTAAAGATAATTATACAACTTGCGTTTATGATTTGCAGTCTAATGATGGACCGATACCAAGTATTGTTCATACTGATGCTGATACCAAGAGTACGTAATATAGACTATACGTATATTATGATACCAAGACTAAATATTATGTACTATTGCAGTACAGATATCGGTATTCCTTAATGATGAGTTTAAGACTTTCATTATACGTATATGTTAGCAGCAAATTACGTATCAGTAATTTAACTTATGTAGTCCCTTGCAAAACGTTACATTAACTTCCAATTAAATGTAAAGCTAAATCCTAAAGTTGTACCCTGAGATACGTATATCATCTTAAGGTATTTCACATGCTTATGTACAGAGGTGCACCGATTAGCAAAATAATCGATATTCCGATAACTGATATATTGGCTATAAAATAAGTTACTGATTCCAATGTTGATACCGATTATACGAATTTTATTTCATTAATTAATTAGTTTCCCTAATTGGAACATTTTTCACTACAAAAGTTACACATACGTATATGAAATTTCATTTGCAGCTTTATACGTATTTCAGTACCTTAGTGATAAAACTTTTAAAGTACGTATAAATAGTACAAAGCTAAAGTTTTTAAAGTGACATTGTAGGCTAGGTTAAAAAGTAGTGTTTTCTGCCATAATTATGGGATCCCCACTTTCATGACTGACAGAAGTATGTACGTACTTCATCTGCTAATATGCCTCTTGCTATGAATTGAACAGCTAATACAACATCACTACATAGATTGTCTTTGGTAGCCTTTCGCAATGTTCCTTGTACTCCTACCATTAATAAACTAAAACCATAACCAATTGTACATACGTACATGCATATAAGAGAATAACTACATACATACATGTACATATGCATGTACACTAGTACTACGTTCATACATACAGTACGTACATATGACGTACATATGCATTACATAAACTTACACTTATCAAAAGATGATATCCACTTTAAAAATGAGTTGTCTGTGTTTATTTCTTGACCTACTGCATAAACTTTTGGAAAAATTCCAATCTGAAGATACCGAATGTGGATAGGTCGCAATTCGAAGAAATTAGTTTTCGCAGTCTCATAAGCATGCAAACAGCAATAGGTTGGTATAGCAAAACGAATTTCCAGGCAACCTTCTTCACTACTAACCGGTATGCTTGATTCAGCTGGTATCCTAAATATACTTTCTAGTTTATGGCAATAGTTAATCAGGTCAGAAACAGACAGATTATTTGCATTCTTGTTAAGTTTAGCTTCGACTAAGGTTAGGTGATCAGGGTTGATGTATTGTTTTTTAAAATACGGTTTAACTTCAGAGCACTTTCTTTTATGTACGCACTCCTCAAATATATTAATCATGTCAGTGGCTTCAGGAACATCGGCAATATTGGCCATACTCTTCAAAATTCGTAGCTCTAGCCAAGTACAAAATGGTGAAGTTGTTAACCAATCAAAAGTTTCTTCTAAGTTAGTAGCATTTTTCACATTACTTCGTAACTCATTTGAAAGTCTATTGTCTCTCTTACAGATCTTTTTCAATTCAGAAAAATCTACTTCACTCCATAAAGCCTCTAGCTTACTTACTAAATATAAAAATGAAGTTTCTACATCATCTTCACTAAATCTTTCTTTATAAGATCTTGAGCTCAAAACTGTAAAAATTATATATATACGTACATACATATGTACATACGTACTTGCAGTATATAATGACAAAATTTGTACATAATCACATTGATTAACATCATTTAAAGCACAGCTAGATAGAAATAATGCAGTTGGTGACATACATATATGTACGTACGTAAATATATCGTACAATGTATTCAAGTAGACTATAGGCTGTTACATACGTACATACAGATTGTGTTGAGATTGATCGTTGTGATCAAACTATCCATTTGATTACATCAAAACCAACCTTTTACCACTTTATAGATAGCTTTACCAAAAACCTAACATTCTATGTAGCTACATATGTGCAAATACGTACCAACTCATCAGTCGCTGATTCAGTTACATGGTGTACATGCGTACATACGCATTATGATTATAATATACTATACAGTAAAAGAGTTTGGTGATAAAAAGTTTGGCTAATTTGGCAAACTGCAACCAATTCGCCACCAAAAATTTGTATCATGATGAGGCACGTGATCATACAATTGCGTCGCTGAACATACGGTACACTTCATAATAAAGTTCACGTTTCGTACCGTAGTACGAGTAATTGTA
The DNA here is from genome assembly GCA_963930835.1 of Spongia lamella. Taxonomy (NCBI): domain Eukaryota; kingdom Metazoa; phylum Porifera; class Demospongiae; order Dictyoceratida; family Spongiidae; genus Spongia; species Spongia lamella. Next base: position 4,204,294 of record OZ005747.1, read on the forward strand.
CCGTAGTACGGAACGTACTTTACTACGTACCGTACCTTACTTTCGTAATTAAGTACGCATACTTACTAGTAATTACACGTACTTATTAATTCTTAAACCCCTGTTGACACCATATTGATGGTATAACTTACCCGATGGACTTGCTAACAAGTTTCTTGTGCGTTTCAGCAGCTGGTGTGCTTATTATAGAAAGGTCACGCCACTATTGGGCCGTTTACTAACATACCCGGGTTCCGTTCACGGAGTATTGTTTGTGTCAGGTAAAAATAGTTGTCTCTGGAGAAAAGTTATAGCGATACTTAGGTTTGTTTAGTGTTGTAGAAATGCAATAAAAAGAAAACAGGCCTGAAACTTGGTTGTATTGTTGATTGGCATCGTTTGTTAATCGTGCGCGTGTATACGCATTTTGAAACTGGAAGGAAACAGGTTTGTGAATAATCGCTGCATACAGAAAAGATATAAAATGATTAATAATAGTGTATAAACGCTGTTTTGTTACCATTTAAAGTGTTTTGTTTGGCTTGCGTAGATGTTTAGCAACATTCTTGCGGTTAATAATGGGATGAATTTTGGTAGATTCCCTTGGGGATTCCTTCGGCTGAGTCCTAACATTTCCTGATACAATAAGCTAAGTACGTATCGTATCATAATTACGCCGTAGTACGTTTCGTAGTAACTTGTAATCGTAATCACGCCGTAGTATTTTTCGTAGTAACTTGTAATCGTAGTCGTACCGTGATCACGAAACGTAAACTTTTTTATGAAGTGTACTGTATGTGTTAAAATAACTATCTACACCTGTACAAGCTCCGTCGTACCTTATGAATATAAAACGTCAGCTTTGAATGATGACTTACACGATTATTAATACAACTCTGGGTGGTTGAATCCCATCAACAACCACTTAAGTAAACATACACGCAAAACAATACTTTACTACTTTTATTGTAGATACTCGTATTATGGTAGTAGCCCTTGGTTAGGGAAATCCAGTTGGGGTTTTTCATTTCATGGATCACCAGTTAATAATTTACGTACTGTACGTACTTTGTAAGAATTTCAATAGTTTACGAAGTCCACAGCTATCACGCACTAAAATATGCAGGTAAGCCTTGGATTCACCAAAGTTTTTTTCACCAATGTTTCATAAGCACTATTTTGCCAAACTTTTCTACTGATGAAGTTTTTTACTATATGATACTAATTTACATGTAATGATTATACCATGGGCACGAACCACCTGCCTGATATATATACCCCAAGCCCAAGGGCTGAGGGTGTATATATTAAGCAAACCACAAGTGCCCATGGTATGTATGACCAATATATGCCACTTTTTGTGCATGTGCAAATCACAGCAGCTCAAAGCTTCTGTAACAACAGTTTCAGTGTATTTATAGTGGGACTTTTTACATTCGATTGTGGGTTTGACACAATGTTTATTCTATGTATGTTTTGCTTTTCCAAGTCGGTATGTGTGCGTGTATGCGACTGTGTGTCCGCCCAACAAGCTATTAACGTGAAATGAAGCCTGATTAACCAATCAATCAAGTCCTAGCTACTACTTTTCAGTTTCTTTATACGACACTTACTATCGATATTACTGGTGGGTGTGGCCTTATAGTGATGAAGCGAGTCCTGTGTTACTGCCAAAGAAGAGCTAGTGTTAGTCATTAATTCTACAGTAAAAGCCATTAAACCAGCTGCACAATACTCTTGTTCGTGTTCCATTTTGTACTACGTACTTTTTAAAGGTTTTATCACTAAGCACTATATTTAAGGCCGGTTTAAAACTCAATCCCACAAGTAAACATTGTAAGGTCTACTATATACGTAAATAGCAATTCAATTTCGGATATTGCTCTCTACCGAGGACCCAGGGCAATATCTGGATATTGCCCTGTGCAGAGGCAAACATCCCTGCAGTTCCCCTTGATCCTCCCACACAAAGTACTTTAGTTATGTACGTATAAAGCATTGCCACAAGTGCTAAACAAAAAATGAAGCACGAGGAGTGCTATATCAAAAATAAAGGATGAGGCCGAGATGGCCAACATAACACGAGGTGAAGCTGAGTGCCATATTAGCATCGAGGCCAAGTGCCCCATCCTCCACATAGATTGTGCAAAGCAATGCCCCAACTGCCATGGAGAATTTCCTCTACAAATTTGTGCACCACCATGAAACGTCCCACCCCTACCAATCCCCCAGCAGAACGGCCTTATTATCAGTGTTTCCCAGTCTTTCCTACTGTTTACTGCCTTGTCCATCAGTATATAGGGAGAAAACAAGAGGTATAAAGTCTTCCATTTTTATTGTTATGCATTTCCTGATGTACGTAGCACTGTTCACGCGTTTCCGGTTCTATAACTGCTTGTTATAGTATTTTGCGTGGGAGGATCAAAGGGCAAAAGTGTACTATATTTTCCATAAAGCACTGTTAAGGTGTGAAGAGTGCTTTATTTAACCACCAACAGTGCTTTATGAAACTTCAAAGCTTATAAAGTACAGTTATGCATGGAACTCTTAACGCCTTAGTAAACAACTCATTGGAATGTGTTACATACCAGTAGGCTGTAAACAACGCAATGCGGCTAGCTTTTTGTTTCCAATTCATTTCAAGGCATCTTGTACAAACCAACTATCTTGTTAATACAACACAAATATAAACGAGAGAGAACACGATCTAGCTGCAAGATTCGTTAAAAACACCGACGCGTAAGTGATGTGATAATAGAGTATACTTACTCGGGTTACCACCACTGACGGTTAAGCAAGCTCCAGCGAGCGCATTTTTATCGAAGCATTAGTCTTGAAAATTCTATAAAACAGTTAAAGCATTGCCTTGCTCGTGCTATACGCGAAATAAAGCACTCGGCGTGTGGCCTCGTTGCTAATAAAGCACTCGGCTGCGCCTCGTGCTTTATTAGCACCTCGGCCGCACGTCTCGTGCTTTATTTCACGTATAGCACTCGCGGCAATGCTTTAACTAATACATATAGCACTGTTTATGTGTTTCTGTTTCTATAACAGCGATATAGCACTGTTTTAGGCTTTGATCCTCCCACACAATTTTTTTACATATTAGTTAAATCCCACTACGAGTAGGATATCCTTGAAGCCAAGGTCAAGTGTTAATGTCAAGGATATCCTACGAGTACTAGTGGGGGTTAACTGGCCCCTGTCCCACAAAGGAACTGTGTTTTGATGTGACCAATGGTTAACTGGCTTCAACAGTTGGTTTTTTATGTACGTATATCAGCTTGAAGTATAGCTACGTATGTTAGCAATAATGCTTTGAAGTATATTAACATTATATGGCTTGGGGTATATGTTAGATATGTATACCCCAGTAAAATCCTTTGAAGTATGGCTTCAGTGGGATAGAATTATACATTTGTAGCTACATACTTACGTAGCTACATGCGTACATATGTACAATAGCTACACACATATGCATACACATGTTCACATGCAGTTATTCATTCACCTTTACTTTCTGAAGGAACATATTGTGTGTCTTCTTTTGAGACAGCAGCAGTTGGGGGAGTATCTGTGAAATTACATATACACATATGTACATACGTATACATACTGTAGATAAGGGACTCATCAATATATATGAGACAATGCATTAAATTTAAATTCTGGCTTTACTTTCCAGTATCTTAGTAATAAAACTTTGTAGCTACAAACGTAGTGTCAAGAGTATATAATAATAGAAGAGGAGGAGAGTGTCTAACTACTATAGGTACGCCAAACACACTGCGCTAAGTTATGATGCAATCGGCCATAGCCACCTTAGGTGACGATTACCATACAAGCGCCTCAACACGCGCACATAAGAATAATTATTTCAACATTGTATATGCGCTTCATTCACCAAGCAACATGTGGCGAGCAAAGGTTTTCGCGGACTTTAGTTCAAGCTCCAATGATTCGGATTCCACCGAGTTACCATGTCCGAAAAGGAAACGAAGTTCTGTTAAACCGCCAATACCATTACTGCCAGAGTTGAGGTGAGCATTATCTTAAAAAACGAAGAGTGACCGGATAACGTTCCTTCTTCTCCTGCTTGCGAACTTGAAAGCAATCTTCTTTGGCAACTTCCACTGTTGGTCTTTCTTCGTAGCAGGGTACCCATCATAATAACCATGCCGAATCACACAATAGCCGCGCTGCATTACACGCCCTTCCTCTGACACGTTGCCGCACCACGTATTACGCGCAGGGGCTGTAAAACGAGCGACGTTATACTCTGGCTTCATTCAATACCAATCATCGAGTCTTCTGTTCTTTTGGAGGTATTAATTTAAAACGATGTTTTACTATGTTTTACGGACTGAACTTAGCGCAGTGTGTTTGTACAGGTTATACCGAGAGTTAGACACTCTCCTCCTCTTCTATTATTATATACTCTTTGTAGTATGCTGTCATTTAAAATGAAAGAATATGCATGCACGTATACCTTTATATAAATTCAAGTGCACACTAGTCCAGATAAGCATGTGTCTATATTTTAAAATCATGTAGCAGTGCTCAATGAATGACCCTATGTATGTACGTACATATGCACGTATGTACGTATATGCAGAAAATATGCAACATGTTATATGTAGAAAGTATGCAACTTATTAAATTCATGTGGAAATATTAACAACATAATATATACGTATATATGTTACATATGTACATAGGTTATGTAGTATGCTAAACAAAAACACCCTGGGTGTAAAAAAGTGCGAGGCCAATCAGAAGCAGCATTGCAAATAGGTATGTGCGACCAAAAACTTTGATATCAGTTGAGGCCAAGAAATTACTTATCAGAAATCTTTTTAACTAGCTACTTGAATGACATACAATAGTTTATAGCATATTTTCACAACTATGATTGGCTTTGTCACTTGGCCACCTTTATTAATAATGATGGTGTGAAAAAGGTGGCCAAGTGACAAATCATATGTAGTTGTGAAAATATGCTATAAACTATTGTATGTCATTCAAGTAGCTATAGTTAAAAAGATTTCTGATAAATAATTTCTTGGCCTCAACTGATATCAAAGTTTTTGGTCGCACATACCTATTTGCAATGCTGCTTCTGATTGGCCTCGCACTTTTTTACACCCAGGGTGTTTTTGTTTAGCATATCACTACTTTTTTGGAAGTATAAACAGATGTTATTACTAGCAAGCAGCAGAGAAATACTGCATGGGCATAACTTGTACTTGCCTAGCACACAATATTGCAAATTAAACTTTGAAGCTTAATTTTGAAAAACTCAAGCCCGAGATTTTTTTAAAACTTTCACTACAGAGTGATACGTACATCAATATAGATTGTGAATCTGAAAGTTTATGCAAATCATTTGAAGGGGGTCCAAGTTATGACAACTATCAACCTGCAGTGTAATAGTCCTTCTCAAATATATTCAAGTGTTTACTACAGACTGATAATAGTATGACAGGTAGAGCATATACATACGTAGGAGAAGTGCTGTTACAAATTTGGCTGAAATCCATGAAGAAATGAGTGAGTTATTAGACAAACAAGTGAATATATAAAGAGAGTTTGAAAAAAACTTCCGGGATTCACAAAAGTTCATGCAAGCCCACGAAAAAAAGTGTGCGATGAAAATGAAAGAAACAAACAAACAAAGAAAGAAGAAAAAAAACGACTGCCGAGTGAAATTTTTTGTGGTCACAGGAAGGCATTTATAAGGCTGTATCAGAAGAATGGCTGGATGGATGTCTATCAACTTCGGGATATTGATTCTTCAAACAATGAAGGTACTAATTGTCTAGTAAACGGGCGAATTGGGTATGAAAGGATGGTTCGTCGTGCGTAGTCGCACAACGGGCGCCATAAATCTCGCAATGGCTGGTACCTAGGAATGGTGGCGCCTATTTCCTCCATTCTCGGTTTGTTGATTCTATATAGTAAGAACGTTGTGGATCGGTAATAACTAAGCGATAGCTTTAATGGTGGCTTAGCTAGAGCATTTGCGAGTTTGAGGGCGGTGCTACGTGTAAATAACTCCCTACAGTGGTCGTGTTGCTGCGCTTCTTCTTGGCCTCGCGACTCAATATCGTGAGTCTTGATGTACACAGCTATGTTACATATGTACATATGTACGGCGTACCTGATCTAAGACTACTTAGTTTATTAATTTCATGTCTAAGTTTGCAGGAGAAATTCTTTACATGATTATAACCACATTTTTGCATAACAGAGAGAAGTTTATTAAAATCAGATATGTCATCAATCTCAAGAGCTGGTTTGATCACATGACTTAAAAAGTAGGATGCTTTCTCAGCTTGCGTAGACATTGATTTGATTTTATCTGCAGTATCTCCAGGAAGAAGTTGATGCACAGATAACCTTGTAATGAAATGAATATCGTCCATTGGTAAACATTTTACCAATTTCTCAAGATGATCATCATATATTTTATTGATGTCTGTCATCATCTAACCTGCAAATATAAGTTAGCTAAAGATACGTATGCATGTATGATAATCATAGTATTACCAAGAGTTTATAATATCCCGAAAGAATATTATAAACTCTTGATATTACCATAAAGAAATAATACTATGCTGATCACTGAGAGTTGGCTACACGTAATATATTCGCGTTCACCTTGCCGGTCGTTTCCCTTGAATAACTTCCGTTGCGAACGGGCTAGAACAAAAAAATTTATATTGCCGTGAAGCCCTTCAAATGCCAGAAACGTTTAGAAAAGAAGCGCTTCCATAGGACTAAGCGCTAAGAAGATAAGGCGCTTTAAAGTTTCTCCATACATTTGTATAGGGGAAACCGTTCAAGCGTAAGGCTTTGAAGTTGATTGCTGGGCAAATTAGTGGTTGAAGTCCAACAAGTTTTACGCGCGCTTATATCATTGGCTGTCATAAGATTACATAATCATCTTTTCTTTCGCTCGATCTTCACTCGATATAGCTTATCTTACCCATTGTTTTGTATATTTTCTTAACAATTTTTGTAATGGCATTTTGCTTCTTTGTTTCGCTCTCGAAGTATTTTGTCACGTTCACGAGTAGATGATCCATTAGCCTTGTAAGGCGCTTTACTTTGAAAGAATACTTCTCACCATGCCAAACAAGAAGAGTCCTTTAGTTTCAGCTGCTTATTTGTTGTTAGTGACACTGTAGAATCTAACGACGCCATTATTATTTATGCTAAAAGGTTAATGGCTATTACGTAGTTGCGTGATGTTACGTAGTTCAGTAATTGGTGGTTGCTTTGAACTTAAACGGCTTCCTGTGTTGAGTTTCAACTGCAAGGTGAACGCGAACCTAGTATAGTTTGATTAATGTGGTGAAATCCAATCATTGCCGATTTCTAAGAAGCCCATGCAATGCTGTTTCTCATGCAGGTACATGCAGTAAATATGTTACAAGTACCTAATGAGCCTCAGAAACAAGCCAGTGTAAAGTAGATTGATGAAAAATTTTGTAACAGAATGTGACATGATCAATGTACATACATAACATGATAAAATAAATAACAATGACCCAAACTTGTCATGTAAACCAGTACTTGCTTGCCTGAAACCATGTATATTTGTTTATTTCATGTGGTTAGGGGGAATTAAATATCTGTGGCTTAAAGGTTAAACCAATACTACACACATTCAAAAGGGAGTAAACATCTGCAATAAAATTAAAATACGCAGTTACACTCCCACATGGAACATTTGTAGTCATTTAACATTGAGAGCTTTAAATTTCATCTTAAGTTTTACATTCACTTTCACATCATCCACCTTTAAATCTCGTGTTTATTTGTGTTTCATACATAGCTATATGATTTTACTGGAAGTGGAATAATGCAAAAATATGAAAGATTCATATACGTAGCACATTGTCCCTTCAAAGATTCCTTTCCTACGGTACATTAGCTACTTTGTGAGACGTAAAGTGTGGAGATTAAACTTCTGTAGTCTCTTTCTGTCCACTGTCAACTAAGGAAGAATGGAATCGCTGGAAGTGCTATCATCTTGGTGGTGAAGGCTGCTACTAACAATGACATTTTTGTGACAAATAATGTAGGCCTGATAGAATTATGTACGTATATAATTATATAATTATATGTACTTCAAATTCTTTTTATCAATTTTTCTAACGATTGGAAAACTGGACACGAATACGTGACTAGAATTATATGCAATTTTGGAAATACATGGAAATTCAAATAAAAAATCTCCTGAAATACGTATTAGACTTGAAATCTTACACAAGGGCTACCTTTGACACGATATTATACCTTCTGCCTGAATCTAGCTATCCATTCGCCAAACTTTATGCTACACAGTTAACAAAATTAAAATCATGGTGCAAAAGACTACAGGTACTGTATAGCATAAAATTTTGATGGTAAAAATATTGACGAATTATCTAATTTTTACATTAATTTTGATGAAAAAAATATTGACGAAAGTTGGTTTCAAGCCTCTATTTCTATTTAATGTGCAATGCAAGCAAAAGTATGGCAGCGCTATGTTCTGTAGGATTTCTAAAAAATTGACCAAAAAATATTGACAAATTGACAAATATTACTTATAGTAGTCTCGTATGGCCAGACCTCTAATTTTTTTTACAGGATGCTATCGCTTGCAGTATAAGCGCCCACAAAAAAATAGAGTCTGGTGTCGTTCCTATGGTAAGTCATTCTGACACCTCCGTGCCGATGGAGGTGTTAAAATGTATCATTAAACGTAAACCTCCGGAATGTACAACGGAAATTCTAAACAGAACATTCCACTGAAAGAATAAACAAACCTAGAAACAAACTGTGGAATGTTGTTTCCGTTGCACATTCCGGAGGTTCATTTAATGTGACGCCGGTCAATACATTTTAACACCTCCGTCGGCACGGAGGTGTCAGAACGACTTACCAATAGGAATGACATTAGACCCTATTTTTGCGGACGCTTATACTGCAAGCGATAGCGCCCTGTAAAAATTTACATTAATAGCATGTATATATACGTACCATACGTACGTACACAGCACACAGCCGAATACATGAATAGATAAAACTTACTGAGTGCATTATATCATACGAAGACACGAGTCAAAGTTTGTAAACCCGAGCGAGTATGCCTCCAGCCCGGTCTATACACAAATGATACACCAGTATAACTGAAGTCACGAGACAAAAATATTCTGAGGCATATCTATCGGTGAACTTACTTTGTCTCTTCCTGTCGCCTTTTTATTAGGCCTACGCAGCTTACTCCACTTCAAAAAATTGCCACCCAAGTAGGCCACTGATTCGGCCACGCCCGTTAAAATCAAAGGAAGAATACGATAATATACGGATGATTGTTCCAACTAGGACACACCTATACTTTATCCTCGCTACGCCTCAAGATGCCGAAGATTCACAGTTGTCTAGTAAAGATAAACAACAATTCAGGGATAAATATGTGTTTCTTGAGGGACTGGTACGATAGTGGTCGCATTGCAGACGGATATTCGTGGCCAAAAATTATTGCTGATAGAAGTCACGAAGATGTTTTAAACTACGAAAAAGATTGGTCGATGGCAGGATGCTCCGGATACGTTACATTTGAGATGGGAGGGACAGAGGTCACGATCGCCTTTTCTAATCCATCCGCTGGGCGTAACAAATTTGGTGTCGGCATTACAGGCAAGAACGTGTGGGATGAAATGTCTGATCACGGATACGACAGTTTTGATGTGTTATTGACAGTAGCTGACAAGAAGCTATTGTTCCGTTGCAAGTGTACCAGCAGCTCAACGAACACATGCACAGTCAATATTGAGCCAGGTTAGTCATTGACTCATGCACTAGTATACTCATCAATGTTAAGCCCTACCCCCCGATACGTGGTATTACCAAGGGAATGATGCAAAATTTTCTCCAAGGGTACGGCATCTGCACGTGATTTTATTACAGTAGGTGGATATTAGTATACGCAGGTAGTACAAAGGGGATAAGTAGGGGATTTGATCACAAGTTTTAATCCCAATGTGGGGAATTTAATTATAGGTTAGGCCGGTCAGATGCCCACTATATCCCCACCCTCCCCATTCTGGAGAGCATGCAGGGCTTAACATTGATAGGTGCATATCTTACGTATATGTCTCATAATTTCGTACGTATATGATACTGCATGCATTAGAACCAGAGATGGGGTACATAGTTACTTTGTAAAAGTAACTCGTTACTTATTACTATTACCTGTAACATAAGGTACGTAATTTGTTACAGTTACACATTACCCATCAAATAAAGTAACTATAATAATAATATTACCAAGAATATATTCTCTTTATATATTATTACACATCCTGAGTTACACATCCTTAAAGTTGCAAAATTGGATGCGTGTATAAGACCCCTTTTCGCAAATCCGTTCACATATATTATCATATATGTACTCTTGATATTACGTATATTACTTTTGAAAACAACTCAACAATTTCCTATTTTTATTCTAATAATGGCTACATAGCTATGCCTGTGCTTTCATTGGTAGAAGTTGCAGTTTTTTGCTCCTGTACTTGTAGTTACTCTCTTTCAGCCATTCTGAAGTTAAAGGTAGTCTGCAATGGAAAAATGACTTGGGCTTATACTTTACCGTAGTGTTAGTAATGAAGATTGGCATGTGTGATTTGATGATATTCCGCTTGGTTTAGGTACTACAGGAGTTTAACACATTGCGGTTTCTGACATCACACGACATCATATCGGGAATAAGAACAAGCACATTTGTATGGAAATTTATGGAAGATTCATGCGTTTCTTGGATTCTCGGCTAACAAAGAAGCTTGTTGGAGCACCTTTGTATTTCTGGCAGTAATATACACGTATGGACATCGATATAGAGTTTGTTGTGGCGGAGGTTTATTCTTAAAATGAGAATTGTGAAAGGCGGACATGCACTAGTGGGATCAATAACAAGCAACTCATGGCTAGTTTTGTCGAGTTCTGTTCACTGTGTGTCTGTTGTTCCAGTTGCTGTGTATTGTCGGATAGAATGGTGCGTTAGTCAGCCTCAATCGGCTTTAGCATTTCGATTAGCACAACTACGTGCGCTAGTGTTCATGTCGGTACAGTGATGGCAGCGAATCCAGTCTTCCTTATCGTTGCAAGATTGTTTATCACACATGGTAAGGACATACGTATACTTGCAATCATTAAACAATCCATCTAAAAGTAGACTAGCTCTTCGTTTTGAAAATCCCATATTCACCACCTTTCGCACGGAATCGCACCACCACCTTTGTTCATCATTGTCGTGTAGCTGGCAATGCATTGACACAGAGGACACGCTCTTTTTGTCACTAACTTGCTAAGAGAGAAGTGTAACAATAAAAAACCGGGCTTTCTTGTATCTCCCTGCCCAAAACAAGGCGAGTTTTAGTGCCTTCTTCCAATGCAATACGTACAATAAAGCTTTTTCCGGATCCCAATCTGACGTCACGTATACTTACGGAAGTGACTTTACAGCTTAATATCTCAATAATACACCATAATTTGAGTATAAAAATGTGGTTTTGTGCATTGCATGATTAAATAAACACATCTAACTAATAAAAAGCACATGTGATTTGCCATTCCAGTCTACCTTTAAACAAACTACCAGAAACTGTCTAACCTTAAATGGTATTCAAGAGTGAGTGATGGTTGTAAATTAATAAAGTATTTCCTGCTACTCGCTTAGCTATGAATTTCGTTATTTGGTAGTAACTTCGTTACTCTGGTGGTAATAATATTACTAAAAATAATATTCATACGTATAATGCATTACATTTACAAGTAAAGTAACTTCAGTTATATTACAATGTATTTTGTCATATTTCTTCATTACCATAAAATTTAATATGTGACCGGATTTTGGAAAACCGACCGAATTGTCACATTTCATAATGTTCAGGAGAGACAATTGAAAAAATTCACAATTGATAACAATTCAATTTTATTACATGAATGTGTAGCTATATCATTTACCTTTCTTATTGTAAAGTAAGACGTCGCTGCGTTTCTTGTACGCGAAGTTATGAACGTCTTTCTCGGTGCATGTGAAACGGAATCGCTTACAAATCGATCGATTTGTTTTGCTTGGCGGTAAAAGTAGCAGTAATGGCGGCTAAGCATGAAGAACGTGTAGCCTCGGCCTTGAAGTCCTTATCTTCAGATGGGCTGGTTCTTCCCGCAGAAGATCGACAGAATTTTGAGGCGCTTATTGAGGAATTTTTTGATAATGACGATGACGACGATACCGGAAGTGAAGATGAACAGGTATACTTCCTGTGTATTTATTACTGCTCAGGCTGCGCTTTTTATCACACAGAGTTATTGGGAGGTTCACCAAGAACACGAGCAATGTATGCATATAGATGCTGAAGATACTGAAGGTGATATTGAAGGTGATAATTTACAAGAGTTAAATAAAAGCAACTACCTAATTATACAACCAAATAATGCATACTAATAAATATAAGACAATAAACTCTTAAACTAAAGAAAAGATAACTATTATAAAACTAAACTATTATACTGCCAGGGTCCTTGTTTGAAGTTGATAATATTATTGATCGGCTCCCTGATATCACTGAGCAACCCATTGACATCATGGAGCAGCCCGCTGACATCACTGACCAGCCCACCGACATTACCAATCACAACCAACATACTGACATAATGGAGCAGACCCCTGACAACTCCTTATGCTGTATTGATGACAACCAAGTCAATAATGACACACCAAACATGTCTGATGTCCGTACCTCACAAGTGTGTGTTCCTAGTGATCGTCGTGCTTCCTCAGATAGTCACACACACCACAGCAACACTGGCACTGAATCCACCACCGATCAGCCTACAATAGAGAGCGATTATGAAGTTTGCGTACAATTCTATGAACACACATGTGGCTGCCAAAAGGCTGATGGAAAGCCATGTAGCTCTTTGTTCACACTTGAACATTTTTTTGACATGCGTAGCCAGGCATCACTGATGACGCATCAGGAACTGGATTTAGTGTTGCTTGGATCACTAATGACGACACTTCATGACCATGACACCACTGCTGCTCGTGGTAGACACAAGCCTGCCAAAAGAACAAAAGTAACATCGCATTTCATGCACAATGGATATCATGTGTGCATTAAAACATTTGCTTTTTTGTTTGGCATTGGAGCAAATCATCGTATAAAGGCCATTAGAAAGCATTACTTAGAGAATGGAATGGAACCAAGAGTCCACAAAAACACCAAGAGGTTGCCTAGTAAAACAGCATCTTATGAGGACCTACTGGCATTAGTAAAGTTTCTCCAAAACTATGCAGAAACTAATGCAATATTGCTACCTGGCCGAATTCCATCATATAAACGGGATGACTTGAAACTCCTACCATCAAATACAAGCAAGAAGGTAATACATAATATCATATGCACAGAAATTACAAGTTTCAATAAATTTGTCAAAGTTTTCCTCACCAATATCCTGTCTGTCTATTCATCCAAGTGTCAGATGACAAAATTAGGGCCTCAAAAAATAGTCATGATTACTCAAATGCCCCAAAATATTAGAAACATTGTATATTCAAATGCTCTAAACTATTAGGAGCAAAAACAATTGAAACTTAAGGTGACACAAATGCAAAGCTGGTTTTTTAACAAAATAATAATAAAGACATAACAGTAACTGACTAACCGCACAATGATATGAAAAACTGATACAATGAACGGTCCATGTTCATAATTCTGTGATGACTATACTTACAGGGAATATGGGGAGTGTACAAGGTTTGCTGTGAGCAGGTTAACTCAAGAGTGCTAGTGTATACTACCTTTTGTTCGTACTGGAGGCAGCTCCTTCCACAGATTGTGGTAACTAAGCCCCGGACAGATCTTTGCTGGCGCTGCCAACAAAACAGCACGTTAATAGTCAAGGCCACAAACAAATCTGCAGAAGAGAAATCAAAAGTACAGATTATGCTTGCAATGTTCAACTATGTTACCTTCATGCACTTTAAGGCCATCAACTCAGCAGAAGAACACATTGGGTTGGTCCAGAAGGAAAGGGCACACTATCGTGAATGTTTGGATGTTAGCAGCAGCAACCTTAAAGAATCTTTTCTGGTAGTGCCACCACCAGGGTCCTGTCTTCCAGCCAATTCTACTGACACTGCCATACATTATAGCTTCGATATGGCACAACAAGTATGTATACATACACCTGCAGCCACAACACGGGGAAGGAGGGGACTTATTTTAAACCATATAGGTGGCACGCAAAAGTACACATTTTTAGTTCAAAGAAGCCATCAATTAATACTTATTTGACTTGCCGTCCCCTCCTTTCACTCAATGTAGCCTGTGTACACGATGCACTGGTATTGCAAATCATGATGCTATGAATTTTCTTTATTTTTCACAGGTCCATTATCCATCGGACCCATTCCAACCGGGTCCGATATATTTTTTGACACCCCGAAAATGTGCCATCTTCGGGGTGTGCTGCGAAGCAGTGCCTAGGCAGGTAATAGAAGTTATTAAATGACAAGTATATTGCTTACCTCCTTAAAGGTCAACTGCAATGGAAAAATAACTTGTGCTCATATGGAAGCTTATTGATCATAGTGATGCATGGTATCAATTATTTTTCATTATTTGCTTGGATTAAGTAGTAATTGACACTTGAAAATAGCACTTCTCCTTTGCGGTTTTATCTCAGGAAGTGACCACTGAAACGTCACGGAAGGACTTCCGTGTAGCACGCGTGAGGTAAATACATAGTTTTGTATAGCCATGGGGAGCTTATTATACCTATGGTATAGCAATGTTAGCAGCATATTTAAACCTATAACGATTCATTAGCATTAAATATAAGTGTAGTAGCTATGCCAAGGCGTTGTATTGCGGCTGGTCGTGACGGCGTTGTAGGGGAAGGTTGAAGCCTTCACAACTTTTCAAAGGACGCCATGATAAGAAAGTAGTGGATAAAACCCGTTAAGGAGCAGAGAAGTAATTTGGATAGTCCATTTATCCATTCTTTATTGTGTTCCAATCACTTTACGGAGGACTGCTTTGTATTCGAAGGCGGGCGTTCACTCAGGCTTTCGAAAGTGACGAAGTGGGAATGCCGACCCAACCGAATTTTTAAGCCTGGTACAGTGTGAACGATATTTGTGAGGCCAATTAGTATATATCCAACCCGTTCTGGGCTTAAACCATCCGATTAGCCAGGATCTACCTTCCCGTTGAGGCGTCTTCATGGCACTTTCTGCCATTAGTTCAGGCGCAAAACGATACTGGTGCTACTTCAAACTCAGCCTAAACCAATGTATCAGAAACATTGTCATCGTCACTGATATTTGTAGATCCAGAGAGGAACGAATCGTTATCAGATCCACGTAACAACTTCATTCTTCACTTTCTGCCATTGATAATACGCATACTAGGGCCTTCCGTGACGTCACGCAAAGGTATAACACTTGCGGTTATTTTTTCGGAAGTGACGTTTTGCAATGTTTGACCAACGATAACTCGAAGACAACATATAATTAGATTATAAAAATTGTTGTTATGCATTCTGCATGACTAGCTAAAGCTATCTATCAAATAAAAACATGGGGTAATTTTTCCTCTGCAGTTCACCTTTAATACAGGTCAATTATTTGATTGATGAGGCTAGCAACACAGGCAAAGGAGGAAATACAATTATTTCCATGTTGCATCATTTTTTAGCAGTGCATGGCCTGGGTGAGAAGAGGGTCCACTTTCACTGCGACAATTGTTCAGGCCAAAACAAAAATCGGTTCTTGATGTTTTACATGATGTACAGGGTTTCGTGTGGCCTACATGATGACATCAAGATATCGTTTTTACCAGTAGGCCACACTAAATTCTCACCTGATTGGTGTTTTGGCCTTTTCAAGCGACACTTCAGGAGATCAAAAGTTGGCTGCTTAGATGACATTGTTAGGGTAGTTAACGAGTCAGCTACCCCTAATGTTGCCCAACTAGTAGGATCACAACGTGGTGACATTCTAGTGCCAATGTATGACTGGAGCAGTTATTTTGATGATGTAACGGTGAAGACAGCACTAAAGGGCATTACAAAAATGCATCACTTTCACTTTTCAAAAAGCCACCCAGGCAAAGTAATGGTGCGTAACAACACTAAAGATAAATGGAGAACAATTAATTTACTAAAGGATCCATCCTGGCGGCCATCCAGTCTTCCTGAACAGCTGATACCACCTGGCCTGTCGCTTGAACGGCAGTGGTATTTACATGAGAAGATTCGGGAGTTTTGTCCTGAGGAGTGCAGAGACTTAGTCTGCCCAGAGCCATCACAGCCACTAAAATAATATTAAAACACATAGACACAACTTATGTCATGTTACATTTATCACTTAGTATTATAATCTTGTCAGTGTAGGCCGTACTTGTCTCTTTGCAGTAAGAGCTTACAAATCCAGATGTTTTTTCTACTTATTACAGACTAGGTTTTGTTTTCTAGCAACTCTGTAAAGCATTTTGTAGCTCTGTCCTGATATCTTTGATCATAGATTTTGATTGTTTGCTCTTTAAGATCAAATATTCAGCAATGCCTTGCGCTAGTTGAAACACAAAACTGGTCTTTGCTATTAACAACAAACAGAAACATAAAAAACTGCAGTTTTATTGATATCAATCTTACACTGGTAGGGCATTAATTAGAAATTCATTTTAAAATCGCTATACTTATACTATTAACTTTTATTACTTATTAGTATTACTTACACTGAGTAATTGTGGCAAAAACCTTTCTGCATCACTGAAGGAAGTCGAGAACAACAAAACACGTGCTAAACATACAATGGAATTTCCCAAAATCCATTTATTACCGCGACACTCACATTAATTAAGGTAGACAAGGTTTTGTAAAGTAATTTGTTAGCGATTTTTAAAGCAAATCACTTACGGAAAAACACGAGCCTTTATGCTAACGCGTAATGTCACTTTGTTGAAAGTTAGTTTTCAATGTATTGCGCACAAATGTGCGTGTATCTCGGCGATTGTTTTGCGCATCGTTATGAAACTTCGCCAAGTGATTATATTGATTATATCAAACGCTTCTATGTAAAAAAACTGATTTTGACAGATGTGACAATTCGGTCGGTTTTCCAAAATCCGGTCACATATTACATTACATTAGTAACACGTTTATTTACCCCAACACTGATTAGAACACAACAGCAACCTCGGTAAATACTGATTGCAAGAGTCAACTTTCTACATATGTGTACACCATGGGTCGGGTCATCCGGGTCAACCGGTAACGATTTTACTGGGTCATCCGGGTCTGACCCGGATTCTGCATTGGATCACGAATGATATTAATGGCATCTGGAGGTGATGAATTAAGTGTGCCTGAGGGCGACGATGTCACAATATCTCCTCAAGATATTTCGAGACGGGTCACTGCTAGTGAGTATATTCTAAAGAAGAAAAAGAATGCAAAGGGAAGTAGAGTATGGGAGCAATGATCGGATCGTCCAGTAGGAGCCACGCCCAGTTTATGCGTACGAGAAAGTCGAGAATACATACGAATAAAGCTGTGTTTGGTTAATATATAGCCTGCATCTACATGCTGTAACGCAGAACCAATTAGTAGTGCCCAGAATGTACGTAGGTTTCGGCACACGCCTCTACTTTAATTAAACCAGGTCAGACCAGAGACTTGGATTACTATCCGAGTCAGTGGGTCATCCAGGTCAGTGATGCTGACCCGGTTTCAACCCTGGTGTACACAGAACAACTTTTGCTTCTTCATAGCTATGAGTTTCAGACATTTCCAGTTTGGCTAGATTGTTGTAGATCGTTTCCTGATTTTTTGCACTTCATAAAACAACCTTCCAATAGGCTTTACCCGAAAAAACTGACTGGAATGCATTGGTAAGGCTGTAACAATGCTGTACATTGGTTAAACGAAGCAACAAGTCGAGTATTTCGACCTACAGCCAACTTTAAAAATTTTGAAATTCACCTGTATTTCGTCTGCCAGCCAGCCAGCCTGCCATAAGACCCGGTTGCGCTAGGTGTAGGGCTCCAGAAATTTCACACAATAAAGGTAATGGTGGCGGATTTACAAAAATGTTGTTCCGAAGACGATGGAACTGCGCCACTGCGCCATACCCACTGCGCCATGGCGATTCCTTTTATCCTTCATTCCCTTCCTTGTTCTTCTATATTCCTTTAGCAAGGTGTGAATCTCACCGAAGGTGACGATAGCCTGTTACGGCTTCTGCTTATTACATCACGCAAAAACCTGGCTTGCACGTGATATAATTAGTTACAGTGGCACCATGGTAGATGTATTCGCGTGTACTTTATTACATCGTAAACTTCGAGATTATAGCCATGGACAAATAGCTTTTGCTGTTTTTTGAGCATTATTTGCTATCACACAGCTGCTTTGCCATGTGAGCACGTTGTTAACACAAGCGCCTGTAAACAAGCATATTAAGTATTAGGTAAGCGCATGTAACATTTGTGCGCCTGCTGAAAGATTATTATGAATGCTTAGCATGTATAAAAAGCAAACAAACTAGAATGATAAAAAATATTAAAAATTCAAAAGGTACGTAAGTAAGGATTGAATTCAATAGTGCTACAAAAAGTAAGGAAACAAGGAATAAGATTTTTGGACGAGAGAACATTCTGGCATGAGATAATTAATAAAAGTTTAATCCCTACTTTTGGCTCACTTCAGTAGGTTTGCCAAAAGCAGGGATTAAACTTTTAGAAATTATCTCATGCCAGAATGTTCTCACGTCCCAAAATCTTATTCCTTGTTTCCTTACTTTTTGTAGTACTATTGAATTCAATTCCTACTTACCTTTTGAATTTTTATTTTTTTTATCATTCTTATATGTGACCGGATTTGTGAAAAGGGGTCTTATACACGCATCCGATTTTGCAACTTTGAAGAGGCATAACTTCATTTGTGAGTGAGCTATTAAGCTGAAGTTTTCTCTCGTATAACCACAATGATAGGAAAGGCCAGGTATCAAATTTCAAAGTTGAAGGTCAAACATGAGCTGAGTTACACATCCTTAAAATCGCAAAATTGGATGCGTGTATAAGACCCCTTTTTGCAAACTCGGTCACATGTAACATATATGCAAATAGAAGGTCGCTTCAAGAGAGTTACGTATATACGTAGCTGCAAATTTTCAATGTAAGTAGTTATTTTCTAAAATTTCGGGTACTTTCAGCTGTGTGCTAACCTTAAATCCATTCCTGGCCAACTAATATTCATAATGCATTTTATTATGCATACATATGATACGTACTTACCATACGGCAAAAAATTTTGAGGGTGGAAATTTTTGACAAATTGGGGGTCAGGAAAAATTTGACAAGTAAATTTTGATGAATTGGAACAGACTTACATGCAAACAGCTAGCTATGGAGAAAAACACGAACAGTAAAATTTTGAGGAATTACTAAAATTTCATCAAATTCGTCAATATTTTTCCCCCATCAAAAAAATTTTTTTGTTGTACGGTAGCTATGTACGCACCTTTGTTAGTACATACCTGCATTATTACCTTTTGTCAGAAGATGCAGCTACATATGTGACCCAGCATGAGAAAATGGGTCTTATGTGCACATAAAATTTGACCACATTTTTGGATTTCAAAATTAAATAACTTTTTGTGTAAACATAAGAATCTAACACAATTTTTACCATTTATGCAGCTGTTAATGAGGAATCTCATGCAGGTTACAGATTTTGAAAATCTTATACAGTAGGGGAGATACTTACTATAACATGAATAGGTGTATTTTGTGTACATAAGCCCGGTTTTCTCATGCTGGGTCACATATATACATACATACATACATACGTACGTATGTGCGTAACTGTGTGTGTTTTATATATACGTATCATGCTACATAAATTTATATGTACAAACATACAACTACGTATAGCTACATGTATAATCTATTGTATATTTGTATGCCAGATCCTGATCATATTCTTACAGCAGGAGGAGAATCAGCAACTCCAAGTGGTAATTACATATGTGTATTGCAATGGGGAATTTTGGGAGGGCTCTTGACCCCTCTTCAAAAATATTTTAAATAGATATAGGCAGCAGTTACGTAGCTACATACGTACATCCAAAAGTGTAACAAAACAATATGAACAATAATTGTGACCAGGTCTGAGAAAAATAGTCATTTATTCAACCTTCTGCTTAATCTGTAGCTATGTGGTATACAAAATCTATAAGTTTTAAGTTTTATAACATCATTTCCCCACAAAATCCTCCATAGCTACGTATTATGGCAAATTTTTTTGTGTGAATACTGCGTATGTACGTACGTATGTTAAGACAAAAAGTTATTACTTTTAACATTAGGGCTGAAACAAATTATGACCCGATTTTGGAAAACTTACCATCTACACACAAGTGAAATAATTAGAATATCTGACTTTGCGGCCCAGTAACTCTAACCCACAAACCAACCAAAAATATTTCTGTAATTATTCTGATAATACGTATAATGTATTCCTAACAGATATATCAGGTTATATATAGTCAAACATACATAACATTCAAGCTAGGCAAATTACTTAGAATTATTTTATGTGTCTCTTGTGTGTAGATGTCATCATGATAGGTTTTCCAAAATTGGGTCACAATTAGTGTTGAAATAATTTGAATAGTAAAGAAAGTGAATATTCCGAACAGCTTGAACAATACATTTTACTATAAAATGTTTGATTCATGTTAAATATAATCCTTAAATTTTAAAAAAAATACGTATGACAGAAAAGTATTTCCGTCCAAATACTTTTTAGTATTCAAATACTATGTAACTAGTTGAGTAGCTACGTATGTAAGTTTGTTTCAGCTATAGCTACTAAAAATTTTGTCTAATTTTACTTGTACGTAGATAAGACAGACCCAGTCACAATTATAGCTAAATGACTGTTTACTAAACAGTACCAGGAGCTTATGAACCACTGAAGGAAGAGGAGGAGCATGAAACTCCATTCCATGCCAATCCAAATTTACATACGTCATGATGTTTGAAATTTGACATACGCAATCTATGATATGACTTCAAATAACAAGACTTACTTTATTTATATGGAAAGTGTTTAGTGATGGATTTGGATTGTAATAGCACTTTGCAGGTAGTGTAAGTTTCATACTCCTTCGCTGCCCTTGGTGGCTCATAAGCTCCTGCCAGTACATAGCTAGCTAGTAAACAATATGTAATTTTTACTACGTACTTTAGACTTCAGGTTTTGTTGGCATAAACTACATAACGTATCAAAAAGCATTAACTTTGGTTACTGTGTACGTAGTTACGTAAGTCCCATATACTCATTGTAGCTATTGGTCTGTGATGTCTAATGTGTTGCCTAATTTGACCTTCGCAATTATAAATGACTGTTTTACAACAGTTTTTTTACTACCACAAGCTACATACTTGACTTGTACGTAGGTATAAAATCATTATTTCAATACAAAAGGCATAATGTAACTTTAGCTCCTGTATAGTGCATGGAGTCTCATTTAGTTACTGGTCTGCTCTTTGAATGTGACATCTAATGCATGTATTAGACCTACCTTTGGATCTGCCCCTGACGCATTACGTACCTATAAGCCATGACTATCTAGCAATATTAATGTCTATAATTTCATGAGTTTATTTGTTTATTCATATATACGTAGCTCTCAGCGTCTTCTGTTCTAATGCAGCAAGAAAGCTTAGAGATAAGTATGACGAATTGTTAAATCTTCCTTATCCGTCTATGTCTGGAAAGCTTTTTGCCAAAGATGTTATAACGAGTCATGAAAAACAGGAGATAAATCATCTGATTGGCACGAAACAAATGGAAAAGGTTGTTGACATCGTAATATTCAGCCTCAATAGCAATTATACTGCAAAGTACAAAGGCTTTGTTAAAGCAATGGAGGAGAGTGATGATATACTTTTACAGAACAAAGCTGAGGAGCTTGGTAAGTGGATCAACTGATCAACATACATACATACTTATAATTAAGTGCATACATATCTGTATCAAAATTTTAATGCAAAATCTGTAGCTACATACTGTAGGGTGACTTATTTTCAAAGATACAAAATTTTACGGATTGTCAAAACTCTGCTTTAAACAAAACTTTTTGTGGATAAATTTTCAAGGATACAAGTGGTAAGTATTATGGTTAATAGTTGGAGCAAACCTTTTCAAAGATATATATTTTTGAGTTTCTGTAAATTTCTGCAAAATCCTCGAAAAGTTTTATCCTTGAAATTAAGTATGTACATAGTTATTAAGGATTGACATATGTAATATACCTACGTACGTACGTATATGTATGGTAAAACAAGACATACGTACATACGTATGTATGCACTACGTATAATGTTTAAAGGCTATTTGGGTAGTTAAGTATGTACATAATTATATGTATTACAACGAGCAATCTTTGTAATTGAAACTATTATAATAACTGAAATACATGCATATTATAAATGTTCTTTTAAGAAAACGAATCAAATTTAAATCTATGGCATTCTTACATGACTTGATACGTATAGCTACCTTTTTCTTTTCTAGGCAACACATGCGTATTACTGTATAAGGTAGTATTGAATATCACCATATCAGTAATCATATACTATACATACATACATATAATTACGTATATTATGTGATCGGATTTGGAAAATTCACATATCCAATTTTTCTCATTCAAAGATTCATAGAGATCTTAGAAGTCTATATATTGATTATATGAAACTTTATAGCTGAAAAATTGGTTGCATGTTTTGCAAATCCGAGCACATAAATTATGTGACTGGCTCTGCGAAAACCCTTCATGTTCTCGTATATTATATACATAGCCTCCTGTAAAAAATCTTGAAATTTGCATCAATTTTTAAATGCTGTTATATTAAAATGTAGCTGGATAATCTGTTAACAAATATGCAATTTCTATAACGTTACAAGAAATGGTTAAAGAGTTATGGTATTTCTAAAAATGGGTCAAAATTTCCATGAGAACATTTGCACGAATCGATGGAAGGTTTTTGCAGAGCCTGTCACATAACATTATGTAGCTAACATTATTAAACTATAATACATGCTTACAGGTGGATCTGAGTCAGTTCCAAACTGATCACAAGCTTGCTACATATACAGCTACGTACTTAGTTAACTTTACTTATATACGAAGCCACATAGCTATAGTTACTTTTAGAGTTAAAGTATTTACATAGTTGGGAGGATTTTATGTACGTACATACGTATATACCTTTTTTACAGTACTAGTTATATTAACTAGTTTGTATGCTATGTATACATATTGTATGTACGTAGCTTATGTTTATTTTGTAATGTTTATAAGGTGTGCCATGTCAATGAAAAGTACCCTATAAATACAGCTACGTAAATAATTATGTTGTCCAACATCGCAAACTTTTGCTACGTATGTACGTATGTGTATGTACGTATTATAGTATCTTACTGGTTCTGTAATGAAACATTTGAGATGTTTGTAGGTGTAGAGTATACTTTACAAGCTAAGTTTATATCAGGTTTCTTCACAAGGTGTAAATTTTTACTATGCTGAAGAAACTCTCCTGGATCATTGCAAAATTATACATATTTTTCATGCATCAACTCAGCATTGGCAGTCAAGTCTTCAGATATGCATGTTTAATGTCAACAGAAAAAATTTTACATCCATCTAACTATTTTTATGTATCTTAATCACTTGACTAGTGCCATCGATATCATCACCCAAGTAACTGTCAGTCAGGAAAATATATGATGTATCCATTGCAATGATGATTGTGATTTAATGGCATTGCAATAGGCACCTAGGTACGTATGTCTGAAGATGTCACTACATAGCAAAATATCCATAAGTGACTCATAGTCTCTGGGGAAGTCAGATTGTGATCACGATCATTACTGTGCATGTGTTTAAACAAGAGTTGAACACTAGATTGACAGTGTTACATCTCAGTGACGAAGTTTTACCGGAATGTAGTACAAAACAGCTATGGTAGTAACAAATAAGGGGTTGCATGTATGTAAAACTGACAAACCTATATATGTTTGGTAATCTCCCTGCAAGCGCTTTGCTATATTTTTGGCCTAATAGCAGCATATAGAACCAAGTGTAGGTTATTTCCATGTACATAGCTAATATATAAGACTAAATTTAAGTGTGACACTGCTTCTATAGGCTTTATTTTAGTGATTTAGTGGTCAGCTTATCAAAGGTTGTTATGATATACTCCTCCAACACATTCTCTATAGTGACCTGTCCAAGACCAAATAAAGCACACGTACTATTTCTTTCTAAAAGAGATCAGTTGCAATTGGCTCTAACCTAGTCAGATAGAGTGCACCAGAATATCATGATCAGTAGCTAGCTATATATATATATATAATTGTGTGCCCTAGCATCAGGTTAAGCCTGGCTATACACCCCAAACCCATTTGATGCAACTATTAGAATTTTACAGCTGTTTGTATGGAATGCGTACGTGGGTGAATATAGAGGGTTTGTTTACGCAACAATTTTGTGATTTTAAGAGTAGATACGTACGTAGCTATGGAATATTTTTAGGGAGCAATATTAAGGGACTTAGTTACTTAGCTATGTAACGACAACTCATGATCAAAAGTTGATTTTAGATTTATTGTTTATGAATTGCTCCCTATAATCATTCCTTTTTGAAATTCATTCAATAGCTATACGTAGTTGTTGACTTTTTATATTAGCTAGCTATAGCAAATAATGTGATCCGGCATTTTTGGATTTCAAACTTGAATAGCGTTAATAATTATAAGACTGCAATAAAAGTTTCACCATTTATACAGCTTTTCATAGGGAATCTCATGCAGTTTACAGATCTTGCATATCTCAAACAGTAAAGGAGATATATATGTACCATAATATAAATAGGCGTATTTTGTGTACATAAGCCCGGTTTTCTCATGCCGGGTCACATAATAATTATTGTTCAGTAAATATACATTACTATTAGCTAAATTTTGTATGTAGCTATAGTTGGTTCGCGTTCACTGTGCGGTCGCTAATTCTTTAATAACTTCCGGTAGAAACGAGCTAGAATAAAAAAATTTAGATCATCGTGAAGCCCGTCAAATGCTGGAGACGATTAAAAAGAAGCGCTTCAGTTGGAGCTGGCCTTTGTAGTAGCATACCGGTACCATAGTAGTCACCTTATACGTGGTAATTTTAGATGGATGTAAATTTCGTGGATTTCGCTGTAAGCTCGTTGAGAGCGAAATTTTAATCCTCGAAAAGTAGCATTAACAATGTTTCAACTTGATGATCAGCGAAAAATAAACTGCGAAAATTCTTCAGACTTGCCCTCCGCGAAATATAAGTCCCTCGAAAATTACGGCATATACAATATTATCTAGGGACCAGCCGATTATGCCAGCGTAATTTTGAGCATAATAGGTAGCTAAAAGCATCAAGCATAATGCCAGCATAATAGGAAGTGTTTGGCTAAAAACATTATTAATGATCGATATACTCTAATAGAACACTCAGCATAATTACTAGTACTACTGTAGTGTGTAGAACTTTAAATATACTCTAATAGATGATAATAATTTTATGATGCAAATAAATATACTCTAATAGAACAGTTTTTACATGAGCATAATAGGTCAAATTTTTGAGCACTGCAGCATAGCATAATAGATAAGAAAATATGCATAATAGGCCGGTCCCTAATATTATCTTTGCCGAATAAATCACACAATCAAAGCATGTTCACTATATACATAACAAACAAAGTAGTGAAATCGCTTGTGTAGTGAGTAGGGCTTATGTGCACATAAAATATATATGACCACATTTTTGGATTTCAAAATTAAATAACTTCATGCATGTACGTGCACATGGGAGTTGAGCACAATTTTCACCATGTAATGCAGCTTTTCATAGGGAATCTAATGCAGTTTACAGATTTTGAAAATCTTATACAGTAATGAAGATACATGCTATAATATGAATAGGTGTATTTTGTGTACATAAGCCCGGTTTTCTCATGCCGGGTCACAAATGTTATTGAACATCACTGGCTGCCACTATATAGCTACGTATACTACACAAACTAGTGGCATTCACTATAATTATTGTTTTTACAGTGTATAGCTATAGCTAGAAGTATAGTGGCTATTGGAATGTGTTGTTGTAGTGATCAATAACTGTTTACTGTGCCACACTAGTGAACCTCAACCTCAAACATTATGTTAATAGTATATTTGTAGTGTTGTAGCTAACACCATAAACAACTTAACATGATTATACGTACTTAAACTTTCAAGATTTATCGATCAGTAATGCGACTGTTCAGCACATCATAAAAATATTATAATTTTTTATTTTCATTGCTTATAATGTGTTGCTGATGGTATTTAGATTATATGTTTATATAGGAACAGAAAAGTAAACCAACTCACAACACTGAGCACACATGATGTTACATATTTTGATAGCTACGTAGCTACAAAATCTTTAGCCTGTGATAAACCAACTGCAAATAATTGCCTAGGAACATTGTAAGGCTTCAGGAACAGTGCTAGTAGTGTGTTACTCTACAAGAGCAATCAATCCATCAGTATATATTTAAATTCTTTACAGCTAAAAATTATTCCAGCGTAATTACTGCACTCCTACTTAAGCCTGAGCCTACTATGCCGGCATAATGTTGAGAATAATAGGTTGCAATTTTAATGAGAATAATCCTGGAATTATAAAACATTCACGAGCATAATACAGGAAAAATTGGCAGTCACAAGAATAATTGGAAGTTACAATAGGTAAATTTAATGAATATTATCTCAAGGACTGTTTAAAATGGTGATGATGGTGAAGATGTTCATCAAGATAGTAATATTTCATGTAGATTCTTAACAAAAATCTGCACTGTCAATATCCTATACACCAGTATAATAGTCACTGTGTGTATTGTGGACATTATTATCACTGATACAATAAAATTACAGTAATAATAGGTGATGATGTGGGCATAAAATAAGAATAATTGGTCAAAATTTTGGGAAGTTCGGGAAGGCATAATAGGTAAAATTTTGAGCATATTATACTCAGCCCTACTCCTAGTTACAATTATTACATAATCTACCTATAGCTATGTATGTAGAGTTTGCATACGTACATCCCTACTTAGTAAAATGATGAGAGGTACGTAATATGTGACTCGGCATGAGAACATAGGGTTTATGTACACATAAAATTTGACCACATTTTTGGATTTCAAAATAAACAACTGCATGTATACACATAGGAATCCAGCACAGTTTTCACCATTTAGCTATATGCAGCTTTTCATAGAGAATCTAATGCAGTTTACAGATTTTGTAAATCTTACGCAGTAATGAAGATACATACTATAATATGAATAGGCATATTTTGTGTACATAAACCAGGTATTTTCTCATGCCGGGTCACTTATAATGATATTTTTCCTAAAAAATGATAGTGTATGAATAGCCATGTAAGCTACGTATATACGTATGTACGTATGTTGTCACAATAAATTATGACAGGATTTACGAAAACGTGCATAGCTAGTTCACACATACTATTTTTCTACGTACCTGTAAAGATTCATAAAAACTCTGATAAGATTTGCAGATCAACACGTAATTTAATATGTGATCAAGCCTGAGCAAACAGGTCTAAAATTTGACCTAATTTTCAGTCTTCCAAATTTAATAACTCTTTTCCTAACGTACGTAGTATATTTTAACACAGATTTTATTGTATATGTAGAAATTCCTAAAGACTTCAATAAAACATACAGATTTTGAATAGCACACACTGAAAAGGAGATAGATATCATAATATGAACATTTGTATTTTGTGTATATACGTAGATAATTGTAGCTACGTAGCTACATGCTGTATTTCTCAAACCAGATTTTATGGATCTTTCAAAATTTTGGGAATAATAGTTGCAATAATATTATTTTAATGAGAATAATTCTTGGAATTATAGAACATTAACGAGCATAATACAAGAATAATTGGAAGTAAATGTAATGAAACAATCTCCAAGATTGTGATTTCCATGCAGTAGCAATAATTATTATTTCATGTAGCTGGATTCTGAAGAAAAGTCTGCACTGGCAATATCCTGTTCAATAGCCACTGAATGTATTGTGGACATTATTATCATCGATACAATAAAATTACAAGAATAAGTAGGAATAATAGGTGATGATGTGGGAATAAAATAAGAATAATGGGTCAAAATTTTGGGAAGTTCGGGAAGGAATAATAGGTAAAATTTTGAGCATATTAGGCTCAGCCCTAATGGTGTAGCTACGTACGTACTACACAAAACCCATGGTCAAAACAAAGTGACTATGTATTTAAGCAACCAGCTGCTTGCACGCTATTACAGGTAGTTCACACATACAATTTTTCAAACTTTAAAGATTCATAAAAACTCTGGTAGGATTTGCATATGGACACGTAATTTAATATGTCACCGTGGGCCTGAGAAAACAGGTCTTATCTACACATAAAATTTGACCTAATTTTCAGTCTTTCAAATTTAATAACTCTTTTTCCTAACATAGTATTTTAACATATATGTAGAAATTTCTAAGGACTTCAATAAAACTTACAGATTTTGAATAGCACATACTGAAAAGAGATAAAATCTGGTTTGAAAAGTACAGCATGTAGCTAGCTAGCTACAATTATCTACACAAAATACATCTGTTCATATTATGATATCTATGGATCTTTCAAATTGGATGTTTAACTCTCAATGACTAGCTAAAATCCAGTCTCAATGACTAGCTAAATATGTACGTAGTACAACTAGCCATTAGCATACTGTAGCTATAGCTACCGTACCTGTAGCTACGTATGGTGCAAATTTTTGAAGGGCAAAACATTTGCAAATCACCAAAATTTACCATTCAAAGTTTTCTTTTCCAATAGCTGTTTGATGTAAGGCTGATACAATTCTTCAAAATTTTACTCGTCAATTTTTCCTAACCCCCAATTCATCAAAAATTTCCACCATCAAAATTTTGTGCCAAACGTACGGTTCTATATAAAACTATAAATATAAAAGTTCCACACAAAACATAATAAGTATAATTTACAAACATGTATATTACATTGACTTTAATACAAAAGGTTATAAAATTTAAATTATAACAAAAAGTGGCTAGCTACGTACATAGCTTCGTATATAATACTATATTATATAAAATGGCTAATTATAGAAATTTGCATGTCATAAATTACTATAGCTATACTCAATAGCCAATTGATTTAAGATAGTAATAATTTCTGTTATTCAAGTAATTCTCTGACACCGTGACACCACGAGACAGTGGGATATATTAGACAATGATACAGCAAAAACCTGCAGTACATTATATACATACATATGTACATATGCAGAGACATAAACAGATCACTATTTTTAGGGGCGGCCTCACTGGCATGCAACTGAATATCATTGGCAAGTAAAGACTGCAGTTGTCAACAGTTACGTAACAGCCAAATCTAGGGGATACGGGAGGTGGAGAATGCTGTTAAACTTTCTACATAAGTTCTTTTTTAATTTATGGAATTTGGACTAAGACAACTTGTCTTACGTAATTACAGCTATGATAGCACATTTATACAATGTGCATACGTACATCCTTAACAATTGCTAGATACCGTACTTGTACAAATTTTTGAGAGACTTGCGTATGTATATTTTCGAACGGGGAGGCTTCAAAGATTTTTGCAATTGTATATTCACACTGAAAGGCTAATAACAGTTTTAATTAAGAAGTACATAATATAAAAGTGATGAATTTGAGGATTAAATTTTCACTTTAGGACTAGATCATCATACACAATGCACCATGGATCCTACACAAAACATACTTTGTTGGATCCGGTGACAATGGTCTTTCTAATAAAGAGCCAATGTTTTTTAAACTGTCATTTGTTACAATTGAACTGCTGACAGTCATCTGCAAACAAAAAGGTAAAAATGACTCCTGAAACAAGATAAAACCCACATACATATTTGGTCAATTCACTCAAACTGGATCTGTTGACATAAGTATCATACTCGTTCATCATATTGGTAGTATCAGTGAGATTGTATCCTAGTATGATACCTACAACATGATGAAAATATACAGAGTATCGTATGCATACATACGTACGTAGCATATATCGTTTACTGATCATGAAACACTAACAATAGATATGCAGTAGCTAGGAAGATACTGTGCAACACAATTAGCTAAATGTTGGTGGAAAATTTTGACGAATTGTGATCAAAAAATTAGACCAGGCGAATTGAATCAGCATTACATATTGGTGTGTATAATCAGATGCTGGAGAAAAATTTTGGGTGGTGAATTTTAATATTCCCCTATCAAAATTTGTAACATAATATTACTAGGTGAAATGCACGGCATTGAGAGGCGAGCCTGGTGCTTTGATAGATGCATGTATACACTTACGTAGCTACCACTGATGACTTTCACATATGCAATTTGACATTGTAACAATTATAACAATACATGTTTAGTTCATTCTCAGTCTACGAGCAACAGTGCAGCTACATATCTACATGATGGTCTTAAAAATTTGTACCGGTACGTATTTCATGAAAACTGGGATATTAACAGTAAAGTAATTACAGTGGATTGAAATAACATAAATTATGTAATAATTCATCACAAAAGGTATCACAAGCATGCATAATAAGCAAGTCATTGCTGTTATAAAGAAAAGTAGCTAAATAGTGAGGCCCGTGGATTTGACAAAGTATAAAGGAAGATTTGTTTCTTTTATAAACAACATCTAATAGTCATCTATCTTAATTTATATTGTAGAAAATTATGTAACTGGCTATAGGGACGCAAAGCAGCTGACACTTCATGCATCTCCATTAAATGCTAACCATTCAGTGCTATAATTATGCAATCTTAACATCAAATGATCGGTTTGCTTACAAAATTTTTGATTTGAAAGTTTTATTCACACATTGTTGTTATAATAAATTATGGTTAATACTTGAATGGTATATACGTACATGTCTATGAATGGTTAGCATTTAATGGTTTACATGCTATGGTTAGCACTCCATGTGTTTTATGTAATGTTAGCACTCCACCTGTTTGATGTAATGTTGATTTGCACTTAAACAGCTTTCAGCCATATAAAGGGACTTTGATGTATCAAGCAAGCAACAATAAGACAGATTTCACTGTTGATCCCATATGGTGGGGCTCGCCCCAATTATATAGCTTTTTTACCTTAATTGTACAATGCATATCACAAGGCTACATATGTACGTATGATACAGTAATAGATAAAATAAATACAATCATTAGCTGTCATGTAAAAAACCAAAGTTGTACGTATGTAAATGGCTGCTACAACCTTGTTTCCAAGGTTGTCCTGGTTGTACTAACCTTGTCATCTCTGATTGGTAACCATGTCACATACTGTATTATGATAAAAAATTCAAGGGGAAAATTTTTGCAGTTTTCACGATTGTCACTCAACCATGAATGTTTTACACCGAATAGTTTACTACGTAGATTAGCAATTCATTATTAAAAGAAGCTGCTACGTACTGCAAAAGACTTTCTGTGAAATTGCTTGAATTTTCATTTTTATTCTATATAGCTAACCATGAAAGTTTTCTCCTTCAAATATTATGTTGTATCTATATGGATATTTATACACCATAGCTATAATTATTGTGACAACCTTTTTTGAAACTGTTCACAAAATTTTTGATGAGATTATATACGTATAACCCATGCATATAGAAGTTACAAAGTTGTACTGAAATAACCTTGTGACAAGGTTACATGATGGTGACAAGGTTGTAACGATCTTCTGACATTAGCAACAACCTAGTAAGAAGGTTGTAAAATGTAGTAGCAATCTTAAAAAATTAAAGTTTAAGGTTACTACATACAACTACATGAAGTTGGTAAGCTATTGCTTACTAGTATTATATTATACGTATGTACGTATGTTATAATATTAACTTCTACACAAGGATGTCACTGTAGCTACAGTAACTACATTGAATGATGTCACAGATAGTAACACTTGCCCATGGCTTCTGAAGTTCATGTAATTACAATTAATGATATCTTATTTGTAGTGGGATATTCATGTAACTATATACGTAATAATTATTATCAGCTGACAACCTATAATAAATCCAACTGTCATGTCATCTGGGAGATGGGTTTCTCCAGATATTCCTTTAAAAGCTTTTACACCACTAATGTAAATAATAATTAAACACTGTGATAATGACATTTTTATATTTATACTGAACTTTCAACTCACTTAAAGAACTTTTTTGCCTCCATCATGAGAGGATAGCTTATGCAGTAAGCAGCACCAGTGGCATATTGATATGCCACTTTCTTCAGAGTCTAATGTACAACAACAAATTATGCAGCTGTTAAATAAATATAATTGCCATGAAACTGCATTACTTACATGATTCATCTTTTGAGTAAAATGGACTATCATCCTATTTTTAAGCTACACATGTTAACAGAAAGATATGTAACTTTAAATATATAATTATTCATACACACACGCATGCACGTGCACTCACACACACACACACACACACACACACACACACACACACACACACACACACACACACACACACAACACACACACACACACACACACACACACACACACACACACACACACACACACACACACACACTGGCAGTCAGACAAAATAGCTACTGGTCAATTAGAAAATTTTTAAAATTTTTATTGTTAGAGTTTAATGAAGGTAGCTACAGTGTGTGTTTTTGAAGTGCATAAATTAAGGAAGCCGTATGTTTTCATAGCGATCCCTATAATCAAGTAATATACAAAAATTTCACTGTTGTAATCCAGCAAATTTTATGTGCACGTTCATAGCTGACTCATCCTGTTTTCTTATGTCGTATTACATTAATTTTATTACATTATAACAAAGCAGCTACGTAGCTAGGTTACAAAAATGAGCATATACATAGCTACATAATATTTATTATTTATACAATTATATTTATTATGTAAAAATTGAAGTGGATATAATGAACAGTAAGTAACTATCTGAAAATTTTAAATTATTTGTTGTGAACAAACAAAATTAATGTATCTATAAAGTGATTACACTTACATGTAAATTAGGTAGGCCCCTACGTTTGCTACTAGGCCACTTGCCTATGTAGTATGGCTTGTGTGGATCATATTGTTGGAGAAGCTGACTCAATTGAGGAATGTTGACATACATATCATCATCACAGTGACAAAACCACTGGTAACTGCCAAATAAAAAGTCAATAGTGACCCAATTTTGGAAAAACTACCATCTAGCTACATACAAGAGACACATAAAATAATTCTAAGTAATTTGCCTAGCTTGAAATATAATATCGGTTTGGCTACTGATACAACCTGATATATTTCTTGGGAATACATTGAATTTTTAGCAGAAATATAATTTTGGCTGGCTCGTGGGTTGGAGTTACAGGGTCACAAAGTTATATATTCTAATTATTTCACTCGTGTGTAGATGGTAGGCTTTCCAAAATTGGATCACAATAATTATTTATTTACACAATCTGCCTTGCTATACGTATCTTTACAGACACTTACCTATCTTTGTTATTAGGATTCCCTCCTACTGCTTTGTAATATGCAGCAAATTCATTACCCACCTTACAAGAAAGAGCTGCACTATTTACAAAAGTGGATGTGCATTATTATATACATGAATGTTATAACAACAGTTAAGCTTACTAGGTATGAACAGCCAAACAACTGGTATCAATTATTTGGTATCCTATTAGAAAGATAACTTTAGTTATGCGTATCATGTAAATGATACAATATTTTATCTACAATAAAACTTCAAACAAATGGTTACCAACAATTAGATAAGAGTGTAGCTAGCAGACATTTCTATTTTGTTGCAATTGTTCTGCCCAATACGTATGTGTGTTTTGTCCCAAGCATAGCTACGTACATTGTTTATGGGACAAATACTAATTATGTATTTAAAGGTACGTATGTATAGGCCTGAGCCAATTACAGTTGACAGCTATTATGAGCTGAATAGCAATAATGATCATCAGGACAAAAATCAAAAATCTATAAAAAATTCTTATGGAGTGACAGTAATAATATGGGGGGGGGGGTACTTCAGCACCTGGAATACTCCTGCTTCCTACACATATGTTTTAATTTAATGACTACATGGCTGAATGACACTGAAAACAAAATATTAATCCCACCTGCTTTTCTTATCAAATCAACATAAATCTGCTTTGCATCAGACCTGTCACTGATGATTGCCACCTAAAAATTCATAATAATTCTTATATAATAGTTATATGCATACACTGTGGAGTCTACGAAATTTATAAACCCGAAGGCCCGAGGCTGTAGCGCACTAGCGAAGCGAGGGCGCTACTAAGGGCCTGAGTCGAGGGTTTATAAATTTCGTAGACTCCTTGGTGTATGCGTATAACTGTTTTAGACTCTATTTAATAAAGAAACATTCTTAACACAATGTACCTTTGCTTCCTTTGTCGACACGACGATCACGTGACTAGCCTTGAAACACGCTAAATTTCAAAGGCCATAGCAACTACTTAAGCGCCTGCGCGTATTTCTAGTTAATGGGTTTACCTTTTCGCTTTTGTTCTTCTATGCAAGCATAGATACACTAACCTTACAGGGATTGGAAACAAAAGTAACATCACGTGATGTGTTACTATGTAGCTAAACAAAAACACCCTGGGTGTAAAAAAAGTGCGAGGCCAATCAGAAGCAGCATTGTAAATAGGTATGTACGACCAAATACTTTGATGTCAGTTGAGGCCAAGAAATTACTTATCAAAAATCTTTTTAACTACTTGAATGACATACGTACGTACAATAGTTTATAGCATATTGTCACAACTATGATTGGCTTTGTCACTTGACCACCTTTATTAATAATGATGGTGTGAAAAAGGTGGCCAAGTGACAAAGTCAATCACAGTTGTGACAATATGCTATAAACTATTGTATGTCATTCAAGTAGTTAAAAAGATTTTTGATAGGTAATTTCTTGGCCTCAACTGATATCAAAGTTTTTGGTCGTACATACCTATTTACAATGCTGCTTCTGAGTGGCCTCGCACTTTTTTTACATCCAGGGTGTTTTTGTTTATCATATCACTACTTTTTTGGAAGTATAAACAGATGTTATTACTAGCAAGCAGCAGAGAAGTACTGCATGGGCATGCGTATAGCACACAATATTGCAAAATTAAACTTTGAAGCTTAATTTTGAAAAACTTCAAGCACAAGATTTTTTTAAACTTTCACTACAGAGTGATACATCAATATAGATTGTGTATCTGAAAGTTTATGCAAATCATTTGAAGGGGGTCCAAGTTATGACAACTATTAACCTGCAGTGTAATAGTCTTTCTCAAATACATTCAAGTGTTTACTTCAGACTGATAATAGTATGACAGGTAGAGCATACATAGGAGAAGTGCTGATACAAATTTGGCCTCACTTTATCTTTATCCACTGCTAGGCTTAAGTCTATTATGCTTTTAAATTTACCTATTATTCTTTCCGGAAATTCTTTTTAATTCCACCTATTATTCCTGAAATTATTCTCAGGGAAATTGCACTTTTTACTATAGTACAACAAATAATTACCTTAAGTAAGTATAAAAAGCTGTCAGCAACAAAAGATTTCCTAAGACGTCGCCATAGATACGAGAAATATTTGATTGTGGGTTCAAGTTTTTACAAGTGTGAGTATACAATGGCTTGGGAGACAAAACAATAGCTTTGATTTTAAATAGGAAAGACTATATTAGCGATTTAAAGTAAGTTTCTTGTACTTTTAAGCTAGAAATGTTAGTTTATAATACAGTGTAAATTAAAATATCCTATTATTCCGGAATTATTCTCAATTCTTTTTTCGTCCGATTATTCCCAAAATTATTCCGGCATAATAGACGCATGCCTATCCACTGCCTGTAGCCATGTCAGTAGTAGCGGAAATAATCTATCAGTGTAATAATTATGAGTCGTTTTGATGGTGAAGTAAATGTTTCTAATATACTTAGCATTGACAGGCTCCATTAAAATGCCATTAATATGAGTAGCATTTATTCCAGGATATGTATCTTTTGTTTGACTTTCTTTCTTAATATTGATTAAGTTTCCATTAATATGAGTAATAGCTTTTCTGGGGTCTAGATTACTCGAAGTTATGTTTGTTTGCTTCTCTTTTGTGTGACCGGGTTTGCGGAGTGCCTTTGCTTTCTGCCAGTTTTTATCATTCTGGTGGAAACTTTCAGTATCTTCTACTACAAGAGCAACTGTAGTTTTCTCCACTTTGTGGTTAATTTCTGAATCGTTATAAACTTTTTCCAGTTTTGCATCTTTATCACTGTAACTAGACATTCCAGCAGGTGTTGATCGAATAATTTTTAACTGTGAATTCATATCTAAATCTCGTTGATAATTCAAATAACAATTGTTTTGTCTGTAGTCATAACTTTGGAACAGCAGAAAAACACAGACTATCAGGCATAGGACATAAAGCTGTATTCCATATAAATAATTTTTGCTGTTCTTAAAGAATTTCATTTTTATAAGTATACGCAGCTA
This sequence comes from Spongia lamella, assembly GCA_963930835.1. Lineage (NCBI taxonomy): Eukaryota > Metazoa > Porifera > Demospongiae > Dictyoceratida > Spongiidae > Spongia > Spongia lamella. The sequence continues at coordinate 4,241,081 of OZ005747.1, forward strand.
TGCGTACGTAGTTAGGGTATGAATATAACAACTGCTCTCCTACAATTAAAAAAGTGCATACATAGCTAGTACTGTAAAAGGTACAATGGCCGTATCATAATTTATGTAAAATAAGATTTGCTACATATCAGTATAAAGGAAGACTTAGCTATATGTAACCACTTGAACAGATACAAATCTTTATAATTATTATGAAGTAGTTATATTATATGGAGTGGGAACTGGGGATCAATAGAATAGGAGCGGCAGATACACCACTTTACATAAAAATTAATGGTTATCGATACTGCGTAACAGAGCAGTCAAACACTCTATTAATGCAGTCAGGTTATATTACAATAGCCTGATAGAAACTACGAATATTAAACATAACATAACTAACAGAAATTCTTTGTGCCCCTCTTGTCATTGTTTACAACTATAGTAGTCTCGCGCCGCTCGGCCCTTAAAATGGCGGGCGGCGCGAGACTACAATATAGCTAGCTAGCTATATACTCACCAGTTTTACTCGTAAAAAACGCTAAAATCCTACTGAATTTCTTCTTCGGTATTGTAAACGCAGTCGAAATTTTTTAATTGACTCGGTTACGGTTAAATATCCACTTCACGAACCACTTCGTCATGTTAATCATGTGACAAAACCACTAGGAAATGATGGGAGGGACAGGGACAAAAGTGAAAGTGGTAAGGCTCAAAAGTGTGGGAGATACGTAGGTAGTCTACAAAGCTACTATATAGGAGGGTCTGGGCGCATGCCTCCCCAGAAAATTTTTACATTTTCATGTATAAAGACGCTATTGAAAGCCGGCTATTTTCAGGACAATTAGCTAAGCTGACAATTAGCTACAGTAGGCAGCTTGGAAAGTGCCATTGTTCAATAACAAGTTACTAAAGTTACTAAACGAAGTAGTAATTATACGCTAGTTACCTTAGTTATAAAGTTCCCGTAAATTTAATCAAATGGATTATTTAATTTACGGGAATCTACTGACTGAGGTGAGATGATCTTCTGGCCACTGATTAGTAGTTATTAACGCAAGAAGTCTTATAATCACGACAGTGGCTACAGTATCGAGCTAGCTACATATAGGGCTTGTTATACGTAATTATTCACTGAAAGATTTCTATTAGCCTTGAAAAGTGGTGAGGCTCATGCCTCACTTGTCGCACCAACTCTGACCCCCTTGGGGAGGGATCAACTGAACCGCCTCGGCCATAACCAACTCCCACAATGGGCTGCCGCGGGTGGTGGCCATGGGGGAGCAACATCTTCACAGACGGCACTGCACTGTGAAGCATGAGACACAAGGGCAATTCCCTATCAATCACGCTATTGTGAGCGATGTCTTTCTATACAGGACGGCTTTAGAAGTTGAATCCGTGAAGCATAGCCTATAGCTACCAGTATACGGATCAGTTCTCTTTAAAGAATCCCTTCACGGACGATTAGCTATAGCTACGCCTAATGGCTCTAGACTCTCGTCTAGATTCAATTTGCAAGTTTCCATAAAGTCCTTGTATATGTAGCAACGCGATATTTATCGCTGTTGATATTTGTAGCCGGACCCAGGTTTTTTACTGTACAGTATACGTATCAGCAGGTCACCCCGAATTCCGGAGCCCAATACTCGTAATACATTATATACATTATAGCATAGTAGCTTGGCAGGGATTAGACTTTGTTTGTTTATACTGAACTACCCCACATATACCGGTATATATAGAGCTCGCACTATATCGAGCACCTTTGCAACCTGAATATGTATACGTATAGGTACATACCGATAGCTAGTAAAGCAATTCGGTAGCTAGCTACAGCTTAAGCAATCACTTGAGCATTATTTATATCTATCAAGTTAAGCATCGGTTATTGATCAAGTTATGCTCAAACGTTTCTGTGATTGAAACTGCAAGTAGCTATACGTATGTAGGTACGCCGAGTGCAACGTTACGGCGTCCTTCATAGGTAGCTCGTATTACGTAATAGCTAGCTACTGCACTGGAAAACGCACCTTTACAACTGAAATGTCGACACCCTGATGTTGCCAGCGTAGGTTGTCACTGACTAGTAATATAGCAGCTACAGTACACTGATAGCCACGGGGGAATCGTACGATCTAACTGCAAGATACTGTTCAATTTCGTGCCGAGAATATGCACGCCGGTATGTGATTGAGTGATTTCAAAGCATATTATACATATTCTCAAATGACAAATTTATTGGACCGAGCCTGAGCGAGCCCCACACTACTGAATAATTTCGTAGGGTGAGCCATGCACGGCAAAAATGGATTAAAACGATTGTGGATTAAAATACCATACAAGTTCAACAAAAAAATCACGGAAGAATAACAGCCTAGATTACTAATTCGCTAAAATAAATATCGTTCGTAGGGGAACCATGACACGGACAATGCACAGTGTCGATTACTGATCCTCCAAATATGGTTCGTAGGGTGAACCATGACAAGGACAATGCACAGTGTAGATTAATGATTCGTAGGGTGAGATTACTGACAATTCAGCGTAGCCAGGATTACAGGCCTGGTGCCCTTATTTATGTAGAGATATTGACAAATTAGAAAAAGTACAAAGAAGAGCTACCAAATTATTACCCAACTTGACTCATCTGCCCTACCCTGACAGATTGAAGATCCTAGGGCTATACTCACTTTATTATCGGCGCATTCGTGGAGATTTAATACTCACTTACAGAATTTTGAATAAGCACATAAAGATAGATTCTAATATATTTTTCTCCTTGTCTACTGTCACTCACACCAGAGGTCATCAACTAAAACTATATAAACCACCTGTCCAACATCTTCCAAGGCAAAAATTTTTTTCTAACCGAATTATAAATGAATGGAACAGTTTGCCTGAATATGTTGTATCGGCTACATCAATTAATGATTTTAAGAACAGATTAGATAACTATTGGAGATCATCTAGACATGGACATTCAGAAAGGCCTACGGCCTAATAGCAACTAATTTATTGTAAATTATGTTGCTTGTATATTGTCCATTATAAATTAAATTAAATTAAATTACCTGTCACGTGATAGTAATGGAGAGAGAAGAAAGACTTAGAAGACGAAGAGAACAGTATAAAGACTTCAGTCAAAGTTGACGGTTCCACGTCTGATACATCCATTCCTCATGCTCTCACGTGAACTTCCAATTTAAGTGCTCCTGATTACACTACCTATGCGTGCGCATATCATACTGATCTTTAACTCTACCAACAACGAGGAAGGAAGCCCAAATAATTATAGTCTTTATCACCACTTATCGACAACGTCTCCACACTGAACTGCGCGGCTTTCCGTGAGGCTTTTTTACATTCAAAGGGTATAGCTACCTATAGCCTATACATTTGACTAACGAGTAACAGTTACCACGAGCACAAAATTGCATTAATTCCAGACTGTGCATATTTTAAGAATCATTGCTTAGTGATGTTATAATTAGGTAGCTACTTTTGTCTATAAACCAGTGTCATACATTATTTTAATGATAAAGCTTCTGTGCATATACCATAGTCATATAGGTTCTTGTGGCTCTATCAAATTTTCATAACTTTAGTAGCTAGCTAGCTAGCTAGCTATATAGCTATTTGTAGCTACTGTGAACTACTAAATTTGATAGAGCCACAAGAGCCTATATGACTATAGTATATGCACAGAAGTTTTATTATTAAAATAATGTATGATACTGGTTCATAGACAAAAGTACCTCATAATAACATCACTAAGCAATGATTCTTAAAATATGCACAGTCCGGAAATTAATGCCTTGCATAAGAAGAGATGCGAGCTAGCGGTTACGGAAATTCGTGTATTCTATCCAAAATAGCTACCTGCATGGTTCCGAAAAAAATTTATTTCAGTGAAGACGCTAAACTACTTGTGATATAATGTTGATATTATAGGTAGTTAATGTACACACCTTAAGGCTTGCTACCCAAGTGCCACTAAAATTCTAGCTGGCTCTGCTGCAAAAATTGAGCGTCCGAATATACTAGGGGTCAGGATATTGATAACTTACTCTATATTATTAATAATTAGAGTGGTCAATTTCAGAAGCTGTGCTCTCTCTCTCTAGTGGCGTTTTATACCAAAATCATAGGCAATGCAAGATTTAGAGCATGTTTTAACTTCAACTATTATTTACACCACAACAAATTCTCTTTAATTTGAGGTGTGAAAGTGGCACCATAGATATTATATACACTTACCCGGATTGCGCACCGGCCGTTTTCAAAGAAACACTCCGCATTGAATGTATTCACACCTTTCCTTTGATGAATTTGGGGGCGCTAAGCAGAGAAAAATTCTTTCAGGCACGTTGCTTGTTCTATGCTTGTTCCTTCGAATTATGAAAAGTTTTTGGAATAGTGAAGTGAGTTAAAATGTCATTAAAAGTTACTGTACTTAGGCCAAGCAGCGTGCTTTTTGCTGCCACGTGGTACTGGTCAGCGGTTTGGGGCTTTGAGAAGACTGCATAAGTGAAATATTTGAGTTTTCTTAATGCCATTAGTTGAGGCCTATAAAAAGGAAAGGTTTACAGAAGGTCTGGTTGGTAGTCAATGAATTTTGGTAGGTCGTACGATGAATTTAGCAATATAAATACACCAAAGTTTCAGGCTCATAACTTGCGCTGTACTTGAAATGCACTGTATTTCTGTAAATTTAATGGTAATTCATTCATCTAAGAAAGGTTTTAGCATAGCATACAGTTTCTATTATGGCAATAGTGAAGTGAAATCCTTGCATGAAATTATACCATAAGGTAGCCTGTTTGATCATAATTACCAATTCAATATAGCTATTAAATTTACATGCACTGATTTTATATAGAATAAAGTTTGCTGATGATTGACTGAAGAGGGCATAGAAAATTACGGCTTAGCTACAAGTAGAAAACATTTTAAGCCAAAGCCAAGAGAAACCGCGACAACCCTCAAGTACGCATTTCTCTGCCACTCAGTGTATATATTGATGGGCCAGTAAAGATAGTGGAAAATTTGCAGATAAGGCTAAAGAGTTGTGAAGCTGTGCCATCAGGTATATTTGGACAATATTATGCTGTGGTATGATGGTTATAATTATGGTTGTATAGGATGGAACAGTGAAGTGAACAGCAGATTTCTAAGTATATACAAGCTAGATTTCAACCCACAGAATGGGACAGAGGTTCTACTGTCTATTACCATACAGGAGAATTTCTTTTGGATGCTGTCTTAGCAGAAATCACATGTTAATCAAGCATTATGTGGTATTTTAAAGAATGTGCCATCTCAAATTAATACAAGTACACTTTTTAAGTCTCTGGATTATATACCGTAAAACTGGAAACTTTGGTGATTTGATGAATTTGATGAATCAAAGTGAATTTGCCAAATTTTAACAAATCGGTATACCCAAATAACTACCTTTTCTATGAAGATATCAAGCAATTCGTCAAAGCTTATTTCGTCAAAACTTTTGTAGTGAGGATTCATCAAAGTTTTCCTTTTGCCAAAGTTTCAGTTTTTATGGTAAGATAGCAAGCACATGAATGATCGTTGTTATATATTTCCTATTTATACAGTGCAATGGTGAGGAGATATCATGGCAGCGTGTGGTGGATCTTTACTACCGAGACACTGCAAAACCAGCAGGCCTTAGGCAGGTGCCTAAATTGAAATATAAACACATCAAACTTACTTTTTCAAAAATGCGTGTTGACTTGGCTGCACAGGTAATGTTTCAGACTGTTATTATTATTATTATATTTGCTTTATAGCACACATGGGTTACAAATGTGGCTAAGGGTCTATAGGTGCATTATAACCTATAGCCCTAGTAGCTAACTATAACTAGATAAAATAAACTAATTACAAATGTTATTGTTGACTAAATGAATAAAGTTGACAGGTGGAGGTGAGTTCAGACAGCTGGCACACGGACAGAGGAAATGAAAAGTGTGAGGATTTAACGAATCAAAGTTACTGTTAAAATGATTCCAGAAGAGCATCTTTAGATGTTTCTTGATAATATGCATCGGTAAAGTTAAATCAATGATTGGTAAAGCATTCCACAGTCTACATATTCTAACAAAGTAGAAATTCTGTTGTTTATTGGTAGATGAAATATTATGTATTAGTTTAACTCCACAGGATCTGGTGCCACTGGAAGAAAATGAGATAAAATGATTGATATTGAAGCAGTTTGAAGGGAATTTCAAGCTTTTAATTAAGAACATGATATCTGATATTTCAAAAATGTACATTAAGGGTAACAAATTTAGATGTAATAGACGAGTTCTGTAAGTGGAGGAGTAATCATTTAAAATATATTTAGTGGCCCTTCGTTGAATTGGTTCAAGTTTCGATATGTCTTGTATTAGATGAGGACGCCAGATTATAGAACAATAGGTGAGCTGAGATTTAATAAGAGAAATATATAATTTGAGTTTAGTAGTGGCTGAGTTTGAATGACTAACATAATCATTTACTTGTGTAAATACATATATAGGTGATGAGTGAAACTGTTGCCAATGCCTTGGTGGATAGTGGTGACAAGGGTGCAGAGGAGACAGCAAAATTTATCAAAACGATTGACAAGTTTTTTGATTCATTAAACATTACCAACTTAGTGACTGGAAAAAAGAAGAGGAAGACATTCCAATCATCCTATATTTCTAGCAATGATTTTCGTCTACAGGTAAATCTCTTGTAGCTAGTTGTTGAATGTGTTTGTAAATTTCACATGTTTTTGCATAGTGGCTCACTGGTGAGTTTGTTCCGTATCTTAAACAATGGGAAAATAGTGTAAGCAGCAGAAAAGGATTTACTCCACAGGCTAAGGGCATGATGATGTTGGCCAGGGAGACACGCCAGGGCATTGATGTCACAGGTGTGTACATATTGTTCAATTTACGTACCTCTGTTTTTATTGTGTTATAATACTGTTTTTTGCAGTTAAATCTTTCACTGAATTAGTTCGATTTATTTTCAAGATTCCTGGTGTAAATTTAAATTTTTTTCTAAGTGAGAGGCTCTCTCAAGACCCGCTAGGAAATTTCTTCGAGTGCCAGAGGCAGCGGGGCAGAACTGGTGATAATTATAACCCCAATGTGCACCAATTTTGCAAAATACACAAGCTTTATGCATCATGAACTCAGATGTGCAAGTGTTGCCAAAGGCAACTGTCATGGGAGAAAACAACCCATTTATTTAAAAGAAAACAAGCCGCTACCTAAACGTCATAGAACCAAAAAGGCTCCATCTACAGAGAAACAGGCATCTACAGAGAAACAGGAAAAGCATTTGTTAGCAGACAGCAACAACCACTTCACTTTGCTACCACCAGATGACAACCACTCAGATTCAGTTGACAACCACTCAGATTTACTACAACCGGATGACAACCACTCAGATTCAGATGACAACCACTCAGATTTGCTTCAACCGGATGACAACCACTCAGATATGATACAACCAGATGACATCCACTCAGATTCAGATGACAACCACTCAGAGTCTGATGACAACCACTCAGATTTGTTACCACCAAATGATGAGATGCCAATAGATGATGACACCATATAGCTATTATTTAGATGACAATACCATTTATATGCTTCCTGCTCATGCAGTTAGATGTTGGGCAATTGCTGATGCCAAGCTTAAGTGATACAGGTAATGATACTGTTCAAGAGCATGCAGTCAGAAAAGCATTGGGACCAGGAAGAACAGATGAAGTAATGGTGAGGGGATATAGAATTGTGTTGCGTCGTCAAGATATGTGGACACTCGATGATTGTGGGTGGCTAAATGATCAGGTGATCAACTTCTATAAGGGTCTAATAACGGAGAACTTTGATGATGTATTTGGGTACAGCACCTTCTTTTATACCAAGTTATTAAGTGATGGTTATCAAGCAGTAAGCCGTTGGTACAAAGGAGATAATGTGTTTACAAAGCGACTATTGGTGTTTCCAGTGCATCAAGCAGAATGTTCACACTGGTGCCTAACTGTGGCTAATGTTTTGAACAAGCAAATAGTTTATTATGACTCACTTAAGAAGGAAGATTCAATCTGTTTGGAAATTTTGAGTAGCTACCTGCATAAGTTGGGTGGTATAAGATTTTCAAGATATGAATATAGAAATATTCCAATGCAGTCTAACGTATATGATTGTGCAGTTTTTGTCTGCTTGTACGTATGCACGCTGCCTAGCAGAGAGGTCAGCATTTAGCTTTAACCAAAAAGACATCCCAGCTGTTAGAAAACAGATGGTAACTGAAATACTCTGCAAAAAATTATTTTAATCACTACTAATTAAATTATTTTAATCATTACTAATAATTTTAATCATTACTGTAATGTACCTACAGTTTAGTACAAAGCCAATTATGCATCATACATATACTGATGTTAGGTCCTGCGGTGATTATAGCACATCATGTAATTTTCTACGCAGACTTTTCATGTGCTGAGTTGACTTCTTTGTTTGCTGTTTGTACTGTTCTAGCCACCCACTTGCCAATAAAAATCCTCGAACGGTAACATAGAGTTCTGCTATTTTGTGCAAAAGGACTTTATGAATTCATCATCATCGATTTCAAAATCAGCAGTAACAATCAACCAATAAAATTGCACATCGTCATCTTCAATTACTCTTTTTATCATTTCTTGTTTCAGTGGTAATGAAGGATATTTTTGATTGTCATTAAAGCTTCTCTGATGACATGCTCTACTGCACGAAAAAACTGGTAAGTCATTTCTTTTACATGCCAAAGGCCACCCCAATCAATTAAATCAGTCCATTGCTCATCTATTTCTATTTTTGCCTCACTATCTTGGGGGTGTTTAACCAATTCCATTAAACATAATACCATTTCCTCTTTGAATTCGTGGCTTTCTCTTTCTATTTTTTCGCAAATGTCTACAGATGTAGCCAACGACATAACGCAAAACACTTTTTTCGGAGTCTTGTAATTCAAGATCTTCTAAGTCAGCTTGCTGGTCAAGGTATATCACTCGGAAATGATCACTTAAACTTTTATGAAAAATTAGATCTGTAAGCTAGGTGTTGAAATAACACTGCTTAACTGTTACACCAGAACCTTTTAAAAATGTCTTCCACTGGTTTATAAATTCTGGCATAGAACGTAGAAGAAAGAAATTTCTCCATATTTTATCAGTGTTGTAACTAAACCTCTTTGTCATTGATGCTGTTATTACTTCCTTCAATGAGGCAGACAATTTTGGGTAAATTCATTCAGATTGTCACTATTCTCTTTTTTACAGCACCACTCAAGTAATCTTTCAGATGATTTCTACTTTCAATCGTCGGAGGTGCATTAACTTTGAACGAATCATCTGACAGCACTTCCTCTAGTGCTCTCACCAGCTCGTTTTTATGATGTCAGGTTGAAAGAGAGACTACGTACCAAATATTCGACCATAGACATTCACAACCATATATTATATATATATACCCTCAGGTAGCTATTCTAACTTCTAAAATACGTATTTACCTCTAGTTGCATTGAGGAAAGCTTCACCAGAATCGCGATCACACGCCGCCATTTTTACACTTAATTACGGGAATGTACCGGAATACCGGTTATCAAAATACGAGTGTAGGTGTTTATTAGTGTTAATAGTCTCGGTGTGCAATCCCGGGTAAGTGTATATAATCTAGCTACGTATGCTATAAATATAAACTAGCTACATAGCTATGGAATATCTTTAGGGAACAATACTAAGGGACTTAGTTACTTAGCTGTGTAATGACAACTCAAAAGTTGAGTTTAGATAATTAGATTTATTGTTTTTGAATTGCTCCCTATATAATCATTCCTTTTTAAAATTCATTCAATAGCTATAGTTGTTGACTTTTTATATTAGCTATAGCTATAGCAAATAATGTGACCCAGCATTTTTGGATTTTAAACTTGAATAACTTTGTTAATAATCATAAGACTGTAATAAAAGTTTCACCGTTTATGCAGCTTTTCATGGGGAATCTCATGCTGCTTTCAGATTTTTAAAATCTTAAAAAGTATAGGAGATAGCTATAGCTACGTACCATAATATGATAGGCGCATTTTGTGTACATAAGACCGGCTTTCTTATGCCGGGTCACATATTATTGTTCAGTAAATAGCCACACATTCTAATATTTTACTATTAGCTAGCTAAATTTTGTATGTAGTTAGCTAGCTATATTTTTACTTGAAAACTTTCTAGTGTACGTACATTGCTGGTATATACTAGCTATAGTAGCAACTGTCCAGCATCCCTCTTTTCATTACTGAAACTTGACCAAGAGCCCCCAACTCCCAAAAATATTGTACGAGATTTCAAATCTTCAAGATTTTTGGCAAGATTTCAAGATTTTTAGGAAAGATTTCAAGATTTTAGGGTAAAGTTTCTGCTTGTGTTTCGAATTTTTGATTAGATTTCTATATAAATTATTTCTAAAGTATTTATAATTACGTTGCTTGTGTAATCCGGAGAAACTGCCGAATTTAAGGATTTCAGGTTTTCAAGATTTCTAGGAGTCTGTAGCTACGAGATTCCAGGGAGTTGCGGAGGGTTGCGGGCCCTTGATCTTTATTTATACTAGCTACACTACAGCAGTATGAATAGCTATATAGCTAGCTTGCCATTGGACAGTTTATGTTGGAGGTTGAGGTTAGCTGATTTGGCACAGTAAACAGATTTAATGATCAACAACACATTGGCCTGCAGGTTCGAGTCCTGCCTTGGAGTGGGTTTTTTCTTCAAATTAATAACTATCCTACCCCATTTGATTCTAATAGGTTCCCATGGCTTTAGGTAAGCACGTTCTACAGGCTAACGCCTTCTGTGTATCCCTTCCAATGCCTAACTGGTAAAATTAGATAATAGCCAATACAAAAAATAATACATTCCAATAAGCAAAAGTAGAATCTGATATGAACGGTAATAAGATTAATAATGCCTTAATGGCTATTAGAGATTAGAATTACGAATGTAATTCCAACCCAAAGCTGATTTCTTGCTTATGGATTGCCCATAACTAGCTATCCACTTGCTGGCCTTTGTAGTAGCATACCGGTACCATAGTAGTCACCTTATACGTGGTAATCTTAGAGGGATGTAAATTTCGCGGATTTCGCTGTAAGTTCGTCGAGAGCGAAATTTTAATCCTCGAAAAGCAGCATTAACAATGTTTCAACTTGATGATCAGCGAAAAACAAACTGTGAAAATCCTTCAGACTTGCCCTCCGCGAAATATAAGACCATCGAAGATTACCGCATATACAATATTATCTTCGCCCAATAACTAAATCACACAATCAAAGCATGTTCACTATATACGTAGCAAACAAAGTAGTGAAATCGCTTTGTGTAGTGAGTAGCTACGTATAATAGGGCTTACGTATGTGCATGCACATAAAATATGACCACATTTTTGGATTTACACGTACGTACACGTGCACATGGGAGTCCAGCACAATTTTCACCATTTAGCTATGCAGCTTTTCATAGGGAATCTAATGTAGTTTACAGATTTTGTAAATCTTATACAGTAAAGAAGATACATACTATAGCTAATATAAATAAGTGTATTTTGTGTACATAAGCCCGGTTTTCTCATGCCGGGTCACAAATATTGTTGAACATCACTGGTTGCCACTATATACGTAGCTACTACACAAACTAGTGCATGACGTTCACTATATCATTTTTACAGTGTAGCTATATCTAGAAGTAGTGGCTATTGGAATGTGTTGTTGTAGTGATCAATAACTGTTTACAGTGCCACACTAGTGAACCTCAACCTCAAACATTATATTAACAGTCTATATGTAGTGTTGTAGCTAACACCATAAACAACATGATTATACTTAAACTTTCAAGATTTATTGATCAGTAAAGAAAATGGGCAGGAAAACTGACTGTTCAGCACATCATAAAAATATTGTATTTTCATTGCTTATAATGTGTTGCTGATGGTATTTAGATTATATGTTTATATAGGAACAGAAAAGTAAACCAGCTAACAACACTGAGCACATGCATGTTACATATTTTGGTAGCTAGCTACAAAATTGTTAGCCTGTGATAAACCAACTGCAAATAATTTCCTATGAATATTGTAGCTAAGGCTTCAGGAACATTGTTAGCAGTGTGTTACTCTACAAGAGCAGTCAGTAAATCAGTATAATTATTATATTTAAATTCTTCACAGCTAAAAATTATTCCAGCGTAATTACTGCACTCCTAGTTAGGCCTGAGCAGGCACTGATCCAGAAATAAATCAAGGGGGGTGGCTTACTAATATAAGTTAGCCTACAGTAGCTTTGCATAGTGTGCAAATCACACTCAGCATGCGAAGTTTTCTCTTGCTAGGGGGGTCTGGGGGCATGGTCCCCCAGAAAATTTTTGAAAATTTGCCCTTCTGAGATTGAATTTGGAAGCAGTTTTGACTGAAATGTAGTATATATACGTAGCTACATCATGATGAACTTGTAGTAAGCAAATTGTTGGCAGCTGTGCTGTAATTAATTGAACACATGTACAACCACACTTGAAAGTTTTACTTCAATATGCAAAGAGTTTATGACTAAACATAACAGAAGAATGTGTACTACAAGTGTTTTATATGATTAGTATATTATTTCAGTAATGTAATGCTATGCATGTCTGAGTAGTTGTATGGCCATCCATTAGCCACCCCATCCACCCCCCCTGGATCAGTCCCTGCTGAGCCTAATATGCCGGCATAATTTTGAAAATAATAGGTTGCAATTTTATTGAGAACAATTCTGGAATTATAGAACATTCACGAGCATAATACAGGAATAATTGGAAGTCACAAGAATAATTGGAAGTTACAATACATAGGTAAATTTAATGAATATTACCTAAAGGACTGTTTAAAATGGTAATGATGGTGAAGATGTTCATCAAGATAGCAATATTTCATGTAGATTCTTAACAAAAGTCTGCACTGTCAATATCCTATTCACCAGTATAATAGTCACTGTGTGTATTGTGGACATTATTATCACCGATACAATAAAATTACAAGAATAAGTAGGAATAATAGGTGATGATATGGGCATAAAATAAGAATAATGGGTCAAACTTTTGGGAAGTTCAGGAAGGAATAATAGGTAAAATTTTGAGCATATTATACTCAGCCCTACTCCTAGTTACAATTATTACATAATCTACCTATAGCTATGTATGTAGAGTTTGCATATGTACATCCCTACTTAGTAAAATAATGAGAGGTACATAATATGTAACTCGGTATGAGAAAACAGGGTTTATGTACACATAAAATTTGACCACATTTTTGGATTTCAAAATAAACAACTTCATGTATACACATAGGAATCCAGCACAGTTTTCACCATTTAGCTATATGCAGCTTTTCATAGGGAATCTAATGCAGTTTACAGATTTTGTAAATCTTACGCAGTAATGAAGATACATACTATAATATGAATAGGCGTATTTTGTGTACATAAGCCCGGTATTTTCTCATGCCGGGTCACTTATAATGATATTTTTCCAAATAAAATGATAGTGTATGAATAGCCATGTAAGCTATGTACATACGTATACTATATACGTATGCTTATTTTTTTTGCCTATTATGCTATGCTGCACACATACAATTTTCTGCGTACCTTTAAAGATTCATAAAAACTCTGATAAGATTTGCAGATCAACACGTAATTTAATATGTGATCGAGCCTGAGCAAACAGGTCTAAAATTTGACCTAATTTTCAGTCTTCCAAATTTTAATAACTCTTTTCCTAACATAGCTAGTATACTTTAACACAGATTTTATTGTATATGTAGAAATTCCTAAGGACTTCAATAAAACATACAGATTTTGAATAGCACACACTGAAAAGGAGATAGATATCATAATATGAACAGGTGTATTTTGTGTAGATAATTGTAGCTACGTAGCTACTGCCTAGTTATACATGCTGTATTTTTCAAACCAGATTTTATGGATCTTTCAAATTGGATGTTTAACTCTCAATGACTAGCTAAAATCCGGTCTCAATGACTAGCTAAATATGTATGTAGTACAACTAGCCATTAGCATACTGTAGCTATAGCTACTGGACGCGTAGCTACGTATGGTGCAAATTTTTGAAGGGGCAAAACATTTGCAATTCACCAAAATTTTACCATTCAAAGTTTTCTTTTCCAATAGCTGTTTGATGTAAGGCTGATACAATTCTTCAAAATTTTACTCGTCAATTTTTCCTAACCCCCAATTCATCAAAAATTTCCACCGTCAAAATTTTGTGCCAAACGTACGGTACGTACAGTACATAGTTCTATATAAAACTATAAATATAAAAGTTCCACACAAAACATAATAAGTATAATTTACAAACATGTATATTACATTGACTTATACAAAAGGTTATAAAATTTAAATTATAACAAAAAGTGGCTAGCTACGTACATAGCTTCGTATATAATACTATATTATATAAAATGGCTAATTATACAAATTTGCATGTCATAAATTACTATAGCTACGTATATACTCAATAGCCAATTGATTTAGGATAGTGATAATTTCTGTTATTCAAGTAATTCTCTGACACCGTGACACCACGAGACAGTGGGGTAGATTATTATGTATATTTTATATTTTGTGAACAGGGGGCTTCAAGGATTTTTGCAATTGTATTTTTCACAAAAGGTTAATAACAGTTTTAACAAGTACATAATATAAAAGTGATGAATTTGAGGATTAAATTTTCACGTTGAGCATGTTTCATCCACAAAATTCATGAAATTTACATAAGTCCCTCAAAAATTTATACAAGTATTCATACATTATAAAAGCCAGCTAGCCTGTCCTGTCATTCAATTTCAGTTAACCGAGTTAAGGTGTAAGCATAGCTACCACACTAAAAGTTCTGAAAAGCATTTTGAAATCACAAATAAAGTTGTGTCAAATTATTATACACTGACAACTTTATTGGTGACTGTTTTATCAAAGTATGTATACGTATGTACGTATACACAATTATATACGTATGTAAACAAAATGATAGCTGAGTTCAGTGACAAGTGACATTGGTACCCATGGCACACATGCTTTCTACGCCCCTGATACATGACCACATACATGTACATACATATGTATATCATGAGGAGAATATCGTTGCTTTTTTGTGGATTTTTATAAATACAAATAGCTATGTTACTAAAACATTTTGTTTATATGTATGATGGTATCAAACAATTGGTAACGAGTGAGTTGCTGGGCCTTTAGGACTAGATCATCATGCGCAATGCACCATGGATCCTACACAAAACATACTTTGTTGGATCCGGTGGCAATGGTCTTTCTAATAAAGAGCCAATCTTTTTTAAACTGTCATTTGTTACAATTGAACTGCTGACAGTCGTCTGCAAACAAAAAAGGTAAAATGACTCCTGAAACAAGATAAAACCCACATACATATTTGGTCAATTCATTCAAACTGGATCTGTTGACATAAATATCATACTCGCTCATCATATTGGTAGTATCAGTGAGATTGTATCCCAGTATGATACCTACAACATGATGAAAATATACAGAGTATCGCATACATACGTACATACATATGTAGCATATATTGTTACTGATCATGAAACGCTAGCCACATATATACACAATAGATATGCAATAGCTAGCTAGATACTGTGAAGCACAATTAAACGTTGGTGGAAAATTTTGATGAATTGTGGTCAAAAAATTAGACCAGGGGAATTGAAGCAGCATTAAGTATTGGTGTGTACAATCAGATGCTGGAGGAAATTTTTGGATGGTAAATTTTAATGAATTTTAATATTTCCTCTCAAAATTTGTATCATAATATTACTAGGTGAAATGCACGGCATTGAGGGGCGAGCCTGGTGCTTTGATAGATGCATGTATACACTTAGCTATCACTGATGACCTTCGCATATATATGCAATTTGACATTCTAATAATTATAAGCACAGAGTACAATACATGTTTAGTTCATTCTCAGTGTACAAGCAACAGTGCAGCTACATACATATCTACATGATGGTCTTAAAAATTTGTACCGGTATGTATTTCATGAAAGCTGGGATATTAATAGTAAAGTAATTACAGTGGATTGAAATAACAAATGTAATAATTCATCACAAAAGGTATCACAAACATGCATAATAAGCAAGTCACTGCTATTATAATGAAAAGCAAATAGTGAGGCCCTGTGGCTTATGACAAAATATAAAGGAAGATTTGTTTCTTTTATAAACAACATCTAATAGTCATCTATCTTAATTTATAATTATGTAGCTGGCTATAGGGACGCAACTTCAATGCATCTATCTAGCCATTCAGTGCTATATGCAATCTTAACATCAAATGATCAGCTTGCTTTGATTTGAAAGTTTTATTCACACATTGTTGTTAATAAATTATGGTTAGCACTTGAATGGTATATACATGCCTATTAATGGTTCGGGTGCTATGGTTAGCACTCCACGTGTTTTATGTAATGTTACCACTCCACCTGTTTGATGTAATGTTGGTTTGCACTTAAACGGCTTTCAGCCATGTAAAGGGTTTTGATGTATCAAGCAAGCAAGCAAGCAATAAGACAGATTTCACTGTTGATCCCATATGGTGGGGCTCGCCCCAATATTATTATCTTATATACCATTTTTACCTTAATTGTACTAACAGTGCATGACACAAGGCTACATACGTATGATACAGTAATAGATAAAATAAATACAATCATTAGCTAAATATCATGCAAAAAACCAAAGTTGTACGTAAATGGCTGCTACAACCTTGTTTCCAAGGTTGTACTGGTTGTACTAATCTTGTCACCTCTTATTGGTAACCATGTCACATACTGTAGCTATATGACAAAAAATTCAAGGGGAAAACTTTTGCAGTTTTCGTGATTATCACTCAACCATGAATGTTTTACACCGAATAGTTTACTACGTAGATTAGCAATTCATTATTAAAAGAAGCTGCTACGTAGTGCAAAAGACTTTCTGTGAAATTGCTTGAATTTTCATTTTTATTCTATATAGTTAACCGTGAAAGCTTTCTCCTTCAAATATTTTGTTGTATCTATACGGATATTTATACACAATAACTAGTTATTGTGATAACCATTATTTTTTGAAATTGTTTACAAAAGTTGTCTTGTGACAAGGTTACATGGTGGTGACAAGATTGTAACAACCTTCTGACATTAGCAACAACCTAGTAAGAAGATTGTAAAATGTAGTTTTTCATCCAATTGGTCAAAGATTTACTCATCAAATTTTTCCTGACCCCCAATTTATCAAAATTTTCCACTGTCAAAATTGTTTTCTATACGGTACATGGTGTATACAATAGCAAATGCCTTTGACCTGCCCACACACTGCAATACAAGTACGTAGGTATTGCTATAAGCTACGTATAGGTAATCAGGCAACAAGAGTAGTAAAATCATCAAAGACTGTGATAGGAGCAAGTTACTGTATAGCGCAAAATTTTGATGAATTAGGGTTAGGAAAAAATTGAGGAGTAAAATTTTGACCAACTGTATCAGCCTTACATAAATGCAACCAGCTGTCTGAAAAGAAAGCTTCGAATGGTAAAATTTTGATAAATTTGTCAAATTCGTTAGTATTCTTCCCATCTAACATTGTTTGCCTTACGGTATATTCCACTACACTCGTATGATGTCACAGATAGTAACATTCACCCATGGCTTTGTGTAATTACATACAAATGATACAATATCCTATTTGTAGTGGGATATTCATGTAACTGTATACATAATAATTATTATCAGCAGATAACCTATAATAAATCCAACTGTCATGTCATCTGGGAGATGGGCTTCTCCAGATATTCCTTTAAAAGCTTTTACACCACTAATGTAAATAATAATTAAACACTGTGATAATGACAATTTTATATTTATACTTAACTTTCAACTCACTTAAAGAACTTTTTTGCCTCCATCATGAGAGGATAGCTTATGCAGTAAGCAGCACCAGTGGAATATTGATATGTCAATTTCTTTAGAGTCTAATGTACAAGAACAAATTATGCAGCTGATAAATAAATAAATATAAGTGCCATGAAACTGCATTATACTTACATAATTCATCTTTTGAGTAAAATGGACTATCATCTTATTTTTAAGCTACACATGTTAATAGAAAGATATGTATCTTGAAATATATAATTATTCATACGCACACATGCATGTATGCACGCACACGCACGCACGCACATGCACACGCACACACACACACACACACACACACACACACACACACACACACACACACTGGCAGTCAGATGAAATAGCTACTGTGTGAATTCGAAAATTTTTAAAATTTTTATTGCTAGAGTTTAATGAAGGTTGCTACAGTGTGTGCTTTTGAAGTGCATAAATTATGTTATCCATACGTTTTCATATCGATCCCTATAATCAAGTATAAGTATTACCATACTTAATGATACAAAAATTTCACCGTCGTAATCCAGCAAATATATGTGCACGTACCATAGCTGACTCATGAGCCCTGTTTTTTCATGCGGTATTACATTAATTGTATTACATTATAACAAAGCAACTAGCTACGTAGGTTACAAAAATGAGCTTATTCATACGTACATAATATATAATACAATTATTATGTAAAAATTGAAGTGGATATAATGAACAGTAAGTAACCAGCTGAAAATTTTAAGTTTGTAGTTGTCAACAAACAAATGCAGCTATAAAGTAATTACACTTACATGTAAATTAGGAAGGCCCCTACGTTTGCTACTAGGCCACTTGCCTATGTAGTATGGCTTGTGTGGATTATATTGTTGTAGAAGCTGACTCAGTTGAGGAATGTTGACATATACATCATCATCACAGTGACAAAACCACTGGTAACTGCCAAATAAAAATTCAATTGTGACCTGATTTTGGAAAACCTATCATCTACTATAACTACGCACAAGAGACACATAAAATAATTCTAAGTAATTTGCCTAGCTTGAAATATACATAATGTTTGGCTATACAACCTGATATACATATGTTGGGAATACATTTAATTATCAGAATAATTGCAGAAATATATTTTTGGCTGGCTCGTGAATTGGAGCTACAGGGTTGCAATGTTAGATATTCTAATTATTTTACTTGTGTGTGTAGATGGTAGGTTTTCTAAAATCGGGTCACAATAATTAATTATTTACACAATCTGCCTCGCTATATCTTTACAGACATTTACCTATCTTTACTATTTGGATTCTCTCTTATTGCCTTGTAATATGCAGCAAATTCATTACCCACCTTGCAAGAAAGAGCTGCACTGTTTACAAAAGTGAATGAGCATTATTATTGTATATATACATGAATGCTATAACAACAGTTAAGCTTACTAGGTATGAACAGCCAAACAACTGGTATCAATTATTTGATATCCTATTGGAATGATAACACATTTCATTTAAATACATTATTTTATCTATAGTAAAAACTTGAAACAAATTGTGGCCAACAATTAGCTATGTAAGAGCATACGTAGCTAGCAAACATTTCTATTTTGTTACAATTGTTTGCCCAATATGTGTATTTTGTCCTAAGCACAGCTACATACGTAGCTACATAATGTCATTGGTCATTGTTTATGGGACAATTATGTCAGAATATTGCATGGGTAGAATGCAGCTAGTTACGTATTTAAAGGTACGTACGTATAGGCCTGAGCCAATTTGCAGTTGACAGCTATTATGAGCTGAGTAGCAATAATGATCATCAGGACAAAATATTTTTAAGGAGTGACAATAATAATATGGGGAGGTACTTCAACACCTGGAGTACTCCTGCTTCCTACACCTATGTTTCAATTTAATGGCTATATACAGGGGCGGGGGAAGTTACTGAAAGTTAGGGGGCCACTTAGCTAAACTCATCGACAAGTGATTTTCTACTGTAAAAATTAAATTCCTATGGAGAGTCTTAAATTTTAAGAGGGGTCATGACTACTTCCGCCGCCTATGACTATATACATGGCTAAATGATACTGAAAACAAAATATTAATCTCACCTGCTTTTCTTATCAAATCAACATGAATCTGCTTTGCATCAGATCTGTCGCTGATGATTGTCACCTAAAAATTCATAATAATTCCTATAATATAATTATATGTAGCTACCATAACTTATCATTAAGTACGGTAGTACTTAATAGTAGGGATTGGTAAGAAATTGTATGGTTTCCCAATTTTTCGCACTTCATAAAACAACCTTCCAATAGGCTTTACCCGAAAAAACCGACTGGAATGCATTGCTAAGGCTGTAATGATGCTGTACCTTGGTTAAACGAAGCAACAAGTCGAATATTTCGACCTACAGCCAACTTTGAAAATTTAGAAATTCACCTGTATTTCGTCTGCCTGCCAGCCTGCCAGCCAGCCAGCCTGCCTGCCAGCCTGCCGTAAGACCCGGTTGCGCTAGGTGTAGGGCTCCAGAACTTTCACACAATAAAGGTAATGGCGGCGGATTTACGAAAATGTTGTTCCGAAGACGATTTACCCACTGCGCCATGGCGATTCCTTTTATCCTTCATTCCCTTCCTTGTTCTTCTATATTCTTAGCAAGGTGTGAATCTCACCTTCGAAGGTGACGATAGCCTGTTACGGCTTCTGCTTATTACGTCATGCTAAAACCTGGCTTGCACGTGATATAATTAGTTACAGTGGCACCATGGCACGATGTTTTCGCGTGTACTTTATTACATCGTGAACTTCGAGATTATAGCCTTGGACAAATAGCTTTTGCTGTTTTTCGAGCGTTATTTGCTATCACACAGCTGCTTTGCCATGTAAGCGCCTGAAAACAAGCATAATTATTACGTAAGCGCCTGTAACATTTGTGCACCTGCTGAAAGATTATTATGAATGCTTAGCATGTATAAAAAGCAAACAAACTAGAATGATAAAAAAATTAAAAATTTAAAAGGTAAGTAGGGATTGAATTCAATAGTGCTACAAAAAGTAAGGAAACAAAGAATAAGATTTTGGGACGAGAGAACATTCTGGCATGAGATAATTTATAAAAGTTTAATCCCTACTTTTGGCTCACTTATTATTATTATTGATTTAGTCAGGATGGCTGTATCTACCAGAAGGTAGGTATACAGGTCCTCAATGACAAACAATATACAACTGATAAACTACAACAACTGAACAAAACTAACACTTCAGTATAGGTTTGTCAAAAGTAGGGATTAAACTTTTATAAATTATCTCATGCCAGAATGTTCTCTCGTCCCAAAATCTTATTCCTTGTTTCCTTACTTTTTGTAGCACTATTGAATTCAATCCCTACTTACCTTTTAAATTTTTAATTTTTTTATCATTTGTATATACACTTGTGTACATTGTTGCATGTGTCCTTGGCGATGAGTCTGTTCATGTGACTTCCTCATGACATATATAGCTACGTAGCTACTAATACTAGTTAATCTTTGCACTGTCTGATATATATTATATATATATGTAACACTTTGCGTGGGCGACATCAAAGCCTCGAGCTATATCAGAATATACCACAGTTGCAAAGTTATATACCACAGTTTCCTAATACGGCCTGTCTGACTTGAATGAGATTACGAAGTGTATAATAAACCCGTTATGTGACATACGCATTTGCTTGTGGGTTTCGTTTTTAGGCCTGAAGTTTAATAAGTTTTTAGGCGATTATCTTTGAAACGGCAGTTTAATAATGTCGAAGAAACTAAGTATTAATGGAATCTTGACTGATATCGTGCCGGAGAGCGTCTAATGAAGCAACTTACAATGGTCGCCATTCTACCAGAGGCGCCTTCGACTTTTTGCCAGGTAGGCCTAAGCAAAGTGTAACATAAATGTTATAACACAGCTTTGCTTGGGATTTGACTGATATATATGCACTCTCCCTCGGGCGCTACGCGCCCTCAGGAGTCGTGCGTATATATCAGTCAAACCCCTCGCGGCTGTGTTATAATATATTAATATATATATATATATATATGGTAAAATGTGACCCGGCATGAGAAAAGGGGTCTTATGTGCACATAAAATTTGACTACATTTTTGGATTTCAAAGTTCAGTAACTTTTTGTATAAATACAGGATTGTAACAAACGTTTCACCATTTATGCAGCATTTAGTAGGGGATCACATGCAGCTTACAGATTTTGTATATCTTATACAGCGAAGGAGATACATGCTACAATATGAGTAGGTGTATTTTGTGTACATAAGCCTGGTTTTCTCATGCCGAGTCACAAATGTGACTGTCCGAGTAAAAACCAACCTACGTGGTTCACACGTCCAGCTTAGCCAAGTTAATGGTCTATAATATTAAAATCTTATTAGAATGTCAAATTTTCAGCAATGATAAAGTGATGTTTGCATGTTCTACTAGCTAATCCTGTAAATTTGATGTCTTTACCCAACAAAAGTTATAAAGCACTAAGATGGCAAAATTGGAAGTGTGAATTCACTCGGACAGTCACATATATCAAATTATTTTTAGTTAAATCTCAATTACCAGAAATGCACAAAAATGCTTGTGCTTGACAACCAGAGTAGTTTAGCTATAGTTGGTTCGCGTTCACTGTGCGGTTGAGCTGGCTTAAATAAAGCCATTTAAGATCAAAGTATTTTCGACATATGTTTCCTACGTCACGATTTTAATTATGCGTAATATGCGTGCACAAAGGATCACGTTAGCAAAAATGGCGTCTTCAACAAGACTCGTGCTGTGTTAAAGAAAGAAAAGCGCTTCTGGAGCGGTAATATAAGTATGTTTTATGTTTTAATGAAATGCATATCAGTAAAAAAAGAAAAGCTAAGTTTTAGTGTGAACGATAAAATTAGAATTATTTTCTATGTATAGCGCTATACTTGGATTAGATTACTGTACCTTCAGAGGTATCTTCGGGCAAACAATTCACCATTAGGAACGAAAATGTACGGCGCTTATTATTACTGATGAAATATTGGCACGTATCCTTGTCTACAAATACGTCACGAACATATGTCAGCTCGGTGACTTCAAAGGATTGTACTTAAACGGTGTCTACATAGGCAATGTATGGGAAAACTTAAAAGCTCCATAACTTCCAAGCGGTAGCTCCAGCTGAAGGGCTTCTTGTTTAATTGTCTCTGGCATTTGACGGGCTTCATGATGATATAATATTTATTTTATATAGCATGTTTCTACCTGAAGTTATTAAAGAATTAGCGACCGCACAGTTAACACGAACCAACTATAGCTGATACTGACCATGCAGCTGCTTTCAGTGCTTGTCATGTTGCACTTGAAACTTCCATACAAGCAGTCCTTTTCACCTTGTATTTTGATAATTAACACTTAAAATACGTAGATAAGGCCTCACTTTATCTTTATCCACTGCCTGTAGCCATGTCAGTAGTAGCGGAAATAATCTATCAGTGTAATAATTATGAGTCGTTTTGATGGTGAAGTAAATGTTTCTAATATACTTAGCATTGACAGGCTCCATTAAAATGCCATTAATATGAGTGGCATTCATTCCAGGATCTGTTTCGTTTGTTTGATTTTCTTTCTTAATATTGATTAAGGTTCCATTAATATGAGTAATAGCTTTTCTGGGGTCAAGATTACTTATGTTCGTTTGCTTCTCTTTTGTGTGACCGGGTTTGTGGAGTGCCTTTGCTTTCTGCCAGTTTTCATCATTCTGGTGGAAACTTTCAGTATCTTCTACAAGAGCAACTACAGTTTTCTCCACTTTGTGGTTAGTTTTTGAATCGTTATAAACTTTTTCCAATTTTGCACCTTTATCACTGTAACTATACATTTCAGCAGGTGCTGATGGAATAATTTTTAACTTTGACTTCATATATAAATCTCGTTGATAATTCAAATAACAATTGTTTTGTCTGTAGTCATAACTTTGGAACAGCAGAAAAACATAGACTATCAGGCATAGGACACAAAGCTGTATTCCATATAAACAAGTTTTGCTGTTCTGAAAGAATTTCATTTTTATAAGTATACGTAGCTATGCGTACGTAGTTAGGGTATGAATATAACAACTGCTCTCCTACAATTAAATAAGAGCACACATAGCTAGTACTTTGAAAGGTGCAATGGCTGTATCCTAAAGATTTACGTAAGGCCACTATTTGTTGGAATTATTTTTTTCATCAGAAATTTCCAGACATGATATATATATGCGGGCGGGTGGGTCATTACCATTATCCATTATAGCTACACATAAGATTTAAAAAGTTTTTAATTAAAATCAAAATTTTGTCAAATAATGGCTAAAATTATAATAGTGAAATACAGGTAGCAAAAAATGAATGTGGGCACTGATGAAAGTTTCTTATAAAATTAAAATTTAGGCAAGAAATTAGTAATAATGGTGAAAAATTCGGGTAGCAAAAACAAATGCGGGCGGTTTATAAAAAACATAATTCCAACAAATACTGGCCTAACATAAGATTATAAAGGAAGACTTATCTATGTAGCTAACCACTTGAACAGATACAAATTATTAATATCAAGACACACGGTAGTGTGTCAGTGGCCAAGAAACCAAAAATACGCGAAACCAAGAAAAATACCCGCGGGCACACCAGTATGTTATTTACGCGACCGGTCAAGTAGCCGATTTCAGCCTATCATAACTCAAAAACTATGGCACCTATTTCTACCAAATCTACATATTT
Organism: Spongia lamella; assembly: GCA_963930835.1. Classification (NCBI taxonomy): domain Eukaryota; kingdom Metazoa; phylum Porifera; class Demospongiae; order Dictyoceratida; family Spongiidae; genus Spongia; species Spongia lamella. The sequence goes on from OZ005747.1 coordinate 4,265,864, forward strand.
TAATGTCACCATATACAGTACCTTACATACGAAATTTGAAAGAAATAGCCCCAGCAGTTCCTGAGATACGAGTCCCTGAAGCTCGTCGGATTTTCTTCGTATTTTTCTTATTCTTCTTCGCACCAAACAATAAAAGCGTACGGAAACTATGTTCTTGTGCACCAATTTCATGATATTTGGTGCACAAATAGCGCTACCTAAACCCTACATCTCCACAAAATTTGGTACGATTTGTAGTAAAATTGAGGAAAATATGAGCGATAGTCGATAAAATTTTTAACCAATTTGTTGACACGCCTACCAGAAAAACTGTTGGGGCTATCGTTCTGAAATTTTTATCAGGCACTAATCTAACATTAAAAGTGGACCTTTTTGATGGATTTGTAAATCGGAGCAGCATAGCCAATTTTATGATCACGAAAACAAGTAGGTGTAATTTTTGACGAAATTTTTTAAAAGAGGCGCTTACATCAACATAGTTGAAATAAGCCGTCTTTATAAGTATATATGGTAGGATGATACACTGAGCCTTGATTTAGACCTGGTGACAAAGCCTGGTGACCCGTAATTGTAGCAACAATAGATGGATACTCTCTAATAAAACAGTCACTAATGTTCTGCATACATGTAACTAATAAATGACCTGTTATTTCTTTAAAAAAGTGAAATCTCAATCAAAAACACCTGGTTGTAAAAAAAGGAGCGGCCAAGAAATAAAAAAGGCCTGGATAAAAAAGATGTGAAATCAAAATGGGCGGCCAAGGCCTGCGTAGTGTTAATGCTGATGGAAATAAAATTTTAATAATCATAAGTCAGGCGGCAAAACATTAAGTTACAGTCGATTGCATTTGCGTTTGAATATTGCATATGCGTGAAGTTGAAATCGCGTCAATGATATCGTTTAAAATTGAAATCGCGCCAATGAAATCGTTTTGCTATGGTTTTGCGTACGCTATGTACATACGCAATGTTCAAACGCAAATGCAATCGACTGTATCAATTTGTTAATGTTTTGCGGCCTGACTTGTAATTATTAAAATTTTATTTCCATCAGCATTAACACTACACAGGCCTTGGCCGCCCATTTTGATTTCACATCTTTTTTATCCAGGCCTTTTTTTAGTTCTTGGCCGCTCCTTTTTTACAACCAGGGTGTTTTTGGTTGAGATTATAATATAAGGTGGGAACTGGGGATCAATAGAATAGGAGGGGCAGATACACCACATAAAAATGAATGGTTATCGATACTGTGTAACAGAACAGTCAATCACTCTATTAATGCAGTCAGGTTATATTACAATAGCCTAATAGAAACTACGAATAACTAACAGAAATGCTTTGTGCACCTCTCCTCATTGTTTAAAACTATAATAGTCTAGCGCCGCCCGGCCCTTAAAATGTCGGGCGGCGTGAGACAACCACTATAGCTACTCACCAGTTTTACTCATTAAAAAATGCTAAAATCCTACTGAATTTCTTCTTCGGTATTGGCGCAGTCGAAAATTTTGGATTACACGATATTGTTAATTGACTGAGTCACCAGTTAAATATCTACTTCGCGAGCCACTTCGTCATGTTAATCATGTGACAAAACCGCCAGGAACATGCATGATATGCTGGGAGGGATTAACTGAACCTCCACAACCAACTCCCACAACGGGCTGCCGAGGGTGGTGGCCATGGGGAGCAACATATGTGAGTTGTACTTTCACAGACACTGCACGCATGAGACACATGGACAATTCCCTATCAACCACGCTGTTACGAGTGCTGTCGTTCTATATAGGACGGCTTTAGCAGTTGAATCCGTGAAGCATAGCCTATAGCTACCATGCAGTAGTTATGCTACACGCCGGGATGGGGTATCTTAAAAGAATCGCTTCACGGATGATCTATAGCTACGCCTAATGGCTCTAGATTCTCTAGATTCAATTTGCAAGTTTTATATAGCAACGCGATATTTATCGCTGTTGATATTTGTAGCTATACGTATATACGTACGTACACGCCGAGTGCAACGTTACGTTGTCCTTCAGTGGTACACTATAATAACAAAGTGACAATTTAACAATAAATTTGAGGATATAGTCAATCAAGTTCCAGCCGACTTTCAGAGCAAGCCAAGTCAATTGAAGGATCACCCAGATTATGCTTGTGATAGTTAGATCTTGATCCCCGCAAACACATCACTGCAGAACGAAGTAGTGAGTAACACAGCTTGCTAGCTACTGCACTGGAAAACGCACCTTGACAACTGAAATGTCGGCACCCTGATGTTGCTAGGCTAAGCGTAAGTTGTCACTGACTAGTAATATAGCAGCTACAGTACACTGATGGCCACGGGCGAATCGTATGATCCAACTGCAAGATACCGGTCAATTTCGTGCCGAGAATATGCACGCCGGCATGTGATTGAGTGATTTTAAAGCATATTATAGACATTCTCAAATGCCAAATTTATTATCCATGCATGTACGTATGAATATCCAGCTGTCTCGAGTTACGTACAACCCAACGCCACACAAGAAGAGGTGGCGCATGAAAGAATAAACTTAGCCTTAGTTGTCAGTATAGAAGCTAGCTACGTATAGCTCCTGTATACAGCTAGTTAGTTAGCTATGCATGCTGTGATTTTGCTTATGCATGTGCATCTACAGTATGCTTGCACATAAAATTATTAGCTAGCACGGTTTCATTCAGGATTTTAGCCAAGGGGGGTCAAAATGAGGTGTAACGAGCAATGTGGTATGATCCTCCTAGAAGCAAATTAGGGGATCCAGGAATATACTCCGTGATCAGGAGCACATAGTTAAAGTGGGGCCTTATTGTGTAACAAACTATAAGTGATTGTAGCTATGTGTTATTGTGGGAATGCTAGAGAGGTCTGGGGACATGCCCCCCCAGAAAAACTTTGAAAAGTAGATGCTCTGAGATTGAATCTGAGGGAATTTCAGAGTCAAAATGTTATTATAATGTAGAGTCAAAATAACTGAAATCAAGAGTCATCTCTAACTATAAACATCATTATGACATGGAGAACATGGGCGCTTTTATTATGCATATTGTAACTGTTAAAGATTTAAAACACCTGAATTGATTCACTGTATATAAGAACAAAATTCCCAAGGGGGGCAAGCCAAAGCCAAAGAGGGGGGAATGCTCCCCCACCTTCCCTGAAAAAACCCTGACTAGCAAAATTTATACCACAATTATATTCTAGGTACAAAATTTTTGAAGATGCCACATTTATATTTTTCGCAAATAAATTTGAGGATGTCTATTGTATCATGCAGGCACTTAAATATTAGCTCTATAAAACTTAAAGATACAGGTTGTGAGTTATGTAATCTGCAAAAACAGCAAAATTTTTTCACCTTGAAAATTTCCCTTAGCTACAAGATGAAAATAATTCTATTGAACATAAATGCTTTCCGTATTATCTATATATGACTCACGCAACAGACCAATAGTTAGAGAAAGGCAAAGGAAAGGCAAGATACCTTCTCTCCTACATTAACAATTAGCTATATACGTACATGCAACATATACAAGCACACACTATTCATACTCATACACACCTAGCATGTATGTGAACGACTCTCTAGACATGACTGATGAAGAACTTATCAAAAAGGAGGACTCGACTGTTACAGATAATAAATCACTCATAGTTTGTTCTAAGTGGACAGGTCAATAAAACTAATTCATTAGTGAATAAAATATAATCAAAAACCATAGGTACGTAGTCTAGGAAATTCTGCTGATGGCTGCAAGCTACGTACATACCTTGGAGTTGTAAAACTCTAACAGACAATTAACATAAGTAGGTACGTAGCTACAGAAAAGTTCTGCACTGTACTCTTACAGTACCTTATAGCGGGTTTTATTGCGAGGTCTAATTTGTGCAAATTTTGCGAGGAATCATGAGCTAACAAATTTTAAACAGAGGTAATTACAAAATAACAACAGACTTTTCTATGTAGCTGTCACGCAGTTTGCAAATTAAATATTACTGCTGGACTATAAAATCGACAATTTGCAAAATGGCACCTCGCAAATAAAACCTGCTATAGCTATATACGTAGAGTATTTATTGTTGTCTCATATCAACTCCTGCACATGTTTGTTCTCTCAATAGCTAAGCATTATTAGTTAAAAATTGACTGGCTCTACAAAATCTCTGCATGTTCTCATATTTTAGCTATACATAAAATAATTATGTACGTAGTCACATAAACAACTGTAACATCCTGATACGTAGTTGCATCATAAAACTGAATAATGCAGCTGGATTATTTAGCAACTGACTTTACAAAGGATAGTTAGAGAATTATGTACAGTAACATTAAAGTTCTAAAAATGGGTCGAAATTTGCATGAATACATGAAGAAGCTTTCGCAGAGCCAGAAGTCACAATACTAAGTGGTTGCTCAAGGCTCCAAACAACAGATCTTAGACTAGTTCAACAGGAGTCTTACTGGTGTTTGGCTTTAGCAATGCTAATGTTGTTACAGCTATCGTAATTCTTATATGTTTTACTCTGTATTGATTATGCATGTCGACATGTTGTCCCATCGGTCAGTGCTTACAATGTTGATATTGATAATGGCTAGTAAACAGAGAACAGAAATGTGTATAGCCACAGTAATAGCTAGTCTGGCTTTGCCAGACTATAATTATAAGTATGCACAATCACACTTATTAAAACTGACAGTATTATATTACAGGATGTGCATACCAGTGGGGTTAAGTCATTGGTGATCATGATCAGCACACAAACTCCACTGAAAAGGATCATGCCGGAAAATAAATAAAAGTGTAGCTATCACAAAAGACAACAGTTCTACTTGTAATTCATTATTCTTGTGAAAAGGTATATAGCTATGTACCCACAAAAATTAACGAGAAGCTGCTTAAGCTACCCCTTCTCGCCTTATATGAGTCATTGGCACCAGGGGCGTAGCTAGAGGGGGGCTAGGGGGCCCCTCCATCACTTCTCTTTGGCCCCCATCAATTTTAAATGCTTTATTAATTATTCTTATTAAGGATATCTTAAATACTATTCCCCAGCTCAAGTCTTAGTCAATTAGTAGTATAGAATACTCTGCATCTGCTTGCACCACTGACGGCTAAGTAAACTTGATTTTTGATTTTGGGCTCGGAGGTAACGGAATTCTGTAAATTATCATCACAAATTGTTTTTGTTGGTGCATATTTATCTATGGTGGCATAGCCTTGCGTGGCCTGATCTACACCCTGGCACTTGGTACTTAAAAGATGCGACAACGATGTCTTTGGTTGAATGATATATTCGCTCGCGGCACTAGCTGCTTTTGTTTGCATTGACAATCTATGCATGGACCAACAACCATTAATTCACGAGTAAGTCTTAATGTTTTGTTGATTATACTAGTGCGTAATTATTAACAAGGTTTAGTTATTAATCTCATATGTTCAGTTACTAATAAGATCCAATGTACCGCCATGCAGTATCATCAATTTAAATGTATTCTACTGGAACCACCTCTTGTTTTTGGCGAAACCTCCTCTTACTGTACAAGAACACCCTAGGCGAAAGGTTACTGTATGATGCATTATAACATTAATGTGAAACAGGGAAGTTTCTGTATGTACCCGGCATGCACATGCAGTGAGCTATTAGTGTTATGAAGCAAAAACAAGCTAGCTAACTATATGAACTCATCTAGTTGCTATAATGTAGTTATACATACATACATACATATACATAGCTATACGTACTGTATATAAATGTAAACTCACTAGGAAAGCTGTATAGTGGGAACATATATATAATTATACGTAGCTACGTATGCAATGAATAGAAGCTACTTACGTATATGTACGTATGTAGCTAAACTGATTTGAATGTGCTTCAGGGATAAAACACAAAGAATAAAATGAGAAGTCTTAAGATTTTGATGTTGATGTGGTACATTCTGAAAGTGGTTCTTGTGATGGTTACAACTGCACACAGCCACACGGTAAGATATAAGTAGCTAACTTTAATTAAACGATTAGGCATGCAATGAAGCCAGCAAAAATGGGCACAAACTATGTACACTTGTTTTACTTTATCATTATATATCATAAATAGTATGGTATGTAGCTACATATGTCTTGGTTTGTGTAGCTAAAGAGTAACTACGTATGTAGCTAGCTATTTGTTTTATGATTCAAGAAATTCTGAAAAATAGTCAATTTTTATGTGGCCACTTGGTCTAATTCACTGGCCCAGTCACATATATATGTACCTATGTAACAATGATGAGAGCTGAGAGAATATCAGTGCATTTGCACAAGTACTTGTACGTACGTACATGCTCCATGCAGTATATAATTATAGTAACATATATGCAGGCATGAGAAAATAGGGCTTACGTATATGTGTAAGCTATGTACATATACGTACATACGTATATAGCTACGTACATAGGTACCATAGTCAATTAGCTACATACATAGGTACCATTTTTACATTGATGAATGTAAAAATTTGACTGCTTAGAGGGATTAACTTATAGCTACATCTCTTATGTATAATTATAATTGTTTAAGTCGGTAACAATAATGCTACTGTATATCAAGACTCACGATAGTGAGTCGCGAGGCCAAGAAGAAGCACAGCAACGCGACCACTGAGTGAGTTATTTACATGTAGCACCGCCCTCAAACTCGCAAACGCTCTAGCTAAGCTGCCATTAAAGCTATCGCTTAGTTATTACCGACCCACAACGTTCTTACTATATAGAATCAATAAACCGAGAATGGAGGAAATAGGTGCCACCATTACTAAGTACCAGCCATTGCGAGTTTTATGGCACCCGTTGTGCGACTACGCACGACGAACCATCCTTTCCCGCCCAATTCGCCCGTTTACTAGACAATTAGTACCTTCATTGTTTGAAGAATCAATATCCCGAACTTCGTAGAAATCTATTCAGCCATTCTTCCGATACAGCCTTATAAATGCCTTCCTGTGACCACAAAAATTTTTACACGGCAGTCGTTTTTTTTTTCTTTCTTTCTTTCTTTCTTTCTTCATCGCACACTTTTTTCGTGGGCTTCCGGGAGCTTTCGTGAACCCCAGAAGTTTTTTTCAAACTCCCTTTTTATACATTCACTTGTTTGTCTAATAACTCACTCATTTCTTCATGGATTTCAGCCAAATTTGTATCAGCACTTCTCCTATGTATGCTCTACCTGTCATACAATTATTAGTCTGAAATAAACACTTGAATGTATTTGAGAAGGACTATTACACTGCAGGTTGATAGTTGTCATAACTTGGACCCCCTTCGAATGATTTACATAAACTTTCAGATATACAATCTATATTGATGTATCACTCTGTAGTGAAAGTTTAAAAAAATCTCGGGCTTGAGTTTTTCAAAATTAAGCTTCAAAGTTTAATTTGCAATATTGTGTGCTAGGCAAGTACAAGTTATGCCCATGCAGTAATTCTCTGCTGCTTGCTAGTAATAACATGTGTTTATACTTCCAAAAAAGTAGTGATATGCTAAACAAAAACACCCTGGGTGTAAAAAAAGTGCGAGGCCAATCAGAAGCAACATTGCAAATAGGTATGTACGACCAAAAACGTTGATATAAGTTGAGGCCAAGAAATTACTTATCAAAAATCTACTTGAATGACATAATAGTTTATAGCATATTGTCACAACTATGATTGACTTTGTCACTTGGCCACCTTTTTCACACCATCATTATTAATAAAGGTGGCCAAGTGACAAAGTCAATCATAGTTGTGACAATATGCTATAAACTATTATGTCATTCAAGTAGATTTTTGATAAGTAATTTCTTGGCCTCAACTGATATCAACGTTTTTGGTCGTACATACCTATTTGCAATGCTGCTTCTGATTGGCCTCGCACTTTTTTTACACCCAGGGTGCTTTTGTTTATTTACCATACCAGGATTGGCAGGAAATCTCATAAAAACATTTTTGGAACTGAAGCTGTAGAAAAATAATGGTAAGTAATAGTGGAACTTATATACATTCATTATAATACCTCCTATCCCTTACAGACAACATTCCACAATATTCAGTTATCTTCCCACGTGTATACAGAAGGTTTCAAATAAGTAACGGAGAAGTGTTAAAGATATGAAAGATTATACTTGATAGAAGGTCTTCCTGTTCCAGACATGATGGTGAAACTAAGGCATGACACTAAAATGTCTCTCCTGGGTAAGGCTTTAGCATTCCCAACTATAAACCATTCAACATAAGGCTTTGAAGTTTATTATTATTATTATTATTGTTTTATGTACAACAGACATGTAAAGTGTAGCTGTAAAGTTATAAATACAATATTGAGTGTATACTAAAGGTCTACTGGTAACAGGTACTAGCAGCCCAGCTAATTATAAAACTACAAGTTACAGAGAGCTAAAGTTCTGATTGGGAGCATTGAAATAGCAGTTGCGACAAGGACATCTAAAATGAAAGGAGCATGGGTCATCAGAATTAAAGTTGGCTGTGAAATGATTCCACATAGCTGATTTAACTAGACGTTTGATGGTGGCAATAGATAAGTTCAAATTGATTGGGGTAAGAGAGTTCCAAATTCTTGGAAAACGGGTGAAGTAAAAATTTCGTATAGTGTTATTAGAGGAGTAAACGTGACATAACTTGTTTGATGTAGAGGATCTGGTGTTGGAACAACTGAACTTTAGATACGTATATTAAAATGAGTGGAAGGTTGTTTCAGAAAAGCATTATGTCATAGTAATCAAGTATAGGTACATTAGCGGGAAAAGGTTGAGATTAAGTAGTCTGGATTTATAACTGGAATTGAATTCATTTAGGATAAAGCAGGTTGCACACCGTTGGACTTGCTCCAAGTTGACAATATCTTTTATGAGGTGGGGATGCCATAATTGAGATCCATAAGTAAGTTGAGATCTAACAAGACTGATGTATAGAGTTTTCTTCACTGGTATAGACACAGAATTACTAAAAGAGCGACGAAGCAAACCAAGAGATCTGTAAGCCTTAGCTGTGATGTGGTCTGTCACGGAAATTTTGTTCTGCTGAAAATTTTGGTCCGGGACCAATTTTTTCAGAAAAAATCGTTCTGGGCTGAAAAAAATGGACCAGTCCTGAAAATTTTGTTCCAGTTTACGCTTTTGTAAAAATCGATTGTAATAAGCCATATGATGTAAAATAAAGCATCGAAGAAGCAAATCGGCTTGAAACAACTCAGTTTGATTTTTAATCCCACAACCGATAGTCATAATTCAGATGCCCGCGATGTTCACTATATGGCGAGTGATGTGAAAAGGTCGGGTTCAGACGAAGATATCGTAGAGCAAGTTTATGTTTACAAAACCAAGAACCAGTAACCAGTTACAAACCAAGAACCAGTTTCGAATGGACATTGGAATAGCTTTAATAGGAAATTCTTGTACAGTAGCTAAGTAAAAATTTACCGGCATCATGTGCCTATTATTTTTGATCACATTAGTGGACATCAAGAATAAATGTAAGATGCGTGGAAGTACTGATGATGGTATGAACAGTTCAACATGCAATTGGGTAAATTATACAAAATTCTGCACCACATTTCAATGCCACTAGCTGTAGGTGCAATGTGATGATTGTAGTTGTTGGATTCATGTCACATGTACTGATCTAGAATATAGTGAACTCTCAGCATCAACAAAATTTAGCTGCATTGAATGTACAAATACTGCAAAAGTTTCTTTTATCCATTAACAATAATACATACGTACTTATGTTATATTGCATACTGTTATATTTCAGCTGTTGATACAAGTAATGGCCAATTAGCTATAGCCGAAATGCAGATGCACTGCAATTCATTAGCTTCATCAAATTCTATTTCAAAAATTTCAGTATATAGTAGCTAGCTATTTTCAGTAGTATGTAGCTATTTCAAAACCATTCAGTAGATGAGCTGCTCACAGAAGAAAATATTAAGTAGATTAGTTGTGGAACAATTTTTTCAGGGAAGGAACAAAATTTTCAGAAAAATTTGTTCCGGGTACCAAAAATTTCAGTGAAAATTTCGTTCCCCCAGAACAAATTTACCCGGACCGAAATTCCAGTGACAGGTCAAAGTGTTTATTCCAAGACAAATCAAAGGAAACGGTGACACTCAAATCACGGTGGGAGTCTGAGGGTGATAACATACTACAGTAGTATGTTATCACCCTCAGACTCCCACCGTGCAAGTGGGAGCCCTCTTTATTACTGGGCAAGTTAGTGGTTGAAGTCTAACAAGTTTTACTCGCGCTTATGTGTCATTGGCTGTTATAAGATTACATAATCATCTTTTCTTTCGCTCGATCTTCACTCGATGTAGCTAGCCTATGAAATACATACACTTGTACGATTGTATGTAATAGCTAGAGCGTTTTCATATCCATAGCAATGAAAATGACCACAAAAATAATCATGGTTACATTGTTAAGTGGGCCATATTGTTGAACCAGTTTCAATGCACGAGCTGTGGTGGAAAGTAGCTACAAAAACGCCGAAAACGCATATTTCATCGAACTCTTTAACATGGAAAATGCTTATTAGATTATACATACATACGTACATACAAGAACTTAGACTATATCTGATGTGTAAATGTAAGGTTTATAAATCTCATATATACCATGTCAGCTGATATATACCATGCCCTTAGGCAACTAATTTTAGTTGTTATGTACAATACATTATGATTAATAAACAATTAGCTATTATATTACGTCACATGGTTATAGCAGTTATTTGGAAAAGTTGATAGATACGGATGAGCAATTAGATATATTAAATACTGGAGCAGAGCTGCTTGATGCATGAGATACATGATGCGATTGAGATCTTGAATCACTTTTGCAAAGAATCACTTTTAAAAGTTTGTTGGCTGGCTTTTTCGAATTGTTCAATTGCCTCCAGTAGTATTCCCTCCGTATCATCCATATCATCGAAATAATTCTGCTGGTGGGTGTGGCTGGAAGGTAAAAGCGTCAGCATGTCGTCTGTAATAAATTGTAGTAATTGTTCGTCTAAAAAGTCTTCTAGTTCGTTTTTCTCTGCTTCCATTACTTCTTCACCTAGCTATCATAGTTACCAATGTGAACAACATCTCTAGCCAATCAAAATGCATGTAGTTATTATTTTTGTGGGTGCTTATAGCATGCGCGGAAAATGTTGCTGTAGTCAAGCAACGGACAAGAATATCAGTAGAATGATAAATTCAGTGATAATTGTGGCGATAATAATTGTAAGTGACAATTACTTACGTAGATATAGCCTAAAATAGTTAGACACGCGTACTATGGTATCTATGAAATTTATAAACCCTCAGGCCCTTAGTAGCGCCCTCGCTTCGCTCGTGCGCTACAGCCTCGGGCCTTCGGGTTTATAAATTTCATAGACACCATAGTACGCGTGTCTAACTATTATATATATAGCTATGATGCGCACCTTCACCCCTTCACCTTTGAAGAAATGAGTGAGACTCACATACAACGCTCGATGGTTGGTTCATAGATAATATATACCTTACCCGGGATTGGAATCCGGGCTTGTTAACACCAATTAACGGATTCACTCAGCGTTGTAGAGAGTATTGCGGATTTCCGTTATACTCAAAGTGTTTTGTGGCAGCCTCGTGGCGCAGGTCTCTTCCTTCCCCGATCCCGCTGGTTCCTCCACGCGTTTATCAAGTAAGATGCCATTGATAATAAGCTCGATAATAAGTACAGTGCTGATGATTGTACGTACGTATGCGTTTTAACATGGTTTTAATCACGATTGAAATCGTTGAACCATATTTCATTTTTAGGTGAAGATGTAGGTCCAGGCCTATTTGTTAAAGCACTTGAGACTGTTTTATCCGATGATTCCTTTAAAATAAATTCTGCTGTCGCCATCGAAGCCAGACAGGTAGCAGTATCATTACTAAAATGGTGCTCATCTGATGCTAACAAGCAGCAGTTTCACACTTTTGCCAATGAAATTGTTGCAATGCTACGGAAGCCCATTATTTCTTCTTCAACTAAATCATGCAATAGAGAAGTGTTGTGGAGGAATTACTTTTTACAACGTTCTTCAGTAGGCAGTTGGGTCAGTTTTTTCAGAACTCTCCACTTAGCTAACACCTACTCCTGACTCCCGTTTTGTACCAATATTTAACTGATCTTATGTTTCGACAGCTGATTCAGAGGTGCTATTTGGGCCCTGTGACTACACAGTAAAAAATGGTGTGCTATTTTAGCACAGTACAGTGTGCTATAGTGTACAAGTGTGCTAATTTAGCTCACTTACTGTGCTAAATGGTTGGCTAGCCGATAGCACACTAAAAATAGCACATTTTAATGTGCTATATTAGCACACTATAGGTGTGCTAATCATGTGAAGTGTGCTGTTTAGCACACCATACTCATCAGTGTGCTGTTTTAGCACACAATATTTACAAACGTGCTGTTTTAGCACACCTTGCCTGTAAGTGTGCTGTTTATCTGTTAGTGTGCTATTTTAGCACACTATATCTATAGGTGTGCTATTTTAGCATACTATATCTGTAGGTGTGCTATTTTAGCACGATGGGTGCTGGGTCACAGTGCACACATGCAAAACATGCGACTATTATTGTGACGTAACGCTATAGATTTACAGGCCTATAAGAGTGATACATACGTATAGATAATATGCGGCAGACCTAGCAGTGTTTGTCTTTGCTGAAGTATTCATCAGTTGGCTCATGATTTCAAGCCCTTTGATCCCCGTTGAAAACCGAGATACAGCATATGCGTGTGCACTAATTGGAATATGGAATCTCAGGATTTGGCCAAATCATCATACTCCTGAGAGCTGATATTAAGTGAAGCAGTTAAACGCACGCACATAGTGGAGTCTAGGATCAAAAAATTTTCAAGTCCAAGATATATTATTCTTGATGTACACAGATAAGAAAAGCTGGGTCGGTACACAAAGACAAGAAATTCTGGAATTTTTATTATTTTTATTCTGGTATCGCAAATGTCCTTGAATTTTAGCTCGCCGGGTTGCTTTGGTGCACACAGACTCGCTAATACTTTATACGTAGGAGCTCCAACTAACGCTAGTAATAAGTGGCACTTCTCATCATTATTCTCTATCTTGTTTGCAAGAATAAAATGTTCGAAACGTTGGATGTAAAGTACCCACTCGTCATTGGACGCGTTGAACAGTTGCAGAGCACCCACGTAGGAAGTCATCCTCGTCGCCACTGTTATGTTTCGGTTAAATAGTAAATTAGTAATCATGAAACATGTACAATCAAGGAACACGGTACAACACTACAACGGTTATCTACTTAACCAAGCAAATTACAATCACGTGCATGCCTAGATTACATCATACACTACACCTACTATCACGATAGTGCAGAAATATATCACGATAGTTAAAGGATCAGTTTAAATTACTCAGTACTATCACGATAGTAAACAGTACTATCACTATCACGATAGTTGATCAACTATCATGATAGTCAATACTATCGTACTATCGCCCAGTCCTAATTGTGACTTGGAACTGCTCCCATTACTAGCTAGATGCCTCCTAGGCCTTGTAGTGTGGTATAGGCAACTTGTGCTTGTGGTTACTTTGGTGGCTTGTTGATACTACTATACACAGTTCTTTAGCCACCTCCCATCCCTCGTAGCCCCTTCAAGCCCCATTGCTATGTTGGCCTGAAGTTAGTCCCCACCTGAAGTATATCTCAAAAGCCCCAAAATTCATTGAAAAGATTACTTATAACTACTGCTGCTAATAAAAGCCAGCCAGTTAACAGGCAGCAGACTGTTTTGAAATAATGCCATGTGCATACATGACTGATTTTCCCAAACCCGGCCACATATTATAATTATGCATTTCTCAACAGTATGAGAGTACGTAGTTTTTCCTTCTAATTTGCTAAAGTTTATTTGGACATTTATCCACCTTTGTCAAGCTGTTATTTTGCACACTGTATAATCTAGTGAAATTTAAATAGTAATATACAAATTCTCAAGCTCACTCCATCATATGTACATAATCTACCACCCTACATAGTAGGGAAGCTGGTTACAATTTGTGAAGATGAACATGTCACAACCTGCATAGAGAGGTAAATTTTACCATCATCACATGGATATGTGAAGACACGCATGCAAAAGTAGGCACTTAATAGAATTCCTAAACGAAATACGTAGATCTTGTGTCCAGAGGATATACGATCTATGGTGTGTTCATACATTCCTGCCATACCCTTTCCCCTCCCACTGCATGTCAACTAGTTCGTTTCAATCGAGGTTTCAATCCAAAGTCCACATCGATGAAAATCGCCCGTCATTAAATGAGCCGAATAGACTGTAGTAGTAGTAGTATTTCAACTCGAATTTCACAAAACTTCGAATTCGCTGTTTTAAAACAAATTCCTTTGTCCCTTCAGCTTCAGCTGGTCTGGACTCTCCCTGCGCACGTGAAATGATGATTATCACGTGACCAGCCTTCTTCTATGGCAACAGCCGAGGTAACAGCAGAAATTACTATGGGACAACAGACGCTATCCAAAACTACTTAATCGTCATGGTAATATTCATGCCGCCATTTTGAATGGGGCCACAATGTTAACAATTATATGGTAAACACAACCTTTATAGCCAGTGAATAAACGGAAGGGAATAGCTTCGGCCATAGTAGGGTCTTCCTTTGGTAATAGTTACCCCGGAAGCTCTTAGAGTTCGCAGGTGAATTTCGGATATCATGCGCATATTAACAAGCCCGAGAATATGCCCTAGGCTTTAGTATAAACAGAAATTATAGCTACACGGGTTGTACTTACGTTGTTCTACAATATGTTTTCTTGTAAAACCTTTGTAGCTACTACCAGGCGAGTGAGGCGACTACACGCTAACAAAAACAGGACATACCAACCTGGCCGACATAATCACCGTTTCGGCCCTAATTTGCTTGTAGCTTCTTAAAATTTATGAAATGTTATCTTTGCCGCCAATATTATGCTTCCATAGCCTTTGGAATGACAAAGAAGAAAACAACAATTATGCAGCACTTCAATACAATATTATTAACTGGCCCCATTCAAAATGGCGGCCCAGCGGTTTCTATGGTTTTGAAAATATGGGCGTGGTTTTGGATAGTGTCTATACGATAAGACTTGCGATAAAACCCAAGGATCAATAAATTCCAGGGCGAAGGTTATTAGAACGCTTAGCTAGAAATTTTCACTCGAGTGCTGCTTACAGAAAAATGCTGTTTGTGTCCTTCCCGGGCCGCCGGCAGTGCCACTGAGCTGGCTTGTTCCGGCTCTGCATTATTCGTGGTGTTCATATTATATTATTCAGTAGTGCCAGCAGCTGGTTTCAAGCCTTAGATGGTAGTCTGCTTTGCAGTATTGTGCAACTTCATTAATTATTTTTACTTTTGCCAGGGACATGATGAGTGATGTGCATATCATCTCAGCTGACCAAACTACTATAGAACAGTGGGAGAAAGAAACAGTACTAGTAGTAAACTGATGTACTGAAATCACATAAGAATATGAAGCTGAATTTGGCAGAGAGCTGGCAATCCCAACACAGAGGCATGGGAGGATGCATCTGAAGAGAGCTGCATGACCATAGCCGATTCGATTCATATCCTGAGCCAATTCATCTGATACATGGTAACACTCTGAGGTACGTGTTATTACTCTGCATGTGTGAATGTAATAGAACACTTTTCTGTTAAAGATCTGTCCATGGCCTACTGCTATATCTGCATAGAAAAAATAGGTATGTTACATGTTACTGAAACATTTAGCTAGCTAGCTGATATGTTTACTTTCGAATTCAGTGTGGAACTATATTCAAATTGTGAGGTTGCTGTCAAGCAGTTATATAGCTATCATCAGTTTTATCCAATGTTATAACCTATTGTGATCCTTTTTGCAGCGCCATGTATATACAATATCCTGTAGTATGAATTCCTGCAAGACAAAATTATATGTTCTATATACACTGTAAACAAGGAAGTGTGCATACCACACTAAATGGTGTGATAAATGACAGTGTAGGATGATAACCACCTTATTAATAAGTGATTAGAATCCCCTCAATGTCATTTATCATACCAATGCAGATTGTACACTGTAAACAAGGAAGTGTGCATACCACACTAAATGGTATGATAATAACAGTGTAGGATGATAACCACCTTATTACTAAGTGATTAGAACCCCCTCACTCATTTATCACACCATTTAGTGTGGTATGCACACTTCATTTTTACAGTGTATATACGTAGAACATAATTTTTTGTCTTGCAGGAATTCATACTACAGGATATTGTATACATGGCGCTGCAAAAAGGATCACACTAGGTTATACGTAACATTGGATAAAAACTTATCGTATTTATTGTGCATGTATTAGCTATTTTTTAGATCCAGACTGCATTAAAGAGAGTCCGACACTATCATTTCAGCCACTCCATATCAGCATGCAACTTAGCCGCTACTAAGTTCTGCTATGAATCCACCAAACCGAAATGAACTGGATGTAATGCAGCAGTTTAGCAATTGTTGTACTGCATAATTATATACATACTTGTACATGTGTATTTAAAGTTATTTAAATTATAGAAATATAGTACAATTATAATATAGCACACTGACTTTACTGTGCTAAAATAGCACACTTTAATGTGTTAAAATAGCACACTTGTAAAAATAACACATGTATAATGTGCTAAAACTGGAGACATCAGTTTAGCACACTTTACTGTGCTAAAATAGCACATTTGTTTTTAGTGTGTAAAGCTACTGTGCCATCAGTGACAAAAGACGAAGGCAGAGCACTGCGATATGCTATAGGCTATGTGTGCAGGCATTTACGTAAGAACAAAATCATGAACTTAAGAAGGAACTGATACTTTGCCTTGTATCCTTATTATTAAAGGCGAGTTGACAATGAAGAAGAATATGGAACAGATGAAGATTGGGTTAAGGCACAAGATAGGGATGGATTGTTGTATGTAAAAGAAACAACGTATTCTCTTTTCCTTTCAATTGAGGGGGAACTGAGGGAACGTCTACAGGCATTAACTGGTTTAGAGGTAACTTCAAGTGCTGATATGATGATAAAGGAGATAACAACTAGTGAAGATGTAGCAGATCTGCACAGCTGATTTTGAAGTAGAAGACATTGACGTCCAGGACTTACTGTTTCAGATGATTGTCAAGTTGTATGTAACTATGCGAGGATATTCATATTCCAATGCTTTGATGGAGAAGTTCAAACAGTCAAAGAAGAAATTTACTCAGCGCTCCAAAAGCCTATGTAGGGACGTTTATGAGAAGGGTAACTAATTATACTATATAGCTATATAGTACTATGTTTACACTTCGCAAATATTGACATGCACATGATGATAACATTGAAACAACATTAATGGATTGAATTTTAATGGTATTGGTCTTTGGTAATACTATATACATAGGCGTAGGAAGCAGGGGTGCTCCGGGTGCTGGAGCACCCCCTGCTTTTATTGTTACTGCATTATTTTCTCCGACTTAATGATCGCCTATAGCATCCCTAGATCTGATATAGCACCCCCAGCTCTGAACAGCTTCCTACACCTCTGATATAGATACATGTTATACCATGCACATACTTCATACGCATATATACAATAATTATTACATTCAGTCAATTAACTCTCCTGACAACAACTCTACTACCATATGACGTCTTATAGATGGTATGTCTGGGCCCGGTTTTGGTCTGTGGTGCTTTTGGCAAGAAAGCCTCAATTTACAATGCCCTTTTCTGTCACATTATTTCATAACCATAAACCAAAAATCATCTTCATGATCAGCCGGTTGCTAAATGACATAAAATTAATATGGTAATTACAATGACAGCAGGTACCAAAACAGGGATTTCAAACTTTTGCTAGTTGGATGCAACAAAAACAAATCAATGGTGCCATTCTTAATAAGTTGAATTACCAGAAATTAACTAGAATTAGTAGATAGCTATGGCTACTAGAACGGCGGATAAATTCCTCAAACTTTCTCTTAAAGTCTCGCCACCTTTGAGACTTAAAAACACTTGAACAACCATTTACAACACTGGAATGGCGTTCAGTCCTAGCCCATTCGACGCAATAATGTATTTGCTATCATTTACGCACTTTATCATTACAATAGGACAACTCTCTAGTGTTCTCAGAGCCTCAAAAGTTAGCAATGCAATGAAATCATGGTCAAATCAACGCGAGCGCACACAAATCAAATGCGAATGGTATTTAAATCCTTATAGCTTACCACCATCTCGACCACCATTCATATAACTTACCAATTCACCCCAAAACGCATTGAAGATAATCTAAACACGCCAAGACTAGACCAAAATCGAGCCAAAGTCTCTTTCACTTCACTCTGGCGAGGTCAAGCAGTTCAAAGGAAAGGTGATATAAACTACAACGCTGACGGCTCTTAGTACATCAAAGGAAGCGGCACCCGCTTATAATCCCGGGTAAGGTATATATATTATCTATAGTTGGTTCAACAATATGGCGTAAATACGACATAATAACCAATAAATTACGGGGAGGCTGGTGGCCGATAATTTATCATCACTGATCAGCTACCTGAACTTCGTGGAGAACGGCGGAGGCTGGTGATTCACTCAGCCTGTACGACTTTTGGAAGAGGCAAATGCCGGGATGTCTTTGTGACATTGCGCTGGAAGGTGTACTCTACTGGAAGTTTGGACGGCAGATGTACTCTACTGGAAGTTTGGAAGCAAGAAAAGATACAAACATCTACTTTGTTCTAATTAATAATTATGTGAATTAAATTAGTCTTATAATTTTAAAAAAATCATTCGTGAAAAAATAAATTACGGGCGATATTTTTGTCATTTTCGTCGCCATGGATATGAAAACGCTCTATACATACTCATAGGTATGTTGTTCATACCAAAATTGGTATTCGCGATGTAAACTCTCGAATCATACCAATTATTTTGGTGTGAATTTCATACTTTCGTTTTAGCAGTGTATAGCTCGAGGTATAGCTACAGTCAGTGTGTTAAACTTCGTCCCGTCCCGTAAATTAGTTATGTATAGCTAGCATTTTCCGGAACCGACGGTCCTGTCCAGTTACTAAAAAAAGGGAAGCCCAATGAATATTCCTCATTCTATCTATAGCTACGTGTTTCACATAATTGGGATTGTAAAGGGTTACTTGGGCTACTTCGCTGGATCCGCTCAGTATGAAATTATCGCGTAGCTTCATCAGCTTGACAATAACGTTAACTGTATGTATTTTATTTCTTGAATTCAAGTACACTAAAAGATATCAATATTTTGCCAGCTGGGGACCTCGCTCCACTGATCATCGCGACTTCCGCTGTAATTGTAGTACATCAGTGACAGCAGAGCCATTAACAAAAGGTCTGATGAAGAGAAAGCTGGGGACACAGTCAATAACACGTATTCAAGCTTCAGTGCAGACAACTCTAGCAAAGGGAAAGTTAGGTACAACTTTCTTACTAATCATGGTACCTATACTATTCTCCTCTATCAAATCTCGTAATCTAATCAGGGGTACGTGGTACAAAGGTTTCAGAGACAGTGAAGATGTCATGCTGAGATACATAATGGGTGTGAATGGGTTAAATGACTCACAGATCAATAAATTACATGAAGAAAACAAAACTCACGGAGATCTTGTATTTCTGGATAATTTCACAGAGGGCATATGGGCATTGACTAACAAGACGATAGCTTTAATGACATGGGCCACTGAAAATGTTGACTTTACATACCTGATGAAATGTGATGATGATACATTTGTGTATGTTCATAACACCATCAGAGAATTAAAGCGTAGGTCGACTACCAAAAGATTATACTATGGTATAATGTTGTATAACACTAAACCAATTCATAATAAAGAAGATAAATGGAGAGATTTTAATTGGAACATATCTAAGAAATACTTACCATTTGCTCGAGGGGGTTGCTACATATTGTCAGAAGATTTGGTACAGTTATTAGTCAGACAACGTCATCACTTGAGGAGGCATCATTTAGAAGATGTAGCAGTGGGTTTATGGCTGGCTCCATTTGATTATGAGAGACGTAACGATTATCTGTTTTGTTACTTCCGCCGTTACTGCAAAAAGAAGGACCGCTTGGTATTTCTATGTAATGGAATATCTGATGAGGAATTAAATGAGGTATTTAATACGCTTTATAGAGAATTGTTAACTGGGAAAATAGGAAGTAGGATTAGGTATGCAAAGAAAAATACTCATAATCATACTCACATAGCTACTGTAGCTGTATAACTAACTACTCATTTATTGTACTCATATTCAGTATACTCATACAGAGCTACACAGTGAAACCAACTCAACGACATGGCTCCGATGAGGCAGTAGTTCATCCACATTTGTTTATAAAAACAGTGGTGTATACATAGCTACCTGGTGAGGCTGGTTATATTAGTTGATCAGTCATGCACCAGGTGTGAGATATGGTGTTCACTACTTCAGTGGCCGCATATGTGATAGTGGTGCTTTGGTGAAACCATTCAACTGGTTGTGTGATCGGTAGATCTATAGCTATCTGCTTTAGTACCATCATTTATTAAATTAACCAGCCATGCCTACTACTAAATCCACTTCATTTCCAGCATATTGTTGTTTAAATGAAAATTGAAATACAAATAGAAATATACATAGAAATATACATAGAAATATACAAATACAATATTCATGTGGCACCTCATAAACCATGCAACTTAATTATGTAGATACCAACTAGCTCTTTGTCACGTTTCCCATTAATTTTAATGCTGTTGTAGCTACTATAGCTAGTTCTTCATGGTTCATTTATCATGCAATCATTGACTTCAAAGTGACACCCCTAATTTAAACAATGGGATAAAGACACAGTTTTTGCATCTCATAAACCAACTTACTATTACTACTCTTGGTCACATTTTGACCAGTGTTACAGATCCTCACGATCCATTCATCAACCACTGGCTATAAAAGTGACAATCCTAATATCTATAGCTATAGCTAATAATTTATATATGTAGCTATAAGTAAACTAGAATGATAAAAAAATTCAAAATTCAAAAAGGTAAGTAGGGATTGAATTCAATAGTGCTACAAAAAGTAGGGAAACAAGGAATAAGATTTTGGGATGAGAGAACATTCTGGCATGAGATAATTTATAAAAGTTTAATCCCTACTTTTGGCAAACCTACTGAAGTGAGCCAAAAGTAGCTAGGGATTAAACTTTTATAAATTATCTCATGCCAGAATGTTCTCTCATCCCAAAATCTTATTCCTTGTTTCCCTACTTTTTGTAGCACTATTGAATTCAATCCCTACTTACCTTTTTGAATTTTGAACTTTTTTATCATTCTAGTTTGTTTGCTTTTTATACATGCTAAGCATTCATAATAATCTTTCAGCAGGCGCACAAATGTTACAGGCGCTTACGTAATAATTATGCTTGTTTACAGGCGCTCGTTAACAACGCGCTTACATGGCAAAGCAGCTATGTGATAGCAAATAACGCTTGAAAAACAGCAAAAGCTATTTGTCCAAGGCTATAATCTCGAAGTTCACGATGTAATAAAGTACACGCGAAAACATCGTGCCATGGTGCCACTGTAACTAATTATATCACGTGCAAGCCAGGTTTTTGCGTGACGTAATAAGCAGAAGCCGTAACAGGCTATCGTCACCTTCGAAGGTGAGATTCACACCTTGCTAAAGGAATACAGAGGATAAAAGGAATCGTCATGGCGCAGTGGGTAAATCGTCTTCGGAACAACATCTTCGTAAATCCGCCGCCATTACCTTTATTGTGTGAAATTTCTGTAGCCCTACACCTAGCGCAACCGGGTCTTACGGCAGGCTGGCTGGCTGGCTGGCTGGCAGACGAAATACAGGTGAATTTTGAAATTTTCAAAGTTGGCTGTAGGTCGAAATATTCGACTTGTCGCTTCGTTTAACCAAGGTACAGCATCATTACAGCCTTACCAATGCATTCCAGTTGGTGTTTTCGGGTAAAGCCTACTGGAAGGTTGTTTTATGAAGTGCGAAAAATCGGGAAACCATACAATTTCTTACCAATACCTACTATTAAGTACTACCGTACTTAATGATACACGCATTGTTGACATCTTATAAACCAACTTACAAAGGTGTGTTTCAAGTTTTCCATTTGTTCACTGAGATCCATTTGTCAACCACTGATTTTAATCCTAATGGCTATAAGCAATGGGATATAAATAGCTAGCTAGCTACATGTTCATAATATAACTATCTTATCAGTTTAGCTACCAACTTACCAAGGTGCATTTAGTGCTGTCCAACATTAAATGTTCAGATCCATTTGTACAGTAATAGCTATACGTTAGCTAGATAGCTAACGATTAATTATTATTATTATTATTATTACTAGCAGCGATGACATACAACCAAGTACAGTCATTACGAATCAATCACCAGCGAATTAGTTTTAGTCGTTGATATTAAAACCACAGGTCACAGTATAGCTACAGTTTCTGAGATCATATAGGCATAACAGTGCAGTAGGTTATAGATTATTTACATTCATGGTGTGTATTCTCATCTATATAATAGAGCTAGTAATATCATATATATAGTAATTCACATCAGATACACATGAATCACTACTAATCAAATTCAGAGAATACATGCATAGCTTACAACTGAATCAGACTATAGGGTTAGTTGGTAATAAAGTATATAGCTGCTATATAATATTGTATTTATTTAGCTAATACAAACTAACTTACCACAAAGGTCGTTTGGCATGGCTTCTCAGCCACTGCTAATTTGCCTGCTGAAGCCATTAACCAACGCGGAAGCGCTTCACACAAATTGAACCACACTAGCACACAATACTATTGCTATACACTACAACCAAAACATTAAACTTACCTTTGCATGTGCAGGTTCACTCACGTCACACCGATATTATACGGAGTTATCCGAAACTCCACATGGTCACTTGGAATAGGCGTTTATTAGAATTTTAGCGATTTTACAAAGAGAGGGAGTTGAGCAAAACCCTATATATATTAAATGAACGCCATTGAATAAGGACCCGATTAAAGGTTAGTATATGCATCTAGAGTGCGTAGTTTCGCTGTTTTTTATAAATTACCTAATACTTAATTACCTAAGACTTAATTACCTAATACTTAATTACCTAAGACTTATATACGCCCATTTTTGACGTCACTTTTAACCGCAATTTTTATTATTCTTAGTACTTGGTTGATAATTATTATTCTTAATACTTGGTTGATAATTATACACACCAAAAAGACGCAAAGACAGGGTATTACAACAAAACAAACAACAACAACAAAAAAGAAAGATACATACAATAATCAGTTAAATAAATGTCAGTCAATAGCCAAAGGCAGAGACTCCGTTGACAATTCCCAAGCATCTCCATTTAGTACGCGATCCTCTGACACATAACATAGTTGCCAGAAGAATGGCAAAGGACAACCTAGCTTGAATCCATCCCATTACGACACTGAAAGGACGCTCCCACTTCACAGCCAGAAAGTCACCAAGACGCTTCAAAAAGAATTCAGCTTCGGCTCCCAGCATACCATCAATTGAAACGCAGAGAGGAGTGAAATCAGCTCTGTGGTCATGACAAGCCTGTAAATACTTCTTCTTCTTTTCAGATTCTGCTGAACACAAAACAGAACGTGGTGATTGTCGACTATATGATGGAGCATCAGTGTCAACCACCCTGATGTCAAACAAGGCATCACACTGAGGCTGCCAAACCCCACGAACACACAGATCAGCCACCAATGTGCCCTCATCAATTCCAGAAGACTCCTTAACAATAGGTTCCCTGCGTACTTGACAATAGGTTCCCTACAATAGGTTCCCTTATTATTATTATTATTATTAAAGCCGTACAAAAAAGCTGTACACTTAAAAGTCGGTATTAAATTCATTTCTATTACTAAAGCCACAGAGTAAGCCATATATACGTAGCTATATAGAGCTACTATAGGCCATAGCTATAATAATTATTATGTAGTGTCCGCAAGCCGAAGAATCGACTGAGTAAATTAGGTACATGAATTTTTCACCTGACTACTGTAGCTAACCAGCTAACATGTTGTACGTAGGTAGCTAACCAGCTAACATGTTGTACGTAGGTAGCTAACCAGCTAACATGTTGTACGTAGGTAGCTACATGCATGTGGCCCACCTTGAAACCCGACCGCTGCGATTGGTTTCTGACTACTGTAACATAATATATATTATGTTGTAAAGTATTTCTAAACCCACCTTGAAACCGGATCTGCGATTGGTTTCTTCGTGGTTAAATTACTGATCACTAAAGGGTTTGCCTATTTTCCCCTGAATGGGATGGGACGATTCCTGAAAATACCGCACACCTAATTTATACGTAGGCCTCTGTCAAATATTCCGGTATAATTTAAAGCATTATAGGCTTACCTGTTATGCCAGCATTTTGGGGTAGTATCCTGAAATAACTCGTAATTTTTAGTAAATTGTTTAAAGATGGCGCGCCATGTGGCAGCGAGGGGTCCGACACGCTTTCAAATCACGTATACTTCGGCTCAAATCAGTTTTCAAAACACAAATCATTTCTCAAAACACGAAATCAGATTCTCAAATCATAAATATATAAAATATGGATCAGTAAAACTCCGGTTATGACTAGCCTCTTTAATTTAATGCGCCTCCTGTATTTTTATTTTTAGATAGCGCATAATGAGTAGATGGCGCTATATCACGAGTGTTTATTTTTCTGCCATGTAGTGGATAATCGTGTGTTGTTCAGTGATGTAATGCGAAGTGTAAGCGGGTAAATTTGTACGTGAATCTTTTCTACTCCATCTATCATTGCTCATATTTATTTAGTATTTAAAAATTTCTAAATATCGACAAATCAGTTTTCAAATCACAAATCAAGTACAAAACAGATGTTTTCAAATCACGTACGCCAAAATTGCTTGTGACGGACCCCTCGTGTGGCAGTGTTGCAAATAACTTAAGCTGTGTTCGTGATGATGATATAGTAGTAGTGAGCAAAGGTATATCAAGCTGCATCCAGCAAGTATGTATAAGCATACTGTAAGAACAAAAGTAACAAGATATGCTTACTTTTATTACCTTCTTGTTATCAAGGTAAAATTTTCCATTACAGATCTTATTAGCAATGGTTACATCAATCACTTGCACAGTTTCTTTCTAAATGAAAAACACCATGACATTGTGGAATCATGAAGTACTTACCATTATTATGTATGCAGAACTACTTACCAAATCATTCACTTGTACTAATACATGGCATGGAGGTAAGCAGAAATTATCTAAAAAATTATACGTACCTAATAATTGTTTTGTTTGGAGCATACAGTCTGAGCTAGACTAGCTAGCTAGCTAGCTACATATTGAAACCCATCCAGTGTTGTATATCAGTTATAAGAATGAGAAGTCATATCATTTATAAGATCTGATCTTTGCCTCCAGTAACCACTGGGGTTTAGTTTGAGATATCCGGGCCAATCGTTCTGTGCATGTAAATTACAAATTGTTTGTAAACAAAATTGTTAGAAAACTGGGCATATATATGCACAAAATACACCTCTTTACATTACTCCACTTACGTCATCTTCTGTGTAAGCTATACCAATTCTGTAAATTGTATTATATTCCCAATTGTTAGCTGCACTATAGTAGCAGATGTTTCATTGATAAACTTTATTTAGACAGTATACGTAGCTATATGTACGTAGCTATTAAAAGTCAAAGTCTAAAAAAGTAGTCAGATTTTGCGTGCACATAAGCCATATTTTCTCATGCTGGGTCATCATTTTTATTATTATGTAACTTACGGCTGTTGATACTGTTCAGTGTTTTTAGTTCTTCCTTATAGACTGACTGCACACTATTGAGATATTAATTACAACTTCACACATTACTATCTGCATGATTTTGCATACCTAGCTATATAGCTAATATAATTATACTGTAACATATGACAAGTAAAATGTATTAGCTATACCTTTAACACTATCCCTCATCCCTGTCATTTTTCTTGTTGTAACACATCTTACTGCTGTGGCAGTGTGTGCTACATTCTATTCCATTTCGCACACACTGACATCTTTTAGTTGTACACCCTTGAGTACAGCGGCAACTGTTAGCTAGAAAGTGATTCCAAGGGTTTGACAAGCTAGCAGCTTCCTGAAGTGATACTCTTGGTTGATTTTCCCAATCATCAGAGGTAAAAGGAAGCTCTTCTGTGTAACCTTCCAATTTACTTGCTGGATAAAGGTTATTTATGACTCCATGTTCACATCTGTAAATTTACGTACGTACTTAAAATATGAACACTTGCAAACCTTATCAACTAGCTAGCTAGGTTCAGAAAGATTTACCTAAGACGATATGACTCCTGGGCTTTTCCACGCATCTCAACCATCAGACATAGAAGCCTCGGCATATCTGTACTGGTCTGGTCAATCTTGGGAATTCTTATGGTTACCAAATCTCCTTTCTTGAATTTTGTAACATTCCTTGCATTGTATCGATTTGCCATCTTCATAGCAGCTTTCATAAACCTCTCTCTAGCATGTTCTCTTACCTTAAACATACATTTACATTAGTTGGATTGTTTAATTACTTTGGAGTGACTTTCTGATGTTGTCACTTACCCTCCTTGTCACTGTCAGCTGCTTTCTCAAACTTCTCAAACTGTTTGCAGTTGGATTCTACATTATACCTACACGAAAATCAACAACAGTACTCAAATTGTCATCGCCATTATCATATATGCATATGCATGGTAGCACAAATACCATGACACTCCTTAAGATCAAACACTTCCTCGTCATCTCTTTGGCCACAGCAATTTTCAGCCTCATCGTCAGTCTCAGATTCAATAATAGCATCCTTCCGCTTGTCATATTCATGTTCAACTGTAGCTGTAAAACACAAAATATAATGCTTTTATCTAACAATTTATGCAACACAATAGCTATAGCTATACCATGGCACTTCTCAAGATCAAGCTCTTATTTATTATCATTTTGTTCACTACTATATATTTCTAATGTTATCTCTCTGATCATGGCATTTTCCTGCCTCCTTATCAGCCTCAGATTCCACAGTACCATCCTTATAATTATGTATCATGTTCAGGTTCAACAAAAAAAGCAAAATTAAATACATGTATGTAGCTAGCTAATTTAATAAGCAGCAAATATACCTTGGCACTTCTCAAGATCAAACTCTTCCTCATTAGTATTTTGTTCCTGACTAGCTCCAATCTCATCTTCCCGACGATCATGGCAATGGCCAGCCTCCTTGTTATTTCTTTCATGATTATCAAAGATATCTTTATTTATGTCATATTCACCTTCAAACTTAAAAACAATATATTAAAACATCAAACAAGCGAGTATAAATTATGTCTAACTTTGTTGCCTTCAAACACTGTTCCATCAAATTCCAAATCTTCTTCATTAGTTATTGTAGTTCCATCGCCTCCTGGGAATAGGGTTGCATGAGGCTTCTGGCCAAATACCAACTCATATGGAGAATAGCCAGTTGTCTCATGAACTTGAGTGTTCATAGCATCTAAAATGGAATACATACATAGAATATATCGCTAGCTAATTAAGTAATCAACTTATGTGCAAATTACATAGCTATATATATTCTATAGGTACAAATATACATACAGCTATGTACATATATAAAACTTACAAACCAGAGGCGTAGCCAGACCCGGGCATACCCGGGCAGCTGCCCGGGCATCAGCTTACTTTGCCCTACCATCAGCATTCTTCTCAGTATAAAAATGGCGTTAAACACGAGTAGTTAAATCAACAGCTATTTATTAGAGCACAAGAAAGCTTAACAAACCTCATTACCTTCAGCTATTCTCGATGGCTTGACCCAATGTTAGCGCAGGCGTTACATAACTTCCTGCGCTAAATGCATCCGGATCGATCATGTGATACAAATATTTAAATACTGTGATCTCGTGATTCATCAAATCTGGCGGATTACAGAAAAGAAGCGAGACGGAATGGCCTGAAGACTAGAAGCAACAGTTTTTCAGAGATTTCATTAAGTGGATTCTTGTGATTAAGAGCTTTTGGATACCTGGGCTTTCTTTACGTGATCCGTGTAAGAGCAGAGTCTCATCCGTGTATGCTCAGATTCTAGTTCTGGCAATCTGGTATGTGTAATAGGTGTAATAGTTCTCTGTTGTGTTGTAATTTACACTAGTGAAATGATGCACGATTATCAAGGTGTTGGATCACGTGCTGGAATTTATTTTGTGCACGCTGTGCACTTCAAGAAGAAATCGCTGATGTTTCATAGTCTGAAGTCAGTATAATGGAGTAGTTGTTAGGTTTAGGAGTATAGATCAATTGTTAGGTGTAGTGTAGGCCTATTAATAGTTAATAGGTAGGTGTGATTCAGTCTCGTGCATCCAATGAAGGTACACGTAGCTCTGGTGCACACACTCGTAGTGTATAGTTAGTAGCAATGCATTTTTCAAATACTATATTGATGTTCATATGAAGATGGACATGTGTATGTGTGCTGCATGAGGACTCCACGATGAATGCATGCAACATGGGTTTCTTTATAATTACACATATATATAAACAAGAGTTGAGTATCATTGCCCTGGCATCAAAATTTTCTGGCTACGCCTCTGTGTATGTGTAATGTATGTAGTTATTGCTCTAGCTGAGTACTGTGATTATAAATCAATCAGACGTCTGCACAAAAGTGATTATAAGAAACCAGGTGCATGCTTTGAATATCAACATGCATTAAATAACTTTACTTGCTATGAGGGTTTGTATTCTATGGTTAGAGTCATTTCCCAGTTGACACACTTACCTTCTAGCTTGCACACTTACTTTATTCTAGTTTGTAGCCACAAAGCACCTGTACAACTTTATTATGTATTTCAGTTTACATGAACAATGTATGGAAACAATTTACAGTACAAATTTGTTCAGCTATTTTTTTCCCTTGTTTATATATTAGTCTGATAGGATTGAACTGATGTACCGCCACTAGTTGAGCCCAGTAGTGAAAAGTTAGATTTACCAGGATCTCCCAAAGTACTACCATTACCTGTCTCCAGCATCCTGTGAACATTGGCAATAATTCCAGTCGGAACATGTAGAAGCTGTTCGTAATATGAATGATATATGATACTAGGCTAGTATCAGCAGTAATTTTATCATCAACCACTCCAAGACCAGTTAATGAGATCAGCAGTGAAACACTACAGGTACTTGAAAAGGAAACTGCAGTTCCAAAACGAGTAAGTAAACATGTACGCTAGTATCACATTATGCAGGCATGTTTACTAAGTTAATCCTTTAAGGCCCACTGCCATACATGTTACAGTGCTATATGCGTCATAGAAATATTACTGTTTCAGTCTGATATCAAGCAAAATTTTGAAGTTTTAAAATTCGCTAGCTAGCTATAGGTTGAAATATTAGACTTTTCTGTGTATTTAATGTTATTGTAGTAGTACTACTAATGCATAAAGTGGGTTTTAAAAGCATAAAAAATCTGGAGCTGTATACATTTTCATAGACAGTCCCTACTATCTATCATACTTAATGATATGAAAGAATACATAATTACATTCAAGTATCGCTAATATATTTTCAGATTAAAGTCAAGCACATGCAGAGGCAAAGAAAATGCATCAACTGCAGCTAATGTATCTGACCCACTAACAGATGAAGCAACAGCAGGTACTATTATAGCTTGTTATTTACCGAAATATTCCAATGAAGAACCGCAACTCAGTAAAGTGGTTAATGATGAAGGTGGGAAGCTTACAGTTGAGTGGCTAGTTACGTAGATCATATTCTGAACCATGGACTATTTGGAAGGAGAAGAAAGGAAGAGAATATGTGACTTGGAAGGAAGAGATACCAAATCAAGTAATATTATTTCCAGTTACACTGAGTAAAGCATACCGACTGTCAAACAGTTTAATTTTGAAATTGAAAGCCGCGTATGAACAAAAACGTAAAATGTGATGTAATGTATTACTGATGTGTTTTGATTGTTTAGCTACATAGTCTTGTTATTGTTTATATGTGTCTTCAGTTGTTTACTAAGGAATTTGTTATTTATTACTAAAGAATTTGTTTTAAAGTCTGTAATTGCTTTTATGAGACATTTGTTTGAGTCCTTGGTTGTTTAACAAGGGACTTTTCTTTTAATTGAGTCTGTGGTTGTTTAACAGGGGACTTTTGCTTGGGTCCTTGGTTGTTTGTTTAACAAGGGACTTTTGTTGGAGTCCCTGGTTGTTTAACAAGGGACTTTTGCTTGGGTCCTTGGTTGTTTAACAAGGGACTTTTGCTTGGGTCCTTGGTTGTTTGTTTAACAATAGACTTTTGTTGGAGTCCCTGGTTGTTTAACAAGGGACTTTCACTTGGGTCCTTGGTTGTTTAACAAGGGACTTTTGTTTGAGTCCCTATTTGCTTTTTAAAAATAACCAATTCAAGGAGTTATGTTTTTTGAGTCCTTATAGTTGCCTACAAGGGGCTTTTTTGGGTTCTTAGTTGCTTTTATAGAAACATCTCATAATTCTTGAGTGTCACTTACTCAATACTACTTAGTTTCTTGAGAGAGTGATGTAGCAAATAGAAGTTGTGTGTGACACATCAAAGTATCAACCCGCTTGAATTTTAAAACCAAAATTTTGCAACAATAATTTTTGTGCTATTTCTTGAGGACGCTTGTCTAGTTTACTACTTATTTTTGGGTAATTTTCTCAATAAATTCAAGGATCTAGTGAAAAAAATAGTTTCCACAATGCCAAAATACTTTCCACTGTGTTTATAGCTAACTTTATTAACTATTAACTATATTAACTTTAACTATTAACTATTAACCATATACGTAGCTATAGCTAACTTTTACCATGACCATTTCAGTTTATAAACTTTTATTGAAGAATAGTAGCTAGCTAGCTAGCTACAGTATATACGTAGCTATAGACAACTTAACTCAACTTACAGATCTTATAGATAGAAAATGCATGAACAAATATGTATATCTATAGCTATAAATCCAAGTTTTGTGCCAGTCGTCTGAAACAAATATCTGAATTTTATTTGAAACAATTATGCTATCTGGAAGTAGGAAGAGAATTAATACATATGTGTGTATATATATACTTCAGGATGGCTGTCATTTAAAGTAAAAAATCTTTAGCCATCAAAAGGTTTCTTCTGGTTAGCCACAAAGACCCATTTTGCATAACAGTAAACATATATCTATGTAAATAAACATGTTTGATGTTTATTACTAAAGTAATCTTTGTTAATAAATTTTCATACTGATTTTCTAGCTACTGTATAGCAGTGGCGGATTTAGGGGGGCTAGGGATAGCCCCCCTCCTTGCAACCTCAAGGAATATAAAAGACTATGTATTAATATAAAAATGCACTAAAACACATTAATTCTTGCATTAAGTATCATTTTTACACTTTACAAAATAAAACAACCTATGCCCTCAGAGGGGTTGCACCCACCACACCCCCTGGTTCAATTATACATGCATTTCATTAGCCTCTTAAAAAATCCATCAAATGTGCTTTAACCATTTATCGGTTGACACTATACCCTGAGATACTAAGGCATGGAGCTATATAGCTAGCTAGCTATATATTATAGGAATGGAGTAATGGGTTGTCTGGGTGCTGTAGCCAATCTTTTGATCACGTGAGCTCACGTGATTGGACACATGACCACGTGACTACCAAGGAATAGATGGTGCCCTGATGGTCATGTACATCTTAGCAAAACTGCGATCTGGGGATGACCATGCCATCAATGCTACAGTACCAACCCATGTCACATTGAACAACCTAAACCATTCAATGGAGAAATATACATTGCCCTGGGAAAGGGTGGGAACTGAGGTTAAAAAGCAAGCGAAAGACAGTACGCTTGATTTTGCTTTCACTTTTTCACTGAAACTTGTTTACTGTGTACTTAACAGGTTTATGGTATGTATTGAATGGGCGTTTCTCGTGTACTGCGTGGGTGCTTTCTATGTACTGGGCGGATGTTTCTCGTGAGACTAACCCTTGCTTGGTATGCTGGATACCTGACATTACTGACTGGCCAACCTTACAGTTAAAGCCATTTAACCTTCGATTAAATTTGCACTAAATCTTTGATTTTAATTGTTCAAAAACCAAATAACTTATAGTTTCTGGGGGGCTGTGCCCCCCAGTTTCAGAGATCCACCACTAGGTTTAGCCCCCTCCCTCTAGATCCGTCCCTGGTATAGCTACTGTAGTTAGCTACGTAGCTAGCTAACTACGTACTTAGCTATGACTATGTAGCTTAGAATATCAATTAATTGAATCAAATTTAGCTACTGGCTGGTGGGTAATTTTCCCAACGTAGTGAGGATCGGTAGCTATAGATGTAACGGGAGGAAGGTATATAGGCAATGGGGTGGAAGGTGGTTAAAGACATCACCATAAGGAAGAGCTGCTAATATCTGTCACAGCCACAATTAAAGCGCCTATATATAGCTACGTACAGCTAAATATTATATTCAGTTATTGTGAGTAGCTATACGTACATGACGGAAGCTCGAGGGTTAGCTACCATGTATTTGCCCTGCATTAGCGTGCATGCAGAATGGCAGCTACTAAGAAACCACACGCCATATTAAAATAGCTAGATATCGCATGAAAATATCTTTTTTTAAAAATATTCTCTGCAATCACATGATATCAACAGTAGCTAGCTAGCTAGTTATTATGGATGCATGTTTAATATATATAGGAAGAAAAATTAATATGATATATAACCTAACTCACATAGTTATACGTTGCTAGATAGCTAGTAGCTATATGTTTAGCTAGCTGACCTGAAAAGGAGAAACTTGCAATTGTGTACATGTGTTTGCTTTACGTCGCTCGAAGTTATAGAATGTAGTCCGATCAAACGAGTACTAGTCCAAGGGGTCCGCAATAAAAATCTTTTACGAGAATTTTAGTTTATTGAACACTTTCATGATGGTATACGTAAATATACGATATCCAACGGTCTATATAGGGCGGTAAATAATAGCGACACGTTAATCTGATCGGCTATTTTTAGCCCAGTAGCCAAAAGGTTACCAAGGTGGGATAAATAGTTATACAGAAGGCTAATAGAGTATATAACTACTGAGTTGACTATGCAGCTAGCTAGCTACCACGAACACAGTCAATGTAACAGCTGAAATGTTTTCCGGAATCGTCCCGTCCAGTTCTGGAAATAGGAAAACCCCGCGTGAACATTCCTCATTTTAGCTAGCTGGGTGTTTCTCATAATTTGGATTGTAGCTAAACGGGGTTCGCTACTTCGCTGGATTCGATATGAAATTATCGCGTAACTTCGTCAGCTTAGCTCTAATGGCAATAGCGGCTGTATGTATTTTATTTCTTGAATTCAAGTACACC
Organism: Spongia lamella; assembly: GCA_963930835.1. NCBI lineage: Eukaryota > Metazoa > Porifera > Demospongiae > Dictyoceratida > Spongiidae > Spongia > Spongia lamella. Next base: position 4,299,487 of record OZ005747.1, read on the forward strand.
GAAAGATATCAATATTTTGTCAGCTGGGAACCTCGCTCCACTGACTATCGCGACTTCCGCTGTAATTGTAGTAAATCAGTGACAGCAGAGCCATTAACGAAAGGTCCGATGAAGAGAAAGCTGGGGACACAGTCAATAACGCGTATTCAAGCTTCAGTGCAGACAACTCGAGCAAAGGGAAAGTTAGGTACAACTTTCTTACTAATCATGGTACCAATACCATTCTCCTCTATCAAATCTCGTGATCTAATCAGGGGCACGTGGTACAAAGGTTTCAGAGACAGTGAAGATGTCATGCTGAGATACATAATGTTTGTGAATGGGTTAAATGACTCACAGATCAATAAATTACATGAAGAAAACAAAACTCACGGAGATCTTGTATTTCTGGATAATTTCACAGAGGGCATATGGGCATTGACTAACAAGACGATAGCTTTAATGACATGGGCCACTGAAAATGTTGACTTTACATACCTGATGAAATGTGATGATGATACATTTGTGTATGTTCATAACACCATCAGAGAATTAAAGCATAGGTCTACTACCAAAAGATTATATTATGGTATAATGTTGTATAACAATAAACCAATTCATAATAAAGAAGATAAATGGAGAGATTTTAAATGGAACATATCTAAGAAATACTTACCATTTGCTCGAGGGGGTTGCTACATATTGTCAGAAGATTTGGTACAGTTATTAGTCAGACAATGTCATCACTTAAGGAGGCATCATTTAGAAGATGTAGCAGTGGGTTTATGGTTGGCTCCATTTGATTATGAAAGACGTAACGATTATCTGTTTTGTTACTTCCGTCGTTACTGCAAAAAGAAGGACCGTCTGGTGTTCCTATGTAATGGAATATCTGATGAGAAACTAAACTGGACATTTAATATGCTTTATTAAGAGTTGTTAAATGGGAAAATAGGAAGTGTGATTAGGTAGTTAACCGTAGTTATGCAAAGATATAGACACACATAGCTATACCTATATGTATGTACATATATACGTATAGTCATTATACAAGTAGCTACTCATAATTATACTCACATACTGTAGCTACTCATTTATTGTAGTCATATTATTTATAGCTATACATACTCATATACACAGTGAAGCCAACTCGATGATATTGCTCTGATGTACGTATATAGTCACTATTATTCACTAATATTTGCAGTGAACATCACTAAAAATATCAGTGAACGTCATTTGCTGCTCACTACTATATATATATATACTCACTAGCTACTTGCGTAGCTAATTTTTACAGTGTGCAGTCATGCATATAATTATAGTTACGTACGTAGGTTATTTGTGTTACTAGTAATTTCCCTTAAATTTTGATACTCTTTACTCCACCTATTGAACCATATCTAGCTACTTAGATTATAGCTAGATCAGTTGAATGGTATCACCAAAAGCACCATTATCGTTTACGCCACCACTATAGCAGTGAGCACCGTATCTCACAATGGTGGCACTATAGCTAGTACTGATGCACCCGGTGCATGACTGATCACACAGTAAAATAAAAGGTTTATATCTACCCAAAAAATTGGGTTGTTTTACCTGTAATTCAGATGACCCAAAATTTTGGTTGTAATATCTCTTTGATATGTTGGTATTAGCAACTATTTAATATGACAGTTGCAGTAACCAGTATGGTTTGTTGTAAGTAACTTCAAACAATGTGGTTATATCCAACTCTTTTTGTTTTAATTAAAATAACTCCTATATAAGCAGGTAAAAATAAATATACACTGGTAATAATAACTGGTTTGTTTCTAGTAACTTCAACTGATACTTCAGTAACTTCAACTAGATACTGTACAGATAAAATTAATAAAATGAATGGGACTATATACTAATCTGTGAGTGGTCAAATCAACCATGATTATAATGGTTACAACAACCTGTAAGGGTGATCAAATCTACCCTATTATATATAGCAATACACAATAATAACAACAACAACAAATACAATATACACAAGTAACCAACATACCTATTTATATAACTGAGGTTATCACAATGTATAAGTAACGTACTTTTGAATGTGTTGTGATTGATAGTGGGTTTGAATTGTCATGAGATGTATACAATAATGCGTGGTTATGACAACTGCTAATATCGGTTAAGATAATCATTTTATGGTTGCTTGAACCTTGATAATTAAAACAACCATTGTATAATTTGTTTGTTTTACCATTTTGAGTTACTGCCACTTTTTGTTGTTGCTTTTGCTCAATAAGAACACTGGTTAATTTAAGCTATAATGATTAATGTAACTTCCAAGCGTTATTTTAACTTTGCGTGGTCAGCATAATCTACCGCAAACTTAAATTTACCAGTATGGATTGATAGAATATGCTAAGATAGCATGGTTATGTCAACCTAAAAGTGATTTATAGTTACATGCATGAATATAGGTAAAAATGATCATCAGTTGGTTATATTTTACACACTAAATAGGTTATCATGAACCACGGTAGTGGGTTCATAATAGGGACCGCGCGAGAATTTCGCAAAACCCCTAATAGAACGCACAGAAAATGACTCCATTGCACCACCTTAACAGCCTGTAAACTCCATGAAAATCTTGTCAGGATGTCCTTTAATGTTGTTTAGCCATGGCAAAAATTCCTGGAACCTGAGGCTAACGTTTCCCGTAACTTTCAGGAACTGCGTTATACCCAAAATCTCCATCTTCTTATTATTATTTTCTTGTTTGGAAAGGCTACAGCCTCATCGTAACACATTATATCCGGATAAATTGCTAAACTATCTTTAAAATATCTCTACCCAGTGCAGTGGCTATTTAAAAACTTCATTTTGTTACGCGATGGCTAGTTATGGCACAAAACAGCTTCTTCCCGGATGCGATCGAACGTGAAGCCATGAATGCGCGCGTCAACGCCCACCCCCAAAACAGCTTCCCTAGCAAGGATATTTCACTAAAAACTACTTAAATCTTCTTAACAACCTCTTGGGAACTACATCGAGCTATTTTCAAGCTGATTTGTGAGAGATAAACTTTCTGGTGCTTAAAATTTTCTAAGTTTTAGTCCGCATCGTCAGTTTACTTTTAGCGCCCGCCCCATTAATCTAATTATTATGCTACCCCGTGCGACTGTCTCGAGGGGTCCGACACTACTCAGAATTGTGTACGAGATTCAGAATCAGCAATATAATTCCGGTGATTTCTTGATTCGCATTTGATTTCACATGATTTGTGATTCATCGGATGATTCGTAATTCTATGAACGGATTCGTAATTCTGTGTAGTGATTCGTGATTCATCGAAGTGATTCGTGATTCACAAACTGATTCTCGGGTGATTCGTTCGATTCATCAGTTTCTAAGACCATAGATTATATCATAGATTAAGTGTATATATAAACTATGCTAAGACTAAGACCAGTTGTTTGCAGAAACCGGCTGACCCCGTTGCACCTTCAAGTTCCTGAATCGAGGATTACAATCTATTGCAGAGGCCAGAACATAATATTCACTTAGCTAACACCATAGTTATATAGCTACCCTACTTTCAAAGAAGTTTTTATCACGTACCGTATAGTAATAGCTAGATATACCCCGAGGTCTCCGGGCCCTTCCACCGGCCCACACGTCTCAGATAGCAGCACTGCTATAGATTGACGATCACGAGCGACTATATGTAAAGATTTCCAATCTCTGAATCTACACAAAGCGGTATAACCGTGTATGCAGAATAGTACGAAAACGAAGTTATACGGAAATTAATCCATATTTGATTTGTATTTCGTATGTATTTCTGGATAGTTTCGTTTGATTCGTGTGATTCAGTGATTCAGTGCAGTGATTCGTGATTCATGCTGTGATTCGTGATTCATGATTTTGTACAGTGATTCATGATTCTTTTGTGATTCGGTAGACGTTGTACGAGATTCGGAATCGTGTCGGACCCCCCGGACTGTCTGAAGTGGATTTCCAGTGGCCAGTGGGCAACAGCGTTTTTTGAGGTAAAATAGAGTATTTATACATGGTAAATAGCAAGATACATTAGTTTTCTAATGTTATCATACAACTCTGTAAAACATTTCTACGTCGTTTCTAATGTTTTAGCGCGTACTAATAATATTACTGCATTGTATTCTAGGTTATAGCAATACAACTTAACTACCTGCCTTACCTGTGTTATCCTCTTCATTAATGTTACTGTACACTGTTCACAATATGCTCCATACAGCATTAATATTGGTATCAAACTAAAGCCAACTCCCATATTTCACTGCAGGAGTTATTGTTGACTTCTCCATATAACGCCCCACCATCACCAGCCATTTAAGCCTGTAGCTGACACGCAATACAGTCACACAAGCGGGACATCTGTGCACTAAGCATTACTGGTAGTGAACAGCAACATTTTGCCTTAAGGACTGCTATTATCTACCATATGTTATCTTTCCCCCACTTGTTTGTAGGTAATGATGCAGATGCTCTGCCCAACTGTATTTCATTATACCCTCACCTACGTCGCTATAACTCTGTAGAAGAATATACCGTATACGTCAAAACATTCGAGGGGGAAAACTTTCGCGGTTCATCAACAATGTGCATTATGTAGGGAAAACTTTCGCGGTTTGCAGCCTTAAGCCCACGGGCGCCTCTGCAATACGGATTTTAGAGTGTGCGCAAATTAGAATAACGTTTGACACGCGCGTTGGGCGCATGGCTGAAGCCGAATTTGAAACCGACAGTTCTGTCCGTGGTTATCATGTGTATCAAGACAATTGGACACCTGTGATTGGAGAGTGACTTCACTGCGAACGGTAATTATTTTCTAATTGTGAAGCAGGAAAAGTTTCAATGGTAAAACATTCGTGTTTTGCTAAAATCCGCGAAAACCGCGAAAGTTTTCCCCCTCGAATGTTTTGACGTATACGGTATACTACAAACTAGAATGGACCATGAAACCATGTGGGGGACTAATATAGAAATGGCGTGCTTGGCACATGTTAAATAGCCCAGTTTATTGTTATGATGCTAGTCAACGTTATCACATATGGGCGGCTTATTTTCCCAATGATGTTGACAGATCCATTCCAAGAGATGTTAGGCAAAAATCTCTTTGTATTTATTTTGCTAATAATCACTTTCAAGTGGTAACAGCAATAAGGAGTAGGTAAACTTTGATTTTGTTATATGCTCAACTCCTCATGAATATGTAACCACAATAATATTATATTGATTGTGTTGCTTAAGTTAGAAGAAATAAATAGAGCAGGCAGTTTTGTATAACTGTGGTCACAATATGTTGCTAGATTTCTCAGGTGTAAAGTGAACCACTGTAAAGAATTATAGTGTGGCTATAGAGTGGTAATATGTGTGCACCACCACAGGTTCACTTTTGCATAGCAAAGCACACTCAGAATCAGGGTTGTACATATTATATGAATGAATAATGCCACACTGTTTGCTTTGAGTTTTCAACCCTGATCAAGCATGTGCTGCGGCCTTGCTTCATGTACGTATGCAATAAAAGAGAGTGCACTATAAATCAAGGTCTACATAACAAGACAAGTGCACAGCAAGTGGTCTGATATCTGTTCTCAGGTCAAAAACATGACTTAAAAAGACAGCACATGCAATCGTTCACAAGTCATGGAAAATTCAGACCCACACCTGAGATTATTATTGTGACAATATCTACCTACATGGCTAATTTGGCAGGGTTACAAATGATGAAGATAATCTGATGTAACCCTAATTAATTGCTGATAAAATCCAATAATGACTGGAGAACAAACACAACGATACAACTGAGAGGGGGAGAAGGACCAGGAGAAGGACAGAGAGGAAAAGAACAACAGACCAAAAGAAGAGTGGGCAGGAAACAGGAGAAAGAATTTCATAAAGTATATAGCAACTTTCATTGTTGACAAAAATAACTTAAAGTTATCGGCTGTACTGCTATATGTACCTATAGACATGAAAATGGACATATGCCCACAATGTGGGCACAAAAACCTGACAAACTAGATGATATTAAAAATTTTCAATTTAAAAAAGGGAATAGGGATCAAAAAGGTTAACTAAACATCGGATAGCTCATTGGTGAAAAAAGAACACGAACAAGTTAAGATCAAAAGGTATGCAGACACGGACATAGATTATTACTCAATGCGGGAATTTCTTATCCCATGCACACTACAGAGATCCCTATTTTGACTTCATGCATTTGCTGACCAACTGTACAAACAAATAATCTTCAAGCCAGAGTTGGTTTTCCATTATTTATGTACAAACCATTATTATGAAAATATAAGCATATATCACTTCCATGAAGTCAAAATAGGGATCTCTGTAGTGTGCATGGGATAAGAAATTCCCGTATTGAGTAATAATCTATGTCCGTGTCTGCATACCTTTTGATCTTAACTTGTTCGTGTTCTTTTTTCAATAACCCCATATTGAAGAGATTAATTCTACCACATTGAGTACATATAACTTTTCAATTTTACTGTGCAGCTAATATAAACAGTCACTGGGCATATCACTGTTTTCATAAACAAACAGCTAGAACTTTGAAACACAGTTGGTTGTCACAAGGTAGCTGACCTATACGTACAATCACCAACTATACATATGTTCATGCAGGTAACTGACTTACGTATGCTTACATTATTCATCTCCAACTACATAATTATGCTGGTAGCTAATCGGTAACTTGGTAACCTATATAGCTATATGAGAAACTGTATAGTGTAGGACATCAAGAATGCCCTAAGTTGCTGTTTTCAACTAAAATTCTTCTATTTCCCTCCTACTTGAGGGCTATACCCATCCAATTTTGCTACAGTGGTTATTTGCTAAGGTTTCTCATAACAGGAAATTAGTGATGTAACTAACTATAGGCAGATATTATAGCATCATGAGGCGAGCCGAATCAGCCGATTTGTATATACAAGGCCATAGGCATATACCAACATTTCAGTGCATTTTTAGCTAGTTATATATCACTGTAAACTGAAATGAAGTGCACATACCACACTAAATGGTGTGATAAATGACTGTGAGGGGTTCTAATGACTATAATAAGGTGATTATCATCCTATACTGTCAGTTATCACACCATTTAGCGTGGTATGCACACTTCATTTTTACAGTGGGGAGGTTCATAAACAAGTGAGCTTTATATTGAACTGTGTATTATTAGTAGCATAATTGATTGTGGAGTAGCATAAACTCCACAAAATTAGAGCAATTCCAAAAGGCATATTAGGTAATTTTCAGAGTATAATAGATGCAGCCATATTTAATACTGTTCTATCTAAGGTACGTATTTCAATCTGCTTTGTGTGACATGACCAAAGATCAAATTTTTTGCAAATATTTACTTGCAAAATGCCAGCATAGTGCTAGAATTACATCAGCGTAGCCCTTGTTGCTATGTCAGAATCTTGTTACGACTTTGTTATCTCCTTGTTTCTTGTGAATAACCTTATCACTATGTATCTTGTCACAAGGTTTGTAATTATTATTAGGTAGTGGATATTGAACCGAAAGTAGGTTCAATAACGTAATCGGTATTAAACAGAAAGTCACGTGATACTTACCCAATCTGCTATCCTAAGCATTGTAGTTACAAGCGTACGCTTAGCGAGTAAAGAACAGGAAAAGGATGATTGATTTACTGTTGAATTGCTTAATTAGTGGTGTTGTTTACATGCTCACAAAACTTTCGATTGTGGGATCAACAGTATGACTTCGCTTGTATTAATATTGTTAACGCTCTTTTAGGAAACCCTTTCATAATTTACCAAGGTAGCTAGAAGTCATGAATTTTGATTGGAAGGTTGACTTGTTGAATTGTGTCTATGATCTATAGTAGCCTTTTATTGTGATCCGACTTTGCCTGCCATGTACACGGCCTGAACTGAAGCATATAACCTACCATTGATTTGACTGTATTTCTCTTTGTGCTTATGTCCTTATTATCAGAATTTCATGTTGTGTGTTTAAACTAAACAGGTAATTTTTAATAAATAAAATATTTTTTCACAACCACATTTAACTACTATCCCTCTCAGCCTAACACAAGTCCTTCTTCTTTCACCCACCTATACAAACAATAACAAAAGACAAGTGAGTTTAATATTAATTTTCGTTGAAACAAATTTAGTATAACTTTTTACACTACACATACACATACAACACACCACATTCTCTCATCGCATACAGCTTTCTGTTTCTTCTCCCAAACTGAAAATAGTGTCACCTGATGAATCCTTCAGGAAGTAATGCATTGTGGCTGTCAAAAAATTTTCAGATAATGAGACTAGCTACATACCATGTAACAGTCTGACTCACCTCTGACTACTTTGCAGAGTGTCTCCCTCCCACACACCATCTCCTCTGTTCTCCTACACACACACACACACACACACACACACACACACACTTTGTCACACCCACTACAGTATCTATACATGTTTTTATACGTACATCCAAATACATACACACACACAGTATGGAAGACGAAAGACTCCTTGATGCCAGTGAGGATGACATTCTGGTTCCCGATACTCAGGACTCACCGGCCACCTTTAGTCAAAACTTAATAAAGCGTTTCGGTATCTGCAGAAATAGCAGGAGCACTGATGCCGCCCACACTATTAATAACAATCCTCCATGAATACAGGAATACGTTATAAACGTGTACTTAAGCTGTTCTTTTGTCTTGTCCACTATCCTTGGTGTTGTTTTCTTGGCTTGCGCTAAGGTCCTGCTGTCTCGGACATAGAATTGAGAGCACGTTTTCCATTGAAAATCTTCAATGGCCCTTTTGGCTAAGTCCCAACTTTCGTACTTGCTTCCAACTTGTAACTCATATGCATCCTCGGCCATACTGGTCAATTACACAGTGTAAAAAACCCGCACAAATTATAGCGCAATTAAGTTCACGTGCATTATTCACGTGACTTTCGGTTTAATAGCGATTATGTTATTGAACCTACTTTCGGTTCAATATCCACTACCTTTATATAATTAACTTATACAATTAAGTACGTAGCTATTTAGCTAATACGCCACTCCAAATTGATTTCCTGTTTCCCGTCCTGGTCAAACAAACTTTGGCATGCGGGCGGGCGGCAAATTCCATTATTCCATTATGTTAACTATCTACACATGTACACAACTACACATGTCTTGTACATCTTTACAAGGTGGACAATCCATATGTTAACTACTACCTCAGTTGCACATGCAGCATTTTAATATAGCTCACGTGCTCAACTGCGCCATGCGTTCACTAGTGTTTTAAAGAATCCGGACTTTAACAACCACGTGATACTTAGAAAACGTCAGTTTACGGAATAATGGAATTTTCTGGCTTGACAAATAAACCATGCGGGCGGAGGACGGGAAACAGGAAATCAATTGGAGTGGCCTTAAGTACAGGTATATTTTGATCAATTAGCCATAGTATGATCTGTGGCTATGGTTCAAGACTTGTCTTGTTGGAAAACGTCATGCAGTGTGTTCGTATAAAAATGGCTAACTTTCTACCATGCAGTCTTATCAGGTGAGTATCCTGGGGCCTCTCCTATTTCTACTTTATATAGCTACGTACGTAGAAATGAATTGTACTCATCAAAATTTATATGTACTTAAATTGCAGTATAGCTAGCTAGCTAATTGTCATGATATGCTCGAATAATAAATTTGTGATTTGGGAATATGTATAACATGCTTTAAAATCGCTTAATTGCATGCCAGCGTGCATATTCTCGACACGAAATTGACCGGTATATCTTTTGCGTTGGATCGTGCGATTCGCCCGTGGCTAGTGTATTCGCCCGTGGCCATTTTTTACTTATAATATTTGCTTTTTATGCGACGACCAGTTGTGCTGCCAAAATGCCATTACCAATTACCCAGCCTCCGCTTCAGCTAGAAGTAGCTGGAAAGTCACTTACTTTGAAGTGTCTAAAGCCTCAGTAGCAGCAGCAGGCACTACAAGGGTAAAATTTAAATGTTTTGACTCGATAAGTGGGCGTGTCCGTCGAAAACTAATATGCCATTAGCAGGGCCGTAGGAGCAGGTCCGGCAGGTCCGGCAACTGCCGGACCAATCTTACAGGCAAATGAAAATGCACAATTAAATTTTACTGTAACAAACCTACAATTGCACTATTTTGAATTCAGACAGGAGTTCAATTAACATAATTCATTCCAGTGTTGTAAAGTAACAAACTAACCTTTACCTGAAACGACTGTTTTCATCGATGCAACTATTCTATTTAATGCTCTTTATGTGACGTCTACTGGATCACGTGACAGTTGCTTAAATATTCGTGTGGTTGAATGATTAAAGACGAGCCTAAAGGTATTTTATATACTCTCACTATTAGCTGATTTTGTGAAACTATCTATAGCTAATCTGACTCTCGCATGGCCAGACTCGCCGCTTATCAATTAGATAGCCGGATAAGCGTGGCTAAATTAATTGATAAGCGGCGGCACAGAGAAAGTTTAGCCACGTGAGACTAACTTATTGTACACGTGTCACATGGCAACTACTGCTCTCCCTGAGCAGTTTCGACTTAGCAAGTCCTTTATCTTTCTTAAGAGAAAGTTCGGAGCTAGAGGAGAAGAGCGGTTGTTTCGAGCTGAGTGGTGCCATGAGAATAATTGGCTCCATTACGGGGATGTTAGCAAGGATGCAGCTTTGTGTATGAAGTGTGAGCATGAGAAGAAGTTCCTTTCCAGTAAGAAATTAAACGTGAACCAGCCTTTATTTCTAAAGGGTACGCATATTGGAAGGAAGCTACACCACAGCCTTCAAAAAGCATTAGACCAGTGATTGCCATCGTGAAGCTGTGGAAGTGTTACTTGTGCTTTGTACCCCATTCTTGATCTAGCTAGCTAGCTACATAGCTAATGAAATAATAATCACATACGTAGCTATAACTTCAAGCATTTTGCTGTATTGCATACTAGCTACGTATAGTCTATAGCAATGGTAATTTTGATCACAAAATTCACCAGAATCAATCTCAGAACACTTATTTTTCAAAAATTTTTTGGAGGGCATGCCCCCAGACCCCCCTAGTTGCTCCATGCTTCGCATGTTCGGTTGTGAGCTATGCACACAAATGTCTGTACAGAATAATTCCTCCTAACAATTTCTGCTTCTCGTATTTTACTTACACCATAAAAAATGAAGTGTGCATACCATGCTACGTAAATGGTGTGATAAATGACAGTGTAGGATGATAATCACCTTATTGATATAGTGATTACAACCCCCTCAATGACATTTATCACACCATTTAGTGTGGTATGTACACTTCATTTTTTACAGTGTAGATCTGCCTGACCAATGAAAAATTGCTTCCTACAGCCCTGATTAGCCATTACCCAGCCTCCGCTTCAGCTAGAACTAGCCGGCAAGTCACTTTGTTTGAAATGCCTAAAGCCTCAGTAGCAGCAGCAGGTACTATATAATGGTAAACGTTTTGACTCATAAGTGGGCGTGTCCTTCAAAAACGAATTGATGTTCAACATGCGAAAGGAAAGACAATAAGAACAGGAATGCAACAGGCAGACAAGTCCGTTTGCTGTAGCGCTACCGCCATTATATAGTCGATTAAGCTTTTATTAGCTGCTACAGCCTACTCAATTAAGGTGTTAAATAATAGATCAAGCTTTTATTAAGGTACAGCCTACTCCATTTAGGTGTTAAATAACTACAAAGGTGTTAAATAAACAATGAAACCTTACTATAAACAGACAAGCTGTTGTCATTGTCATAACCAGCTGCAGGCATGAGCTAGAGTTTAAAACAAAGTAGGTATAGGCAAGGACACTAGGTATGCATAAGAGACTATAGGCATTATAGGAGACTAGGTAGGCATATAGGAGACTTAGTTTATGTAGGTATAAGCATAGGCATGCAGAGACTACGCAGGCATAAGAGACTATAGCTAGGTATAGGTTTAGGAGATTAGGTAGGTAGAGGAGACTACAGTCTAGGTATAGGTATAGGAGTCTATAGGCATAGGTGACTAGGTAGCAGGGTTATAATCGACGGACAAGCGAGTCCTGTTACTGTATATGACCTACAGCTATACCATACATATATGCATTTAGCTACATCTGCACGACAGGGCAGACATAGCCAATATGCATAACAGACTAGGCAATAAGGCTGAGTAGACTACGTACATAGATTGACATATGCATAAGACTGAGATTACTAGAGAGTAGGATACTGCATGCATTGCTGACCATGTACGTATGTTTTGGCTTAGGAAAAGGCTCAAGATACTAAGTAGCAGCTAAGCTGTAGGCCATGCAGGCTAAGTAGACAGAGACACAGGGACACCAGGTATCAGTAGGCATTGGAGACTTAGTACTTTTATCATACTTAGCTATAGAATTGGCAGACTTAAGGCATCAGGGAGTCCTGTCATCTGCTGTATAGCTGCCTTGCACAGCATGCATTTAGCTACACCTGCACGATAGGGCAGGTACATTTGCTAGTATATATACGTATATATATATATATGTGACCCGGTCTGACAAAACCAGTCTTATTGCCGCAAAAATTTTGAGCTAATATTCAGTATTTCAAATTTAACAACTCTTTCTCTGAACACAATATTTTAGCACAAACTTCATCATGTATGGAGAAAATCCTAAGCAATTCAATAAAACTTACAGAATTCAAATAGCACACACAGAACAAGAGAAAGATACCATAATATGGATGAGTGTATTTTGCGGTGATAAGACTGGTTTTGTCAGACCAGGTCACATATTATATTATATTATATATATACACACACACACATGTACATGGCTATGTATGCACTTTTTTAATTGTAGGGAGCAGTTGTTATATTCAAACCCTAACTACGTAGCTGCGTATAGCTACGTATACTTATAAAAATGAAATTCTTTAAGAACAGCAAAATTTGTTTATATGGAATAAAGCTTTGTGTCCTATGCCTTCTGATGGTCTATGTTTTTATGCTGTTCCAAAGGTATGACTACAGAAAAAGCAATTTTTATTTAAATTATCAACGAGATTTATATATGAATTCAAAGTTAAAAAATATTCGATCAACACATACTGAAATGTATAGTTACAGTGATAAAGATGCAAAACTGGAAAAAGTTTATAATGATTCAGAAACTAACTTGAAAGTGGAGAAACCTACAGTTGTTGTAGAAGATACTGAAAGTTTCCACCAGAATGCTGAAAACTGGCAGAAAGCAAAGGCACTCCACAAACCCGGTCACACAAAAGAGAAGCAAACGAATATAACTAATCTTGACCCCAGAAAAGCTATTACTCATATTAATGGAACCTTAATCAATATTAAGAAAGAAAATCAAACAAACGAAACAGATCCTGGAATAAATGCCACTCATATTAATGACATTTTAATGGAGCCTGTCAATGCTAAGTATATTAGAAACATTTACTTCACTATCAAAACGACTCATAATTATTACACTGATAGATTATTTCCACTATTACTGACATGGCTACAGGCAGTGGATAAAGATAAAGTGAGGCCTTAGCTACGTATTTTAAGTGTTAATTATCAAAATACAAGGTGAAAGGGACTGCTTGTATGGAAGTTTCAAGTGCAACATGACATGCACTGAAAGCAGCTGGTCAGTATTACCTTATCCAGCTAGCTAGACTACTCTGGTTGTCAAGCACAAGCATTTTGTGCATTTCTGGTAATTGAGTAAAATCAATTTGATATTTGTGACTGTCTGAGTGAATTCACACTTCCAATTTTGCTACTTTAGTGCTTTATAACTTTTGTTGGGTAAAGACTTCAATTTTACAGGATTAGCTAGTAGAACATGCAAACATCACTTTTAATTATCATTGCTGAAAATTTGAAATTTGTGTAGCATTCTAATAATATTTTATGGACCATTAACTTGGCAAAGTTGGACGTATGAACTAAGCTGGTTTTTGCTTACACAGTCAGACTGTGCAAAGATTAAACTAGTATTAGTAGCTACTTACATATAGCTACAGTGTAGCTAGGACCAGTTTTCCCTACATAACTATATAGCTTTCCAAGAAAAAGTGATCTAGCAATGCCAGACTACCATTCAGGAGAAAAGCATCTAAAAGAACACTATAGGCTACAAAAATTTTTGGCTTGAAATGTCTTGTTAACTAAAAATGTATCACTTTAATTGGGCAGATCAAAGGGAAAAGCAGGGATACAAATCTGATGTATCCCTGAAAGCAGGGATACAACTAGTTGTATCCTGGGAAACTAGTTGTATCCGGGAAAATATACCCTTGATCTGAATCTACAACTTATGCCACTCTTTATATAGGCACAACATACGTCTATCGATTGTGGGTTTGAATTCATTAGTATTAACATAGTTTAGGAAGTGGAATTTAATCGCTAAACGTTTTCTTTGTACCCTACTGGTTGTTGTATGGAAGTTTATGTACAAAGAGGAAGCTGTTTAAAGTGAGTTACTCGCATGGCAATAATTAGAATATAGTAACACGCTTATACAATGCAAAACTCGCTTCTTATACAGTGCAAAACGCGCTATAGTACTATATTTATTACACTCACCATTTATCTCTATTTCTGAGCGCTAGTTTTTGTAGCACATGTTTCCTGGAAACTAATTCGAAACCCACAATCGAACCTTCGCAAGTGCGTATATAAAAGGAGTTCAGCAAACGTATGCGTCAGGCTTGAGCTGCTTAGCGCTCGCCCACGCACTGAAGTGATACACATTACTTGTAACATGTGCGCTCGTGATTTGCCTGATATGTATGCCCTCATCCCTCGGGCCTCGGGCTTCGGGCATACATATCAGGCAAATCCCCCGCACCCATGTTACAACCATTACGTATAAACTTGTGTACATTGTTGCATGTGTCCTTGGTGGTGAGTCTTTGTTCATGTGACTTCCTCATGACATATTACGTACGTAGCCTATATCAGTTTAAACGTTGTTTCTTACTAGATAAATAGATGGTACCATGACAATCTTCAATTTTTGTTTTATTGTAGTTTTCTGTAGCTCAATTTTTGCTTACCAAGTGGGTACCATGGAAACTTCAAAAATTCTTTTAAACCGATAAATAGCCAGCTCTTCCTGAATCCATGCTTGTAATGGCACTGGTGCTTGAAGTACTGTACATATTGCTACACATGTGATTCTTGTTCAGTGCATGACTTAGGTGCCTCCTATGAGAAATAAGCAATTTAGTAACCCTCAAGCCCCACTGAGTAGATTTGGGCCTTAATTTGAATTACTAAATCACTTAGCTAGTTCCCTTGGTGGTATTGGCATCTACTATCAATTATAAGACTGTAGCTATGTATCCATTGATCGCATATATATCTTTTATAATTATAGCAATGTATTTGTAAAACTTCATTTGTTTCACGGTGTATCCCAATAGCCTAGCTGTTGTAGCCAGCACTAGACTTTTTGTATGCCTTCTGAAGAGTGCGAATATTATGTATGTGCGTAATGTACAGTGTCACAAGTACAGTTACACACATACGCACATTACAGTAGCTACATATGAATTATTATGAATTTTTAGGTGGCAATCATCAGCGACAGATCTGATACAAAGCAGATTTATGTTGATTTGATAAGAAAAGCAGGTGGGATTAATATTTTGTTTTCAATATCATTCAGCCATGTAGTCATTAAATTAAAACATAGGTGTAGGAAGCAGGAGTACTCCAGGTGCTGAAGTACTCCCATTATTATTACTGTCACTCCATAAGAACTTTTATAGATTTTTGCCCTGATGATCATTATTGTTACTCAGCTCATACTGTAATTTGGGAAAAGTTCACAGTTGGAATTTTTCATGTGAAATAATTTCATGTTAAAATATTTTCATCTTCTTGGGTAAAATATTCTCATCTTCTTCCCTATTTATTCAATGTAAAAATATTTCATGTGTTAAATTTTCATCCAGCAGGCTGCAGACGAAAATTTTTTAACAGCAAACTTCTCCCAAACTACAGTAATAGCTGTCAACTGCAAATTGGCTCAGGCCTATACATACGTACCTTAAACACATGATTAGCTGCATTCTACCCATGCAATATTCTGACATAATTGTCCCATAAACAATGACCAATGACATGTAGCTACGTATGCAGCTGTGCTTGGGACAAAATACACATATTGGGCAGAACAATTGTAACAAAATAGAAATGTTTGCCAGCTACGTATGCTCTTAGCTAATTGTTGGCCACAATTTGTTTCAAGCTTTTACTATAGATAAAATAATGTATTTACATAAATGAAATGTGTTATCGTTCCAATAGGATACCAAATAATTGATACCAGTTGTTTGGCTGTTCATACCTAGTAAGCTTAACTGTTGTTATAACATTCATGTATGTATATAATAATAATGCACATCCACTTTTGTAAATAGTGCAGCTCTTTCTTGCAAGGTGGGTAATGAATTTGCTGCATATTACAAGGCAGTAGGAGAGAATCCAAATAATAAAGATAGGTATGTGTACATGTATGTAAAGATATAATAAGACAATTTGTATAAATAAATAAATAATTATTGTGACCCGATTTTGGAAAACCTACCATCTACACACAAGTGAAATAATTAGAATATCTAACTTTGCAACCCTGTAGCTCCAACCCACAAGCCAGCCAAAAATATATTTCTGCAATTATTCTGATAATTAAATGTATTCCCAACAGATACGTATATCAGGTTGTATAGCCAAACCAGCATTATATTTCAAGCTAGGCAAATTACGTAGAAATATTTTATGTGTCTCTTGTGTGCAGCTAGATGATAGGTTTTCCAAAATCAGGTCACAATTGAATTTTTATTTGGCAGTTACCAGTGGTTTTGTCACTGTGATGATGATGTGTATGTCAACATTCCTCAATTGAGTCAGCTTCTCCAACAATATGATCCACACAAGCCATACTACATAGGCAAGTGGCCTAGTAGCAAACGTAGGGGCCTTCCTAATTTACATGTAAGTGTAATTACTTTATAGCTGCATTTGTTTGTTGACAACAACAAACTTAAAATTTTCAGCTGTTTACTTACTGTTCATTATATCCACTTTAATTTTTACATAATATATTATAAATATTATGTAGCTATGTATAAGCTCATTTTTGTAACCTAGCTACGTAGCTGCTTTGTTATAATGTAATAAACTAATGTAATACTGTATGAGAAAACAGGGCTGATGAGTCAGCTATGTACGTGCACATAAATTTACTGGATTACAACAGTGAAATTTTTGTATCATTAAGTATGTATGATAATACTTACTTGATTATAGGGATCACTATGAAAACGTACGGCTTCCATAATTTATGCACTTCAAAAACACACACTGTAGGGATCACTATGAAAACGTACGGCTGAAAACGTACGTACGTATGATTATAGGGATCACTATGAAAACGTACGGCTTCCATAATTTATGCACTTCAAAAACACACACTTCATTAAACTCTACCAATAAGTTTTTTTCTAATTCAACAGTAGTTATTTTGTCTGACTGCCAGTGTGTGTGTGTGTGTGTGTGTGTGCGTGTGTGTGTGTATGTAAGTATGAATAATTATATATTTCAAGTTACGTATCTTTCTATTAATATGTGTAGCTTAAAAATAGGATGATAGTCCATTTTACTCAAAAGATGAATTATGTAAGTAATGCAGTTTCATGGCACTTATATTTATTTATCAGCTGCATAATTTGTTCTTGTACATTAGACTCTAAAGAAAGTGACATATCAATATGCCACTGGTGCTGCTTACTGCATAAGCTATACCCTCATGATGGAGGCAAAAAAATTCTTTAAGTGAGCTGGGAGTTCAGTATAAATATATAAATGTCTTTATCACAGTGTTTAATTATTATTTACATTAGTGGTGTAAAAGCTTTTAAAAGAATATCTGGAGAAATCCGTCTCCCAGATGACATGACAGTTGGATTTATTATAGGTTGTCTGCTGATAATAATTATTACGTATATAGTTATATGAATATCCCACTACAAATAAGATATCATTAATTGTAATTACATGAAGCCATGGGTGAGTGTTACTATCTGTGACATCATATGAGTGTAGTGGAGTATACCGTAAGGCAAACAATTTTGATGGGAAGAATACTAACAAATTTGATGAATTCATCAAAATTTTACCATTCGAAGCTTTCTTTCCAGACAGCTGGTTGCACTTATGTAAGGCTGATACAGTTAGTCAAAATTTTACTTGTCAACTTTTCCTAACCCTAATTCATCAAAATTTTGTAACTTGCTCCTATCACAGTCTTTGATGATTTTACTACTCTTATTGCCTGATTATCTATAGCCTATAGCTATACATATAGTTTGTGGTGCTTTGAATTTTTTTGCTGGAGTATAACTATACCTACGTACGTACTTGTATTGCAGTGTGTGGACAGGT
Source organism: Spongia lamella (assembly GCA_963930835.1). Taxonomy (NCBI): domain Eukaryota; kingdom Metazoa; phylum Porifera; class Demospongiae; order Dictyoceratida; family Spongiidae; genus Spongia; species Spongia lamella. The sequence continues at coordinate 4,317,980 of OZ005747.1, forward strand.
CACAGGCATTTGCCATTGTATACACCATGTACCGTATAGCTCAAAATTTAGATGGTGGAAAATTTTGACAAATTGGGGGTCAGGAAAAATTTGATGAGTAAAAGTTTGACCAATTGGATCAACCTTACGTGAAAACAGCTATTGAAAGAAAACTTTGAATAGTAGAATTTTGACAAATTAGCTACGTAGCTACTAAAAATTCGTAAGACAACTTTTGTAAACAGTTTCAAAAATGGTTGTCACAATAATTAGCTATGGTGTATAAATATCCGTATAGATACAACAAAATATTTGAAGGATAAAACTTTCACGGTTAGCTATATAGAATAAAAATGAAAATTCAAGCAATTTCACAGAAAGTCTTTTGCACTACATAGCAGCTTCTTTTAATAATGAATTGCTAATCTATGTAGTAAACTATTCGGTGTAAAACATTCATGGTTGAGCAACAATCGCAAAAACCGCAAAAGTTTTCCCCTTGAATTTTTTATCATATAGCTACAGTATGTGACATGGTTACCAATAAGAGATGACAAGATTAGTACAACCAGTACAACCTTGTAAACAAGGTTGTAGCAACCATTTACATACAACTTTGGTTTTTTGCATGATAGCTAATGATTGTATTTATTTTATATATCTACGTATTACTGTATCGTACGTACGTACGTATGTAGCCTTGTGTCATGCACTGTACAATTAAGGTAAAAAAGGTAGCTATATAAGATAATAATAATAATTGGGGCAAGCCCCACCGTATGGGATCAACAGTGAAATCTGTCTTCTTGCTTGCTTGCTTGATACATCAAAATCCCTTTATATGGCTGAAAGCCGTTTAAGTGCAAATCGAAATTACATCAAACAGGTGGAGTGCTAACATTACATAAAACACATGGAGTGCTAACCATAGCACGCGAACCATTAAATGCTAATCATAGACATGTGTATATACCATTCAAGTGCTAACCATAATTTATTACTTTCAAATCAAAAATTTTGTAAGTAAACTGGTCATTTGATGTTAAGATTGCATAATTATAGCACTGAATGGCTAGATAGATGCATGAAGTATCACCTGCTTTGCATCCCTATAGCCAGCTACATAATTTTCTACAATATAAATTAAGATAGATGACTATTAGATGTTGTTTATAAAAGAAACAAATCTTCCTTTATACTTTGATCAAAAGCCACAGGCCTCACTATTTAGCTACTTTACTTTACAATAGCCGTGACTTGCTTATTATGCATGCTTGTGATACCTTTTGTGATGAATTATTACATAATTTATGTTATTTCAATCCACTGTAATTACTTTACTGTTAATATCCCAGTTTTTATGAAATACATACCGGTACAAATTTTTAAGACCATCATGTAGATATGTAGCTGCACTGTTGCTTGTAGACTGAGAATGAACTAAACATGTATTGTTATAATTATTACAATGTCAAATTGCATATGTGAAAGTCGTTAGTGGTAGCTAAGTGTATACATGCATCTATCAAAGCACCAGGCTCACCCCTCAATGCCGTGCATTTCACCTAGTAATATTATGATACAAATTTTGATAGGGGAAATAATTAAAATTCACCACCCAAAAATTTTCTCCAGCATCTGATTATACACACCAATATGTAATGCTGATTCAATTCGCCTGGTCTAATTTTTTGATCACAATTCGTCAAAATTTTCCACCAACATTTAGCTAATTGTGCTGCACAGTATCTTCCTAGCTACTGCATATCTATTGTTAGTGTTTCATGATCAGTAAACAATATATGCTACGTACGTATGTACGTATGCGATACTCTGTATATTTTCATCATGTTGTAGGTATCATACTGGGATACAATCTCACTGATACTACCAATATGATGAACGAGTATGATATTTATGTCAACAGATCCAGCTTGAATGAATTGACCAAATATGTATGTGAGTTTTATCTTGTTTCAGGAGTCATTTTACCTTTTTTGTTTGCAGACGACTGTCAGCAGTTCAATTGTAACAAATGACAGTTTAAAAAAGATTGGTTCTTTATCAGAAAGACCATTGCCACCGGATCCAACAAAGTATGTTTTGTGTAGGATCCATGGTGCATTGTGCATGATGATCTAGTCCTAAAGGCCCAGCAACTCACTCGTTACCAATTGTGTGATACCATCATACATATAAACAAAATGTTTTTTGAACATAGCTATACGTATTAATATTTATAAAAATCCACAAAATACAATGATATTCTCCTCATGATATATGTAAATGTATGTGGTCATGTATCAGGGGCATAGAAAGCATGGGTGCCATGGGTACTTCAGCAAACATTTTATTTACGTACGTATGTATAATTATGTATACGTACATATACGTATACATACTTTGATAAAACAGTCACCAATACCGGCAGTAGTCAGTGTATAATAATTTGACACAACTTTATCTGTGATTTCAAAATGCTCTTCAGAACTTTTAGTGTGGTAGCTATGCTTACACCTTAACTTGGTTAACTGAAATTGAATGACAGACTAGCTGGTTTTATTATATGTATGAATACTTGTATAAATTTTTGCGGGACTTACGTAAATTTCATGATTTTGTGGATGAAACATGCTCAACATGAAAATTTAATCCTCAAATTCATCACTTTTATATTATGTACTTCCTAATTAAAACCATTATTAGCCTTTCAGTGTAAATATACAGTTGCAAAAATCCTTGAATCCCCCCGTTCGCAAAATATACATACGTAAGTCTCTCAAAAATTATACAAGTATGGTATCTAGCAATTGTTAAGGATGTATGCACATTGTATAAATGTGCTATCATAGCTGTAATTACGTAAGGCAAGTTCTCTTAGTCCAAATTCCATAAATTAAAAAAGAACTTATGTAGAAAGTTTAACAGCATTCTCCACCTCCCGTATCCCCTAGATTTGTAACTGTTGACAACTGCATGCAGTCTTTACTTGCCAATGACATTCAGTTGCATGCCAGTGAGGCCGCCACTAAAAATAGCTATCTGCTTATGCCTCTGTGTACATATGTACGTATGTATATAATGTACTGCAGGTTTTTGCTGTATCATTGTCTAATATATCCCACTGTCTCGTGGTGTCACGGTGTCAGAGAATTACTTGAATTACAGAAATTATTACTATCCTAAATCAATTGGCTATTGAGTATATAGCTATAGTAATTTATGACATGCAAATTTGTATAATTAGCCATTTTATATAATACAGTATATATTATATATACGAAGCTACGTATGTACATACGTAGTTAGCCACTTTTCGTATAATTTAAAGTTTTTAACTGTTTGTAATAAAGTCAATGTAATATACATGTTTGTAATATACGTACGTACTTATTATACGTATGTTTTGTGTGGAAATTTTATATTTACAATTTTATATACGTAGCTACGTACTGTACATACCGTTTGGTGCAAACTATTGACGGTGGAAATTTTTGACGATTCGGGGTTAGTACATGATCAGGCAGTATATATACGTACATAACATCAATGGTTTCAAGAGTGACACCAATTTAAATTTAAGTGATTGAAATTATAGTGATACTACATGTATGCGACTGGATTGACAAAAGCTGAAGTGTGTCAGTCCACCACAACCACATGGTCAGGCCAGCATTTACAAAACTAGCTAGAAATTCCTCTACATAGTGTAGCCAGTACTAGCTACATACCATACTAAATGATGTGATAAATCACAGTGTAGGGTGATGACCACATCACCATTATAGTGATTAGACCCACACCACTATCATTAATCACACCATTTAGTGTGGTATGCGCACTTCATTTTTACAGTGAAGTGCAGGATGAGGCTGTGACTTTGATAAAAAAAGTGTAAGTCATAAAGTTTAAGTTACCTTCCTTTATCGAAAAATGTGCCTGTGAACCGATCACTCTTAAAAACCAGCATTATCAAATCGTAGGTGATACGTAGCTAATTGTGCAGAAAATTATGTAGCTTGAGCGAGCTTTTGTTGACTTACAATATCACTACTGTACGAATATCACAATATTATGTCTGGTATCTAATTCTAGCCTGTAGGGTATACGTATTTGCCACACGATTTATCGACTACTTGCTGCATAAACAAAGTTCAGGTTATACCACTTAGTACCATCCTTATATCTGTCATGTTCAGGTTCAACCTTGACAAAAAGCAAAATTAAATACATGTATATACCGTAGCTAGCTAATTTAATAAGCAGCAAATATACCTTGGCACTTCCCAAGATCAAACTCTTCCTTATTAGTATTTTGTTCCTGACTAGCTCCAATCTCATCTTCCCGACAATCATGGCAATGGCCAGCCTCCTTGTTATTTCTTTCATGATCATCAAAGATACCTTTATTCATGTCGTATTCACCTTCAAACTTAAAAACAATATTATATATATTAAAACATCAAACAAGCAAGTATAAATTATGTCTAACTTTGTTGCCTTCAAACACTGTTCCATCAAATTCCAAATCTTTATTGGTTATTGTAGTTCCATCGCCTTCTGGGAATAGGGTTGCATGAGGCTTCTGGCCAAATACCAACTCATATGGAGAATGGCCAGTTGTCTCATGAACTTGAGTGTTCATACGTAGCATCTAAAATGGAATACATACATACATAGAATATATCGCTAGCTAATTAAGTAATCAACTTATGTGCAAATTACATAGCTATATATATTCTATAGGTACAAATATACATACAGCTACGTATGTACATTTACGAAACTTACAAACGATACGTGGCAACAGCTTAGACCACTGTCTGATAGACTCAAGCTGTGTAGCTAACTTTTAATTTGTTCCAATGTCCGGTGGGCTCTCTCAATTATTCCCTGACTTTGAGGATGTCTTAGGCGTCCTTGTATTATTTGTACAGTATATCGGTACTCCATGAGTGTAAAAGCTTCTCTATGACACTGTTCATGCACAAACTCCTTTCCATTGTCAGATTGGAAAATCTTTGGCACTCCAAAGTATGGAAAAATGTAGGTTTCAAACACTGAGGCCACAGACTCAGCTTCTTTTGTCTCAATAGGGAAAGCAAAATTTAACTTTAACCAATGGTCTATTGCATGACATATCAACTTGTAGTTACCATCAGGTAAATGTCTCATGTAAATCAAATCAACCTATACATATATATACAAAGTATATAGCTATAGTTATTAGGCAAAGAATGTAGCTAGTGAGAAGTAGCTATATATAAGTATGTAACCATTATACGTACTTATGTAAGGTTCCAAAGATACTACAGTCATGCAGTTAGCTGGAAGTCAATGGTATTTGTCAAACCATTAAACAATGGATACGTATATTTCAGATGTTAAAATGAATCGAGACCTCAAATTTTACACTTACTACTTAATTTGTGCACTGTAGCTATATGACAACACATAATCTATCAACCTTCTATGGCTATGGCTATAGCTATAATACCCAAAGCAGGTTTTTTTCGAGGGGAAAATTTTTCACGAACCTATAGCCATTCGTGAAAATTTTACCCTCAAAATATTTACTAAAAGCATTAGGCACTGTGTAATCTTGACAAGATTCGTGAAAATATTCCCCCCCTCGAAAAGTTGGATTAGGGCAATTCGTGAAAATTTTCCTCCTCCAAAAAACCCTGCTATACAGTAGCTACAGTGGTAAAAACTGCTCGATGTCGATTATTGACAGACAAAATATCCCGATTAATAGGCAAAACCGGTTAATTGCCCATCCCTAGTCTCAAATGCCACATTGAGTGCTATCATGAGATGACAAAGCTCCTTTCTATGTAGCTAGCTAGCTACATGTATAATATATTATATATTTGTACCCCACGCCAGATCCTGATCAGATTCTTACAGTAGGATGCACATCAGGAGGAGAACCAGCAACTCCCAAGTGGTAAATATGCATGTGTATATATTACATTGGGGCATTTTGAGAGGATCAACTGATCAATATACATACTTAAGTGCCTCAAATTTTAATGTAAAACCTGTAGCTACATACGTACGTACGTGTATGATAAAATGAGACATACGATATGTACTATGTATATGTTTGGAGGCTATTAGTACGCAAGTGTTATGCAATAAAATGGATATATCAATTTTTGTGTGAAAGTGGAGGGTTTTTGCAGAGCCAGTCACATATTTCATATGTACGTAGCTAAATTTATGTAGCTATAATTATGTGATTATGTGATCAGATTTGAAAAGTTCACATATAAATTATTTCTCATTCAAAGGAGTATGTAGTATACAGATCATCTAAAATTTATAGGAATACAGAAGTCTATTAATTTTATATGAATCCTCAAAGTTAAAAATTGGATGTGTGAACTATGCATGTTTCGTAAATCCAGTCACATAGCTATGTGGCTAACATTATTAACTATATAACTACTATAATACAGTATGCTTACAGGTGGATCTGAGTCAGTTCCAACTGATCACGAGCTACGTAGCTACATATAGCTACTTAGTTAACTTTAGCTGGCTTTATACATAGTTACTTTTAGATTTATAAATTGGGAGGATTTTTTATATGTATATTAAGTAGACTAGTCTAGTTTGTATGATTATGTTATTCGTGTATACATATGGTATGTACGTATGTAGCTGATCTTTTAATATTATTTTGAATAATTTATAACATGTGCCTAATCTATAAATATATAGGAATATACTTTACATCAGGTTTTTTCACAAGGTGTAAATTTTTTTCTAATGTTGCAGTGTGCACTTACTATGCGGAAAAGCTCTTCTGGACCAATGTAAAACTGACTAACCTTATTAATACGTATGTTTGGCAATTTCCCTGTAAGCTTCATATTCTTGACCTCATAGCAGCATTGAATCAATGTAAGTAAATATTCCTTGTTAAAGTTTTATGTTACGTATTTCCATGTACGTAGCAAATAAGACTACATAAGTGTGACATTGCTTCCAGGCTTTAACCAAATCTTTTAATGATTGAACTCTATCTGACTACGTATACGTAGGTTAGAGCCAATTGCAACTGACCTTACCAAAGAAATTTTTGGAAATAAGGAGCTTGAAATGGTATGGGTGCTTTATGCTGGATCAACTGGTCTTGGACAGGTCACTATAGAGAATGTGTTGGAGGAGAATATTACAACCTTTGATAAGCCTACCTGCTAAATCATCATCAGCATGTCAGAAGCTATGTAGCTACGTATATGTATATGAAAAATTGTGTGTCCTACGTATGTAGCATCAGATTAAGCCTGGCTACACCCCTGCATATTAGTTAGCAAAACATTTTTTAATACAATCCATTTGATACAACAAATTTTACAGCTGTTTGTATGGAAGGCATAGGTGAATATAAGGGTTTGTTTTACAGAGCACTAATGACTTTTCTATTAGAGAGTGCTAGTCAAATTACTTGATACAATATATTGTGCGGGCAAGCCTAAGCTGACTTTACATTTTACTTGTTGTGAATACCTTGCAGCTATAATTACGTATTTATGAATAATAGCCAGAGCTATTACATAAATATGTTCAGTATTATACCCATGTGGAAGGTACATATATCGATCTTACGTATGTATATACTTAGCCAAACACTTCCTAAACTTAGTCTTGCGTACATGTAGCCAGATCACTTTTTTCTGTTTTTATTCATGGTGGCGGAAAACAACACCACAAATAAAAATAGTCTGGCTACGCGAGACTATCCTAAAGCTTTTTATTAAATGTGATGAGTCAGACTGTTCTATCAGATCTTTTAGTATCAATTTTATGAATACCTAGCCAAGTACGTACATACTTCCTATTATGCATAATGCTGGCATTATGCTTGATGTCCTCTTCACAGTACCTATTATGCTTAAAACTACATTATGCTGGCAAAATCTATGGGGTCCCTAAATTAATGGGAGCTAAAGCTCTTACAAATGGGTAAACAGACCAGTTAGATACTTACATAGCTAGCTATGTACAGTAGTAGCTACATACATGCGTGCAGAAACTTTTTGTGTTGCATATATATAATTATGGCTAACTAAGTAGTAAGTATGTACTGTAGGTATTAAGGAAAATACTGATGTAATACAAGTTACAGTTACAGTTTGTGTTTACTAATTCTTGTCATAAATACTTTCTGAGTGGTGGCCTAACATGTACTAAAGTTAACATAGACTGACATGTGTAGGGCTATTTAATGCATGCATCAATAATTTGTGTAAGAATTGTACTGGTACGTAAGTTTTTAAGAAGTGCCGGTCGCTTTGAACCACTATCAACCAGACTGAGTATGGGTAGAATTCTGATTATTATACGTAATACTACCATGTGCTTATATTTAAGGCTTTGTCAATAAAAGCACCTCTTAAGAAATTCCTCATTGAAAATTTCACCTACTTGTTTTATTGATCAAACATACGTATGTACGTATATAAATGCCTGACAATAATTAAGAACGATAGCACTAACAGTTTTGTGGTAGGCATGACAACAAATTGGTTAATACGTAAGTTTATCGAATATTGTGCATGTCTTCCTCAAAATTTATTTGATTGGAATTTAAATTAATGAAAATAAAGATTTTGGACAGCACCATTACTCTGCTGAGTTTCATGAAAATCAATACACAAGATGGTTGTTTTCAAGCACATTTGTGACTGGATTTGAGCTTTGACACAGACAATAGCTGTTCACCACTAAACGATATGCTACGCATACCATATATATAGCCTAAAATTTTCGAGGATGAAAATTTTCATGGATTTTGTGGATTTTGGAGTACCCACAAAAATTATAGCCTTGAAAATTTTGTCCTACAGTAGTTATAATTAATGGAATACTCACAAAAATTTTATCCACAAAATTGCTAAATTCACTATTCCACAAAAATTTTAACCCTCGAAAATGTTAGGCTATACGATATATAATAACAGTTCATGCATGCATTGGTGCCTGAAGTACTTCAGTCTGCTTTTTCTGTGCCTGTGGCATGTTTCTGAGGCCTGTCAGACATCCACAAGTGCTTTGGTGATCTTTAAATAGCTCTGGTGGCACTCGAAAAATAGCCACTTGACTTGAAACCATCAGGTGAGTGCATAGTTGCCTTAGTTATTGATTTGGCAACATTTTGGGCATTTGAAGCCTAACAGGGCCTCAGGGTATGGCTGTGAAAATTTTGTAATGCTATAATCCACTACCACCACCCCACCCTCCACTCCTACATATAATTTTACAGGAAGTGACTTTGGTAAAAAGCCATCTAAAATGGCAGGCAATTCAACTACGTAGTTATCCAATGAAGAGTTTATCCACTGAAAGACTAAATAACTACATAACTACAGACGGGTTTGTAGCAAATTGCATGCATGCAGCTCCTTAGTACCTTCTCGAGATAGAATCAGTTAAATAATTAAAACCAGGTATTGTCAACCCAGTCACTTTTATCATCTAGCTAGTTCTCTGGTGTGAAAAGAAAAATACAACAATTTCAGGAGCCCAAATCACAGGGACTGCTAACTTAAAGACGATTTTTCTTTCAAATATTTGTTTATGTAAGGTACATACGTACATGAAGGCAATAAAAATATATGTAAATTTGGTGGACATCGGCCTAATTTTTGAGTTACGTATGTGAGGCTGCAATAGGTTACTTGAATTGTCATGTAAATAACACACTCATATTTCTTGACCACTGACATGACCATGTGTCTTGATTTAATGAGTACAAGTACGTAGCTACGTATGGCATACGTACGTATGTACATACATTATATATAAAGTTGGGATTCTTGCCGATTTGTTCACTTTCCATCAGATACAGTACATCATTTTACATCATGGACATATTTTTATCAAACTCACAAATTCTATCTCCCTGTTTGATAAAATGACCACTATAGATTCACCCAAAATCTCCCAAGCGCTTCCTTTCAAATTGCACAATAAGTTTGCCTAATATGCTGGCATTATGCTTGCCATCTTGTTAAGCTCAAACTTAATGTCTAAATTACATTAGGCTGTTCTCAGAATTTTAATGCCTATATTAGGTAATGTTTATAAACTTTATTGTATTCATTTTACATCTAGAATTTTAAATTGTGATAACTGAATATTAAATTACTTATGGGCACTTTTGAAGTTCTAATGAATATAATTATATTTATATATTTTTTTTGTGTGGCTCTATTGTTTGATGAATATAAACAATTCTATGTAGGAACAGGATGTCAAAATGTAAAATTTTATCTGTGAAATTAAACTCCATTCCAGTGTTTGGCCTAATGTGCATTGTAACTTGGTGAATGCGCAGCACTCACAATAAAGATTTACATCCATTTATTGTATTTTGCGTGGGCGGATCAAAGGGTTTAACAGTGCTATATATGCCATAAAGTGTCAGCAGGTAGTTATAGAACTATGGTTGGGTAGTTATAGAACGATAGAGTAGTTATAGAATGGTAGCTCATTGACACTTTTCATCAAAGAAAACCATTCATTTGTGTTTTATTCACACATCAGTAGTGTAAAATACAATAAAACACTTAAAGCACTGCTGCTTTGTTTGTATGAAATATACAGCTCTTGGTGAGAGTCTCGTGACAAATATAGCACTCGGCTTAGCCTGTACTATATTTGCCACTCGACTCTCACCTCGAGCTGTATATTTCATACAAACTGGCAGCAGTGCTTTAAGTAATACGTAAATTATACGTATACGTATGTAGTAACACTGTGCGATAAATTAAGGTATTACAGTTCACCTGTACATGTACCTGTACATACAGCCCAACTACAAGCAATATACTGAAGTAGCAGAATCACTTAAATAGGACTGTCTAGAATCATTGGAGTGGAATGGTGGAATGGAACACTGGAATGGAATACTGGAATGAATAACTTGATGCTAATAAACCCTTTAAAGCCAATGCTATTCAACAATACATGAACGTTATACACTATACATGACACTTACAGTCATGCACATACGTAGGTAAAATCAGTGTGGCTGTTAATCAGTAACTTTTAAACCTACGTATACAGTATGTATGATATATAGCCATTGTGTGTAGACATAATATGATTGAAGCCTCAAGCTAAGATAAAAATGTCATTGTGGTTGATGTGACCAACTAGTGTGTGTGGCATACGTAGTTGATTTAAAATGGGGTTCAGGGGCCCTGGCTGCACAAGCTTTCCTATTGAAAAATGAATTGTGAAGGATCAATCTTAAAGAAAAGTTACTGTATAGAAATATTACAGTAGCTAGTATGCGTGAAAATGTATCTTTATGGTCCCAATGAAGAAAGGCAGTAGCTAATCCCATTTTTCAAATTTGTGATTTAGGAAATTAAACATAATTTGGGTCATTCCAGTATTCCATTCCAGTGTTCACTGATTCTAGAAATAGCATCATCATTCTAAAAATAGCATCACTAAAATAAAAAAAATTAATGTCATCACTACCAATAATATTATGTCATAAAAAGGTGTGCCATATTAGAAACAAAATGTGGCAAACGAGCAATGTATGGAGTAGGCACAGCAAGTAAAGTGTAACTCAGTGTATCGAAGCTAGCTACGTAACTACTTGCCAGACTGTATTCTGTCCTTGTATAACTTTTGTATAGCAGTCTGAACTATATACGTATATACTACTCAAGTTTTTAAACAATGACTGGTTTCTAGTATGTATATACATAGCTATGTAAGCAATAAGCAACATCCTTCGACAGATGGACTGACTAATAACTACAATTAGGAAGCCATTTATTATCAACCTAAAAACACTTTATTTGGTGAAAAACTGTACCTTCTAGCTACAGTAGGAATTTGGTATGACCACCATGCTTTGAATATGCTTACTGTAAAAAAAATTAGTACAAACAGCTGCTATTATGCAGATCAACAGTAAACAATGTAGTAATCACATGTTGAGGTTAGCACTTGAACAGATTGTGATGTAAATTTTGGTTTGGACGAGCATAAATTTTGGCAACCAAACATTTTGACCAAAACTGAATGAATGTTTGAACATTCTTTAGTAGCTACAAAACTTACACTAAAAATCACCAAAGATGGTACATTACAACATACATTCTTCCTATTTACACTATAAAAGTCACTGATCTACATATTAGGGAGAAGTCTGGAAAACCACATAAAATCATAAAAACTACACATTTAATTAATTAAACTACCTTAAAATATGGCTTGATATATACATAGTGAATACAAAAATTATAGTGATTTTAGCAAACAAATAGTAGGGTAGTGAACGAATATCCAAACATTCAAACATTTGTCCCTTGAACTTCAACATTTCAACCATAGTTATAAGGGAAATAAGCAAGTACGTAAGCAACCAAGAAGACAGATTTTACTACGTAGCTATATGCATATGGTGGGTCTCACTAAGGCTTGCCCCAATATATATATTGTTTGTTTGTACGTATGTGAGTGATGGTAGCTATTACAAAAAGATCTTGACAGTCATAAATACGAGCTAAATTGAAGGATTACAGATCACAACAGAATTTAACTAAAGTGTACACAAGTTGTCAGATAAAATGTCTACATAGCTACATACTTATACGTAGCCTAAACATTCAAAGGGTGAAAATGTTCATGCTATTATAGTTAGCTATAGTGCATAAATTTAGTATTTTGTGGATAAAATTTTGTGGATTATAGAATTAGCTACAGTATTGAATTGCACTCGTCTGCAAGATAAATATTTTGAGGTTAAACTTTTTGTGGTTAGCTATTCAAGTTACAATCCAAGAAAAATTTCTCCCTCAAAAAAATTTAGGTAATTTTGCTAATAATATAGCTACATCTGTAGCTAGCTACGTATGAATTACCATATACACAGTAAAGAAGTTTGACGTGATTAAATCTAGCAAATTTGCTCTGGTGAGGAAAAGTTTGACGAATGCACCAAACCAGAAGGTAAGTAACAATTATATGTAAATTTTGGATGGTTTATAAATTTTAATTGACGGATATGGAACTAAGCTATAGCTAGCTAGCTCTGAATTTGTAAAAATTTTCCCTTTCAATAGTTTGCAGTAGTAGCTACGTATAGCTAATACAGCTGCCTGTCAATATTTTCGTTGTCAATTTTTTTTAATGAACTGATTCTGTCCCGTCAAAAACTGCACTAGCTATACAATAATTATGCAAAAATTAGTGTGCAATTTCCATCTGTAGCTAAATTTAGCTAGCTAAAGTTGTTATAGCTACGTACATAGCTACAGTATGTATGTACGTGCGAATATTAGCCACTGCATGTACGTACATAGCTACGGTGCATGGGAAAGTTTGGTGAATTTGGCACAAGTAGCTATAACAAAATGTACACTTTAGGGGTATTGTCAAAAAATAATAGACTATATAGTGGATCGTGTCACAATTTGGGATCCTTTCCAGTGTGTTTCAAGCATATTATAGCATTTTTCAGCATCAGTATACTGCATGCAAAAGATAGCTATAGATAGTCATGCATGACAGAAAGGCGGCGAATACGTACATATATACGCGTGGGCTATAGAAAGGTCGAATTGCATATAGCTACAGGTAGATTTACATTGATGATAAGGCCAGCTACGTAGCTAGCTATACAGCTAATATTTATTGGAGTATCTACAATAAATCTATATAATTATTTGGCAGCTACGTACTTGCAATATCAGAGCAGTCGACAACTTGCAGATATATTATAATTTTATTATCGTATAAAGCTGACCTCGATGCCGCGCAGTTACTGACTTCCTATCCTGTCAACCGTGGCACTCCAGGCACGCCGGAATTTTTCGACCTAGCGCAGTGGCTAACTCAGTAACAAATTCAGTAGCTAGCTATACCTCGAGCTACGTATGCTATGTATGCTTACATTGCTTCGTCAGTACGTATACAGCGGTTTACGCGAAGTTCGATTCTTGCTTCGGAAATTAAAAAGCGGAATTTGGTAGTAGCGTGATATAATTGGTTATTTACGTATACAAAGCAACCAATCATATCGCACTGCTAGACTACAACTTCCGCCTTTTAGTTTCTGACGCGAATCTATATACACCTGCGGTTTATGGCTTCAGTGATTTTGTTATAAAGGGACGGTCTTTTGGACTAAGTTTTAGCGTAGCATACGTAGATACGTAGATACGATGCTACCGACATCGAGAATAATGCTAGCCATGATATTGGCTATAGTGGTTCAATATGTTGGTGGAAATCAGAAGATTGTTCATGTCAGTGAGTTAATCAGTGATGACAATGATTCCAGTTCCATTACTAGTGGTCAAGATAATAGCCGTGGTATTTGTTGTGTGTATGGAAACTGTTCTTGTAATTCCCTTGATCATGCACTGGCTAATCTTACTAGTAATGTTCTGATTAACATTATAACTGATGTGACGTTGTCCTCAATTGTTAGAGTATTAAATCTTGAAAATATTTCAATAATTGGACACAACGATCCTACTGTGAACTGTAAACATGTCGGAGGAATACACTTTACCTATTGTCACAACTGTATCATTCAAGGTATCACTTGGGATGGATGTGGTACTGAAAATGTTGATAATCATACTGAACCAGGACTTTTGTTTAACTATTCTTCCCGCAATGTAACAATAAAAAATTGTTATTTTCAGCACTCAGTAGGACAAGCAGTTGTATTGTTAGAAATGTCAGGAGATGTAAACTTTAACAATTGTAAGTTTATCAATAACAGTCATTATAGAGGTCATGGTGCAGCTATACATTACTCATTAAATAATATAAGAAATTTTTCACAATTTGTTCTTACAATAAACAATTGCAATTTTTCTTACAACAAAATCAAAAGTCTAGTGCATCTTGAAAGTAGATTATTTAAGTACAGCAAAATAATCTTTAATAATTCCACTTTTCGTAGAAATCAAGGTATATCTGTTTATGCAATAAATCACAAAATTTATTTTAATGGAAAAGTTTTGTTTAAGAATAACACAGCAGAAAATGGTACCGGAATTTATATCAGTGATCACTCTACTGTTACATTTGATAAGAATTCAGATGTAGCATTTATTCAAAACTCAGCTAATTACAGAGGTGGAGCAGTTTTCTTAAGTAATCACTCCAGCATTATATTTGATCAAAATTCCATAGTAATATTTAACAACAACAGTGCAACTAATGGTACTGTGTATTCTGATGGCGGCTCTAATGTAACATTTAAAGCAAATTGTCATGTGACCTTCAGTGGTAACTCAGTCATAAAGTCTGGTGCTGCTATTTATTCTGATAATTCTCGTGTTACATTTACAGAAAATTCCAATGTAACCTTTAGCAGTAATAGTTTATATAAAACTGATATACCGATACACAACATATATGTATATGATCATCATAGCGGCATTATATACTCCATAAATTTTAATAATATCTCATTCAAAGGAAATTCTACAACAGTGTTCAGTAATAATGTTGCAGATGATGGCGCGGCTGTATACTCTTCTGTTCATAGCTGCATATCATTTGAAGGGAATTCTAAAACTACATTTAGTAATAATAACGTAACTTATGAAGGTGGAGCTTTATACCATAGAAATTATGGTAGTATATCATTTAAAGGAAATGCTACTGCGGAGTTCAGTAATAACAATGCCGTTTATTATAGTGGAGCTATTGAATTATATAGAAATGTTATTATATCTTTTGGCGGAAATTCTGTTGTAACATTTACAGACAATACTGCCAATTATGGTGGAGTGATAGATTCTTTTAGGAGTTGTAGTATATCTTTTGAAGGAAATG
The DNA here is from genome assembly GCA_963930835.1 of Spongia lamella. Taxonomy (NCBI): domain Eukaryota; kingdom Metazoa; phylum Porifera; class Demospongiae; order Dictyoceratida; family Spongiidae; genus Spongia; species Spongia lamella. Next base: position 4,333,796 of record OZ005747.1, read on the forward strand.
CCACTACACTGTTTAATGATAATACTGCTGTTCGCGGTGGAGCCATATATTCTATTTATCATTCCGATATATCTTTTGAAGGAAATGCCACCACAAAATTTAATAACAACACTGCTAAGCATGGCGGAGCAATATACTCTGTTAAATCTAGTAAAATATCTTTTAATAGAAATTCTACTGCAGTTTTTAGGGATAATGTGGCTGAATATGGCGGGGCTATGAAATGTGGTAATGTATTTTTCAATGGAAACTCTAATACAGTGTTTATGAACAATACAGCTTATGATAATGGTGGAGCTTTGAGGCTGATTGAAGCAAAATTAAATTTTGATGATTATTCTACTGTAAATTTCACCAACAACAAAGCCGCAGTTAAAGGTGCAACTATTTTCTCTACTGGTAAATCTAAAATAATGGAGATAGGACACCCTACTGTAATTTTTAATGATGACTTAGTAAATTGGTGTAATGTTACATGTTCATCAGACACAAATGCTGTCTATCAAGTTAGTGCAGGAGACGTTACCATCACAGTTGATAGCACTGGTACAGTTGAATGCAGTGGTGAAGAGAAATCGTTTAAATCCTTGAGTCGGAAATGTAATTTTAGTTATCTTGAAGATAAATTGCTTAATCTTTCTAATAATGAATCAGTTTATATTTCAGATATGGTGATAATATCTTCAGTTATTTTTCTAACAAAGCTTAACAATATTTCAATAATTGCAAACAAAAATCACAGTACATTATGTGTTAATAATGCTGGATTGCAAGTTGAGCAATGCAGTAACATAACAATTCAAGGTGTAAATTTGGCTGGATGTGGCGCATACAGTACACCAGTGATAAACATTTCAAACTCATCAGATGTAACATTACAAAATTGCCTTTTCGAACGATCAAAAGGACCAGCAGTTGTAATGTTTGAATTATCACGAGAGGTGACCATAAACAACTGTAGGTTTATAAATAATACTGATTATAGAGGCCACGGTGCAGTTATACATTACTCATCAAATGCTAAAACAGATCCTTCATTTGAAATAAGCAACTGCAATTTTACTCATAATAAAGGCTCTACAAGTTTAGTTTACATTAATGCTCAAGCTGAAGATGACACAAACATTTCATTATGCAATACTTCTTTTCATAATAACCATGGTGTATCTGTGTACCTATCAAACCACCGCACTCTTTATATCAATGGAGAAGTATTATTTGAGAATAATGTAGCAGATCATGGTGCAGGAATTTACATTGACAACTTTTCAAAAGTTATGTTTGATAAAAATGCAAATATAAAGTTTACTAATAATACTGTTTATCGCAGTGGTGCTGCAATTTTTTTGAATGATTATTCTAGCGTGTTATTTGATCAAAATTCTGTAGTATCATTCAACAACAACTCAGCCACACAATATGGTAGTGCTATTTATTCATCTAATAATTCTCATGTCACCTTTGCAGGAAATTCAAATGTAACGTATAATAACAATGTTGCTAGCTTAAGTAAATTTACAACATTTGGCGGAACAGTATGCTCTGAACATCATAGCTTTGTATCTTTTGAAGAGAATTCTACAGTAGCATTTCATACAAACACTGGCTATAATGGTGGAGCCCTATTATCTTTTTACAATTCTACTATAGTTTTCGAAGACAGCTCTACAGTAATATTCAATAACAACAAAGCTTATAATTCTGGCGGAGCTTTATTTTCTAGCAATGGCACTGTTACAATTAAAGGTAATTCTGAACTAATCTTTAATAATAATAAAGCAAGCCAAAATGGAGGTGCTGTGTATTGTGAACATCACTTAAGTTATATGTTTGGAAAAGATAATAATGATGGAGCAATGTGTTATAGTGATAATTCTATTGTTTCGATCATTGAGTTTGCTAAAGTAACATTTAAAAATAATACGGCTAATCAAAATGGAGGAGCTGTATGCTGTAGATATCACAAAATTTTTGTGCTTGGAGGAAATTCCATGGTAACATTTAGTGGTAACAAAGCCAAAGATGGTGGAGCTGTTCATGCATTCAATATGTGCAAGATTATATTCAAAGAAAACAGCAGCTCAGCGTTCAGTAATAACCTTGCCACAAGTCATGGTGGTACTATATTGTCAAGAGTATATTCTGACATTTCATTTACGGGAACATCTACAGCAATTTTCAATAACAATGTGGCTGACAATGGCGGAACATTTTATCTTACAAACTCTACGACACTCACATTTAATGACAGTGTAATGATAACGTTTACTGACAATAAGGCTAGACAAAATGGTGGAGTCTTCTATTCTATGAATAGTAACCTTTTGTTTAATGGAAACTCAACTGTTTCATTAGCTCACAATGATGCTACACTAAATGGTGGGGTACTGTATTGTGATAGTAATTCTATCATTTCGTTTTCAGAATTCACTAATGCTACGTTTAATGACAACAAGGCTATTAATGGTGGAGTTTTGTTTGCTAATAATAACTCTAAAATTTCATTTGAAGGACATGCATCGATAACTTTCTTTAACAATGAGGCTAGAAGCAATGGAGGAGCTGGTTATTTTAATCATTGTAGTGTTACATTGAAACAAAATGCCAATATAACATTTGAAAGTAACTATGCTATATTAGGAGGAGGTTTATGTGCAAACAGCTACACTAATATTACATTTACAGATAACTCTATTGCATTGTTAATAAATAATATGGCCAATAATGATGGAGGTGCCATTAATATTCTAACTAATTCAAGCATCATGGTAAATGACAATGCAAAAATAACATTTATTGCTAACAATGCTCAATATGGTGGAGCAATGTTTTTTGATACTACCCATAATACTTTAATGCTTAACAATAATGAAGGAGATATGAGTTTTATTGATAACACTGCCAGAATTGCAGGAAGTCAAATGTATTTTGATTCAACTGTATCAAGTGGTAGTTGTTTAAACAATAGAATTGTTGATATTACAAACAAAACCCAACATTTCATCGCTACTCCTCCAAGTAAAATACAGTTCTATGCTCCAGCTACATGCATTGACTATGATAACAAAACAGCAGAATGTGATGCATACTATCTAAAGCATATAATGCTTGGTGAAGAGATTAAGATACCTGTCTGTGTATTAAACTATTGTAATCAACCTTCGTATTCGACACAATTTCTTTTACATGGAGCAAAAAATCAAAACTATTCTATCAGTGGCTCAAACCAAATGTTATTATCTTGTGATACATTTCAAGGGATTAGCATAATAGGAAATGGTAGTTTGTCAAAGTCACCAAATTATACAATAAATATTAGTATAAATGATTATCGCAATCCTGACTGGAAACAGGTATCAGTAAATCTTACTGTTGAGCTGACATCATGTCACCATGGCTTCTGGCAATATCCCACATCACAGAAATGCGAATGTTACAATACCAAAGATATTGTGTTTTGTTCTGGTGGTAACTCAACTATCAAGAGAGGTTACTGGTTTGGTAGTGTGACTGGAAAGCCAACTGTCACAGCTTGTCCAATAAATTATTGTAACTTCACTTGCTGTGAAACTACTAATGGATACTATCATCTTTCACCAGTAAGAGATAATCAGTGTAGATCACACAGGTCTGGTACTGCTTGTGGTAACTGTACAGATGGTTACACTTTGTCTTTTGATTCTACTGAATGTGTTAGTGTTGATAATTGTACAGCTGGTCAAAAAGTATTAGTGATCCTGTTAACAGTGATATACTGGATAGTAATGGTTACATTAGTTTTTGCTATGATGTACTATAAGGTTGGAATTGGATATTTATATAGCATCACATACTACTATAGTATAGTGGATATTCTACTAAGCCAAAATTTGTATGCTTCTAGAGGACTTTATTTAACTGTAAGCATAATATCAAGTTTTTCTAAAATAACACCACAGTTTCTAGGAGAACTTTGTCTAACAACTGGAATGAGTGGAATTGATCAATATTTTATTCATTACATACATCCATCAGCTGTAATATTAATTCTTATAATAATAAGTTTATCAGCCAGAAGCTCCAGGAGAATCTCAGCAATTATTAGCAGAGGAATAATTCATGTAATATGTTTACTTCTTTTATTATCGTACACTTCTATTGCATCTACTTCAGTATTGCTAATTAGGCCACTGACATTTCATGGAATTGATAAAGTTTACACATATTTATCTCCTGATATCGAGTTCTTCCATGGTCGTCATTTAGCATATGGCATAGTAGCATTGATATGTATAGTAACAATTGTAGTTGGCCTTCCACTTTTGCTTACTCTTGAACCATTTTTAAACCGTAAATTAAATTTTGCAAAAATCAAGCCTTTATTGGACCAATTTCAAGGTTGCTATAAAGACAAGTATCGTTGCTTTGCTGGTTACTACATGGTTTGTCGACTACTGATTATCACAATTGTCATTGCTGACACATTTAATAACATGGTTGCCAACTATTTACTCATTACCGTTTGTGGAATAATTGCATTAATACAATTATTAGCAAAACCATACAACAACGAAGTTCTTAACAGGTTGGATGGTGTAATTTTGCACATAATGATTTTCATTACAGCCATACCACTATTTGATGATTTTGATTCACCATTAGTCATCACTATATTAGCTTTTATATTACTGTTTCTGCCGTTGCTTATTTTCATTGCGATGACACTGTACCTACACAAAGATGATTTTAAGAAATTTGCTATGCATTTTGCATTCAAGAAAGGATTACCCCGCAGTAATGATGTTAACAAGAATGAAATTCCCATGGATGATTACCAGCTCATCACAGATGGTAGCATAAAGAACAGTGTTACTGTAACATTACTTGACGTGTAAGTTAATCAATTGTACTAACCGTTTTATTAACATACATTATTTTCCACATGGCAGTCATGGTGATGATTCCGCTGCAGACTCCATTTCCTACCGTGAGTCACTCTATGAATTCATAAATGATATTGAAGACTAATGCATAGTTACAATAAAAGCCATCAAATATTATTCAGTAACTACGTACAATACTGCAGCTTGTGTAGATACATATTATGTATTCAATGTTATCATACGTATCTTTGTATACGTATGTATAGTAGATACACACATCACATTAGTATACATAACTGACGCATACTAGCTAAGTAGCTAACTGTGTGACATATCCATAATCCTAATAACCATACATACGTATAACAACAGTTTCATGTACTAAGTGTCGTATGTCCTAAATAATTTTTCTACAGCTATGTACAACTAGTGTTAACTACTAACACTGCATGTTAATTTTAATGTTAAAGTAGTCAATTCAATGAAGGTGCATGAAATGTGTTAAATCCAATGATTAAATGAACCTCAAAATAATTCACTTATTGGAAGAAGATTCGCAATAAACTAGTCAGGAACACACACCCATTTGTGTTGGTAAATACCCGTAATTAAATACCGGTAATGTAATATTAGTTTATCACCATGAGTGCCCATCATAATGCTTGAAATGAGTGAGCCCACTGGTTCACCACAGTATTGATAATCTATGCGCACATTGAATTGTAAACGAGATACTGAAAATTATAAAGTAGAAAATAAACAAAACACCCCAAAAAATAGGGCTGGGTGGTATTACGGTAATATAGTAATAACGGAATATTATTGGGAGATACAGTACAAATCACCCACAACTTAAACAATGCACGCGTGCCCCACGTGTGTCACACGCGTGGCATTTTATTGTTGTGGCTTCACATGCGTGCAAATTTGATGACACACATGCGGCAACATGCACCCGCAGTTTATGCACACGCGGTAACACACACACGCAGTTTTTGACACGCGCGAACACGCACATGCAGTGTATGGACTACTCACTTTATTTCAACTCAACTTCACTGCAAATGAACCTGTACATTTCTTTCCTTGCTATCTGCGAATCTTGGCAGCCATTTTGATTCGGTGCATTTTAATAATTTTTTTGTAATACGTAGCTACAGCGCTTAAAGCTATAAGCGCCTGTCCACTTGACCTACTTAACTTGTTAAACTGGTTTTCTGTCTCGTGCCGTCATTGTTCTCATTGTTGTGGAAGATGTCTTTCGAGTGTCTTCATGAGTCGGGTCATCTTGAGTGGGATATGGCAAGGGTAAGACGTCATCTGTACATCAGGTGTAACATAATTACAGTTGCTAAGTTCCTATGTACAGGTTGAAGAGCTGTACGTGTTGGTGGCCTTTGAAGAAGATGGGGAAGTTTGTACCATCCCATACTCCAAAATATTGAAGGATCAAGTATTGCTAAACTGGTTTTGCACTCGACCAGTTTTTCCAGTTTTACATAGCTATAGAGGGAATATATGCCACGACAGCATTTTACACGCATACAGCATCAGTACTACACGCGTGTACAGCATACTACACGTATGGTACATGCGTGTACAGCATACTACACGTGTGGTACACGTGTATACAACATACTACACGTGTGTACATGCACGGTGTGATGCCACGCATGATGTTGTGTTAGCTTTGTGCGTGTGTCACGCATGCTTTGTGCGTGTTGCACATGAGTGTCACGTGTGTGGCACGCGTGTAACACACATGGACTGTTTAAGTTGTGGGTGATTTGTGCCGTAATAACTGTATCACGAGGATTTCAGTGAAATGGTATTATTGTGATATTAATTATTATTGTGGAATACTGACAGAATTCATTTGTTGATGAATTAAAGACAGTGCTGAATGCATCCCATGGCCTCAGTAGTTGCTGGTTAACTATTTGTTTTCTGTAGAGACTAGTATGATGGTCGAGAAGGATGAAGGTAGCTGCACCATGCACCATCATGCATTGAAATGGATGAAGCCATGCATGAATCAAGGATGTGGCAATCGAGCCGAGCAAAGATTGCTTCTTATGTAGGTCCTTGGCTTGGTAAACACCTTGTACAGGCTTTGCCTCCTGTGTATGCCCTTCATGGCAGTGTCTAACTGGTAAAAATAGAGCCGTATGTGCTATTTGGTAGAGTGGATATGCTATATCTCTATATCTTTTCCACAACATAATATATAGCGATATGAAATTTTCAATACTGTCCTACCTTCTAGCTAGCCAACCAGGGCTTTAATAGACATTTCATCCCTTGCATCTGCATGAAAGAAATAGAAAATATTGCTTAGAAATTTGAAGATTTTATAACAACAGATTTTGACTGTACTTAGAGTATAAGTTTGAAAATATACATAAAACTACCTGTACAATGTGTCTATTTACATACAGAAATTGGACAACGGGTTCCACAACATACGTACGTACGTAGTTCAATGGAGGATGCCAAACTGATACGTAGCTTCCTAAGCCATCTAACAGACTTGAATACTAATTTAACGTAGTTATATAGACTATCACTTAATTAGGCACCGATGTTTTGTGGCGATTTTGCTGTGCTATACCTCATGCTATAGCTATTTGCTACTCAACTCTCACCTGGTGCTGTATATATACGTACGTACGTTAACGTTATACGTATGTAACTAACCACTAGCTTATTATAAGCACACATTTCTTGTCTTAATATGTACCTGTATGTACATATGTGACAAAAGGCCCTCTTCAGCATAATGTTGTGTATGCTGTCATGGATATGAGAAATACTTGATTGTGGGTTTAACTTTAAGTTTACACTTAAAGATTTTGCATCAGCGTATTTAGCTTTGACAATCTGAATCAAAATTTAAAGTACGCAAATTCAATTATGCCAGCAAATGCAAAATACAAGGTTATTATACCAAGTAGATAAAGCCGCATCTACACTAAACTAGTCTGGTGTCATCGAGCCTTCAGTTATGCGCCTTTCAGTAGGTCTGATGTATATTAAAGGTTCTGATTCAGCGATACCAGATTCAAATCAGACACATACAATAGCTTAGTTTTATGTCCCTATTCAGAATTTCCTTAAATCTGCTTGCATTATATATGCTCCAATAATTATTCTTTAAAGTTTTTTATGGTTTTGCATCGGTGTTGCAAAGCAAATGGCTGTGAAAGATACAATAAGCATGACAGGCCAATGCTTTGCCTAGCAGCAGCATTTCACAGTAAGTCACTATCAATTCAATTCTGTGAATAGAGAATTAGCAGCAATATTAATATCACTGTATCGCAATGTTAGCAGCCCCAAATCAGGGCAAATACATTAAGATAAGTACTACAGAGCAAGCTTATCATTGCGGATTACAAAGCATTGCAGCTGCCACTGTAATTCATAATAATTTTATTACTTAGCTTTCAATTACACCACCATCCACTCGCATATGCACCAAATGGTATGAAGGATGTGGCCAACGGCCGCAGAGCAACTGTGCATCTTCCAGATTTCTCGACCATGCACGGTTCACCGGTAAGCTAAGGCTATCAAGGCACGGGATTTACTTAACATTCACATGGGTTACATCATATCAACCCGACAATGGCCGGGATACGCATGGGTTTGTCACGGGACAAATTTCACCATGGTCACACTGTGGAAGCGTCAGTCTACCTGTATCTTGAACCAGTTTTATGTTAACATCGTTGATGATTATGAAGCTGTCTCACTAAGGATAGTAACAAGGTTTTACCGACTTTACACGCCTGTGTAGACTGCAGCATAAATTATTCATACCCACAATTGATTTTACACTGTTTTCTATTTAATGCACATTATTTTAATTAATCCATGTTTTATTATAATTATGAATTATGCAAAATATTGTACAAAGTTGTTATTCCACAAGTTCTTGATTAATATCATGTAGACTTTTCACTGCCTGTGGATACATACAATGTTGAAAACATTTGATATACGTACTTTACATTGTGTTTACCGTATTATCCATCTATTGTTCATTGTGTGTCCAATAATTTTGTCACTGCTCAGCAATTCCTATGCATATATATTCAATGTTAAACACATATAATTTATTATGAAATTGTCTGTGTCTCCATTACCTGGCCGGCAATCCCTTTCATATATGCATGTTATACACGTAACAAAACTGACAATTTATTATGGATGCTCCATGGCCACTGGAATATTGTTCACAGCCCAGTCAACAATACCCTATGCATGTAAAATATTAACTTAGAAAACCAACAATTTAGCTAACCTATACATGTTAAACACTTGATAATTTATTACGGACACTCTAGTGGATACTTACCATCATCATGTACTGGTCATTTGTGTCTTCATTTTATTTCACAGCCTGGCCGATCATCTCTATGCATGTGCAATGTAACAAAGCCTCTGCATCTTGTAAATAGCAACTGACTCTTCCTTTTATATGCCACTCATCTCACAATGCTGCTAGTCCTGCTAGTCTACATAAGTCATGGGCTTCAAGTCGCACACGTACCTAACTTTTAGCAATTTAGTAAACTGTTCTCATCTTGTAAACCAAACTTACCATGTTTTCAATTGTCTCTTCTCACTTACGTACGTATCTCCTACTACTGCTGGTCCTGCAAGTCTACATGATCCATTCGTCAGTCTTGAGAATCAAAGATGCATCCCTAATTTTTAACAGTTCATTGAAAAACTGTTTGCATCTCCAGTGTACTATGAAAGTTTTCAGATGACTTTTCCTCTTTACCACTCATCTCGCATTGCTCTGTGCTGGTCCTGCAAAGACTTAAGTAGTACACATGATCCATTCATCAGTCACAGACTAAAATAGTGAAATATACTGTTCGAATTCAAGAAACTAGCATACTGAGATTTGCTTTATTCCCTGTGATCACTCAATGTTCTTGTAACTTAAAACTTGCATTTATAAATGAATTTAAATTTCTTCTTAATATAGCCCAATCAATAATTAATCTTAGACTCTATTTGGCATACGCGAGCCGGGATATAAATCTCATATATCCCGGCCCATGCTACTTATGTCCCTCGCTCTCGGGTACAAAGAAACATAAATGCGAGAAATATAATATTACCTTATTTTTCAACAGATTACACGGTGTGCTTCATTAATTTGTCACATTCACTAACAATATCGCTTCACCATGGCTATAACTTGCATAGAAGAACGAGGCGAAAAGGTAAACTTGTTAACTGAGAATACGCGCAGGCACTTAAGTAGTTGCTATGGCATTTGAAATTTAGCATCTTTTCAAGGCTAGTATCGCCATGTCGACAAAGGAAGCAAAGGTACATTGTGTAAGAATGTTTTTTTATTAAATAGAGTCTAAAACAGTTATACGCATACACCAAGGAGTCTACGAAATTTATAAACCCTCAGGCCCTTAGTAGCACCCTCACTGCGCTCGTGTGCTACAGCCTCGGGCCTTCAGGTTTATAAATTCTGTAGACTCCTTGTTGTATGCACATAACTATTATATATAGTTGCTTTGTTACTGTCAGGCAGGAAAATATATGATGTATCCATTGCCATGATGACACTATTGCATTGCAATAAGCATCTACATAATTATGTCTGAAGATGTCAATATACTACAAAATATCCATAAGTGACTCGTGCATAGTCTCTGTGGAAGTCATATTGTGATCACGATCATTACTGTGCATAAAGAAGAGTTGAACACTGATTGACGCGTACGGTGTTACATTTCAATGACCAAGTTTTACCAGAATTTAGTACAAAACAGCTACAGTAAGGGGTTGCATTTATTTCAAACTGACAAACCTAGCCATAGTATGTGTTTGGTAATTTTTCTGTAAGCTTTACTATAATTTTGGCCTCATAGCAGCATGTAGAACCATTGTGTTAAATTTTCAAGTTATTTTCATGTACATACGTAGCTAGTAAGACTAAGCTTAAGTGTGACATTGTTTCCAGGCTATCTTTATTGAAGATTGTTATGGTACTGTATGTTCCTCCAACACATTCTCTGTCCAAGACTAATTAGTCCAGCATAAAGCACCCATACTATTTTAAGCTCCTCGTTTCCAAAAGTTTCCTTGGTAAGGTCAGTTGTAATAACCTAGTCAGATAGAGTGCACCAGCATGTCATCTAGCTATATAAAAATAGTGTGCCCTTGCATCAGGTTAAGCCTGGCTACACCCATGCATTATTAGTTAACAAAACATGGATGCCAAATGCATGTTGTAAACAGTGCTTGTCTTCTTAGTTTATTCACTTTGTTAGATGCAAAAATATTGGGATACATATGAAATGAGTACATAACACATGTCTTCAATACTATCTTGTTCAGTCACTTCTAGATCTTCTGCCATTCATAGTCGTATGAGCTACAAACATAGTCTAGAGCTGTATTAATACTAACTGGTGATGCATTCCATTTATACGTACTTGTTTATGTACTGTTGACAGATAGCAGTTGCTACGTACCTAGTTATAATATGAGAAGGGACCTAACTATTATGCTTTTATTTTTGCCTATTAGCCACTTATATATATATATATATGCTATACTGGAGTGCTCATAAATTTCATCTACGTACATACGTGTATTAGCTATTATGTATGATCATTTAGTATTATGCCCATGTGGAAGATTTGCGTTAAGGAATAAAGTACTGTTATAATACTTCCTATTATGCATAATGCTGGATGCTTGATGATTCTACAGTACCTTTTATGCTTAAACTACGCTGGCAAAATCTATGAGTCCCTAAATTAATAGTGGTTAATGCTCCTATAAATAGGTAAACCGGTAATAATTATGTAGTACATACGTACACGTGTGCAGAAACTTTTTAGCTATGTAGCTATGTGTTGTATTGTAATTATAGGTTAACTAGCTAAGTACGTAGCTATGTAGTTAGATATTAAGGAGTAATACAAGTTAGTTTGTGCTTACTAATTCTTGTCATAAATACTTTGCTTTTGCTTTTTATACACAAGCAAAGTATTTTTTACATACGTATATATATATATACATATACTTACTTACGTACATAGATGATCTACGTACGTATAACATTATTCAGGGTTCTGCCCAGAGTGCAGTGTTGGCCTAACATGTACTAATTTAAGTTAACATAGACTGATGTGCGTAGGACTATTTAATGCATGCATCGATAAATTATGTAGGAATTGTACTGGTTGATTTTAAGAGGTACTGGTCAGTTTTTAAGAGGTGCTGGTCGCTTTAAACCACTGTCAACCAGTGTGAACAGAATCCTGATTATTATATGTACATCAGTACTTATAATTATTTAAAGCTATGTCAATAAAAGCGCCTCTTAAGAAATTCCTCATTGAAAATTACACCTAACTACTTGTTTTATTGATCAATAATACATACATATGTGACTGGCATGGGCCTGCGAAAATCAACCATGTAGCTGCACAAAAATATATTTCTTATTGTAACTTCTGTTCTGCAAGCTGTTTACACTAGAACAATAAAATTTGTACCACAAATGCAGAATTTAATGGAGAATCTTATAAAGCTTACAGAATGAAAATACTCCTTTTAAAACTAAAGATATTCATGAATATGTAACTAGGTGTAATTTGTGCTCATATGGTTGATTTTCGCAGGCCCGGTCACATATATAAATACCTGATAAAAATTCAGAACGATAACACCTACGTAGCTAACAGTTTTGTGGTCATCAAAAATCTCACAGACACTCCCAAAATCTTTCTTTTCAAATTGCACACTAAGTTTGCCTAATATGCTACATAGCTGGCATTATGCTTGCCATCCTGTTATGCTCACTAAATTAAATTAGGCATTAGGCTGTTCTCAGAATTTTAAATTAAATTTTTATTGAAGGTATCTACTAAGAATGCCATGATTGACTATATTAGGTAGTGTTTACAAACTTTATTGTATTCATTTTACATTTGAATTTACATGAATGTTAAATTAATTGTACTAATGAATGTACTTATATTTATCTTGTGTGGCTCTAATGTGCTCCATTGTTTGATGAACATAAACAATTCTAGGAACAGGATGTCAAAAATGTAAATACTGAGAATTAAACTTCATTCCAGTGTTTGACCTAACGTGCATAGTAACTTGGTGAATGTAGGACACATTGTGAGGCAAGGCTAGTGTCACGATAAAGATTTACATCCATATGTAGCTAAAGTATTAAATTATATTATTATGTATGTGGTAAGACTGTGCGATAAATTAAGGTATTACAGTTCACCTGTACATTTACATACAGCCCAATTACAAGCAATACTGAAGTACGTAGCAGAATCACTTAAATAACATTACTAAAATAATATTATTAATAATGTCATCACTACCAATGTGTCATAAAAAGGAATACCATAATTTTATTAGAAAACAAAATTAATGTGCATGGCAAACAAGCATTGTATGGAGTGAGTACAACAAGTGAAGTGTAATGTGTAACTGTATCAGAGCTATCTACTATGCAAACTGTATTCTGTCCTTTTATGAGTTTTATAATAACTCCATACAGCAGTCTGAACTATGTACAGCATATGTACTACTCAATAATTACCACAATTGCTGGTTTCTACTAGTAGTACCTAGGTACATATGACATCCTTTGACAGATGGACTGACTATAATAATAATAACTACAATTAGGAAGCCCTTTTAATAAAATTAAAGTCAACCTAAAACACTTTATTTGGTAAAAACTATACCTTTTACAATGGGAATTTGGTAAGACCATGAAAACATCATGCTTTGAATCTGCTTACTGTAAATTAGTACAAATATGCAGGTTGACAGTAAACAATGTAGTAAATCACATGTTGAGGTTAGCACTTGAGTAGGTTGTACAAGTGCTTGTTGTAAATTTTGGTTTGACCCTTCAGCAACCTTCAAGCAAGTATAAGCAACCAAGAAGACAGATTTCACTACATAATATGTGGTGGGTCTCACTAAGGTTTGCCCCAATTATACATAATATTGTTTAAACTGAAACTTCGTATGTGAGTGATGGTAATACAGAAAGATCTAGCTGCAACTTTCTTGTGATTTAAAATTTTAAATAAGAGTTAGATAAATTATTAAATATCAAAGTTTACAGATCACAACGGAATAAATAAGACTAGATAAAAATCTACACACATACGTATGTGATGTATACCATATAGTTTAAAATTTTCAAGGGTGAAAATTTTCATATGGAACCATGAATTTAGTTTTGTGGATGAAGTGAGGGTTGTAGAAGTAGCTACAGTGTTGAATTATGCTGCAGGATAAACATTTCAAGGTTAAAATTTTTGTGGATATTCAAAATCTGCAAAAATTTTCACCCTCAAAACTTTAGGCTATAGCTACGTATTTATGGTATTTTGCTAGCTAGCTATATATAGCTACGTACGTAGCTACATATGAAAAACAAAATTACCATTATAGCAAAAACATTTGGTGGGGTAAAGCTTAGCAAGTGTGGTGAGGAAAAGTTTGACAAAGATTACATAACACGCAATGCAAAAGGCAATAATACGTACATTACACTACGTACATAAATGGTTTGCTGTAAATTAAGCAGTTTCCAGTTAAACCTTCTATATAGTAGATAAAGTTGGTAAGCTACTACTCAATGATACATACGTAGCTACATAGCTACGTATGTCATGATTAGGGCTGCACCTAATATGCCAGAATAAATTTGAGAATAATAGGAAATTATGCTGGAATAATAGAAATTATGCTATATAACCGCCATCTAAAGTACGGTACAAAACACATTGTGACTTCTACGGGTAAGTTAACACTAAAACTACATGACGTATGATTGTTCACAGCACACCTTGAATATGCATAATCCATACACATATGCCATATAAGGAATTTAACTTTATCACAATGTTGTTACAGTTTTAAAAAATGCTGTTACAATGTGATGAGAATTTTGTGACAAGGTTGTCATTATCTTCTATCTATCTATCTATCTATCTATCTATCTATCTATCTATCTATCTACCTATCTATCTTTAGACTCTATTTGGCACACGCGGGCCGAGATATAAATCTCATATATCCCGGCCCGCGCTACTTAGCTATGTCCCTCGCTCTCGGGCACAAAGAAACATAAATGCGAGAAATACAATATTACCTTATTTTTCAACAGATTACACGGTATGCTTCATTAATTTGTCACATTTCACTAACAATATCGCTTCGCCACGGCCATAACTTGCATAGAAGAATAGAAGAACGAAGCGAAAAGGTAAACTCGTTAACTGGGAATACGCGCAGGCGCTTAAGTAGTTGCTATGGCGTTTGAAATTTAGCGTCTTTTCAAGGCTAGTATCGCCGTGTCGACAAAGGAAGCAAAGGTACATTGTGTAAGAATGTTTTTTTATTAAATGGAGTCTAAAACAGTTATATGGATATACCAAGGAGTCTACGAAATTTATAAACCCTCCAGGCCCTTAGTAGTGCCCTCGCTGCGCTCATGCGCTACAGCCTCGAGCCTTCGGGTTTATAAATTCCGTAGACTCCTTGATGTATGCGTATAACTATCTATCTATCTATCTATCTATCTATCTATCTTCTATCAAGGCCGGCTTTAGAGGGGGGGCAGGGTGGGCAATAGCCCTCCCAACTTTTCTACCATATAATTTTTATATATAGATAATAAATGGCATAATTATTATGCCAGCATATGAGCACATAAGATAGATCTATACTCTCTAATAGAGCAGTCACAATATACCGTATACGTCAAAACATTCGAGGGGGAAAACTTTCGCGGTTTTCGCGGATTCTAGCAAAACGCGAATGTTTTACCATTGAAACTTTTCCTGCTTTACAATTAGAAAATAATTACCTTTCGTAGTGAAGTCGTTCTCCAATCACAGGTGTCCAATTGTCTTGATACACATGATAACCACGTACAGAACTGTCAGTCTCAAATTCGGCTTCAGCCATGCGCCCAGCGCGCATGTCAAACTTTATTCCAATTTGCGCACACTCTAAAATCCGTATTGCAGAGGCGCGCGTGGGCTTTAAGGCTGCGAACTGCAAAAGTTTTCCCTACATAATGCACATTGTTGATGAACCGCGAAAGTTTTCCCCCTCGAATGTTTTGACGTATACGGTACTCTAATAAACAGTCGATTATTTTAACTAGTGGATACTCTAATAAAGCAGTCAGGTATGATTAAAATACTTTAATAGAGCATTCATTTACTTGATGCAACTGTTGGAGCAAAATGCATAGGGGAGTTGAAGAGCATAATAGGTAACAGTTTTAGGAATTTTCTGAAAGAACTTTGAGCATAATTGGCTCTTGAATGACTCAGGCCTAGACATGGGCATATTATTCTTTTGTTTTGAATAGGTTGCTGATGGTCATGCAAAGTTTGCCCATCCAACACTGTTTCACTAGAGCCGGCGCTGTCTATATACATAAAAGCGAAAAACCACATCCAATCGAATTTTGCGAAGCTTCGATCTCGAAGGTCTCTGTGTCTGTGGACATGAAATTTGCGCCAATCGATTATGTAGTAGGCTAGCATGAAAAGTTTGTCTTCAAATGGTCCAAAACTTCGTTTCGCTTTCTGCTCTTCACTATCTGCTCACGTGCACAGCATAAGCCATTTCCTGTTCACGTGTACTACAGCATGCATATTTGCGTATGCCATTTCTGGCAAGCTGTGTGTGTGTCATTTCTGTCGTCTAGGTGGCCAGCCAAGCTACGGCGTGTATAGCCTAATAATTGGTAAGCTGCACTGCCAATCATTAGCATTCTTTACTTTTCCGAGTGAATTTAGCTCCGTTGTGCCTAAGCTAAAGCGTTATTCTTCTGTTCAGAAAGCCGGCAGAGCTATACAGCCCGACAAAAGTTGCTTGAACATCAACAGAAGCAAGATGTGTATCCCTTCTGGGCCCCGGCCTATTATGCTCAAAATTTTGCCTATTATGCTTTTGAGCAGTGCTCAAAAAATAGTCCATTATGCTCAATATTATGCTCGTAAGTATTAATTATGTCACAGTACAAGTATAAAATTTACTGGTATTAATAAGTACATAGGCCTAGCTAATATATTAGCATACTGAACATATGTAGCACATTTTATATAATCACAGCTAGCTATAATAGTTCTATATGTAATTGTATTGCAGCACCAGCTAAAAAACAACAGCAGCAGAATTGCTAGAGCCAGCTGCCATTGCACTTTGTTACTAGCACTATGGTAATAAAAATTGTAAACTAATAATAGTATTATAATGGCGCTACTTAATGGCGGTCTCTGGACAAATCGTCTAATCAATCTAGTACACTCTTGTCTTCAGAGCTTTGGCACTTGAAGAATAATGAAATGGTAAGTTATGAGGTTTGGCAAAGGTTGAGCAATAATAATTATGTCAGTGTATTTTGCCTATTATGCCGGCATTATGCTTGATGCCTTTGGTTACCTATTATGCTTTTAATTATGCCGGCATAATCGGCCTGGGCCTACCTTCCAGTGCCGGCCTAACTGGTAAAAAATAACAAAAGATACTGAGCCGGTGTAATTGAAATAGTCTTAGACTAATCGTGAGGTAAAATGAAATTTACAGGCAACATTGTAACGGCTAACTAAATAATGTGCAGATATGTTGAGCATATTTGATGGTGATTGTTTACAGTGTGGACATAGCATAAAGCTGAGGAATGTGGTGAATGCCAAAAGTGTGGCGAGTGCTATATATGATGGTATCGAATGAAATTTACAGGTATCCGGCACCCATCCCTAACAGAAGATACAAGTTTACCCAATGTTATAAATATGCATGTGAAGGCGATTGCAGTAGACAGGTTTAGTCAGCATATCTGACAGTAGTTGTTTATGGTGTGGACTGTCATGCTACAACAGGTCCCTCCAATATTGGTCCCCCCGGACCATTTGCAGCACTGCAGATGGTCCCCTCGGACCAACGATGGTGCCATGGTTGGTCTCCCTTTGCCATAGTTGGTCCCCCATGATTCAGCATTGTTTGCCGTTAAAAAATGTATAGCTATATAGTTATAGCTATGTGTTGACTGTTCTTCCCGCGAAGTTCTTCATCAATTGCAATTCTCAGCACATGCAGCCAAGCGCTTTAGCTAGCTAAACGATATATATGATTGAAAAAAGTATAGTTTAGTCGATGCATGCATGGAACTTAGTAAATCTACTCTGGCAGTATAATATTATAGCTATACTATCATATATTATTAGCTATACTGCCGGAACTACATCCTCAACATAATATTATACATTAAATAACTTCATTTATGCATCTGCAGTGATGTATAGTATAATTATATTAAACTGAAAAAAGGAATTAGCTAATTATCAGATACATCCCTATAGTTACACAAAATCTTTAGATCCAAGACTGCAGTCCAAGCAGTAGAAATTAAAGGAGGAGGCTTCTGGGTTTTCAGTGGTGATACCAGAACAGATAATGTGAACCCATGCATCACAGCCATCACATTGGACCTATATATACATAAAACAATGGAATCCTACAGTATCACATGATTTCATCTTACACATACCCAGCGGCCTTTATAATCCGGATGGTTAAAACTATTTTCAGAACGTCCACACATGGCACATCGGTCAGTTAAATCCACTTAACATGACAGAAATTACATGCATGATTATATGCATGTCATTGCATGATGTAATTCCACTATAGCTATATTTAGCTAGTGGTACAAAAATACCTGAGTTTGCAAGTAATACAATGCCTATGTCCTCATGGGCCTTTCTCATATCAGCCTTTAAAATTGCATCTTCACTAATGTCATTAAATTAAGTAGTTACTCTGCCATCTATACATGAGAGAGTTATGAGTACATGCATAAAGTATAAATTAGTAACATGCATACATACCTTCAAGCACAACACACCGCAGTTGTAGCTAACCATCTCTCTGCACTCTTCGTTGCAGTTGCACTAGCTTGAACTTGTCTATGTCAACATGATCTCTTCCAATGAGGCTGTGGCGAGTGTCAAAGAATTTCCTGTATGCAATAAACATACAATATTGTGACATAGCTATATATGTAACACACATCTTAGCCATGCACTAAATAATATGCACACAAAATATTTCATGGCATTATATAGCTACTGAATCTTGTGGCAAACATGATAAACATGCTTAATGGCTGTATATGCTCCATGGATAGATTTTGTAGGGCCCAGTGGATCAATGTAGTAAAAAATCCTTTCCTTCATATTATTTCCCTAATTGTACAGCCCAACAATATAAGTCTTATTACTCAGTGTTTCCTGCATGTGTATATATTGTGGATTAGTACTATATGCATAATAATTGATAGCTATATAGCTACGAAGTCTGTACTCATGTACAATCTTACCTTGCTCAAAAGATGTGTTGGTTTCTCAGATGTTTTACAGGAGCGATTAATAATGCCTGCTGTGATGCAGCAGGCGTCGTGATGAACTCAGTGCTATCAACGTGTTAAACAGTATATTTCAGAAGATGATACTTCCTGGTGCTATATGCACGCGTATTGTTGTGGGGGACCACCTATGGCAGAGAGGGACCGACTGTGGCAACTTTACATTGTCCGGCCAGACCACTTGAGGCGCCTTGATTGGTCCGGCCGGACCATTTGAGGAGAGGACATCTGCGGCATGACAGGACACAGGGCTGAGGTGGTTATACTCAAAATTCTTTGTATTATATTATAGAATGTTTGACTGTTCTTTGTGTGACATGACCAAAAACCCAGTTTCTACTTGCAAAATACCAGCATAACAATTTCTTGCATTATGCTAAAAATTATTGCAGCACAATCACTGCAGCCCTATAGAACACAGCATAACAGCTAATGAAGATGAGGAATGTGGTAAATGCCAAAAGTGTAGTCTCCTGCAATGCATGCAGAGAAAAATGCTATAAACTAATTAAATTGTCTGCACACTTCACCATCAAAACAAAGGATGGAGATTAAATTTTTATGGTTGCAATGAAATGGTTGGCAAAATACCAAAATACCTGAGAAAGCACCAGGTCCCCATGCACAAAGTAACCACACTGAGCATCCTCAAAAGCAGGGGAACACTATTCAGTCAGTTAGCTACCCTCATCTGAATAATAATCTCAAGCATTATACAACTGTGTAGTGGGAATTTATTGCGAGAATTTTTTGTGAAACAAACAATGCTCTCAGAAGAAATATTTGCGATTTTTGGATAACATGCATATCCACACCAAGATTATATGAAAAATGTAAAAATGTGTGCAGCTTTTAAGTTTTGCTAATGCATCCCAATTCACAAAAAAGCCTTGCGGTAAATTCTCACTACGGTATTCAGATAAGTAACACTGATGATGATTCGGTAAAGGCTGAAATGGCATATGCATGATATCTTACTTACGCGTGTTTGTGTGTATGTAGGTATACGGGTACTTATAAAATATTGTTTTCAGATAAAATACATGCATCTACAGCTAAAATACAGTATAGCTTGCTAACTACATGTTATCTGCATGCATACAGTTGGATATGAGATAGCTAAAATACTGATGTAGCTACGTAATACAAGTTAGTTTATGTTTACTAATTCTTGTCATAAATACTTTGCTTTTGCTTATAAAGCAAAAGCAAAGTATAGCTATATATGTACATACTTACATACATAGATGACCTACATAATTAGCTATACTGAAACATTATTCAGGGTTCTGCCCAGGAATTTCTCAGTGGTGGCCTGACATCATGCACTAAAGTTAACATACGTAGACTGATGTGTGTAAGGCTATTTAATCCATGCATCAATAAAATAATTATGTAAGAATTGTACATGTACTGGTCGGTTTTAAGAGGTGCTGGTCGGTTTTTAAGAGGTACTGGTCGCTTTGAACCACTGTCAACCATTGTGGGCAGAACCCTCATTATTGTATGCAGCTATGTATGTACTTATATTCCTTATTGAAAATTACACCTATTTAGTTACATACTTGTTTTATACATATAAATGGCTGATAAAAATTCAGAACGATAACACCTAGTACGTAGCTGACCAACAGTTTTGTGGTAGGCATGACAACAATTGGTTAATAATAATAATATAAGTTTATCGACTATTGTGCATATATGTCTTCTTCAAATTTGATTGGAGTCGTACCAAATTAAAATTAATGGAAATAAATATTTTGGCCATGGACAGAACCATTAGTGTGCCGAGTTTCATGAACATCAATGTACAAGAAGGTTGTTTTCAAGAACATTTGTGACTGGATTTGACAAAAGCCAACTTTGACACAGACAATAGCTATATTCACCACTAAACGATAGCTACGTATATAACAGTTCATGTGCGCATTGGTGTCTAAAGTACTTCAGTCTGCTTTTCCTGTGCCTGTGGCATGTTTCTGAGGCCTGTCAGACATCCACAAGTGCTTGGGTGGTCTTTAAATGGCTTTGGTGACACTCAAAAAATAGCCACTTGGCTTGAAACCATCAGGCGAGTGCATATATAGTTGCCTTAGTCATCGATTTCTACATTTTGGGCATTTGAAGCCTAACAAGGCCTCAGGGTAAGACTGTGAAAATTTTGTAATGCTATAACCCACTGCCATCACCCCACCCTCTATCCCTACGTATATATACAGGAATTTGTGATATTGGTACGTAAAATGCCATCTAAAATGGCAGGCAATTCAACTAACTATCCAATGAAGAGTTTGTCGACTGAAAGACTAAATAACTAACTACAGGGTTATATTTTGTGGCGAATTGCATACATGCAGCAGCTCCTTACCTTCTCAAGATAGAATCAGTTAAATACATAATTAAAACTATTATTTCTAATTATTTATAATTGTGCGTGGAAGCCAGGTATTGTCAATCCAGTCACTTTTATCATCTGGTTGACTCTGGTGTGAAAAGAAAAACATGACAATTTTCAGGAGTCTAAATCACAGGGACTGCTAAGGCGATTTTCCTTTCAAATTTGGTATGTAGGGTACATACGTATATGAAGGCAATAAAAAATTATATGTAAATTTAGTGGACATCAGCCTAGTTTTTTGAGCTACATATGTGAGGTTGAAATAGCTTATATTACTTGAAGCAAATGTACAACCTGACCTCAACATGTGATTACTACATTGTTTACTGTTGATCTGCATAATAGCAGCTTTTTGTAACTATATACTAATTTACAGCAAACATATTCAAAACATGATGGTCATACCAAATTCCTACTGTAGAAGGTATAGTTTTCACCAAATAAAGTGTTTTTAGGTTGATAATGAAAGGTTTCCTAATTGTAGTTATTAGTCAGTCCATCTGTCAAAGGATGTTGCTTATTGTTTACATATGTACATACTAGAAACCAGTCATTGTAAAACTTGCAGTAGTATGTATTATATAACTTACAAAAACACAGAATAGCTATATACAGTCTGGACAGTATAGTTAGCTTTGATACAGTTACATTTCACTTGCTGTGCCTACTCCATACATTGCTCATTTGCCACATTTTATTTTCTAATATGGCACACCTTTTTATGACACATTGGTAGTGATATCGATGACATTTTATTTTAGTGATGCTATTAATGCCACTTAAGTGATTCTGCAACTTCAGTTTTGCTTGTAGTTGGGCTGTATGTACATGTACAGGTGAACTGTAATACCTTAATTTATCGCACAGTGTTACTACATACGTACGTATATAATTTTATACTTTACATAGATGCAAATCTTTATCGTGACACTAGCCTTGCCCCACAATGTGCTGTGCATTCACCACATTACTATGCAAGCTAGTGATCATTTTATCAAACAGGGAGATAAAATTGGTGAGTTTGATAAAAACATGTCCATAATGTAAAATGATGTACTGTATCTGATGGGAAGTGAACAAATCAGCAAGAGTCCCAATACATACGTACGTATGTCATACTTGTACTCATTAAATCAAGACACATGGTCATGTCAGTGGTCAAGAAATACGAGCGTGTTACGTATTTGCATGATCAGTTACATTTAATATTTGTAAGTAATTATACTACCTTTATAGAGAGACTAAAATATGGCTTGATATAGTGAAAACGAATGTTAGAATAGTGATTTTAGCAAACGTATGTGATTAGTAAGGTAGCGAACGATTATTCGAACATTCGAACATTTGTCCCAGCGGCTGAGCCCTAGTTTGAACTTCAACATTTTCAACCATACGTAGCTATAGCTACGTATAAGGGAAATAAGCAAGTAAGCAACCAAGAAGACATGCAGATTTTACTATATGATGGGTCTCACTAAGGCTTGCCCCAATATATATAGCTACATATATCATTTGATCTAAAGCTTTGTACATATGTGAGTGATGGTATTACAGAAAGATCTTGACAGTCATAAATAAATAAATAGAAGGATTACAGATCACAACAGAATTTCACTAAAGTGGACATAAAACTAGATTGACAATATGTCAGATAAAATGTCTACATACATTCTTATAGCCTATTGTCCAAAAATAATAGAATATAGCTACGTATGGATCGTGTAACTTGGGATCCTTTCCAGTGTGTTTCAAGCATATTTATAGGGATTTTTCAGCATTAGCTATAATATAAAGAATATGCTAAACTAATACAAGACTTCATGACTTCAAGAATAGGGTGATAAATGACTGGAACTCTCTTCCACCATAGCTACATAGTCAATGCTTCGGACATAATTGTATTCAAGGCACTCCTTGATGAACACTGGACAAATCTTATAGATTTTTAACACTGTAATTCTCAGTAAATAGCTAATGTTAATTAATTGTATGGTTATATAAGACTGATGTCTTTCTTAGAACCATTAATACTGAATACGTAGCTAATAATAATTTCAGGAGCGTAGGAAAGCACTCAAGTCTGGGGGGGCCACAGAGACTTAACAGGATTGATTTGTATGGCAAAAATCTAACTCCTATGGAGAAGTTATATAATCTGGGGGGCCATGGCCCCCTTGCCCCCCCCAGTTCCTACGCCTATGAATAATTTATTATACTGCATGCAAAAGATAGCTATAGATAGTTATGCACGACAGAAAGGTGGCGAATACGTACATATATACGCGTGGCTATAGAAAGGTCGAATTGCATAGCTACCGGCAGACTTACATAAAAGGCCTATATTTATATATACGTAGCTACGTAGCTAGTTATACAGCTAATACTTACTGGGGTAGCTACAATAATTCTATATAATTATTTGGCAGCTACGTACTTGCAATATCAGAGCAGGCGACAACTTACAGATCATATCGTATCAGCAAAGCTGACCTCGATACCGCGCAGTTTCTGACCTCATATCCTGTCCGATATTCCAGGTAAGATACCATGTAGTCCAGCAACCGTGGCACTCCAGGCACGCCGGAATTTTTTGACCTAGCGCAGTGGCTACGTATACTGAGTATATAGCAAGCTCAGTAGCTAGCTATACCTCGCGAGCTACGTATGCTACGTATACTTACGTTGCTTCGTCCGTACAGCGATTTACGCGAAGTTCGATTTCTTGCTTCGGAAACCAAAAGCGGAAGTTGGTAGTAGTGCGATATAATTGGTTATTTACGTATATAAAACAGCCAATCATATTGCACTGCTGGACTACAACTTCCGCTTTTTTGTTTCTGATGCGCAGTTTATGCATGGCTTCAGTAATTTTGTTATAAAAGGACGGTGTTTTGAACTAATTTTTAGTGTAGCATACGTAGCTAGCTAGATACGATGCTACCAACACCGAGAATAATGCTAGCCATGATATTGGCTGTAGTGGTTCAATATGTTGATGGAAATCAAAGGATTGTTCATGTCAGTGATTCCATTACTAGTGGTGAAGATGATAACAGTCATATATTATGTTGTGTGTATGGAATCTGTTCTTGTAATTCTCTTGATCATGCGCTGGCTAATCTTACTAGTAATGTTCTGATTAACATTACAACTGATGTGATGTTGTCCTCACTTGTTAGAGCATCGGATCTTGAAAATGTTACAATATTTGGACACAACGATCCTACTGTGAACTGTAAACATGTTGGAGGAATACACTTTACCTTTTGTAATAATTGTATCATTCAAGGTATCACTTGGGATGGATGTGGTACTGAAAATTTTGATAATCATACTGAACCAGGACTTTTGTTTAACTATTCTTCCAATGTAATAATAAAAAAATGTTCTTTTCAGCACTTGGTAGGACAAGCAGTTGTACTGTTAGAAATGTCAGGATATGTAAACTTTAACAATTGTAAGTTTATCAATAACAGTCATTATAGAGGTCACGGTGCAGCTATATTTTGCTCATCAAATAATACTTCGCAATTTGATCTTACAATAAACAATTTCAATTTTTCTTATAACAAAATCAAAAGTCTAGTGTATCTTGAAAATAGATTATTGAAGTACAATAAAACTTTTTGTAGAAATCAAGGTACATCTGTTTATGCAATAAATCACAAAATTTTCTTGAATGGAAAGGTTTTGTTTCAGAACAATACAGCAGAAAATGGTGCAGGAATTTATATCAGTGATCACTCTACTGTTGTATTTGATAAGAATTCAGATGTAACATTTATTCAAAACTCCGCTAGGCACAAAGGTGGAGCAGTTTTCATAAGTAGTCACTCCAGCATTATATGTGATCAAAATTCCATAGTAACATTTCAAAATAATAGTGCAACCAATGGCACTGTGTACTCAGAGGTAAGCTCTAATGTTACATTTAAAGCAAATTGCTGTGTAACTTTCGGTGGTAACTCAGCCACACAGCGGGGTGCTGCTATTTATTCTGATAGTTCTCGTGTTACATTTACAGGAAATGCTAATACAGTATTTAGCAGTAACTATGTATCTACAAATGATACCGTAAGGTGTATGTCAATAAAAAATGCATATGATCATCATGGTGGCAGCATATACTCTATAAATTTTAGTAGGATATTGTTTGAAGGAAGTTCTACTACAGTGTTTAGCAATAATACAGCTGATTATGGTGGAACTATATGCTCTTTTGATCATGGCCATGTCTCATTTGAAGGAAATTCTAATATATTATTTAGTAATAATGTAGCTTGTGAAGGTGGAGCAATATACCATAGATATTATGGTAGTATATCGTTTAAAGGAAATGCCACTACAGCGTTTAGTAATAATAATGCTGCTTATTACGGTGGAGCTCTATACTCTTATTATTATGGTAGTACATCTTTTGAAGAAAACTCCAAAACCGTTTTTTATAATAATATTGCTAAGTACGGTGGAGCGCTATACTCTTATTATTATGGTAGTACATCTTTTGAAGAAAACTCCAAAACCGCTTTTTATAATAATATTGCTAAGTACAGTGGAGCGCTATACTCTTATTATTATGGTAGTACATCTTTTGAAGAAAGCTCCACAACGGTTTTTATAATAATATTGCTAAGTATGGTGGAGCGCTACACTCTTATTATTATGGTAGTACATCTTTTGAAGATAACTCCAAAACAGTGCTTAATTATAATACTGCTGATCATGGTGGAGCTCTATACTCCAATTATTATGGTAATACATCTTTTGAAGGAAACTCCACAACAGTGCTAAATTATAATATTGCTTATAGCCATGGCGGAGCTATAGAATCTTTTAATTACAGTAGTATATCTTTTGAAGGAAACTCCACTACACTGCTTAATAATAATACTGCTAAGTACGGCGGAGCTTTATACTCTTATTATTATGGTAGTACATCTTTTGAAGGAAATTCCACAACAAGGCTTAATTATAATACCGGTAATCGCTATGGTGGAGCAATATACTCTGTTAGGAATGGTAGTACATCTTTTAAAGGAAACTCTACTACAGTGTTTAATAATAATACTGCCGATCGTGGTGGAGCTATTTACTCTTACCTTTATTGTAATATATCTTTTGAAGGAAACTCCCCTACATTAGTACTATTTAATAATAATATTGCCGATCTAGGTGGAGCTGTATACTTTGTTTATCATAGCAAAACGTCTTTTAAAGTAAACTCCACTACACTGTTTAATAATAATACTGCTGATCAAGGTGGAGCTATATTCTTTTATCACAATGATACCTACATATCTTTTGAAGGAAACTCCACTACACTGTTTAATAATAATACTGCTGATCAAGGTGGAGCTATATTCTCTTATTATCATTATGAAAGCTACATCTCTTTTAAAGGAAACTCTAGTACAGTGTTTAGAGATAATACAGCTTATAATAAAGGAGGAGCTCTGAGGTTGACTAACACAAAATTAACTTTTGATGATTATTCTACTGTAAATTTCACCAACAACAAAGCCACAATTGATGCAACAATTTTCTCTACTGGTACATCTGATGAAATAATGGAGATAGGAAGCCCTACTGTAATTTTTAATGATTACACAGTAAATTGGTGTAAAGATACATGTTTACCAGCAAATCTTACTGACCAACAAATTGATGAAGATTTTGCCATCACAATTGATAGCAGTGGCACAGTTAGCTGTATTGGTGAACAGAATACATTTGTATCCCTAAATAGGAAATGCAATTACAAATATCTTGAAGACATATTGGTTACTCTTGAAAGTAATGCATCATTTATCATTTCAGATATGGTGATAATATCTTCAGTTATTTTACTATCAAAACTTAACAACATTTCAATAATTGCAAACAAAGATCACAGTATAATGTGTGTTAATAATGCTGGATTGCAAATTGAGCAATGTAGTAATATAAAAATTCAAGGTATAAATTGGGCTGGATGTGGCACATACGCAACACCAGTGATAAACATTTTAAACTCATCAGATGTAA
Organism: Spongia lamella; assembly: GCA_963930835.1. Classification (NCBI taxonomy): domain Eukaryota; kingdom Metazoa; phylum Porifera; class Demospongiae; order Dictyoceratida; family Spongiidae; genus Spongia; species Spongia lamella. The sequence continues at coordinate 4,361,565 of OZ005747.1, forward strand.
CATTACAAAATTGCCTTTTCGAACAATCAAAAGGACCAGCAGTTGTAATGTTTGAATTATCACGAGAGGTGACCATAAATGACTGTAGGTTTATAAATAATATTGATTATAGAGGTCATGGTGCAGCTATACATTACTCATCGAATGATAATTCTCAAACTACATTTGTGATAACCAACTGTAATTTTTCTCACAATAAAGGTGCTACAAGTTTAGTTTACATTAATTCTCAAACTAAGCATGCAGATATTTCATTAAGCAATTCTTTTTTTCATAATAACCATGGTGTATTTGTTTACCTATCTCATCAGACTCTTCACATCAATGGGGAAGTATTATTTGAGAACAATGTAGCAGAAAATGGTTCAGGAATTCACATCAACTACTTTTCTAAGGTTATATTTGATAAAAATGCAAATGTGAAGTTTACTAATAATTCTAGATCTGTTTATCCAAGTGGTGTTGCAATTTTTCTGAATGATCATTCTAGCGTGATATTTGATGACAATTCTGTAGTAGCATTCAAGGGGAATAAAGTTAACAGAGGTACTATTCACTCTAAGGCCAGCTCTAACGTGACCTTTAAAGCAACTTGTAATGTGACATTCAGCAGCAACTCAGCTGAACAGTCTGGTGCTGCTATTTATTTATCTGATGATTCTCATGTTACATTTACAGGACGTTCTAACATAAAATTTAGTAATAATGTTGCTAGTGCAAATATATTTATACGTCTAGGTGGAGCAGTATACTTGGAACACTTTAGCTCTATATCTTTTGAAGAGAAGTCTACAGTAGCGTTTTATAACAATTCTGGCTATAATGGTGGAGCCCTATTATCTCTTTACAATTCTATTATAGTTTTCAAAGACAACTCTACAGTAATGTTCAATAACAACAAAGCTTATAATTCTGGTGGAGCTTTATTTTCTAACAATGGCAATGTTACAATTAAAGGTAATTCTAATGTAACCTTCAATAATAATGAAGCTAGCAAAAATGGAGGCGCTGTACATTGTGAGCATTATGATAGTTTAGTGTCTGGAGCAAATCCTATTGGTAGTAATGAAACTACAGATGGCAGAGCAGTGTATAATTTTGGTTCTAATTCTATTGTTTCAGTCTTTGAATTCGCCCATGTAACATTTACAAATAATACAGCCAATCAAAATGGAGGAGCTATGTACTGTGGACACCACCAAATTGTTTGGTTTGGAGGGAATTCCATGGTAACCTTTAGTGGTAACAAAGCCAAAGATGGTGGAGCTGTTCATGCATTCAGTATGTACAAGATCATATTCAAAGAAAATATCAATTCAACATTTAGTAAAAATCATAGTGGTACATTGTCTAGAATGTATTCTGGTATTTCATTTATGGGAAGATCTAAAGCAGCTTTCAATAACAATGCGGCTGACAATGGAGGAACATTTTATCTTTCTAATTCTACTACACTCACATTTAATGACAGTGCAATGATAACATTTACTGACAATAAGGCTAGACAAAATGGTGGAGTCTTCTATTCTATGAATAGTTTTGTTTTGTTTAATAGAAATTCAAATGTTTCATTAGCTCACAATGAAGCTGCACTAAATGGTGGGGTAATGTATTGTGATAGTAATTCTACTGTTTCATTTTCAGAATTCACTAATGTAACCTTTAATGACAACAAGGCTATTAATGGTGGAGTTTTGTTTGCTAATAATAACTCAAAAATTTCATTTGAAGGACATGCATCAGTAACTTTCTTTAACAATGAGGCTAGAAGCAATGGAGGAGTTGGCTATTATAATGGACATTGTAGTGTTACATTTAAACAAAATGCTAATGTAATATTTAAAAATAACAATGCCCTATTTGGAGGAGCTATATGCTTAAACAGCAACACTAATATTACGTTTGAAGATAATTCTACTGCATTGTTAAAATATAATACTGCCATGAATGATGGAGGTGCCATAAATATTTTAAGAAATTCGAGTATCATGGTAAAAGGCAACACAACAATAAAGTTTAATTACAACCATGCTCAATATGGTGGAACAATGTTTTTTGATGCTACTCACACTACTCTAGTGTTTAGCAACAATGAAACAAATATGAGTTTTATTGATAACACTGCCAGAATTGCAGGAAGTCAAATGTATTTTGATTCAACTGTATCAAGTGGTAATTGTTTAAACAATAGAATTGTTGATATTACAAACAAAACCCAACATTTCATCGCTACTCCTCCAAATAAAATACAGTTCTCTGATCCAGCTACATGTGTTGACTATGATAATAAAACAGAAGAATGTAAGACGTACTATCTAAAGCATATAATGCTTGGTGAAGAGATTAATATACCTGTCTGTGTATTAAACTATTGTAACCAACCTTCATATTCAACACAGTTTATTTTACATGGAGGAAATAATCAAAACTATTCTATCAGTGGCTCGAACCATATTTTACTATCTTGTAATGATACATTTCAAGGGATTAGTATAACAGGCAATAATCATTTATCAAATTCATCAAATTATACAATTAAATTTACTTTGTATGATGATCGTAATTCTGACTGGAAACAGGTATCTGTAAATCTAACTGTTGAGCTAAAACCATGTTACTCTGGCTTCTGGCAATACTCTGGGTCAAAGAAATGTGAATGTTACAATGCTAGTGATATTGTGTTTTGTTCTGGTAGTAGTTCAACTATCAGGAGAGGTTACTGGTTTGGTAAAGTTACTGAAAAACCAACAGTGACAATTTGCCCAATCAATTACTGTAACTTCACTTGTTGTGAGACTTCCAATGGATACTATCAACTTTCACCGGTAAGAGATAATCAGTGTAGATCACACAGGTCTGGTACTGCTTGTGGTAGCTGTACATATGGTTACACTTTGTCTTTTGATTCTACTGAATGTGTAGAAGTTGACAGTTGTACAGCTGGTCAAAAAGTATTGGTGATCCTGTTAACAATGACATACTGGATAGTAATGGTTACAATAGTTTTTGTCATGATGCACTATAAGGTTCCAATTGGATATTTATATAGCATCACATACTACTATAGTATAGTGGATATTTTACTAAGCGAAAATTTACACACTTCTAGAGGACTTTATTTAACTGTGAGCATAATGTCCAGTTTTTCTAAAATAACACCACAGTTTCTAGGAGAGCTTTGTCTAACAACTGGAATGAGTGGAATTGATCAATATTTTATTCATTATATACATCCATCAGCTGTAATATTAATTCTTATAATAATAAGTTTATCAGCTAGAAGCTCCAGGAGGATTTCAGTATTTATTAGCAGAGGAATAATTCATGTAATATGTTTACTTCTTTTATTATCGTACACTTCTATTGCATCTACTTCAGTATTGCTAATTAGGCCACTGACATTTCATGGAATTGATAAAGTTTACACATATATATCTCCTGATATCGAGTTCTTTCATGGTCGTCATTTAGCATATGGCATAGTAGCATTGATATGTATAGTAACAATTGTAGTTGGCCTTCCACTTTTGCTTACTCTTGAACCATTTTTAAACCGTAAATTAAATTTTGCAAAAATTAAACCATTACTGGATCAGTTTCAAGGTTGCTACAAAGACAAGCATCGTTGCTTTGCTGGTTACTACATGGTTTGTCGACTAGTGATTATCACAATTGTCATTGTAGGCACATTTAATAACATAGTTGCCAACTATTTACTCATTTACCGTTTGTGGAATAATTGCATTAATACAATTATTAGCAAAACCATACAACAACAAAGTTCTTAACAGGTTGGATGGTGTAATTTTGCAAATAATGATTTTCATTACAGCCATACCACTATTTGACGATTTTGATTCACCATTAGTTATCACTGCATTAGCTTTTATATTACTGTTTCTACCGTTGCTTATTTTCATTGCAATGACACTGTACCTACACAAAGATGATTTAAAGAAATTTGCTATGCTTGTTACATTCAAGAAAGGATCACCCCGCCGTAATGATGTTAATAAGAATGAAATGCCCATGGATGATAACCAGTTCAACACAGATGGTAGCAGAAAGGACAGTGTTACTGTAACATTACTTGGCGTGTAAGTTAACCAATTGTACTAAACATTTTATTTACATGTATTATTTTTCAACATGGCAGTGATGATGATGATTCTGTTGCAGACTCCATTTCCTACCGTGAGTCACTCTATGAATTCATAAATGATATCGAAGACTGATGTACAGTTATGATAAAGCCATTCAGTAACTACATACGTATAATACTGCTTGTGTAGATATACGTACCTAGCTATTCATTGTTATCATACCCCTGTATATGTACATACATATAGTAGATATACACATCACATTAATATACGTAACTAATGCATACTAGCTAAGTAGCCAACTGTGTGACATATTCATGCATATAACAACAGTATCATATACTAAGTTTTGTATGTCATAACTAGTTTTTTCTACAGCTATGTACAACTAGTGTTAACACTACATGTTAATTTTGTTGTTAAGGTACCATAATTCGAGAAAATGTTCCATTAAATTTTTTTTGTCGGTGGTGTGCAACAATGAAAATGTATACACAAAAAATATATTACTATTGAATAAATAGAGACTGAAGGGGAATACACAGGCTTGCAAGTTTGATTTGTTATTAACTAAAGAATATTGGCCTTCCAAGACTCAGTTGTCTTTACCTATTCATAGTCTTGTATGCGTGTGCGTGTGTGTGTGTGTGTCTGTATGCGTGTGTCTGTCTGTCTGTCTGCTTGTCTGTCTGCTAGCCACAAACAACATACACTTCTACCAAACCAGGGACCATTCTTGCACACAAGGGTTTCATAGAAAAGCCAGAGATGTGTAAATCAAAAATATTCATCATTAAAAATTTTTTGTCAACTATCCAGGAAGACGAAAGTATTTTACCATGAAGTTTTATCACATGAAAATTTCCAACGGTGAATTTTTCCCGAACCACAGTAGTTCAATTCAATGAAAATTTATTATACGTACATGTTAAAGACAATAATTTGCTATACGAACCTCAAAATAATTCATTTATTATGATAGAGAGGGTTCTCATAATTAGTTTTGGAAATCAAAGTTGTATCTTACACAAGAAAGTCTTTCAAATGTAAATGTATTTTGTTCATCTGAATATTCTGTGTGGCAAGTGGCCAATTGACGTAATATTGACACCATCCCCTTACCACTATATATTTGTCACACGCATTATGTGAAGTTAAATCTGCAGTTTGGTACTGCGCAAAGAAAACTTGATGACCATGGGACAAATACTCACAATATATATACTGGTCAGGAACACACACCCGTCAGTGTTGGCAAATACCCATAATGCAATATCAGTTTATCACTACGGGTGCCCATCGTGCCTGAAACGGAATGGTAATATATACAAAGCACTAATGCTATGTATAGTTTGCCAACTGAAGTACGTAAGACTACATCACATACGTAGCTACAGTACTATAATACGTACTCCTACTATGCTATGTTAGTACACTGTATAAGTAACCCTGTAAGTAGCTGTAACAATATTGCATTGTGGGCATAATTTCTTCCAAAATCACTTGCATTCCAGCACCAAAGTATTTGGAATGTGTTAACAAATCACCAGCACACTTCCCAGTGCAACTTTCAGATGTCTAACTATGCTACGTACTGTAGATTTACTGCACTACGCTTCCCTTTGATTTGAGGTGTGAATGTATATTACATGTCATGTATGGCTTTAGCAGAAAAACTAACTTAAATGCATTGGTACTGCTGTAGTAATGCTTATCTTTGTTAAATGAAGTGAAAACTCTAACATTTCGATCTGTAGTGAATTTTAAATTTTTACCTGGATTTCATCTTGCCTTCCTGCCTGTCTGCCTGTTGACGCCTGCTAGGGGCTCCTGAAAGATAATTATTATGCTTATGCAGCATGCTATAAAAAGCAAACAAATCAAAATTATAAATTTAAATAGCGAGTAGGGAATGACCTCAGTGCTCCATAAAGTAAGGAAACAAGGAATAAGATTTTGGTACGTATGAGAGAACGCTAAAGATTCTGGCATGAGATAATTTATAAAAGTATTATTATACTTTCGGCAAACCTAATGGAATGAGTCAAAAGTAGGGATTAAACCACTTGGATTAAACTTTTGTAAATTATCTCATGACAGAATCTTTATAGCTATACGTAGTGTTCTCTCATGCCAAAATCTTATTCCTTGTTTCTTTACTTTTTGGAGCAATGACACCACAATTTAAATTTATTATTCTACTAGACTAGTAGCTATACTAGTATATATAATAATTATATCAAGAGACAATTACGTACGTAAATGTAAAACACTATACATATGAATTATAATCTTGACTTTAAATTAGAGCTGTGCATGATAATTGCCAGAATAATCATTAATGCTGGCATTTTGCAAGAAACTCATATCACAGACGGATACACTTTAATAGAACAGTCAATTAATAATAGTCTACGTTACTAAAGCACTCAAATCTGCTAGTGCTATTCTAATAAAGCAGTCAGATATTGTAAAAACAAAAATTGATTGTTTTTTCACATATTTGTGACAATAATGACAAAATTTGACAAAATTTTTCGTATAGCTGGAAATTTTCGAGGGACAAAATTTTCGATGATTACCTCTTTCCAACTTTTCGCGAATAAATTTTCGAGGTATAAGCTCTTTCACCAATAAATATTATCTTAAAACCAAATTTCGAGGTTTTTATTTTCGAGGATACGTCAAAATCCTCGAAAACCTTGAAATTTTTGTCCCTCGAAAATTTCCAGCTACGTATACGGTAGCTACATATGAACACTGGAGCATAATGCAGATAGATCTAGATAATTATAAGGAATTCTAAATTCTAAATAGCATAATGTACCTCAGCCCTACTAGTACTGTATGCACAATTATGTGACCCGGCATGAGAAAATCAGACTTATCGACACAAAATACATATTCATAATAATATCACTATAGTACGTATGTGCCTATCTCCTTTACCGTGTAAGATTTACAATCTGTAAACTGCATGAGATTCCCTATTGAAAGTTGCATAAATAGTGTAAATTGTGTTAGACTCCTATTGAAAGCTGCTTACTAGCGCTAGCTACGTAAATGATGAAAATTGTATTAGATTATCAGGATCACACAAATCAAAAATGTGGTCAAACTTTATGTGCACATATGTATACTGTAGCTAAGCCATATTGTATCACATTATACTGATATAATTATAATATAGCTATAGCTACTTAAAATTTTAGACTATTAGCTAAAAAAGATCATCAACCATATTTTACTAGCTGGGTGGTAGCGACTATGAAAACTTTCATGTAGAAAATGATGAGAGATGTTATCCCAAAATCATACGCAAACTATGAATTTGTGTTTTTAAACATTTTACTATACAGTACACAGCAACTGGCTATGTGTTACAACTTGTAACCAGTAGCTATAATATGGCTACGGTAGCTAAATTTTAGCTGAATACTCATGGCCTCCTATACATATCTTTGATAGATATGATGATTGATGACATAGCTATATATATACTCTATGTATGTAGCTATATGACTTTGTGCACTTATTTTGTTTATTATTATTACAAGCCTGCAGACTACATAACCATATACAATACAAAGGTATATAACCATGCAAGGGAAAGATACCTGCTTCATCAAATATCACACATTTTTGGGTAACTGATGTGTGATATATAGGGTTGTTATCAAATTACCAGGGAACCCAGGTGAGTTATATAAAGATAATCTATACCGTATGCCATCGGTTTGTTTAGCCTACTACGTAAACATACATAAATGGATTCGCTGCAGCATAATGAATCCTTTAAACTCTATTTCAGCTTCCTACAAGTAACACGGAACCTTCTATTGGGCTATTTATAACTGTATGTCACAAGGTATGTCATCAAGGCCATTAACAGTAACTTCATATATTTTTGCATGTCATTACAAAAGAGGCTATAACTTGTGTATGCTAGCTCGTACAGATTCAATTCAAAAACTATTTTATTCTATATAGAACAGCGATTCAATTAAACTATACTCCAAGGTGGTAGGTGCTACGGATAGTTCACTACGAGGCTGTACGAGCCATTTATGTGCATTTTTGCCATCGTGAAGGAGGTAAAATGGCATCATTTTGAAGAAGTCGGGATATCTCAGCAAGGGAAGGGTCTTTTGCCATCATCTCTTATCATTTTTCTTTCATCAAGACCTTAAAGTTGGTGGTGTTACCTAAAGGATAGCATTTCTGGTTTAGGCGGTGAATTATTTAATTAATTAATTATAATTAATTATCAGATTATTTTTCTTATTACTAGGTTTTGTAATACGTAACACTGGTTAAGTATCATAGTTACTGCCTGGACAATAACTTAGTACAGTGGTGTTCCAACTTAAACATATTAATGGTTCCTGTAAATTTTGTCAGATTACAATGACCATGAATATGATTTGAAATAAGAATTGTGTCTACATGTGACTTCTGCTCTATTTATACTACGTACATAACAAACTAAATTTTTTACCGCAAATGCAGAATTTAACCATGATCGGGGGCGGATCCAGGATTTTCTGAGAGGGGGTCTGAACACAGAGGTGCATCTCTGAAGCAGGGGATCTGGGGGGCTCTGCCCCCAGAAGCTATAGGTTTTTTTGTTATTACAACATCAAAATCATGCTTATTGTAAGACATAGAGCATATTTAAGTAAATACAAGGAAGTGTTTAACCAAATATGGAGTAGGGGTGTGGTGGGTGCAACCCCTTGGAAGATATAGGTTGTTTTATTATATAAAGTGCTGAAATGACACATATTTCAAGAAATAATGCATTTTAGTGTGTTTTTATACCAATACATCACTCTTTTGGCTTCTTTGACATTATATTTCTGGAGGGGGGTCTCGAGACTACAAAGACCCCCCTGATGATGGGGAATCTTTTATTTAAAACTTACAGAATCCTTTTAGCTATAACTGAGATATTCATGAGGTTTAATTTGTGCTGGCATGGTTGATGGTCACATACAGAAACTTACGTACGTATATATGTGTACTTTACAAAATAAAACTTTACTTTTAAACTCTCTAATATCCTGACTGTTATTGTAAGTAGCTAGGCTTAAGTACATTATGCATTTAAAATTCTTTCTAGCATCCTTTATTATTCACACATCATTCCCTTTACCTTAGCTGAGAACATGGGAGGGTTTTTGCTATGTACTTGGACGATTCACTGTGATGATTTTGTGAACAACATTATGTATTCTTTGTTACACTTCTACAAAGTCAGTACTCATTTCCAAAAAAGAGATAAACAGATTTATGTCTAGCCATGCAGGTACATATGTACGTAGCTATCATTCTCATAATAGTATTCATGGTGTTTATGATGTGATAAATATCTGTAGGAATGTTAAATATGGCATTATGTGGCAATTGTCACCTTTTAATAGCTACATCATATGTTTGTATTTCAGTAGTAGCTACCTATATAATTATACAGTTCTAAGAGTACGTAGAGGTGTTTCCATGAATTTATGTGTGTAATACAAGCATGTAGCTAGATAATAATTGCTATTCTAAGTATTAAGTATTTACAAGAATTACATGCATACGTATACCACACATAGCTACAAGTGGTAATTTTGTTCTGACAAATTAATGTATACGTACATAATATTTGCTCCACCATCCTTTTATTTGGATTATATTTTATATACACATTTGGTGAACACATGCAGGGAGTTCTATTGGCTATGGATGCTAGAGAACACATAAGAACATTAATATTTGTATACACTATAGCTTTATGCCAGGGAAGTAGCTACTCATGCATGCACATACAGTATGAGCCTCAAGGATACATGCATACAGTTTTAATGATGCATGCATATGCCTCATTCAGTTAAACATGCATAAGGTTTTAACAGCCCCAGAGATCCATAAGTGTATGTGTTAGGCAATCATGTAGTAATAAGATTTTGTATACGTATATAAGCTTAGTCATATTTGATACGTAACTGACATAAAATGTAGCTATATACCTAAAAAGGAGTATGTTAAGCACAAAGGTTGCAGAGTACTCATCATCATGTATGTATGTATGTATGTATTATATACGTACATAGTTATAACTTGGCATTTGCACAAGTGCTTGCCCTATTACTCACATGTAGCTACATGTACAACTGACTAATATCACATAGCTACACAATTTTTAGATTTTGGAAGGTGTTAATTCATGGAGGTTAATTGTTGCATGGGTAGCACCTTTTGTATGTAATCGAAGATGACTCAAGAAAGGAAGGACCTCCATAATAATCATACAGATCAAAATAAGAAATTCTTGGAAACACTTTACTCTTAGAAAGTATGAAAAACGTTACATTTTTGTGAATGTGACAATTGGTAGCAAGTCAGACATTGAGTTATGAATCTGTCTATAATAATAAAATACTAGCTATGTACGTACGTACGTATACCAACCAATTTAACTGACACACACTACTGTGACATTTTGGTGTACGTATAACTATAGTTAGCTACTAGCAGCACTCACTTATAATTAGCTACATATTAAAAACAAAGTACGACACTATAATATGCATTATTTATCCAATCATTGGTTGAGATTCCTATTGATAGATTACCAGATGTTAATAAAGGTGGAGCTGTGAGTTATAGTGATTGAATTTTTAAACTGTGTACTATAAATGTTGAATATGACAAGGATTTAGCTATATTATAAATTTTATACTACATAGCTACATACGTAGCTACATATTATGCTACATTATGTCTTGAACTGAAATAATATTAGACATATGTATAATTATATTTCAGAAGGCTTGGTCTCACATATCAACGGTGTTTGGCCAGTTTTCTCATTTGAACAGCTTTTCACAACTTATGCGCACCCTCCATTTGTGGTATAAAAACCCACAATCAAACCCAAACCTTGGCCTATTTCTTAGTTGAACACGTGCTCACTACTTCAAATAAAATGACAAATGAATTGTCTTCCCTCATCAAGGACCTATCGGGAAAGTTCAATAGTCTCTGCAACGATGTTGACAGAATTAAGAAGAGGAAGCACAAAAGAAGAAGAGCAAACGTTCTAGAAGGTTGCGTTCTCGAAGTAGACGGCGGTCGACCTATGCTACATAGCTACACATGTAGCTATACATATGTATTATGTTTTAAAATGAAATATTATGAGACATACGTATAATTATGTGTGTGTAGCTATCATGTGTAGCTAGTGCTATCAGTTGGAGTAAAAATGATTAGCTATGTACATCATTGCATGGTGGAGGAAGGTGGCTAAATCAGGTGGGGCTAATTTTTTGACAACAAAAAAATTTATTATAAAAATTAAAATCCTACGGTGCACACATAAAATTAGGTAGGGTTGCAACTCCTTAGCCCCACCCTTTCTGCCACCTATGATGTACATCAAACTATAAAATTGCTATGGAATTACACTGACACAGATGCATGTTTATTCCAAAATTAATGGCTATTAGCTACGTATCACTCTAACATACGTACGTATGTAGAAATCATAATTTATAATTTAGGTAGTTATAGTAGGATAACTATGCACAACCTTTATCAATGTCCAAGTTTAAAAGTGCCAGTAATACAATATGAGTGAACTAAATTATAATACTAAGCTCAGTGCCAAACACATACATAGCAATGCTTGTTGAAGCAGTCTGTGTCCGTTTGGTGATTTTTATAAAATAACTAGACGTATACGTATGTAGCTAATGACAGTTTAATTTCAAAACATGATTTTCTGTTGCTAGAGTATAGCTACCTATATACCTTCCATATCGGACAGGGAGCATTATGGATGGTCCATACGTATGTGGGCTTCCCAATTGGTGGTCACTTAAGCATGAGATTGAAGAAGTACCAGTTATTGTTTGTCTAGTTATTCCTTTGAGCTACTTTATGAATGTGTGTGTGTGTGTATGTGTGTGTGTGTGTGAATGTATGCATGTACAGTTAGTTTTTAAATACATTATAATACTATTAAGGCTACACATTAATGATATATGCAATTACGTATAAGTGAAACCTTATAATAATTCTTTATTTTTTATCAGTAATTGAAAAGAGTTCAATGTAATCTAAGAAAGAAGTGTTTACAAGAATTACATAAATTGGTATAGCTATGTACATATATACGTAACTATAATTATATTCTTGCATACGCAACGTACGTAGCTGAAGTTGGATTGCTTGTTGAAGCTGACATACATAGAGCTATGATTTGGAGACAGTGGAGAAAGAACAGAGAGATAACTGTTTGCTTGAATAAGAACACTCACCTTTCTTCATTTCGATTGGTAATGGTGGCTTATGCAAATATAGTATGTGTACCCATGGGCCGTGGCTTTTGCTGGATTCTTTAGTTGATGCTTTGCTCATATTATGCCCACACTCACCCTTAGGCGCTGCATGTGCGTCCTCGGGCTTGTGCATACATAGCTATCAGGCAAAGCACCTGACTGTGCCTGTGTTACAACTTAGTTAGTTATTGATTATTAATTTATGTAAACTCCAGTAACTCAGCCAAGGCCATTCCTCCTTAACAGAGTACAAACAAGCATGCAAGCATACCATACATACATATATGATAATAAGTACGTACATACATACATACTAGTGTTGTTTTGGTATTAAAATTTAGTTTTAGTTTTGATTTTTGGTTTTTTACCGAAATTACTTTTAGATTTTGGTATACTTTTGGTATGCCAAAAGTTTTATTTATAAATTTTAATTTTAGTTTTGGTAATTTTCAATTTAAAATTCCAGCATGAAAAATTGACTACGCACAAGTTTTTGGAAAAACTTTGCATAAGCATAGGAGTGAAATGCAATTATCAACATTTCTGATGGTTTTAACAGGGTTGAATTTTGTAGTATTGTACAGTGTAAAATTGTGAAGTGAGAAATATTGATGAATTTGTATTTTGCAATTTGTCAAAGTATTAGCTACCTTTCTTTCCAATAGCTTTTTGCATGTACAATTCATCAAAATTTTACTCATCAATATTTTTCTTAACCCCCAATTCGTCATGCTACAATTAAAATTGTGAGCTATATGGTAGTTGAAGGAGATACTCTATAAAATGAATAGGTGTATTAAGCACAATAATTAAATAACAATTTTTTCACAATTTAACCAATTCTTCTTACCATTGCAAGAATAACCGGCAACAGAAAATGTTCTTCAGGGATACATAGCAAATCACTTGCTAGTTTCAGGAAAGCATGTATAACATACGTAGATTTTATACATGTCATAACCAAAAGTTTAACTTTTAGTTTTGAGTTTTAGTTATAGTAATTTTTACTTATTAATTTTAGTTATAGTTTTGGTTAACCAAAAGTAAAATGGCCATACCAAAATACTTTTATTTTTAGTTATGGTAGTACCAAAACAACACTAATACATACAGAATACAACAAGAACGTGTAAAGTACAAGTATAGGTAAGACATGCAGTACTAGGATTCTTTAATGACAATAATAATCACAGAGCCAAGGTGATTATTGTCTCATTCCTGAAGGTTGTTTGTCCACTGACTAGCAATGCATTTCTTAGTTATTTAGACAATGCTCGGGTGTCTTATGAGTAAGATCTCAAATATCAAAGCATTCTTGGCATGCCGTTGTCTAATAAAAATAATGAGTTACAACAACAAATACAGTAGCGTACTGTATTTGTTGTTGTAGCTCATTATTAAACTAGGCGAGCCAGCCACCTGGTTTCTTGAAATCATTTTCATGCGGACGTCAGTATCATGATGTGTGTGTGTGCGTGTGCGTGTGCGTGTGCGTGTGCGTGTGCGTGTGCGTGTGCATGTGCATGTGCGTGTGTCCCCACTCCCCAGGCTATTAAAAACCATTCATGTGAAATGAAGCCTGAATAACCAATCAAATAAGTCCTACTGCTTTTCTATGACACCTGCTATTGATATTACTGATGGGCAGGGCCTTAGTAACGAAGCGCATCGTGAGTTAATGCCGAATAAGAACAAGGTAATGCAGTATTAGCCGTTCATTCCACTTTGAATAGCTGTACATTACTAACAAGATGGAGCGCTTCAGTTTTGAAAGTGGATGTGCCGTGCGGAGCTTATAATACAAGACTAGCCTATAGTGTTACAGTAAGAATTTCAGCTTAAAACAACTATGTACCACTTTTAAAACTAAAGTACTGGAGTATAAAGCCAGTTTAAACAAAAGAATTAAATTTGTATGCGTTGCTACGTATGTGCCCCTTAGTGATGAGTCTTTGCTCACATGACTTACTCATGATGTCATTAATTACTATTACAATACACTGAATAGCAGTTGATTAACAGTGGTTTAACTTACACATCGCCTGGTTTTTAGATGGTAGAACATCAACTTGTTTTTATTAGACAATGGCATGTCAAGAATACTTTGATATTTGAGAGTTATTATGTTTTCAATAAGCCCTGTTTCCTCATACCAGGTCACAATTATATTTATAGGCTATAACTACCTATGTATGTAATTCTTGTAAAAACTGTTTTCTTAGAATACATTGACAACAAGCTAGTACATAACTCATAATAACTCTCTTCAAATAGCTACTTATAAGAAATAAAGCTTTCTAAGAATTATTATAAGGTTTCACTAACCAGCCAAATCATTTATTTTAACTTGTAGCCTTAATAATATAATCTATCTAAAAACTAACTGTCAGGTTAACTATATTCTAGCAACAGAAAATCATTTTATGAAATTAATTAAACTGTCATTTTTAGCATCAGCAAACATTGCTATGTAGCTACGTATGTGCTTGGTACTGAGCTAAATATTATAATTTAGGGTGATTTACCTCATGATAACAATGAATAACATTTTGCTACTGATAGACAATGAAGTATGTATGTATGTATGTAGCATCAGTACCACTGTTGCATCAACTTCAACACTGATACAAGTTGTCATTATGATAGACCTGTTATTAAATTTGTAAATTCATATCCTACATACTCACTTTTAAATGAAGATAGCTATCATGATTATGTTAATTTGGAATAAACATGTATGTTACTACGTAACTAAAATTAATTTATTATTGCCGTGATTGGCTACATATACATATGTAGCTACACATTTCAAATATATGTAGGGCTGAAACAAACCATTCAAATATTCATTATTCATTCTATCATGATTTTCATGAGATTCTATATTCTAAATGCATAATATGACATTTTGTATATAGCCATGTATACATAATTATGTACCGTACGGCGCAAAAGTTTGATGGTGGAAAATTTTGACAAATTGGTATCAGGAAAAATTTGACAAGCAAATTTTGATGAATTGTATCAGCCTTAAATGCAAACAACTATTGGAAGAAAATTTTGAATGGTATAATTTTGATGAATTACTAAAAATTCATCAACATTTTCCCGTCAAAATTTTGCACCATACAGTACGTAGCATAAATATATACGTAATACCTTAATTAGTTTTTGTTTTAGGTGTTGCAGTGCTAAAACCTTTTTCCTCCATTTGCTTTTTCCTTAATATTGGGATGCAATTCATAGTACTTTGTACTCCATACTGAACACTGTAGTGAACAGAACAGATTTTTAGAGGAACATGCGTATATATATAGTTACATATATCTATTATATACATAAGTTATAGCTATAATTAGGTAGCTAGATGTGTTTGTTATTTCTGTCAGAGTCAGGGAACGCTGTATATGTGTAACTACCAACAAGCTCATGCAGTTATATACGTAGCTAACTATTATACTTCTGCTATACTATTATATGTATGTACATGTGGCTATATATAAACATGTTCAATTAATGATGTGTGGCTACTGTTCTATGTGTAAGTAAGACAGCTTTGATCTGAGCTGTGAAAGTGTTGCATTTGGCAATGTACTTACGTAATCAGTGCTTCAGTTGTAGGTATAAAAATATTATTAAACTTTAAATATAAATATATGTACCTGTATACATAGTTTAGAATCAGGTCAAGCGTCCTGACCAGATAATGGAGCCATGGTTAACATAGAATGATTGAGTTTGATTTCTGATAATCATCATATAATTGGGCAACCTTACCTGGAAGGATACTGTAGCCATGAATCCTATAACGTATTTAAATTTTATTTTTATTGTAATTTCTTTGTTGCTAAGCAAGAGAGTCAAGAGGTCTAATACCCTAGCCAGCTTATGAAATGCACAATTAAACTGTCAGTCATGCCACACACGTATCTTGTGTAGTACATACTTATCATACATGATAAAATTAATTTCCAACAGTGGCACAACTTTGATTCCAGATAATTATGCATGGTATTCAACTCTAACCCACAGTGGACTGTCACAGTCAAGTAACAGATTCTGTATGCAAAGTGTTAACTTAGCATAGTGAAGTGAACGACAATAGTCCTTATATGTATGTATGATACGTACGTTAACTGTTCTTACGTATAACTGAGGTTGTATTCAGTACATTGTTCTTATAACTTCTCAAGCAGTTTTGACTATTGATTAATATGTGTAGCTATGAAATTAAACACACCGAGCATTATTATTACTATAGTAATTAAACAGCTGTTACAATATCAATGTAGCTATCATGTGCATTCTTGGTTTGACTAACATGTATGTAATTACCTCTGGATCAGCAGCCCTCAGGCTTATACATACATTTCAGTCAAATCATTTGTAGTCATGTTGTTACCATAAAGTATGTGTCCAATCATGAGAAAACATGAAGAAGTTTCATGTACACTACTGTTGTATTGTAGTTGCTGTAATAGAGTTTATGTATATGTCGTATGTATACATATCTATAACATGAATGTAATTCTTAGAATCATTTCATTCATAAAATTTACTAGGCCTGAGTCAATTATGTATGCTTGAAAATTTACTAATAAGACATGCAGTACTGAAGTATCCTAGGTGTCTTACTAATAAGACACCTGTTTACAGGTGTCTTCACAAATTGAACACCTAAATACGGCTACTGTATTTGTTGTTGTAACTCATTATTTTATTAGATAATGGCATGTCAAGAATGCTTTGATATTTGAGAGGTATTATTATTTGTTCAATAAGCCCTGTTTCCTCATACCAGGTCACAATTATATTTACGTACTTATAGGCTATAGCTACCTATGTATGTATGTAATTCTTGTAAAAACATTTTCTTAGAATACATTGACTACAAGCTACATAGCTCATTATAACTCTCTTCAAATAGCTAACTTATAAGAAATATAACTTTCTAAGAATTATTATAAGGTTTCACTAACTAGCCAAATCATTAATTTTAACTTGTAGCCTTTCTATCTAAAAACTAACTAATATCTAAAAACTTGTGCCTATTATGCTTTGAAAATTGCCTATTACGCTTTAGAGCAATGCTACAATATTCTTCCTATTATGCTCAAATTATGCTACGTAGCTATATACATAAATCAACATTATGCTCCAAGAAGTAATCTGATTTTAACATTCCCTATCCTTTTATCTTATACTTTTATCACAACTTTTACTTGTTTATGGGCATCAGAGTCTTTCTGGTATCTCTACAGCATAAAATCTCTTGTTCAGGGAGCTATTCACAAAATAATTTTAATTATTTTTAGTGGCGCCTGATCTAACGACTGTAAAAGGGATTGCTGTAGTTGCTAAATTTAACCTAGCAGTTGTATGTTAGTACACTATGTGTGTAAAAGTAAGTGTGTGGTCCTTATAAATGATTGGAGTATGTTTTCATTATAAAACTGGCGCAGCGCGCTGGAAATTTTGCCTATCATATCAGTATTATGCTTGATGCTTTTTGATGCCTATTATCAGTGCCCAATATTATGCCGGCATACGGCGCAAGCCTAGTGACAATTAACACAAAGCTGCAGATAATGTTTATTTTCAACTAGAGCTATCAAATTAATATTATCAAATCTTATTATTGGTCAACTTAGGTGTACATTACCATAATTATGGCCAGGGAAATTACTAAAGCCATTGCATCTATTCTTCCCTGGATCAACTCCTAGTTGATATTTGTTATGATTTTAAAGCTACGTACTAAAAATGAAATTGCAGGTGTTGCTATTAATAGCTACTGAATTTTTCTCCTGAGTTACTTAACTTGTCTTTATTACATACATATACGTACGTACGTATAGTAAATATACGTATGTACGTATTAGTTTAAGTATGTGAGGTAATTGTTGTGTAATAATAAGAATAAGAGTTAAGGGCACGTGAGCGACCGCGTGCTTGTGAATGATCACCGAACCGGCTAGAGTTCGGCTTAATTGCTATCGTTGAGAAATCCACTACATGGTCCTTCGAGACGACAAACACCAGTACCGTTTCAGAAGCGGCAGCAGAGTCAGTAGAGCAAGTCTGACATTTAAACCACAAACGCGAACGCCTTGGTACCGGGTTATATGGTACCCCCTCAGGCTAGTGAATTGTTTTCTGTAACTGGTAATTCGCTTCTGTCTTCCTTAGATAAGCCGATATTAGATGGTGATCATTAATTAGAACACTTGATTCACAGTTGTCCGACTCGACCGTAGCGATCAACCCCAGAACTATGTCCGAAGCCCTCGCAAGAAACAAGAAGGTGCGAGCAGGCCACAGATCGTCCGCTACAAGGTTGTTGCGCCAACTGGAAGGGGAGTACGAGATAGATGATGGTCCCACACTTGATAGATTAATGCAGTGTAAGCTGTCATTAAATCAAAAGCTAGATAAGATACGCGAATTAGACGAGGAAATCCTCGCTCTAGTAGATGATGACGGCATAGAAAACGAAATAGAACAGGCTGATCAATTTAAAGAAAGAATCCAGCAAGCTACAATTCGTGTAGAGCACAAGATAAGCGCAAGAGAACAACCTAGTGTCGTTTCCCCACCGTCTTCACATAGGGTTACAACATTACCTGATACAGGTGCACCAGTTGATACCACGCCAGTTAGTAGCAGTCATCACATTATCACCTCTTCTGATGTTCCCGTACCTGCCCATCACTCCACCACAGCAGTTCCTGACACAAATACAACAGTAGTAACAAGTGCCACGGTGACACCAGTGCCTCATCACGCAGTCTCTGAAATAAGCATCTCCAAGGTTAAGCTTCCAAAGCTGGAACCAAAGAAGTTTAATGGTGATCTCACTAAATGGGAAAGCTTCTGGAGCTCGTTTGAATCTGCAATTCATGTCAACCCAACTTTATCCGCCGTTGATAAGTTTCAATACTTAATTTCTCTATTAGATGGTCCTGCACTTGCAGCTGTCGCTGGATTAAAGTTAACAGAACCGAATTACAATGAGGCTATTGACACCTTGACCAAACGGTTTGGTAACAAGCAATTGATAATTTCCCGGCACATGGACACACTGTTAGAGCTGGAGCCTGTCGTAGCACCAACCAACATTAAAGCCCTCAGACGTCTGTATGACAAAATAGAATTTCAAGTCCGTAGTCTGAAATCTCTTGGCGTACCACTTGATTCGTATGGTAATTTACTATCTTCGTTGTTTATGACTAGACTGCCACAAGAGTTTCGGTTGATTGTCAGCAGAGAAATTGGAGAAGCTGAGTGGACTGTAGATCAGCTAATGAGAATTGTCGAGAGAGAGATTGGTGCACGAGAGCGTGCGTATTTACAGACAGGTTCACACGCACATGGAACAAGTTCAGGCCTACCTACTGTCACAGCGATGATGGCCAGTGATGGCAAGCCAAAGTGTTGCTACTGTAGGCAAAACCACTCCTCAGTGTCATGTAAGATTGTCACAGATGTTGCCCAGAGAATAGCAATTTTGAAGAAATCAGGAAGGTGTTTTGTTTGTCTCAAACGACATCACTTGTGTAGAGACTGTCGATCCACTGTTGCTTGTTCTCTCTGTAATGGTCGACATCACACCAGTGTTTGTAAGCGACATGATAGTAGTAACCAGTCTCCAAGTGACACCGTTCGTCCCGGTACACAGCCACCACGTATGGCCAACAATTCCAGTGGTCAACCTCCAGTAACCTCAGGACACACCCCTACAACCACTACAGGGTTGTATTGTGTAAATGGTGACACACCCGTGCTCCTACAAACAGCACAGGCATATGTTCACAGGCCAGCTGATCCAGCCTGTGGGATAACTATCAGATTAATGTTAGATGGGGGGAGTCAAAGGTCGTATATCACTACGAGGGTTAAGGAGGCACTAGGGCTAGAGACAGTGAATACGGAAGTCGTTAACATTAAAACGTTTGGCTCAGAGGTCACCAGAATACAAACTGTAGACGTTGTCACCGCTTCAGTACACTCCAAGGAAGGAAATCATATTAATATCCTGTTCTCGACTGTGCCACTCATATGTGAGCCGTTGTCTTGTCAACCCGTTGCGTATACCAAACAACAGTATAGCCATCTTTCAGATTTGGACCTGGCAGACTTTTCATGGGTTGGAGATGAGCTGCAAATAGACGCCTTAATTGGCTCAGACCATTATTGGCAATTGGTAACTGGTAGGGTGGTGCGTGGAGAGAGTGGACCCACTGCAATTCATACGCAGCTGGGATGGGTGTTGTCTGGTCCAGTTGGTAGCACCTCAGACAATAGTAACCCTACTTGCCCACCTTCCAGCCACTTGCTCCACATAACTCATTCATCAGACTCATCCATTTCATTAGATGATTCGCTTAAGGCATTTTGGGATTTGGAGTCGTTGGGCATCAAACAAGATGAACCTTCAGTGTATGAAGAATTTCAGAAGAAAATAGAGATCAAAAATGGTCGCTATGAAGTCAGCCTTCCGTGGAAACCATTACAGAAGAAGTTACCGAGCAACTTTACACTTGCTAAGAAACGTCTTTTAGGATTGCTAAACCGACTCCGTCATAATCCAGATATTAGAAGGGAGTACCAAGCAGTCATTCAAAACCAACTGCAACAAGGCATTGTTGAAGAGGTGATTGAAGGTACTCTGACAAACACTGATGCAAGAGCACACTACCTTTCTCATCATGCTGTTATCCGAAAGGACAAGCAGACCACAAAATTACGCATAGTGTATGATGCATCAGCACGCTCAGAAGGCATCTCCTTGAATGATAGCTTATTCTCTGGACCTAAGTTCAATCAGAATATTTTAGACATAATTGTGAGATTCCGCACCTACAGAATAGCGTTAGTAGCGGATGTGGAAAAGGCCTTCTTAATGGTTTCGGTGTGTAGTAAAGACAGAGATGCGTTACGATTTTTATGGGTTGATGATGTAGAGAAGCCTTCCCCTGTTGTTAAGGAGCTGCGGTTTACTAGAGTTGTGTTTGGAGTGTCTGCCAGCCCCTTTCTCCTAAACGCTACCATAAACCATCACCTTCAGAAGTATCGTGAAGAACATCCAGCTCTAGTACACACTTTAATGAAGTCTATTTATGTCGACGATGTTACGTTTGGTGCTGACGGAGAGAATGAGGCTTATAATCTGTATGTTTTGTCGAAGAAAATTTTTGCAGCGGGTGGATTCAATTTACGGAAGTTTGTAACCAATTCACCCATCGTACGTCAGAGAATAGCATTGGATGAACAGAAGCTACCTAATAATTCATGTACCAATAGCAGTGTTATGGAAGAAGACTCGACTTATACAAGCAATCTGCTGGCAGGAAGTACAGTTGGAAGTCTGAAGGTACTTGGAGTAGGTTGGAACCCAGTGAATGATGTTTTCGAGTTTGATCTCAGAGAAATAGCTAAATCTCTGCATTCCTTGAAGCCTACTAAACGCAATATAGTTGGGTTCGCTTCCAGATTTTATGATCCGTTGGGTTTTTTGTCCCCTGTAATTGTAACACTGAAAATTTTCTTTCAGGAAATGTGTAAACTCAAGCTCGACTGGGACGACCAATTACCAAATGAATTACTGAGTAAATGGACCGACATAGTATCCAGATTCCAAGGAACTGTCATCACACTTCCGAGATGTTACATTCCTTCATTAGGTACAACCCCAGCATATGTGTTGCAAGGTTTTTGTGATGCTTCCACTGCTGCATATGCAGCCGTTGTTTATCTCTGTGTTGGTTCAGAGTCAGCCCATTTTGTTGCTTCGAAGACACGGGTGTCACCACTCACCCAACAGAGTATTCCCAGGCTTGAGCTGTTGTCTTGTCTCCTCCTCGCTAAACTCATCTCTTCTGTACTTGAAGCTCTTCAAACAGTGCTTGATGTCAAGGTGGGCTCGTGTTTCACAGACTCTAAGGTGGCCTTCTATTGGATTCATGGAGAAGACCAGCAGTGGAAACAGTTTGTTCACAATCGATCTGTAGAAATCCGCAGGTTGGTACCAGTGCAGCACTGGAGACATTGTGCAGGGAAGGATAACCCGGCTGACATGCCATCTCGCGGCACATCACCCAAGGACCTTGAGACAAGCTTGACATGGAGACATGGGCCAGACTGGCTACCGAAGTTCTCATCCACAGATCTCAGTGATGACCTACCTATGCCAGAGGATTGTATTGCAGAAATGAAGAGCAGTGCTAGTCACAGTTTATTGGTAGAAACTGAGAGTAGAGGTATTGGGCACCTGATGGAATGTGAATGTTATAGCAAGTTACAGAAGTTACTAAGAGTAACGGCTCTTGTGAAGAAGTTTGCAGCACGGTTTAAGACACTAGTCAAACATGACAGTTGCTCAGTGGAATGGACAGTGACCGCTGCAGACATGGAGAGTGCAGAAATGGATTGGGTCACAGATTGCCAGAAACAACTGACTGTCGAACCAAACTTTGAGTCATGGAAGAAACGACTGGATGTGTTTCGTGATAAGGACAATGTTTGGAGATGTGGTGGCAGACTAAAGAAATCACACATACCTTATGAAACAAAGCATCCAATCTTACTCACTAAACAACATCATTTTTCTACCTTGATTGTCAGGCATGCACATGAACGAACTTCACATGGTGGTGTAAAGGACACCTTAACAGACGTCCGTTCCCAATATTGGTTTGTTAAAGGTAGACAGTTTGTCAGGAAACTTCTTCATCGGTGTATTACATGTCGTAAACTCGAAGGGCCCCCCTATACAGCAGTACCTCCGCCACCATTGCCGGAATTCCGGGTGACAGAATCACCTCCATTCGCATACTCTGGAGTTGACTTCGCTGGTCCCCTCTATATCAAACAAGATGATGGGTCAGAAAGTGCCAAGGTATGGATTGCCTTGTTTACATGTTGTGTTACTCGAGCTGTGCACCTCGAGTTAGTACCTGATTTGACTGCTAAGACATTCCTGAGATCCTTTAAGAGATTCACAGCAAGAAGGGGAATCCCTATTCAAGTCATTTCAGACAATGCAAAAACCTTTACATCTGCAGCACAAACCCTTGAGAAGCTGTTCGACAATCAAGAAGTGCAACAGTATCTATCAGGATTGAAGGTGAAGTGGAGTTTTAATTTGGACATCCAATCAATGAAGAGATGTCTTAAGAAGACGGTCGGAAAGGCTAGACTAACACTTGATGAATTGAACACTGTTGTAATACAAGTTGAAGCTATCCTTAATTCAAGACCAATCTCATATGTGTCTAGTGAGGATCTTGAGGAGCCATTGACACCAAGCCATTTATTGACTGGTCACCGCTTACTGTGTTTACCAGATAGTTCAGCTGTGCATGACAGTGATGAAACCTTTGAACTAACGTCTCATGATCTTAATACTAGAGCACAGAACCTTACCAGAGCATTAGATCAGTTTTGGAACAGATGGCGAGATGAATATCTTGTTGAACTTAGAGAGAGATACTCCAATGTGAAGGATGTTACAGCACCTCGAACACCTGTGCTAAATGAAGTAGTTCTGATACACGAAGATGGTGTGAAACGTGCACAGTGGAGACTTGGAAGAGTCCATGAAATCATCAACAGCTCTGATGGACAGATTAGAGGTGTAGTATTGAAAGTCAACTGTAATGGCCGATCATCTACACTTAGAAGACCAATTCAATGTCTATATCCACTTGAAGTTGCACAGCAGACAGTCTCTCAGAGTCAGCCGCCAGATAATGGTGTTCAACAGGATAAGTCCACATCACAGAGCATGCACAAGCCCATTAGAGAAGCTGCCATACAGGCTAGAAAGAGAATCCATGACTGGACATCTCAACTAACTGACACTATATAATGTATGTTGTGTTGTACGCACTTAGGAACCCTGCCTCTTAAAGTTGACTGGGTCAACTTTGGGGGGAGTGTGAGGTAATTGTTGTGTAATAATAAGAATAAGAGTTAAGGGCACGTGAGCGACCGCGTGCTTGTGAATGATCACCGAACCGGCTAGAGTTCGGCTTAATTGCTATCGTTGAGAAATCCACTACAAAGTAGTTTGATTACACTAACACACAGTAAATCAGTGAAAAGGTGCATTCCTTACTTTCTTTGGTAGTTGTGGCTGAACCAGGACATTAAATCCATAGCTCATGCATTGTATGATATATATATAGCTGTAGCTATGTGATTTTCATTCTGTTAAAAATAATTAAAGAACACGCCAAACACTTGTAAGTATCTGACAACCCTCCAAAACAATTTTGCAATTGTATACTGAATTAGTGGTTTTATTAGTTTATTCTCAAACGGTGCTATACCTTATCATCATGTGTGCTCATCATACATAGCTACGTACGTACCACACCTTTACCTTTAATGTATAACATAAGTGATTGCAACATATAATTTACGTACATAGATTATCAATACACAGTAAAGTTAAAACTTTGTGTAGCTATATACGTATAATACGTACATATACATAGTTGTATATCCTAAACAAACAGCCTGGCTGTAAAAGAATGCAAGGTCAGCATTGTAAATGGTTATAAGAGATGATATCAGGTAGCTAAGGCCAAGAAGTTATAAATTTTCATTAAAAATTGTTTTACTTGAATGATATGCAATAGTTTACAAGGTATGATCACAATGTGATTGGCTTTGTCACTTGGCCATCTTTTGAAATAATGATGGTACAAAAAAGTGGCCAAGCACAGCCAATCATACGTAGTTGTGAAGATGATGTTCTGTAAATTATTGTACGTATATCAGCAAAGGATTTTCTTGGCCTTTAACTACATACCTGATATTAGTTATTAATAATCAACTATGCATGTTTAAATGAGAATAACTTGCTAACTGTTACAATTCATGGAAACACATCATTCTCAGAATTATGGTTGTAATAATGCAATTGACAGCTATAGCTGTCAACTGTAACAGATCTACCTACACATAATACAAATCCTTCTTTAATTATCTATGTACATACCTTTGAATATAAATGTGACTCAATTTTGGAAAACCTACCATCAACACACAAGGGACACAAAATAATTCTAAGTAGCTAATTTGCCTACATACGTAGCTTGAAATATATGTTTGGCTATAACCTGATGTATTTGTTAGGAAACCATTTAATTATTTGCAGAAATAGTTTTGGTTAGCTTGTGGGTTAGAGTTACAGGGCCACAAAGTTAGATATTCTATGCAATTGTGTGTAGCTAGATGATAGGCTTTCCAAAATCAGGTCACAAATGATGGACCGTCACAGTAAACTTTTCGCAGAAATAGTATAGTAATTATTACTGCATGCACTAACTACTGACACTTACGTAGCTATGAGTGGCTGCTACATATATGCATACCTATAACAGATGTTTATACACATACGTAGCTATTTCTACTTATATAGCTAATTCTTGGAAACACTTCTACTCTGACTATAAAAGTAAAATTAATATAAACATAGCTATAGTTACCTTGTGAATGTGACAATTGACACATAATTTGCATTTCATGGCTTCAGTAAGTTTATTATAAAACCTTGGTCCATTTGTACTGTTGCAGGAATTTGAAGTGACTAACACTGACGATAAGTACAATGCTACTATTATCAAGATTAATGCTAGCCATGATGTTGGCTGTAGCAGTTCAATATGTTGATGGAAATCAGAAGATTGTTTATGTCATCAGCAATGATGAAGATTCCATTACTAGTGGTGAAGATGATAATGGTCATATATGTTGTGTGTATGGAAACTGTTCTTGTAATTCCCTTGATCATGCACTAGCTAATCTTACTAGTAATGTTCTGATTAACATTACAACTGATGTGACGTTGTCCTCAATTGCTAGAGCATCAGATCTTGAAAATGTTTCAATAATTGGACACAACAATCCTACTGTGAATTGTAAACATGTTGGAGGAATACACTTTACCTTTTGTAATAATTGTATCATTCAAGGTATCACTTGGGATGGATGTGGCACTGAAAATGTTGATAATTACACTAAACCAGGACTAAAGATAAGCAATTCTACAAATGTAACAATCCAAAGATGTGCTTTTACAAACTCAATAGGGCAAGCAATTGCACTATCAGCAGTGTCGGGAGTAGTGAATATCCACGATTGTAACTTTACAAATAACAGTTATTATCAACATCACGGTGCAGCTATTCATTACACTTCATCAAGAGAAACAGCAAACCAGTGTTCCCAATATTTGTCAATAAGTAATTGCAGTTTTACTTATAATGAAGGTACTAGTTTGGTATACATCAAGAACAGCATTTCTGAATGTAGCAACAACATTATTATATTTAATTGTTCTAATTTTTGTCACAATCGAGGTGTATCCATTTATGTGGTAAATCAGAAGGTTTCCTTCTATGGAAATATTTTGTTTCAAAATAACACAGCAGAAAATGGTACTGGATTTTATATCAGTGATCACTCTACCATTACATATGGTAAAAACGCATCTGTAAAATTCATTCAAAACTCTGCTAACTACAAAGGTGGATCAGTCTTCTTAAGAAATCATTCCAGCATTATATTTGATCATAATTCCATAGTAACATTTAACAATAACAGTGCAACTAATGGTACTGTGTATTCTGATGCTGGCTCTAACATAACGTTTAAAGCAAATTGTCATGTGACCTTCAGTGGTAACTCAGCCACACAACTGGGTGCTGCTATATATTCCTCTGGTCATTCTTATATTGTTTTTACAGGACATTCTAATGTAACATTTATCAATAATGTTGTACCTAATGCTGCTGGAATCATTGAATCTGGTGGCATAATATTTTCAGAAGATTATAGCTTTATTACATTTAAAGAAAATGCCACTGCACTGTTTAGTAAAAATAATGATAAATCTCTTGGTGGTGCAATAATCTCTTACAATCACAGCCACATATCTTTTGAAGGAACTGCTACTACAGTGTTTGAAGATAATAATGCTGACTATAGTGGAGCAATATTCTCTTCTCATTATAGTAATTTATCATTTAAGGGAATTTCTAATACATCATTTATTGACAATACTGCTAAATATGATGGTGGAGCTATAGGCTCTTACAATCACAGCAACATATCCTTTGAAGAAAATTCTACTACATTATTTAGTAATAATACAGCTGTTAACTTTAGGGGTGGAGCAATATTCTCTTTCAATCATAGCCATTTATCTTTTAAAGGAAATTCTAAAACAATATTCAGTGACAATACTGCTAAATATCATGGTGGAGCTTTAAGCTCTAGATATTACAGCAACATATTATTTGAAGAAAAGTCTACTACATTGTTTAGTAATAATACAGCTGTTAACTTTAGGGGTGGAGCAATATTCTCTTTCAATCATAGCCATTTATCTTTTAAAGGAAATTCTAAAACAATATTTAGTGACAATACTGCTGGTTATGATGGTGGAGCTATAGGCTCTCTATATTACAGCAACATATTATTTGAAGAAAAGTCTACTACATTGTTTAGTAATAATACAGCTGCTATTTCTGGAGGAGCTATAACAACTGATCACAGATGTTTTATATCTTTTAAAGGTAATTGTAATGTAATATTTGATAATAATAAAGCTAATCAAAGTGGAGGAGCCGTGTACTATCAATATGAGTGGATATATTATAGTTTTTATGAAAGGAGAGAGGATAATTTTAGTTCCGGATCTATTGTAGCAGTTTCATTCTTTGAGTTTGCTAATATAACATTTACAAATAACATAGCTAGAGAAAATGGAGGAGCTGTGTACTGTGATCATCACAATGGTTTCATGTTTAAAGGAAATTCTGTTATAACATTTAGCGGTAATAAAGCTGCAGATGGTGGAGCAACATATTTTGCATTTGATAACAGTATTGGATTAATATCATATATCTCATTTTTTGAAATGACTAATGTAATGTTCAAAAATAACGAAGCTAGTGAAAAAGGAGGAGCTGTGTACTGTGAAAGACACAAATACATAATAGGAGGGAACTCTGTTATAACATTTAGCAACAATATGGCTAGACAAAATGGTGGAGTCTTATATTCTGTGAATACTTCTCTTTTGTTTAATGGAAACTCAAATGTTTCATTAGCTCACAATAAAGCTGGACTAAATGGCGGGGTAATTCATTGTGGTACTAATTGTGACATTTCATTTTCAGAGTTCACTAATGTAATGCTTAATAATAACAGTGCTATTTCTGGAGGAGCTGTATTTGCCAACGATAACTCTAACATTTGTTTTGAAGGAAATGCATCAGTAATTTTCTTTAAAAATATGGCTGCAAGAAGTGGTGGAGCTGCTTATTTCAACATGCACTGTATTATTACATTGAAACAAAATGCCACTGTACTATTTGAAGACAACAATGCGCTATTTGGAGGAGCTGTATGCTTAGACAATAACACTATTGCTATATTTAAAGGTATATCTAATGCAACATTCAGAAATAACATAGCCTTTAGTGATGGGGGTGCTATAAATATTTTAATAAATTCAACCATCATGGTTAGAAACAAAACAACTAGAGCTGTTAGATTTATTGCCAACAATGCTCAATATGGTGGAGCAATGTTTTTTGATGAAACCAATACCACTTTAGAGTTTAACAATAACGAAACAGCTAAAAGTTTTATAAGCAACACTGCCAGAATCGCAGGGAATGACATATATTTTGATTCAACTGGATCTGGTAGAAACTGTTTAAATAACAGGATTTTGGTATTACAAATGAAAATAAAGATTTGATTGTCACTCCACCAAGGAAACTAGAGTTATATGCTCCAGCCAAATGCATTAATGATAACAAAACAGCAGATCAAGAATGTTACATATACTATCTAAAGCGTATAATGCTTGGTGAAGAGATTAAAATACCTGTCTGCTTGAGAGACTATTGTAATGAACCTTCGTATTCATCACAGTTGTTTCGTTTACATGGAGTAAGTAACCAAAACTATTCCATCAGTGGCTCAACTGAAGTTTCACTATCTTGTCAATCAGATACAATTCAAGACATCAGAATAATAGGTAATGAAGGTTTAACAAATTCATTAAATTATTCTTTTAATATTACTTTGAATAGTGTTGGTAATTCTAACTGGAAACAGGTATCTGTAAATCTTACCATTCAGTTAACACCATGTTACCCTGGCTTCTGGCAATATCCTACATCACAAAAGTGTGAATGTTACAATGCTAGTGATATTGTGTTTTGTTCTGGTAGTAGTTCAACTATCAGGAGAGGTTACTGGTTTGGTAATGTGAATGGAAAACCCACAGTGACAATTTGCCCAATCAATTATTGTAACTTTGCCTGCTGTGAATCTTCTAATGGATACTACCATCTTTCACTGGTAAGAGATAATCAGTGTAGATCACACAGGTCTGGTACTGCTTGTGGTAGCTGTACAGATGGTTACACTTTGTCTTTTGATTCCCCTGAATGCGTGAATGTTGAAAATTGTATGGCTGGTCAAAAAGTATTAGTGATCCTTTTAACAGTGATATACTGGATAGTAATGGTTACATTAGTTTTTGCTATGATGCACTATAAGGTTCCAATTGGATATTTATATAGCATCACATACTACTATAGTATAGTGGATATTCTACTAAGCCAAAATTTGCAAGCTTCTAAAGGACTTTATTTAACTGTAAACATAATGTCCAGTTTTTCTAAAATAATACCACAGTTTCTAGGAGAACTTTGTTTAACAACTGGAATGAGTGGAATTGATCAACAGATTATTCACTTTTTGCATCCATCAGCTGTTATGTTAATTCTTATAATAATAAGTTTATCAGCTAGAAGCTCCAGGAGAATTTCAGCATTTATTAGCAGGGGAATAATCCATGTAATTTGTTTACTTGTTTTATTATCATACACTTCAGTGACTTCCACTTCACTACTGCTAATGAGACCACTAGAATTTCATGAAATTAATGAAACTTATACTTATGTATCTCCTGATATTAAATATTTTCATGGTCGTCATTTACCATATGGTATAGTAGCATTGATATGTGCAGTTTCTATTGCAATTGGTCTTCCATTTTTACTTACATTTGAGCCTTTTCTCAACCATAAATTTAATTTTACAAAAATCAAACTATTACTGGATCAGTTTCAAGGTTGCTACAAAGACAAGTATCGTTGCTTTGCTGGTTATTATATGACTTGTCGACTAGTGATTATCACAATTGTCATTGCTAATTCATCCAATGAGATTGCAGCCGATTACTTGCTCATTGCTGTTTGTGGAATAATAGCCTTAACACATCTAATGGTTAAACCATACAGTAATAAAACCCTTAACAAATTGGATGGCATAATTTTGCAAATAATCATTTTGATTACAGCTCTGCCATTGTTTGATGATGATTTTGATTCACCATTAGTTATTGCAATAGCTTTTGTATTAGTATTTCTTCCTTTGCTAATTTTTATTGCAATGACTCTGTACCTGCACAAAGATGATTTGAAGAAATTCGTTAAACATATTAAATTCAAAGTTAAATCACGTACCAGCAATGATGCTACTAATAATGAAATTCCCATGAGGGAATTTGATCGCATAATAGATGATAGTATGAGGCAAAATGCTACAATATGTGACACGTAAGTAAACATATTAATGTTACTGACATTATTATTTTGCTTTCATTTTTAATATAGTAGCCAAAATGATAGTGATGGTACAGGATTGAATTGTTACCGTGAGTCTTTCTATGAAGTCATAAATGATATTGAAGATTAATATAATTATGTACATTGATTATTGTAACAGTCATCAAACATCATTTAGGCATAGCAACTAAGTATAATACTAGTACTGCATGTGTAGATATTCAAGCATTACCACATAGCTATGTACGTAGCTATATATGTATAAGCTAGACACATCACAATATTATAACTGGCACACACTTAGTAACTAGGTAGCTATAGTGTAATACCGAAGAGATATTCATCATAGATGTACTTATATACAAGAGTTAAATATTGCTAGCATTGTTTGAAAATTCAGATGTTAACTACAACTAGCTATATATACGTAGTTATGTAGCTATGTACTTACGAATAGGTACAGTATACAAAGTAGCAAGCTAGTCTATGTATCTCAGATACTAATTCTTATAATAATAATTTTATTAGCAAGAAAATCCAGGAGAATTTCAACAATTATAAGTAGGGGAATAATTCATGTAATTTGTTTGCTTCTCTTATTATCAATTTTCATACACTTCTGTATCATCTACATACTTCACTACTGCTAATGAGATCACTGACATTTTACAAAATTGATAAAGTTTACACATATTTATCTCCTGACATTGAATATCTTCATGGTCGTCATTTATCATATGGCATAGTAGCATTGATATGTACAGTTACCATTGTACTTGGCCTTCCACTTTTGCTTACCCTTGAGCCATTTCTTAATTGTAAATTATTAACTTTAACCATTACTGGATCAGTTTCAAGGTTGCTACAAAGACAAGTATCGTTGCTTTGCTGGTTATCATATGATTTGTCGACTACTAATTATCACAGTCATTGTCAATTCATCCAATGAGATTGTTGTCAATTACTTGCTTGTTATTGCTTGTGGAATAGTGAAGCCATATAACAAAGAAATTCTAAATAAACTTGATGGCATTATTTTACAATTAATCATTTTTGTTGCAGCACTTACACTGTTAGATGATATTGATTCACCATCAGTTGTGACTACAGTTTATGCTTTAGTCCTTTTACCTTTGCTAATGTTTTTAAACCAGGCGCACGCAGGCCGGCGCGCACCTGGTTTCTTGAAATCGTTTCGTGAAAACGTCGGTATATGTGTGTGTGTGTGTCCGCCCCCAGGCTATTTAAAACCATTCACGTGAAATGAAGCCTGAATAGCCAATCAAATAAGTCCTACTGCTTTTCTATGACACTTGCTATCGATATTACTGATGGGCGGGGCCTTAGTAATGAAGCACATTGTGAGTTACTGCTGAATAAGAACAAGGTAATGCCATAGATATTAAACCCCGGGATTGGAAACTGTGACGTCACGCAGACACTCCTCACCTACGTACAGATTAATTTTTAATTTGATATTGTTATGTTGTCAATGATAGAATGTTGAAACTATTAATGCCAGGCTAAATACCTGGGCATAAAGCATTGATAACTCGGATTATACAGGGATACAATTCAAAACAAGTGAGTAATCGGTATAAAAAAATCCTTTGATGTTAAAACCACTTTTTCGTCTTGTGCCACATCTTTTGACCAAGAATGAAATGTACATTTTTAGACCAAGTGGGCTGCATACTTATTCTTAACGAAGTAGATAGTGGCTTAAAACTCTTTGAACAAACTATGAAATGCGTAAAAACGGTACAAAACATGCTGTAAGTGAGGAGTGTCCGTCGGAACTAGAATCCGATTTATGCTGTTTGAGGGGAGAAAAATCATGCGGTACGTGTTCAAGACATCATATTTTGTGTGAAGAACTTGTAGTAACTCTAGTTTAGTCACATGTAAGATTCAAAGACTGTTCTAAAAGAAATATTGTTGTCATCACGTGACAGTTTCCAATCCCGGGGTTTAATATCTATGGTAATGCAGTGTTAGCCATTTGAACAGTTGTACATTACTAACAAGACAGTTTCGAAAGTGGGTGTGCCATGCGGGTTGCGGAGCTTATAATACGAGACTAGCCTATAGTGTTACAGTAAGAATTTCTGCTTAAAACAACTTTGTACTACTTTTATCACTATAGTACTGGAGTACAAAGCTGGTTTAAACAAAAGAATTAAATTTGTATGTGTTGCTATGTGCCCCTTAGTGATGAGTCTTTGCTCACATGACTTACTCGTGACGTCATTAATTACTATTACAATTACAATACACTGAATAGCAGTTGACTAACAGTAGTTTAACTTACACATTGCCTGGTTTTTAGATGGTAGAACATCAACTTGTTTGGAATGACACTGTTTCTAAACAAAGATCGTCTCAAGAAGATTGCTACTCATTTTACATTCAAAGCTGAATCACCTAATAATAAAACAACCTATATCTTCCAAGGGGTTGCACCCACCACACCCCTACTCCATATTTGGTTAAATATTTCCTTGTATTTACTAAATATGCTCTATATCTTACAATAAGCATGATTTTGGTGTTATAATAACAAAAAACCCTATAGCTTCTGGGGGTCTGTGCCCCCCACACACCCTGCTTTAGAGATACACCTCTGTGTTCAGACCCCCCTCTCAGAAAATCATGAATCTGCTCCTGCAGAGCATGGTATATATTGAATAAGGTGGTGTACGAGATTTATACACCACCATAAACACATGCTAATAGGGTACAGTATAAGTACGTATATAAGTAGCCCCTTTAGTTTTAATTGTTCTATCACATGTATGCTAATATTACAGTATGTTTTCCTGAATATCCAGTCACAGACTTTCAAATTGAAGGGAACAAAGGATGTAGGGTATAGCTAACTAGTTGCATGAATGTATATTTGATTACTGTCAAGGCTATAGCTACGTACAATAATAAAGCAGGCTATCTTGCTATAATAGTGCATGATAATTATACTTAATGTAGTTGCATGATATAATGCATGATATACGTATGTAATGTACATAATTACACTACAAACGTTGCATTACTTATTAGCCCTAGCCCTTGCTTCTCATATAATAGTTATCAGTATGCTGGCTATACTGTTGTTTATGTAGCTCCCTTTCTTAATAGCTTATTTACATATATGACTTACTACATAAATATGTAGCTGTCAATCAGACTTAAAGTGTAAAAATTTAGCACCCACAACAGTGACAACACCACTATTCCAATTGTGACTAATACAAATCCAGTATCCATCCATGGCTCTAACACCCTCCTCACCTATTATGCTTTTAATTTTACCTACGTAATTCTTTTGAGAAATTATTTTAAACTTTAGCTACCTATTATTCTTAAATTATCACCATTTTACCTTAGTTCACACATTCAAATTTTTAAATTTTAGATATGCACATACATAAAATCTGCTAGGGATAACACGTAGATTGACCTGAAAGCAGGATTTATAGAACTACGTACGTACATACCATTCCTCTATCACTGCTGCAAATTTCAGATCTGTGTATTGTTCCTACCAGTTTTCGAATGTGTGAGCTATGCACGTTTTTCCAAATCTGGTCATAAATTTAAAGGACAATTAAAGTGTATGCATAGGTAATTGGAAGGTTGGCAATTGGTAATTTGGAGTACACTGTAGGTACGTAAGTATGTGATGAATATGTAAATAAACAACAGGTGAAGATTTTTATTAAGAATAATTTTAAGAAGATTAGGTAAAATTTATTTTGGGTGTACGTAGCTCTAGGACTCTATTGCAGTAATATGTAATTCTAACTGGCTAAAGCACACTCAGTAGCTCCGTATGATAGCTAGCTAGTGGATCTGTGTTTTGTGAAGCATTAACTGAAACTCTCCATAAAATACGTAATTAGCTACGTATGCATATATGTGTCTGTGAGAGATATTATTATTATTATAAGTATAATTATGGGAAAGGATTGTACAAAAGGTAAAGTCTATTCTAAGGTACATACTTTTCAAACCCGAGTGGAAACCTAGTCAACTTAACATTTGCATGGCTGTGCGTGTACGTACACTGATAACTATGACATATGTACAACAAGTTACGTATACTTGCAAAGTATTATTGACTTTGTAACCCTCAATTCGAGACCTATGCCATGATCCTTGGAAATATGTCATATTAGAATTATATACTATAGCCAGCTAGCTAGCTAGCTATAGCTACTAGTTAATAAAATAACTTGTATATGTATGTATAGTTAACTACCCCTTCAAGCTAAGTTTCTGTCAGAAACTTCATAAGGTTCACTAATTATCCATGCATCACTAGTGGTTAAACAATCTGTAGCTTTAATTGCTAAAACTACATGTAGCTATATTAGGGCTGCGCCTAATATGCCGGCATAATTTTGGGAATAATAGGAAGTGAAAAGAATTAAGAATTATGCTGGAATAATAGGGAATTATGCTGGAATAATAAGGCAAATTTAAGTTACGCTACACTATAAACCTGCTATAAACTACAAACACTCACTTGTAAATTCTCTAGTATCTCTGATATAGAAGTTAAAAATGCTGCTGCAAAGTATTTAACACATGAGCTCAGATTATGTAAACTTAAACCCACAATCAAATATTTCTCGTGTCCATGACAACTTCAAATGCTGTAGAGGGCCTATTCTTGCACATTTAAGGTAATAAATGTTATGTTGTGTACTTAATAAGTAGGATATTGTAATTGTTTAAAGTAAAAAGTGGAATAATTTAGGAATAATAGGTAAAAGTTAAGAATAATTTTAGAATAATAGGTAAACTTTAAAAGAAATTCTCAAAAGAATAATAGGTAAAATTAAAAGCATAATAGGCACACCCTAAGCTATATACGTACGTATGGCTTAGCAACAGATACCATAACATCATTCATGAAAACCACCTAATGGATACAGACGGCTTCAGTTAGATACATAGCTACGTACATACGTATGTATAGCTAACTATACTACTTTACTATTAAGTGTTTTTTAGCTTAATCTGGAGTCATGTAATAATCAGTATAGTACATATTATGAGTACCCCGTGATAATAATAATAATGAAGTTTACTAGCTACTGCTAAACACATGGATGAAGTAGTGTTAGTGTCACTGTTTATGCATGCCACTTTTAAATTTAGATATGCATGCACCTTTGTATAATTTCATAGCAATTTTACAGCTGATGTAAGTAGCTACGTATGTACGTACGTAAATAGTTAACTATTTCTTCAACTGATTGGCTAGTGTGGCTACTAAGCCAATCATATGATGATTATTAGATATCATTCTTTATTTAACCATTGCTCCACAATCTGATCAGGAAGCCTGACCTGATTCCAAAGTATATAGCAACATAAATTTTAATGTCTACAACAGAAGCATTGCATCCATAACCACACACATAGCTAAATGCAATATTTTCACAGCTCAGATCAAAGCTTCTAGTTATGCTATGCATATATCTTGTGTAGCACTTACGTACGTATGTACATAGCTACCAGGCATGATTCAAATTACCAACAGTGGTATAATTTTGATTCCAGATAATTAATACGTATGTATTCTGAATCAACTCTAACCCACACTGAACTGTCATAGTCAAGTAACAGGTTCTGTATGCAAAGTAATAATTAGTAAATGATAGGACAGTATTCCTCAATGATACGTACAACACAAAATTATATATACGTACGTATAACATCATAGAAGCTATGTAGTTAAATATGAAAGCTGGCGTAATAGGCAGGTCCCTATGAACAGGACACTTAACCTTAAGGCTATACACAGAGTATGTTTATGTGTAAAATCTAGAGTTCATAATACATAGCTATCTCTCTATTTATACACTTGCTACTATAGAACTGTTGAAAAATTATATTTCTACGTATGCACGTATATGTACTATATATACATAAAATGCAACACTTCCATAGCTCAAATAAAAGTCTATAGTTATGCTACACATCTCACATGGTACACACTAGGTGTTCTACTGCAGCTACGTACAATTCAGCTTCCAGTATATTATACGTATGTATAAGTTACATACGTATTATAACACAGGCAAGAGTGCTTTTGTCTGGTATACATACGTACATGCACGACGATGCTAAACTCAAGAGTAAACCTTATACTTACGTACATAGTTATTTGTTGTAGAGATTTTGCATGGCTGTGTATACAATTGTAGCTACAAAGTAACAAATTATGTATATTTGGCTAGTCACAGCAAATAATTTTCTACTACTCTATAACAACACATCCTTAAGTCAAACCCTGTATGTAATTATTGTAAGCATTTCTTTCCTATAGTAGAGTATACTGTACTGGTTACTAATGTACGTAACTTTCTAGAATTCTCACTAACTAGCCTGCATCACTGGTGATTAGTTAATATTTAATAAAACTACATGTCAGGCAGATATGGCTTAGCGATACAATACCATGTTTATAATTACTAAGACGAGCATGCTTATGTGTATATACACTACTGTTAAAATATTTTAGACTATTATTAAGAGTAAATTCACTTTTGCACAAATAAAGGTGACTGCTCTATTAGAGTATGTTGACTTGCCAATTTTGGTTTGAATTTTGTAAATGCCTCCTATTATGCTGGCAATGCTTGTGATAGGCTATCTTCACTTGTCCATAAAATTTTCTTGATTGTTCTATTAGAGTATTTTGACCTTTGGGTATTACTTTTATCAATACTTAACCTTTTGTGACGGCTTAACTATTAGGTAAAAATGTTTCCTCTAACAAAAACAAACTTCTACCCAACTAATGTAAGTATGTAGCTAGCTATATGTAGTTACGTAGCTGTCATGAAGAACAAATAACTATAAAATGTATTCCAATATTGAGAAGCTGACAAAACACACAAATTTAGTAGCTAGCCATAAGAGTACAACTGTGTATGTACGTATGTATATACCTAAAAAAATTAGCTACTGGTAAACATGTTGATTGATTATGAATGTTAAAAACAACATAAATTACATGAAAACAGTTAGCTAGCTATAAAAAACGGTCCTGTGTGCTGAGACTGCTGACACTATGGCTACATATTTGTGCTACAGTCTACATACGTATGTACATAATATGTGACCAGGCCTGCAAAAATCAACCATGTGAGCGCAAATTACACCTAGTTAAATATTCATGGATATGTTTAGTTCTTTTTAAAGATTCCCCATTAAATTCTGCATTTGTGGTAAAAAAAATTAATTTGCTAGTATAAATACAGCATAAGTTATGGTAGCTAGCTAATTATGGCATATTTGAAAAAACTGGGCAATTTTGGTGCAACTAGATGGCTGACTTCGCAGGCCCGGTCACATATAGAGCAAATACAGAGCAATTACTGATCTGTGTTTGTGTAACTTTTCCTGATATTAATATAAGCCATCTCATATTATCATAAGTATGTCATGTGTTCATGCCACATAAGTACATATTAGAATGTAGCTACCATGTGTAGCTAACGAATCATTTAAAAAGTTAAAGTGGGCTCTGCATCTAGGATGTAGTTGCATGGGGATAAATGGTTCAAGTTGAGTTGTAGGCTTCCACTCTCACGGTGGATTAGATAGGCTTAGGAGGCAAACATAAAAATTTAATATTACACATGCATGTTTATTCAAACCATTAGGCCATTGCACATGATACTATTAGGAAGCTAGTAATAGGCCTGCAGCTGCATCAAGTATACCAGCACAATATATATGTATATTAGGATAGAACATTATGTGACCCGCATGAGAAAATACGGCTTATGTGCACATAAATTTTGACCACATTTTTGGATTTCAAACTTCAATAACCAAACGTAAGATTCTAACACAACTTACAAAATTTATGCAGGAAATTTCGTGCAATTTACAGATTTTAAAAATCTTATACAGTAAATTAAGATACATCCTATAATATGAATAGGCGTATTTTGTGTATATAAGCTCATTTTCTCATGCCTGGTCGCAGTCACATATTATGCCAGCATAATGCATATTGGATAAAATATGAACTTACGTAGCTACATTTGTTAAAATATATTGATACTCTCTAATAGAACTGTCAGGGTATATTGAATTACTCTAATTTAACTAGATCAATAAACTCTATAATATGTGACCATATTTTGGAAAACAGACCATGTTGTCACATTTGGCATCATTAAATTTTATATTTCTGTTAATTTAAGACACTCCATATGGCACTACTGGTTTAATAAATGGTTAAATCAATTGGAAGTATGTGCTCGTTGAAATTACATAAGCATAAACATGGAGATTCTATTTATTTCACGCATGACAATATGGTCTGTTTTCCAAAATTCGGTCACATCAAGGTTTTATAGGAATACTCTAATAGAGCATTCATAAAATATAATGTTGAGTCATCTTCAAGAGAAATGTTGTGCAAATTGGATGGGCCTGCGTCGATTATGCCAACATGATTTTTAGCATAATAGGTGTGTTAAAGCATCGATTACCTTGGCTACGTACATAATATGTAGCTATATA
Organism: Spongia lamella; assembly: GCA_963930835.1. Lineage (NCBI taxonomy): Eukaryota > Metazoa > Porifera > Demospongiae > Dictyoceratida > Spongiidae > Spongia > Spongia lamella. The sequence goes on from OZ005747.1 coordinate 4,401,210, forward strand.
GCTACCTGATATCAAAGTTCTTGGTCACTTTTAACCATTTACAATGCTGCATTCTTCTGATTGGCCTATCGCTTTTATACAATTTTCATTTAGGTTATATAATGTGTATTTACACACAACTTTTAACTTTACTGTGTACTGATAATCCATGCATGTAAGTATGTACTTACGTACGTACGTATGTATGTTATACATTTAGATCCTGTAAACTATTGTAATAAAAGGTTATAATTTCTTGAATTGGCCACCTTACCCGATATCAAAGTTTAAGGTCACTTATAACTACGTATTTACAATGCTGCTTTTGATTGGCCTCGCACTTTGGCACTGCAGTATGGAGCCAGTTTAAATCTAAAATTTTGAACATACATGAGTTGCTAGGTTTTCCTTACACTGTTCATATCATTGTTTAATAATAACAAAAACAGTTAGTTTATTAGTATCTGGTTTTTGCATCAAGTTGCTTTAGAGGAATAATTTATTAAAGAGGAGAATAGGAATTAACTGTTGCTATATGAAAATGCATATTCAATTCACCAACACAATTAAATGTGACAAAAGATGTTCAAAGCCAGCTAGCTAAGTACCTATAGTTGTTATTCAATAGTTATGCAATCATCAGCTACTAACATACGTATGTGTGTTTACATCATGATGAGAATAACATCCTACGTACATAGCTACGTAGCTACCTGTTATAATTCTTTGAAACACCTTATTCTTAGAACTATAATGCAATTGATAGCTAGCTAGCTAGTTGTCAGCCACTATGTACTGTATATATAACAGATGTACCCATACATAGCTAATACAAATTACAAATACTTCTTTAATTACCTATAAATGTGACAATTAACAAAGCTACATACAAACAATGTTTATTTTTAAATCCTGTCAACTAGCAATAGCTTGTCAAATCTCATTATTGGTCAACTTACTAGGTGAGCATTACCACAATTATATTATATGGCTAGGGGAATGACTAAAGCCACTGCATCCATTCTTTCCTATCCCTTGAGTTACATTACTTGTCTCCATTATAAATTATTATATACACACAGTAGCTATTATATTGTTTACGTATAGGTAGCAGTGAATCAGCTAAAAGTACAGTATGCTATTAAATTACGTAGGTACTTAATCTGTAGCCTTTGGTAGTTGTGGCTGAACCATGCAGGACATAATTATTGTTCCTAAATACATAGCCTGCTGTATAATGTAGTTGTATGTGATTATTGTACGTACGTATATGGACATCTTACAGTCCTCCAAAACAAAGCTTACCATAATAATTTAATTTATATATAGCTAGCTATAGTGGTCTGTTAGTATACATATATAGTTGTGAAGATACCTTGTCAACTATTTTATTGTATTGTGTGCAGGATGATCAAAGGGTCATATATGCTATGAAGTGTCAGGAGGTAGTTATAGAACCATTATGTTTCAAAGAACTGTTTTATTCACAAATCGATAGGTGTAAAGTACATTAAAGCTCTTATAAAGCACTGCTTCTTCATTTGTATGAAATACACAACTCTTGGTGAGGGTTTCGTGACATACAGTATATACGTAGCACTTGGCTTCACCTTGTATTATATGTAAGTATTAGTTAAACCCCACCACAAGTAGGATATCCTTGATAAAAAAAGTGCGAGGCCAATCAGAAGCAGCATTGCAAACAGGTGCGACCAAAAACTTTGATATCAGTTGAGGCCAAGAAGTTACTTATCAAAATCTTTTTCACTACTTGAATGACATACAATAGTTTATAGCATATTTTCACAACTATGATTGGCTTTGTCACTTGGCCACCTTTTTCACACCATCATTATTAAGAAAGGTGGCCAAGTGACAAAGCCAATCATAGTTGTGAAAATATGCTATAAACTATTGTATGTCATTCAAGTAGTGAAAAAGATTTTGATAAGTAACTTCTTGGCCTCAACTGATATCAAAGTTTTTGGTCACACCTGTTTGCAATGCTGCTTCTGATTGGCCTCGCACTTTTTTTACACCCAAGGTGTTTATGTTTAGCATACGTATGTACATGCACGATGATGCTAAACTCAAGAGTAAACCTTATACTTATGTACATAGTTATTTGTTGTAGAGATTTTGCATAGCTGTGTATACAATTGTAGCTACAAAGCAACAAATTAGCTATGTATATTTGGCTATTCACAGCAAAAAAAATTCTACTACTCTATAACAACACATCCTTAAGTCAAACCCTGTATGTAATTATTGTAAGCATTTCTTTCCTATAGTAGAGTATACTGTACTGTTTACTAATGTACGTAACTTTCTAGAATTCTCACTAACTAGCCTGCATCACTGGTGATTAGTTAATATTTTAAAAAACTACATGTCAGGCAGATATGGCTTAGCGATACAATACCATGTTTATAATTACTAAGACAAGCATGCTTATGTGTATACACTACTGTTAAAATATTTTAGACTATTATTAAGAGTAAATTCACTTTGCACAAATAAAGGTGACTGCTCTATTAGAGTATGTTGACTTGCCAACTTTGGTTTGAATTTTGTAAATGCCTCCTATTATGTTGGCAATGCTTGTGGTAGGCTATCTTCACTTGTCCATAAAATTTTCTTGATTGTTCTATTAGAGTATTTTGACCTTTGGGTATTACTTTTATCAATACTTAACCTGTTGTGACAGCTAAACTATTAGGTAAAAATGTTCCCTCTAACAAAAACAAACTTCTACCCAACTAATGTATGTACGTAGCTAGCTATATGTAGTTATGTAGCTATATAACTAGCTGTCATGAAGAACAAATAACTATGAAATGTATTCCAATATTGAGAAGCTGACAAAACACACAAATTTTGTAGCTAGCTATAAGAGTACAACTGTGTATGTACGTATGTATATACCTAAAAAAATTAGCTACTGGTAAACATGTTGATTGATTATGAATGTTAAAAACAACATAAATTACATGAAAACAGTTAGCTAGCTATAAAAAACGGTCCTGTGTGCTGAGACTGCTGACACTATGGCTACATATTGTGCTACAGTCTACATACGTATGTACATAGTATGTGACTGGGCCTGCAAAAATCAACCATGTGAGCGCAAATTACACCTAGTTAGATATTCATGGATATGTTTAGTTCTTTTTAAAGATTCCCCATTAAATAACTTTTCCTGATATTAATATAAGCCATCTCATATTATCATAAGTATGTCATGTGTTCATGCCACATACGTACATATTAGAATGTAGCTATCATGTGTAGCTAACGAATCATTTAAAAAGTTAAAGTGGGCTCTGCGTCTAGGATGTAGTTGCATGGGGATAAATGGTTCAAGTTGAGCTGTAGGCTTCCACTCTCACGGTGGATTAGATAGGCTTAGGAGGCAAACATAAAAATTTAATATTACACATGCATGTTTATTCAAACCATTAGGCCATTGCACATGATACTATTAGGAAGCTAGTAGTAGGCCTGCAGCAGCATCAAGTATACCAGCACAATATATATAATAGGATAGAACATTATGCGACCCGCATGAGAAAATACGGCTTATGTGCACATAAATTTTGACCACATTTTTGGATTTCAAACTTCAATAACTAAATAAAATTAAAGCTACATTGACACTATATACGTCTATATAATTATATTGTCAATGTAGCTTTAATTTCATAACATGATTTTCTGTTGCTAGAGTATAGCTACCTGGCAGTTAGTTTTTAAATATAAAGGCTACAAATTGCTGATTTAGTAATTAATGATGTGGCTGGTTAGTGAAACCTTATAATAATTCTTAGAACGTTTAAATTTCTTACCAGTAATTGAAGAGAGTTATAATATAAGCTATGTAGCTATATCCTGTAGTGCATTGTAGCTATAATTATTCATTCTAAGAAAAAAGTTTTTACAAGAATTACACATATATTATATACATAGTTATATAGCTACGTAGCTATAATATTCATGCATATTATATGTATAGCTAGCTAAAGTTTGGATTGCTGATATCCTTGCAATTGAGCACTGTACGTCCTCAGGCTTGTGTGTACGTATATACATGGCTATCAGGCAATAACACCTGTGCCTGCCTGTGTTACAACGTAGCTAGTTATGGAATATTGTTTTCTCGCTGCAAAACCAGAGTTGCCAGTTGCTGATTAGTGAAACAATTTACCCTCTTTCAGTGACTGTATTGTAGTGAGTGTATCCTCTTTCAGTGACAACTTGAATACTATATGGCAACACAATGCTCGATCACTAAAATCCCACAAGCAATTGTCATCCTTATTAAGTACAAGGTCAAGTATACAAATAGCTATGGTTATATAGCTAATGCTATGGCAAGAGTATATATATATGTAATACCTAGTCATTATACTCTTGGCTATAGCTAATAGGAAGACTGCATTCACATACAGTAACCTACCATACTGTTAGTACATTGTATCTATGTACATACGTAAGTAACTGTGATAATGCATTCGGAGGGTGGAAGTTCTTGTTGCATTCCAGTGGTGTTTCTACTAAGGTTAGCTATAACAGTAATCATTGGAATGTGGTGACAAATTGTCAGCACACTTGACAGTGCGACATCCATATGTCACACTGCCAAGTGTGCTGACAACTCGTTACTGCATTCCATGGCCAGTGGCCACATTAATAGCTAAGTTACCAATCAACAAGTCCACTGATGGAGTGGACCCAGGGACCAAGGGACCCATGCTTATTTATTTGCTAGTTCTTTATTCACACTGAGGTTCATGACTTCATGATCTTATTATTATGAATCAAACTTTCATTGACCAACAACATACATACACAGAAAAGAAAGAACACACAAAACACAACCTTCTCATATTATTGCAATGTTTATGTTCATGCCACATAGCTACATATTATAATGTAGTTACGTATCATGTATAGTTAACCAGTCATTTAAAATTATATAGATTGCCAAATTAACTTTAGAAGGCAAACATAAGATTAATATTACACATAGCAATACATACGTAAGTGAATGCATGTTTATTCCGACCATTAGGCTATTATCCAATACTCATGATACTATCAGATAAAATATGCCGTCATAATAGGTTGGCATATTAGTTATGCCAACATACGTATATATTGCTAGCATATTTGGATAACATAATTACGAACTTTATTTGTTAAAACTTATCGATACTCTTTAATCGATACACTACAAAACAGTCGAGGTTTATTGAAATACTCTAATAGAGCATTCATCAACTGAAAATTAATGTTGAATGCTCTTCAAGAGCAATGTTGTACAAATTGGAGCATATGCAAGCATAACAGGGATGGTGAAGAGCATAATAGATAATTTAAGGATTTTGGGCAATATTTTAAGCATATTGACTGAGGCCTAACTAGCAGCTAGTATATGAGTATAATTACATAAGCTAGCTACAACGTTAAGTTAAACTCTGTGAGAATTTGCATTAGAGCCCAAATTTTAAACAGTGGCATTAACACTTCTTCCATGTGTTCCAGAAATTATTGTCATGAAGTACGTATGTAATATTACTGATTATTAACACCAGTCCATGGCTATGTATTATAGCTGCCAAGTAACTATGTACATACATAGCTATGTTGGTAGCTGTAGCCGTCTGTATCCATTACTAGGTGTTTACACAAATATGATATGGCTTTTGTTTCTAAGCCATATATATAGCTACATAATGTGCGGCCATATAGTTTTTAATTAAAGCTACAAATTGTTTAACCACTATAGTGCATATAGCTACTGGTACATAGCCAAACATTTGGATCAGGTCAGGTTTCCTGATCAGATTATGTAGCAATGATTAAACATTATGTAATTATTGAAGTTACTACTATAGTGTTGACATGCAGTAATACTACAGTATGTATGGTATAGTGTTGACATACAGTGATACCATGTTACGTATATGTACTACGTATATATGCAGTTTTACCTGTAATTCAGATAACCCAAAATTTTGGTTATAATATCTCTTTGTTATAATTATTGATATTAGCAACTATTTAATATGACAGTTGCAGTAACCAGTATGGTTTATTGTAAGTAACTTCAAACAATGTGGTTATGTCCAACTCTTTTTGTTTTAATTATAATAACTCCTATATAAGCAGGTATAAATAAATATACACTAGTAACAGGGACTGATCCAGGAGGGGTGGATAGGGTGGCTGGCCACCCACCATGAATGGCCATGCAGCTACTCAGACATGTAAATTAAAGCATTACATTACTGAAATGATATCATACTAATCATAAAACGCTCAGTTGTAGTACACATTCTTCTATTATGTTCATTTACAGCTGGAGTTGTTAACTGGACGTCATAGCACAGTTGCCAACAATTTGCTAACTACAAGTTCGTTTAGCTACCAATATTATGGCATGTCACTTTAGCTACAGTACTCACTACAAGTGCATGGTCAGCACAGCATTTAGCTACAGTTTTATAATTTTCAGTCAAAACCGCTTCCAGATTCAATCTCAGGAGGGCAAATTTTCAAATTTTTCTGGGGGGCATGCCCCCAGACCCCCGCACACTAAGCAAACTAATGAAACTATAGGTTAACACTCTGTCAAACCCCCCACTTCATATCTTTAAATTTTGCTGCTATGGTAATGCTCACAATATATGAAAGACCCAACCTGAAACCTAAGCCAGCCACCCCTCTCGATTTATATCTGGATCAGTGCCTGGGTAATAATAACTGGTTTGTTTCTAGTAACTTCAACTGATACTTTAGTAACTTCAACTAGATACTGTACAGATAAAATGAATGGTACTATATACTAATCTGTGAGTGGTCAAATCAACCATGAATTATATATGGTTACAACAACCTGTAAGGGTGATCAAATCTACCCTATTATATATAACAATAAACAATAATAATAACAACAACAACAACAACAACAAATATAATATACATAAGTAACCAACATACCTATTCATCACAATGTATATAATTAACGTACTTTTGAATGTGTTGTGATTGATAGTGGGTTTGAATTGTCATGAGATGTATGCAATAATGCGTGGTTATGACAACTGCTACTATCAGTTAAGATAATCATTTTATGGTTGCTTGAACCTTGATGATTAAAACAACCATTGTATAATTTGTTTGTTTTACCATTTTGAGTTACTGCCACTTTTTGTTGTTGCTTTTACTCAATAAGAACACTGGTTAACTTAAGCTATAATGATTAATGTAACTTCCAAGCATTATTTTAACTTTGTATGGTCAGCATAATCTACCGCAAACTTAAATTTACTGGTATGGATTGATAGAATATGCTAAGATAGCATGGTCATGTCAACCTAAAAGTGATTTATAGTTACATGCATGAATATAGGTAAAAACGATTATCAGTTGGTTATATTTTACATACTAAATAGGTTATATAAGAAGTATCTGAGAGTTAAATATACGTATTGAATAATGGTTGCCATATCTACATACAATATAGGTTACAGTACCCATTATAGTTTAAAATTACCTTATTAATTAATTCTACCCAGGACAGTCAAACCAACTGACATAATGGTACAACAACCCCATATTGAAGGGATTAATTCTACCACATTGAGTACATATAACTTTTCGATTTTACTGTGTGTGCTGACAACTCGGTACTGCATTCCATGGCCAGTGACCACAGTAATAGCTAAGTTACCAATCAACAAGTCCACCAATGGAGTAGACCCATGCAGGGACCCAGGGACTCATGCTTTTTTATTTGCTAGTTCTTTATTCACACTGAGGTTCATGACTTCATGATCTTATTATTATGAATCAAAGTTTCATTGACCAACAATATACATACACAGAAAAGAAAGAACACACAAAACCCAACCTTCTCATATTATTGCAATGTTTATGTTCATGCCACATAGCTACATATTAGAATGTAGTTATGTATCATGTATAGTCAACCAGTCATTTAAAATAATATAGATACAGTGTAGCCAAATTAACTTTAGAAGGCAAACATAAGATTAATATTACATATAGCAATACATACGTAAGTGAATGCATGTTTATTCCGACCATTAGGCTATTATCCAATACTCATGATACTATCAGATAAAATATGCCGTCATAATAGGTTGGCATATTAGCTATGCCAACATACGTATATATTGCTAGCATATTTGGATAACATACGTAATTACGAACTTTATTTGTTAAAACTTATCGATACTCTTTAATCGATACACTACAAAACAGTCGAGGTTTTATTGGAATACTCTAATAGAGCATTCATCAACTGAAAATTAATGTTGAATGCTCTTCAAGAGCAATGTTGTACAAATTGGAGCATATGCAAGCATAACAGGGATGGTGAAGAGCATAATAGGTAAATTTAAGGATTTTGGCAATATTTTAAGCACATTGACTGAGGCCTAACTAGCAGCTAGTATATGAGTATAATTACATAAGCTAGCTACAACGTTAAGTTAAACTCTGTGAGAATTTGCATTAGAGCCCAAATTTTAAACAGTGGCATTAACACTTCTTCCATGTGTTCCAGAATTATTTTATTGTCATGAAGTACGTATGTAATATTACTGATTATTAACACCAGTCCATGGCTACGTATTATAGCTGCCAAGTAACTATGTACATACATAGCTATGTTGGTAGCTGTAGCCATCTGTATCCATTACTAGGCGTTTACACAAATATGATATGGCTTTTGTTTCTAAGCCATATAGCTAGCTACATAATGTGTAGCCATAGTTTTTAATTAAAGCTACAAATTGTTTAACCACTATAGTGCATATAGCTACTGGTACATAGCCAAACATTTGGATCAGGTCAGGTTTCCTGATCAGATTATGTAGCAATGATTAAACATTATGTAATTATTGAAGTTACTACTATAGTGTTGACATGCATTAATACTACAGTACGTATGGTATAGTGTTGACATACAGTGATACCATGTTACGTATATGTACTACGTATATAGCTATGCAGTATGGTATAGTGTTGATATGCAATTATACCATACCCTGTGGTTGATACATACGTATGTATAGTGATACTATGCCACTATGATGTTTATTAGCTATACAGTATAATACGTAGTATAAAAAGTCTATGGCTACCCTAATATAAAAGTTGTAGCTACATAACAATATAGCTATGTAGATTAGTATAGTGACTAAAAGTCCATACCCTAATGTAAAATTCACACTATATATTGCTACCTCTAAAAATCAGTTGAACTACATAGCTATGTTGATAGCTGTAGCCATCTGTATATCCATTTGGTTGTTTTCATAAATATGATATGGTTTTTGTTTATATAGCTACATAATGTGCAGCTAGTTTTAATTAAAGCTACAAATTGTTTAACCACTATAGTGATGTTTGGTTAGGTAGTAAAACCTTACAAAAATTCTTAGAAAATTATTCATTTTACTTTGAAGGGATATATAGTTAACTGACGTATATACGTAGCTAGCTACATATTACAAATAGACAGACTAAGTATACATGTAAGTATAACGTGTTTCCTAGATTTATACAGGTCTTGAGCTCAACTGAGAGTTTTCTACAGTACAAAGTATAAAAAATTTAGTTATGAATTTTTCAATAACACTGATGACATTGTGTTGTAGCTATCTAGCTACATGCATAACCAAGACGAAATTAAATATCCTGGTATGTACGTAACTAGATACGTAGTTTCAATTAGTTAATGGCACTTTACAAAGCACAGATCCATAATAATCATATGGATATTTAATCATACACATGTACACACTAGTGGGTTATGCTATTCTAACAAGCTAATCATATGTACATTGGATATAGCTATGGTACACATGCAGCCAAAGTCTTGGATCATTTCAGGCTTCCTGATTAGAGTTTGTAGCAATGATTATAAACAACTTGAAGTTACCATCTAGCTAATTACTAAGCATGCAGCCTTTCATACATGAAAAAACTGTTATGTTAAATTATTGCTGTTGTAATTTATTCATATTCATAAACTCTTGCTGCTTTTATAAAACAGTGTAGACATAGTCTATATGGTATCACTTCAATTACATACTGCAGTCCACTTCTTCATCCATAAAGCTACAGGGGAGGCTGAGCAGGGGGGCAGGAGGGGCGATCGCCCCCCAACATGTATACAGTTCAGTACATTTTAGATGCCTGAATTATTTTTATGTACGTAAGTATGTATCTAAAGTTTGCCGAAAGCTGCCTGAGCCGCTCCTGAGCTAGTTATGTAATGTTGCATCAGCAGTATCATATTTATAATGTTATTAATATTAGCATGTACGTAACTAGGTACAGTAAAAGCTGTGTGTTTTCTCTTCCAATAAAACAGTCAACTCCCCTACCTACGTAGCTATACCTAACTATAGCTACGTATACAGTATAGCTACAGTATAATAAACAATGTATCTGTGTACTACATACCAGTATTGAGAAGCTGAAAAGAGACACACAGATGGAGGATACAATTCCTCAAAGATGATACTCGGTTGATAGAATCTTTTTACCGGCAGTGGCATCCAAACATACATAGAATTAGCTGTTATCCACTACAATTGTACATATGTACATAGTTAACCTATATATGTAGCTATGGATTAAATGTTGAGTTTATATTTATGATTTGAATGTAATTAGCTACCAGTTGAAGTATAGTGTTTATTGCATCAACTTTCTATCCCACTGAAGCAATACTGAAGCCATACTTCAAAGGATTTTACTGGAATATATCTAACATATAACTACCCCAAGCCATAGAGTGTTATAATATACCCATGTACCTCAAAACCATATATTGGAGTATTGATATACGTACATCAAAAACATGTACAAAACTGTTGAAATCTAAAAAGTCAGTAGTCACATCAAAAGCACAATTCCTTTATGGGATAGAAGCCATGTAGTCAAACCCTACTAGCACTCATCACTTCAATCAGCCTATAGCAATTATTGTGAAAGCTCAACACTCTCTGGTATAATCCCCATGCATCATTGCACACTGATCATGAGCCTTGAAGATCACCGGAACTTCTCCACTAATTCTACAAATGCACCAGCTGCTAGATACGTATAGTCAACTAGCTATAGACTGTTGTATCAGTACATCAATAATCTATCATCATTAGCATACAATAGCTACAGTAAGTACGTACACTATATAATATTATAGCCAGTGTTTATTCTAGGATTTCATATCTGGGAGGGAATTAAGAATTTTGGGGGTGATGATTGCACGGCGGTAAATCAAGCACAATCAGTCAGAGGCATATAGCCAGCTTAGCTTCCCTTGCCTGGGCACAGTTGCCACAAACATTTCATGCATCTCACTATACAGTAGTATAATTATTATCATTATTCACATTATTTGTAGTCACGTTACTACCATAAAGTATGTGTCCTCCCATGAGAAAACATGAAGAAATTTCATGAGCATACAGTAACAGTGAATATATAGCTACAAACATCGTTTATGTTTTAAATCCTGTCAACTAGCAATAGCTTGTCAAATCTCATTATTGGTCAATTTACTAGGTGAGCATTACCACAATCATATTATATGGCCATAGGGGAATGACTAAAGCCACTGCATCCATTCTTTCCTATCCCTTGAGTTACATTACTTGTCTCCATTATAAATTATTATATACACACAGTAGCTATTATATTGTTTAAGTATAGGTAGCAGTGAATCAGCTAAAAGTACATTACCCTGTTAAATTACGTAGTCTACTTAATCTGTAGCCTTTGGTAGTTGTGGCTAAACCATGCAGGACATAATAATTAATGTACCTACGTAAATACGTAGCCTGTTGTATAATGTAGTTGTATGCGATTATTATACAGCATATGGGCAGCATCTGACAACTTCCAAAACAAACCTTACCATAGCATATATAGCTAGCTAGTGGTTTGTTAGTATATTCATTAGCTACGTATGAAACGGTGCTGAAAACCATGCAGCATGCCTTATCATCATTATAACTGGTGTATTTTATTAAATCTGATAATGCATATATATACCACACCTTTTCTAATGGCTCTAAATGTATTAACATCGCGTACATGTTTACATGGATAGATTATCAGTACACAGTAATTTGTGTATGTTAATATGTATGCTAAACAAAAAAGTTGTAGCTAACTTTTAAAAATGATATACAATAGTTTACATTTTACAGGGCATCTTCACAACTATGATTGGCTTTGTCACTTGGCCATGTACCTTTATAATAATAAATACTAATTGTACAAAAAGTGACAAAATCAATCATACGTAGTTGTGAAGATACATTGTCAACTATTTTATTGCATTGTGTGTGGGATGATCAAAGGGTTATATATGCTATGAAGTGTCAGGAGGTAGTTATAGAACCATTATGTTTCAAAGAACTGTTTTATTCACAAATCCGTAGGTGTAACTGTAAAGTACATTAAAACACTTATAAAGCACAGCTGCTTCATTTGTATGAAATATACAATTCTTGGTGAGGGCTTCATGACATATAGCTATAGCACTTGCTTCACCTTGTATTACAATAATTATTACCACTCCACTCTCACCTCTTTGGTTTTGACTTACAAAAGAAATTGCTGATGTGTTGTGCCTGCCGTGTCATTAATTAACTAATCTTGTACACGCGGACGATAGTGTACTTGAAAAACCCATATATCCTTGGAAAGGTACTTCTTTGATACATATCAGGAAGTTTGCGGAAATTTGATGATACGCTGTATATCAGCAGCTGGAACCGATTTGTCAACCCATTAACTGTACATTATGTATGGAATTATACTACAGCATTCAATTTACCTTTACTTTTCTTCCTGCTCATCTACTGTAATAGAGATTCGCAAACAACACGAGAAAGAGTAATTCTTTGTGAATCTAATGGTACCAGCAAGAATACAAAACATTAAACACACGCGCGTCAAAACATTATTATTCACCACACTAGCAAATCAATGTAATTCCTATGGGCATTCTGAGAGGCGCTTATTCAGTGTCGGATTTCCTGCAGCACGTGACAGATATCCCGGATTCGCAGCTGGATCCCAGTACTTCATGACTTGGCAATTCGAAAGAGGGGCAGCTTTCTCCATTCACCTGGATATGCGCGCATCATTTTCGCCTTAAAGGAATACTTGTAATAAAGTATATTGAATACTGGTGAGTAACCGGCCTGTTTCGTGGTTCTTTCGCATCCGCTCTTCATATACCTTGAATTATTTCTCGTATAGTGAATGTTATTTCTCTTCAGCCGCTTGTAGAGTCAGTGGGGGACAGTGGTAGGAGCTGTTTGGATTGAACTTTGCCTGAGCTACTCAAATATGCGATGGGTGTGTACATTCATCGTCATCGAAGACCATCTCAATCATCTTCTTGTATGTGAAGTGTGTTTCTCTGGCTGATTCACAGACTTAAGCGGCAGACACTGATGATATTAGCACATGGCCGATATTGTAATATTACTGCATAGACGCTGCCGCAACAGCCGCCGGATGATTAAATTACTTGTATAATTAATCATGAAGCAAGGTCTCGGAGCAAGATATAACTAAAACATTTTTAATAGTGAAATAATAACAGAAATAATAACAGAAGTAATTATTCTTGTGGTGTCACATGAGCTGCTATGACGTATAACTTCTTTTATCTTTACGAGAACAAATTACCTCATTTATTTTTGGCAGCTGTCCAAGATTTCCGTTTTTAGTACAAACTTCTTGATATGCTGGCCCTTGCTCAGATATCTCTCCATAAGCGCTACTGTTGCTACTGTGACGTTTCGCGGACATCACGGGGTATTGTATAATTAGCACCTCTTAATAATCATAAGCGCCTCTATAAAATTATTAAGTGCCACCAGTGCTAATTTATCGTTTATTCTGAAGGGGGGTTAATCTGACCCCTATGACCCCCCTGGATCCGCCCCTGTACAGTACATAGCATAAATACATATGTAATACCTTAATTAGTTTTGTTTTAGGTGTTGCAGTGCTGAAACCTTTTCCTCCATTTGCTTTTCCCTCAATATTGGGATGCAATTCATAGTACTTTGTTCTCCATACTGAACACTGTAGTGAAAAGAACAGATTTTTAGAGGAACATGCGTATATAGTTACATATATCTATTATATACATAAGTTATAGCTATAATTAGGTAGCTAGATGTTTGTTATTTCTGTTAGAGCCAGGGAATGCTGTACATGTGTAACTACCAACAAGTTCATGCAGTTATATACGTAGCTAACTATTATACTTCTGCTATACTATTATATGTACGTACATGTTACTATATATAAATATATTCTATTAATGATGTGTGGCTACTGTTCTATGTGTAAGTAAGACAGCTTTGATCTGAGCTGTGAAAGTGTTGCATTTGGCAATGTACTTACATAATCAGTGCTTCAGTTGTAGGTATAAAAGTATTATTAAACTTTAAATATAAATATATGTACCTTTATACATAGTTTAGAATCAGGTCAAGTGTCCTGACCATATAATGGAGCCATGGTTAACATAGAATGACTGAGTTTGATTGCTGATAATCATCATATAATTGGGCAACCTTACCTGGAAGGATACTGTAGCCACGAATCCTATAACGTATTCATATTTTATTTTTGTTGTAATTTCTTTGTTGCTAAGCAAGAGAGTCAAGAGGTCTAATACCCTAGCCAGCTTATGAAATGCACAATTAAACTGTCAGTCATGCCACATATGTATCTTGTGTAGTACTTATCAGACATGATAAAATTAATTTTCAATAGTGGAACAACTTTGATTCCAGATAATTACGCATGGTATTCAACTCTAACCCACAGTGGACTGTCACAGTCAAGTAACAGATTCTATATGCAAAGTGTTAACTTAGTATAGTTAAGTGAACGACAACAGTCCTTATATGTATGTATGATACGTATGTACATTAACTGTTCTTACGTATAACTCAGTACATTGTTCTTATAACTTCTCAAGCAGTTTTGACTATTGATTATACGTATAGCTAGGAAATTAGACACATTAGCTATCATGTGCATTCTTAACATGTATGAAATTACCTCTGGATCAGCAGCCCTCAGGCTTATACATACATTTCAGTCAAACCATTTGTAGTCATGTTGTTACCATAAAGTATGTGTCTCATAGAAAACATGAAGAAGCTTCATGTACACTACTGTTGTATTGTACTTGCTGTAGGGTTTATGTATATATCGTATATATAATTTATATATATATTCTATCATTATATGAATATAATTTTTGAAACATTTCATTCATAGAATTTATTGTACCATAGATAAGTAAAAATTTAGGAAGTCTTTAAGGTTTTACAAACTAACCATACATCACTAGTCAATAATTATTTGTAGCCTTATTTAAGCACCAGCCGACTATGCTAGCATACGTAAGTACCATATAGCGGCTTATTTTCGAGGGGGAATGTTTCACAAATTCCCAGTGGTGCCATTATTCACGAGGAAGTCTTCACGAATGCATGGCTCTTAATAACATTGCTACACTTAATTCAGAGATCAATTTGCAAAAATTTCCCCCTCAAAAATAACCCACTAGTTATATGCATGGTACGTATTTCAAGCATGGCTAATTGGAAGCTAAAACCACCAAAGATACAGTAATGCCAGCTTTATAGGAGGTGTTTTGCTCAGTTTGCAAGGTATTTATAAAATTAATATACCAAGGTCAACACACTGTATACGTACAACTGGCACCTTACCTAGTATATAGTAACAGTAAATATATAGCTACGTACGTACTCTAATAAACAGTTTCATTTTATTAGAAAAAATCTATTATTTCGAAGCAGAAATCTTACACTTGACAGTGACACGAGCTAGTTGTGGCTGAAACAGGACATATTAAATCCATAGTCCTTTGTATGATGTACATAGTTGTAGCTACGTACGTATATGATTTTATTGCATCAAGAACAACTAAAAGTACTCAAACACTTGTGGGCATCTCAGTGCCAGGTAGCCCTCCAAGTTTGCCATGTGCACAGTATAGTGGTTTGTTAGTTTATTGTAATTAAGATGTCAAATGGTGCTAAGCATTATGCCATACATACCTTATCATCATGTGAGCAATTATAGCTAACTGGTGTATTTATTAAATGAAACTAACCAAACAGATACGTACTATGCCTTTAGTTTGTCTTCACAACTATGTATGTAGTTATGATTGGCTACCTTTCCTGTACCATATCATTATTTAGACTCTATTTGGCACACGCGGGCAGGGATATAAATCTCATATATCTCTGCCCGCACTACTTATGTCCCTCGCTCTCGGGCAAAAAGAAACATAAATATGAGAAATACAATATTACCTTATTTTTCAACAGATTACATGGTGTGCTTCATTAATTTGTCACATTCACTAACAATATCGCTTCGCCACGGCCATAACTTGCATAGAAGAACGAGGTGAAAAGGTAAACTCGTTAACTGTGAATACGCGCAGGCGCTTAAGTAGTTGCTATGGCGTTTGAAATTCAGCGTCTTTTCAAGGCTAGTATCGCCGTGTCGACAAAGGAAGCAAAGGTACATTGCGTAAGAATGTTTTTATTAAATAGAGTCTAAAATAGTTATACGCATACACCAAGGAGTCTAAGAAATTTATAAACCCTCAGGCCCTTAGTAGCGCCCTCGCTGCGCTCGTGCGCTACAGCCTCGGGCCTTCGGGTTTATAAATTCCGTAGACTCCTTGGTGTACGCGTATAACTATTATTTATAAAGGTGGCCGATCGCGAATGACAAAGGCGGATTTTGTAATTCACGTGATCGATTATTTATTTTGTGGAATTCGTGCGCTCCAGGGAAGGTCTCCCGAAACTTGGTAACAACATGGATAACTTCTGATACTATTATAGTTTAAATGTCTATATTAAAGTAAGCCAAGCTTGAACTACAGTCTTCTCACAGGGCTGCTTTTTATGATTGAACAGAAAAAATGGCGACAATTTGCGCTTTTGATTTGATGTACCAGCCAAGATAAAAAGAGCCAACCCTTCCTCACGGTATGTTGATGAAGGTGGATGAGTAGTCGGTTTATGACAGAAGTTTCAAGAAGATCCAAGCTTTCTCACCACCTGGCTGACAATCGTCAAAAAAGTATGCGTAGGCGACATCCATTATATATGCACATATTCGTCATCACCTACTGCCACAGCTAACTCTGATGGATCATTTCTTCCCTTTCATGCACAAAAATAGTTAAATAGTTATATTGGCATTAATTCTAACCAATACTATAGCTAATGTTATATCCCCGTAGCTATCTTTGCTTGCATAGAAACCCATGCATGCATGCATGCATGTTCTCCCACTATATGACTAATGCTATAACCTGTGCTAACACATCCTCTGATTCCTCTGAAATAAGACTTAGTAATGTACATGGTATACTGCAATTCTTCACAAATGTTTTTGGTGACTGATTGTTCTTCGGCTGACCCTATATGCTTCTTGCTGCTTAGCCATGCTATGCATGACTAATAATGTGACCTAAAGCTAGTTATGCACAGGGTAGTTCATAGTTCTCTGTTTCAACTCTCCACCCATCCTATAGAAACAAGCCTGCCCATAAAAATAACTATTCATTATAAGAGCCTATAGCTACTGGATTAGACAGTAGCTTAGCCTATACAATTTTATGTTGCATGCATTACAGCCAATGCATGTGAAGACTATAGAAAACTGTTGTGAGGCATGGCCCCTCTTAAATTTTAAGACTCTATACAGCTATAGGAATTCAATTTTTGCTACTTCAGCCTAGCTAAGTGGTCCCCTTACTTTCAGTAGCTTCCTCCGACCATGTTATTTAGAAAGATAAAACAAAGTTAGAAGAGTATAGCTAGATAGCTTATATAAATTTTAAGAGCTATATAGCTACTCACTGTTACTCTAAATGCATACATTACAAAAGCTAATTGGGATAGCTACAGTCTAAATATATAAATGTCATTATTACGTAGCTAGCTATTAGAAACTCCCTTTAGAAAATCGTAGATATAGCTGGTGTATGTATACGTATACGTAGCTAGCTATATACCAATCCTTTGAAAATCAACCGTGTAATTTACACCTATATAGCTAGCTAGCTAGCTATAGCTAATTATAAATTTCTTGTCTTATGTCAGTATCTTAGTATCTACAAGTTATAGCTATAATTATTTTATACTACTTTACAGTACGTATATAGTTGATTTTCACGTGTCCATAGTCATATGCATATCCTAGATACAATAACTTCACTTCACCAAAAGAGGATACAGTTACATCCTTACACTTCTGAGAATGATAGCAACTGTCAGGCCTGCGTCAATTATGCCAGCATAATTTTTAGCATAATGGGTGTGCTAAAGCATCAAGCATAATGCCAGCATTATAGGCAAAATTTATAGCGAGGGGCACAAACTACATAATTAAAACCTATACTCGTGCCATTTATAGTCTAAAAACTATAAAATACACTCACCCCCGCTGCTATTCAACACTTCACAACAGCAGAAATTCACAAGGCATAGCTTATACAACTCCTTCATAGTTACTGTGTTAGGCACCTCTAAAATTAATTATTTTAAAGCTCTTAAACCACTGGCATGTGGCAGATCAGAATTTATGCTGTATGTAGAGGTAACTGGAGGTTCATAAACAAGTGAGCTTACATAGAATATATAGCTATATATTAAACTGTTTATTATTAGTAGCATAATTGATTGTGGAGTAGCATAAAATTTAGCATAATAGGCACAAAATTGGAGCAATTTCAAAAAGCATAATAGGCAATTTTCAGAGCATAATAGATGCAGCCCTAGCAGCCGCTAGTTCTCAAGATATTTAATAACAGATAGCTATATATATATAGCTAGCTAGTTTCAGAAAACTGTTGGTGAGTGACAACATAACAAATTATAGTTATATGTACGTAGCTAATAATATTATCCTACGTATATGCATAATGATGTATATACCGTCATATATAGCTACTACGTGTATTGAATAGACAAATATAATAATCATCTGAATTGCATCAGCTTGTAAGCTGTGTTATTCACTGAGCAGTAATAATCAGAATACATACATAAATATATAAATTGTCCGATCACTTAGCTAACTACTTACGTAGCTAGCTACAGTGGCAAAACTATGCTAGCTATATAGGCTAATGATACTAGGTATACTCAATGCAAATGAAAGGAAAGCTTTAACTTGTTGCTTTTAACAGCTAGTGAATATTTGGACCTTTATTAAAAACATATATACATGCATATAAGAGATTTCTTAAACTATATAGCTACTCATGTAATTATTATGATTGCATCGTTGGCCGGTTTGGTAAGCATTAATTAGAAATCAGCAGGGGTATACTAACAGGTATGTCACAGCGGAGCTATACATGCATCAGGCATACGTAGGTACATATCCAAAAAATTTAGGCATAAATATACATATACAAGCACGTCACAGTTTTCTGTGATGAGATATAGTATTGCAGTATCAACTAATCCTTTTGAGAGATCATCCAAGTTGATAAGGATCTGCAGTAGCATACACTAGCTGCTAGCTATAGCTTTAGCATTGCACAGAAGGACGGCACATGCACAATCATGGGTTTCAGTGCAGCTTCACAGTTATAACATTAACTATAGTATTGGTTAAAATTAATGCCAATATAACTATTTAACTATTTTTGTACATGAAAAGGAAGAAATGATCCATCAGAGTTAGATGTGGCAGTAGGTGATGACGAATATGTGCATATAATGGATGTCGCCTACGCATACTTTTTTGACGATTGTCAGCCAGGTGGTGAGAAAGCTTCGATCTTCTTGAAACTTCTGTCATAAACCGACTACTCATCCACCTTCATCAACATACCGTGAGGAAGGGTTGGCTCTTTTTATCTTGGCTGGTACATCAAATCAAACGCGCAAATTGTCGCCATTTTTTCTGTTCAATCATAAAAAGCAGCCCTGTGAGAAGACTGTAGTTCAAGCTTGGCTTACTTTAATATAGACATTTAAACTATAGTAGTACCAGAAGTTATCCATGTTGTTACCAAGTTTCGGGAGACCTTCCCTGGAGCGCACGAATTCCACAAAATAAATAATCGATCACGTGAATTACAAAATCCGGTTTCTCCAGGAAGAACAGAATGGCATTTCCGGTTTCACGGTGGATCGAGCAATGGTTTAGCCCAAGTAACACGCCACAGTGGTCAAAGTATTAAATTTCAAAAGTCGATTTTTGACATTGCGGACCCTAAATATGACCACATTTTTGGATTTACACGTACGTACACGTGCACATGGGAGTCCAGCACAATTTTCACCATTTAGCTATGCAGCTTTTCATAGGGAATCTAATGCAGTTTACAGATTTTGTAAATCTTATACAGTAAAGAAGATACATACTATAGCTAATATAAATAAGTGTATTTTGTGTACATAAGCCCGGTTTTCTCATGCCGGGTCACAAATATTGTTGAACATCACTGGTTGCCACTATATACGTAGCTACTACACAAACTAGTGCATGACGTTCACTATATCATTTTTACAGTGTAGCTATATCTAGAAGTAGTGGCTATTGGAATGTGTTGTTGTAGTGATCAATAACTGTTTACAGTGCCACACCAGTGAACCTCAACCTCAAACATTATATTAACAGTCTATATGTAGTGTTGTAGCTAACACCATAAACAACATGATTATACTTAAACTTTCAAGATTTATTGATCAGTAAAGAAAATGGGCAGGAAAACTGACTGTTCAGCACATCATAAAAATATTGCATTTTCATTGCTTATAATGTGTTGCTGATGGTATTTAGATTATATGTTTATATAGGAACAGAAAAGTAAACCAGCTAACAACACTGAGCACATGCATGTTACATATTTTGGTAGCTAGCTACAAAATTGTTAGCCTGTGATAAACCAACTGCAAATAATTTCCTATGAATATTGTAGCTAAGGCTTCAGGAACATTGTTAGCAGTGTGTTACTCTACAAGAGCAGTCAGTAAATCAGTATAATTATTATATTTAAATTCTTCACAGCTAAAAATTATTCCAGCGTAATTACTGCACTCCTAGTTAGGCCTGAGCAGGCACTGATCCAGAAATAAATCAAGGGGGGTGGCTTACTAATATAAGTTAGCCTACAGTAGCTTTGCATAGTGTGCAAATCACACTCAGCATGCGAAGTTTTCTCTTGCTAGGGGGGTCTGGGGGCATGGTCCCCCAGAAAATTTTTGAAAATTTGCCCTTCTGAGATTGAATTTGGAAGCAGTTTTGACTGAAATGTAGTATATATACGTAGCTACATCATGATGAACTTGTAGTAAGCAAATTGTTGGCAGCTGTGCTGTAATTAATTGAACACATGTACAACCACACTTGAAAGTTTTACTTCAATATGCAAAGAGTTTATGACTAAACATAACAGAAGAATGTGTACTACAAGTGTTTTATATGATTAGTATATTATTTCAGTAATGTAATGCTATGCATGTCTGAGTAGTTGTATGGCCATCCATTAGCCACCCCATCCACCCCCCTGGATCAGTCCCTGCTGAGCCTAATATGCCGGCATAATTTTGAAAATAATAGGTTGCAATTTTATTGAGAACAATTCTGGAATTATAGAACATTCACGAGCATAATACAGGAATAATTGGAAGTCACAAGAATAATTGGAAGTTACAATACATAGGTAAATTTAATGAATATTACCTAAAGGACTGTTTAAAATGGTAATGATGGTGAAGATGTTCATCAAGATAGCAATATTTCATGTAGATTCTTAACAAAAGTCTGCACTGTCAATATCCTATTCACCAGTATAATAGTCACTGTGTGTATTGTGGACATTATTATCACCGATACAATAAAATTACAAGAATAAGTAGGAATAATAGGTGATGATATGGGCATAAAATAAGAATAATGGGTCAAACTTTTGGGAAGTTCAGGAAGGAATAATAGGTAAAATTTTGAGCATATTATACTCAGCCCTACTCCTAGTTACAATTATTACATAATCTACCTATAGCTATGTATGTAGAGTTTGCATATGTACATCCCTACTTAGTAAAATAATGAGAGGTACATAATATGTAACTCGGTATGAGAAAACAGGGTTTATGTACACATAAAATTTGACCACATTTTTGGATTTCAAAATAAACAACTTCATGTATACACATAGGAATCCAGCACAGTTTTCACCATTTAGCTATATGCAGCTTTTCATAGGGAATCTAATGCAGTTTACAGATTTTGTAAATCTTACGCAGTAATGAAGATACATACTATAACATGAATAGGCGTATTTTGTGTACATAAGCCCGGTATTTTCTCATGCCGGGTCACTTATAATGATATTTTTCCAAATAAAATGATAGTGTATGAATAGCCATGTAAGCTATGTACATACGTATACTATATACGTATGCTTATTTTTTTTGCCTATTATGCTATGCTGCACACATACAATTTTCTGCGTACCTTTAAAGATTCATAAAAACTCTGATAAGATTTGCAGATCAACACGTAATTTAATATGTGATCGAGCCTGAGCAAACAGGTCTAAAATTTGACCTAATTTTCAGTCTTCCAAATTTTAATAACTCTTTTCCTAACATAGCTAGTATACTTTAACACAGATTTTATTGTATATGTAGAAATTCCTAAGGACTTCAATAAAACATACAGATTTTGAATAGCACACACTCAAAAGGAGATAGATATCATAATATGAACAGGTGTATTTTGTGTAGATAATTGTAGCTACGTAGCTACTGCCTAGTTATACATGCTGTATTTTTCAAACCAGATTTTATGGATCTTTCAAATTGGATGTTTAACTCTCAATGACTAGCTAAAATCCGGTCTCAATGACTAGCTAAATATGTATGTAGTACAACTAGCCATTAGCATACTGTAGCTATAGCTACTGGACGCGTAGCTACGTATGGTGCAAATTTTTGAAGGGGCAAAACATTTGCAATTCACCAAAATTTTACCATTCAAAGTTTTCTTTTCCAATAGCTGTTTGATGTAAGGCTGATACAATTCTTCAAAATTTTACTCGTCAATTTTTTCCTAACCCCCAATTCATCAAAAATTTCCACCGTCAAAATTTTGTGCCAAACGTACGGTACGTACAGTACATAGTTCTATATAAAACTATAAATATAAAAGTTCCACACAAAACATAATAAGTATAATTTACAAACATGTATATTACATTGACTTATACAAAAGGTTATAAAATTTAAATTATAACAAAAAGTGGCTAGCTACGTACATAGCTTCGTATATAATACTATATTATATAAAATGGCTAATTATACAAATTTGCATGTCATAAATTACTATAGCTACGTATATACTCAATAGCCAATTGATTTAGGATAGTGATAATTTCTGTTATTCAAGTAATTCTCTGACACCGTGACACCACGAGACAGTGGGATAGATTATTATGTATATTTTATATTTTGTGAACAGGGGGCTTCAAGGATTTTTGCAATTGTATTTTTCACAAAAGGTTAATAACAGTTTTAACAAGTACATAATATAAAAGTGATGAATTTGAGGATTAAATTTTCACGTTGAGCATGTTTCATCCACAAAATTCATGAAATTTACATAAGTCCCTCAAAAATTTATACAAGTATTCATACATTATAAAAGCCAGCTAGCCTGTCCTGTCATTCAATTTCAGTTAACCGAGTTAA
Organism: Spongia lamella; assembly: GCA_963930835.1. Classification (NCBI taxonomy): domain Eukaryota; kingdom Metazoa; phylum Porifera; class Demospongiae; order Dictyoceratida; family Spongiidae; genus Spongia; species Spongia lamella. The sequence goes on from OZ005747.1 coordinate 4,425,038, forward strand.
GGTGTAAGCATAGCTACCACACTAAAAGTTCTGAAAAGCATTTTGAAATCACAAATAAAGTTGTGTCAAATTATTATACACTGACAACTTAATTGGTGACTGTTTTATCAAAGTATGTATACGTATGTACGTATACACAATTATATACGTATGTAAACAAAATGTTAGCTGAGTTCAGTGACAAGTGACGTTGGTACCCATGGCACACATGCTTTCTACGCCCCTGATACATGACCACATACATGTACATACATACGTATATCATGAGGAGAATATCGTTGCTTTTTTGTGGATTTTTATAAATACAAATAGCTATGTTACTAAAACATTTTGTTTATATGTATGATGGTATCAAACAATTGGTAATGAGTGAGTTGCTGGGCCTTTAGGACTAGATCATCATGCACAATGCACCATGGATCCTACACAAAACATACTTTGTTGGATCCGGTGGCAATGGTCTTTCTAATAAAGAGCCAATCTTTTTTAAACTGTCATTTGTTACAATTGAACTGCTGACAGTCGTCTGCAAACAAAAAAGGTAAAATGACTCCTGAAACAAGATAAAACCCACATACATATTTGGTCAATTCATTCAAACTGGATCTGTTGACATAAATATCATACTCGCTCATCATATTGGTAGTATCAGTGAGATTGTATCCCAGTATGATACCTACAACATGATGAAAATATACAGAGTATCGCATACATACGTACATACATATGTAGCATATATTGTTACTGATCATGAAACGCTAGCCACATATATACACAATAGATATGCAATAGCTAGCTAGATACTGTGAAGCACAATTAAACGTTGGTGGAAAATTTTGATGAATTGTGGTCAAAAAATTAGACCAGGGGAATTGAAGCAGCATTAAGTATTGGTGTGTACAATCAGATGCTGGAGGAAATTTTTGGATGGTAAATTTTAATGAATTTTAATATTTCCTCTCAAAATTTGTATCATAATATTACTAGGTGAAATGCACGGCATTGAGGGGCGAGCCTGGTGCTTTGATAGATGCATGTATACACTTAGCTATCACTGATGACCTTCGCATATATATGCAATTTGACATTCTAATAATTATAAGCACAGAGTACAATACATGTTTAGTTCATTCTCAGTGTACAAGCAACAGTGCAGCTACATACATATCTACATGATGGTCTTAAAAATTTGTACCGGTATGTATTTCATGAAAGCTGGGATATTAATAGTAAAGTAATTACAGTGGATTGAAATAACAAATGTAATAATTCATCACAAAAGGTATCACAAACATGCATAATAAGCAAGTCACTGCTATTATAATGAAAAGCAAATAGTGAGACCCTGTGGCTTATGACAAAATATAAAGGAAGATTTGTTTCTTTTATAAACAACATCTAATAGTCATCTATCTTAATTTATAATTATGTAGCTGGCTATAGGGACGCAACTTCAATGCATCTATCTAGCCATTCAGTGCTATATGCAATCTTAACATCAAATGATCAGCTTGCTTTGATTTGAAAGTTTTATTCACATATTGTTGTTAATAAATTATGGTTAGCACTTGAATGGTATATACATGCCTATTAATGGTTCGGGTGCTATGGTTAGCACTCCACGTGTTTTATGTAATGTTACCACTCCACCTGTTTGATGTAATGTTGGTTTGCACTTAAACGGCTTTCAGCCATGTAAAGGGTTTTGATGTATCAAGCAAGCAAGCAAGCAATAAGACAGATTTCACTGTTGATCCCATATGGTGGGGCTCGCCCCAATATTATTATCTTATATACCATTTTTACCTTAATTGTACTAACAGTGCATGACACAAGGCTACATACGTATGATACAGTAATAGATAAAATAAATACAATCATTAGCTAAATATCATGCAAAAAACCAAAGTTGTACGTAAATGGCTGCTACAACCTTGTTTCCAAGGTTGTACTGGTTGTACTAATCTTGTCACCTCTTATTGGTAACCATGTCACATACTGTAGCTATATGACAAAAAATTCAAGGGGAAAACTTTTGCAGTTTTCGTGATTATCACTCAACCATGAATGTTTTACACCGAATAGTTTACTACGTAGATTAGCAATTCATTATTAAAAGAAGCTGCTACGTAGTGCAAAAGACTTTCTGTGAAATTGCTTGAATTTTCATTTTTATTCTATATAGTTAACCGTGAAAGCTTTCTCCTTCAAATATTTTGTTGTATCTATACGGATATTTATACACAATAACTAGTTATTGTGATAACCATTATTTTTTGAAATTGTTTACAAAAGTTGTCTTGTGACAAGGTTACATGGTGGTGACAAGATTGTAACAACCTTCTGACATTAGCAACAACCTAGTAAGAAGATTGTAAAATGTAGTTTTTCATCCAATTGGTCAAAGATTTACTCATCAAATTTTTCCTGACCCCCAATTTATCAAAATTTTCCACTGTCAAAATTGTTTTCTATACGGTACATGGTGTATACAATAGCAAATGCCTTTGACCTGCCCACACACTGCAATACAAGTACGTAGGTATTGCTATAAGCTACGTATAGGTAATCAGGCAACAAGAGTAGTAAAATCATCAAAGACTGTGATAGGAGCAAGTTACTGTATAGCGAAAAATTTTGATGAATTAGGGTTAGGAAAAAATTGAGGAGTAAAATTTTGACCAACTGTATCAGCCTTACATAAATGCAACCAGCTGTCTGAAAAGAAAGCTTCGAATGGTAAAATTTTGATAAATTTGTCAAATTCGTTAGTATTCTTCCCATCTAACATTGTTTGCCTTACGGTATATTCCACTACACTCGTATGATGTCACAGATAGTAACATTCACCCATGGCTTTGTGTAATTACATACAAATGATACAATATCCTATTTGTAGTGGGATATTCATGTAACTGTATACATAATAATTATTATCAGCAGATAACCTATAATAAATCCAACTGTCATGTCATCTGGGAGACGGGCTTCTCCAGATATTCCTTTAAAAGCTTTTACACCACTAATGTAAATAATAATTAAACACTGTGATAATGACAATTTTATATTTATACTTAACTTTCAACTCACTTAAAGAACTTTTTTGCCTCCATCATGAGAGGATAGCTTATGCAGTAAGCAGCACCAGTGGAATATTGATATGTCAATTTCTTTAGAGTCTAATGTACAAGAACAAATTATGCAGCTGATAAATAAATAAATATAAGTGCCATGAAACTGCATTATACTTACATAATTCATCTTTTGAGTAAAATGGACTATCATCTTATTTTTAAGCTACACATGTTAATAGAAAGATATGTATCTTGAAATATATAATTATTCATACGCACACATGCATGTATGCACGCACACGCACGCACGCACATGCACACGCACACACACACACACACACACACACACACACACACACACACACACACACTGGCAGTTAGATGAAATAGCTACTGTGTGAATTCGAAAATTTTTAAAATTTTTATTGCTAGAGTTTAATGAAGGTTGCTACAGTGTGTGCTTTTGAAGTGCATAAATTATGTTATCCATACGTTTTCATATCGATCCCTATAATCAAGTATAAGTATTACCATACTTAATGATACAAAAATTTCACCGTCGTAATCCAGCAAATATATGTGCACGTACCATAGCTGACTCATGAGCCCTGTTTTTTCATGCGGTATTACATTAATTGTATTACATTATAACAAAGCAACTAGCTACGTAGGTTACAAAAATGAGCTTATTCATACGTACATAATATATAATACAATTATTATGTAAAAATTGAAGTGGATATAATGAACAGTAAGTAACCAGCTGAAAATTTTAAGTTTGTAGTTGTCAACAAACAAATGCAGCTATAAAGTAATTACACTTACATGTAAATTAGGAAGGCCCCTACGTTTGCTACTAGGCCACTTGCCTATGTAGTATGGCTTGTGTGGATTATATTGTTGTAGAAGCTGACTCAGTTGAGGAATGTTGACATATACATCATCATCACAGTGACAAAACCACTGGTAACTGCCAAATAAAAATTCAATTGTGACCTGATTTTGGAAAACCTATCATCTACTATAACTACGCACAAGAGACACATAAAATAATTCTAAGTAATTTGCCTAGCTTGAAATATACGTAATGTTTGGCTATACAACCTGATATACATATGTTGGGAATACATTTAATTATCAGAATAATTGCAGAAATATATTTTTGGCTGGCTCGTGGATTGGAGCTACAGGGTTGCAATGTTAGATATTCTAATTATTTTACTTGTGTGTGTAGATGGTAGGTTTTCTAAAATCGGGTCACAATAATTAATTATTTACACAATCTGCCTCGCTATATCTTTACAGACACTTACCTATCTTTACTATTTGGATTCTCTCTTATTGCCTTGTAATATGCAGCAAATTCATTACCCACCTTGCAAGAAAGAGCTGCACTGTTTACAAAAGTGAATGAGCATTATTATTGTATATATACATGAATGCTATAACAACAGTTAAGCTTACTAGGTATGAACAGCCAAACAACTGGTATCAATTATTTGATATCCTATTGGAATGATAACACATTTCATTTAAATACATTATTTTATCTATAGTAAAAACTTGAAACAAATTGTGGCCAACAATTAGCTATGTAAGAGCATACGTAGCTAGCAAACATTTCTATTTTGTTACAATTGTTTGCCCAATATGTGTATTTTGTCCTAAGCACAGCTACATACGTAGCTACATAATGTCATTGGTCATTGTTTATGGGACAATTATGTCAGAATATTGCATGGGTAGAATGCAGCTAGTTACGTATTTAAAGGTACGTACGTATAGGCCTGAGCCAATTTGCAGTTGACAGCTATTATGAGCTGAGTAGCAATAATGATCATCAGGAAAAAATATTTTTAAGGAGTGACAATAATAATATGGGGAGGTACTTCAACAACTGGAGTACTCCTGCTTCCTACACCTATGTTTCAATTTAATGGCTATATACAGGGGCGGGGGAAGTTACTGAAAGTTAGGGGGCCACTTAGCTAAACTCATCGACAAGTGATTTTCTACTGTAAAAATTAAATTCCTATGGAGAGTCTTAAATTTTAAGAGGGGTCATGACTACTTCCGCCGCCTATGACTATATACATGGCTAAATGATACTGAAAACAAAATATTAATCTCACCTGCTTTTCTTATCAAATCAACATGAATCTGCTTTGCATCAGATCTGTCGCTGATGATTGTCACCTAAAAATTCATAATAATTCCTATAATATAATTATATGTAGCTACCATAACTTATCATTAAGTACGGTAGTACTTAATAGTAGGGATTGGTAAGAAATTGTATGGTTTCCCGATTTTTCGAACTTCATAAAACAACCTTCCAATAGGCTTTACCCGAAAAAACCGACTGGAATGCATTGCTAAGGCTGTAATGATGCTGTACCTTGGTTAAACGAAGCAACAAGTCGAATATTTCGACCTACAGCCAACTTTGAAAATTTAGAAATTCACCTGTATTTCGTCTGCCTGCCAGCCTGCCAGCCAGCCTGCCTGCCAGCCTGCCGTTAGACCCGGTTGCGCTAGGTGTAGGGCTCCAGAACTTTCACACAATAAAGGTAATGGCGGCGGATTTACGAAAATGTTGTTCCGAAGACGATTTACCCACTGCGCCATGGCGATTCCTTTTATCCTTCATTCCCTTCCTTGTTCTTCTATATTCTTAGCAAGGTGTGAATCTCACCTTCGAAGGTGACGATAGCCTGTTACGGCTTCTGCTTATTACGTCATGCTAAAACCTGGCTTGCACGTGATATAATTAGTTACAGTGGCACCATGGCACGATGTTTTCGCGTGTACTTTATTACATCGTGAACTTCGAGATTATAGCCTTGGACAAATAGCTTTTGCTGTTTTTCGAGCGTTATTTGCTATCACACAGCTGCTTTGCCATGTAAGCGCGTTGTTAACAAGCGCCTGAAAACAAGCATAATTATTACGTAAGCGCCTGTAACATTTGTGCACCTGCTGAAAGATTATTATGAATGCTTAGCATGTATAAAAAGCAAACAAACTAGAATGATAAAAAAATTAAAAATTTAAAAGGTAAGTAGGGATTGAATTCAATAGTGCTACAAAAAGTAAGGAAACAAGGAATAAGATTTTGGGACGAGAGAACATTCTGGCATGAGATAATTTATAAAAGTTTAATCCCTACTTTTGGCTCACTTATTATTATTATTGATTTAGTCAGGATGGCTGTATCTACCAGAAGGTAGGTATACAGGTCCTCAATGACAAACAATATACAACTGATAAACTACAACAACTGAACAAAACTAACACTTCAGTATAGGTTTGCCAAAAGTAGGGATTAAACTTTTATAAATTATCTCATGCCAGAATGTTCTCTCGTCCCAAAATCTTATTCCTTGTTTCCTTACTTTTTGTAGCACTATTGAATTCAATTCCTACTTACCTTTTAAATTTTTAATTTTTTTATCATTTGTATATACACTTGTGTACATTGTTGCATGTGTCCTTGGCGATGAGTCTGTTCATGTGACTTCCTCATGACATATATAGCTACGTAGCTACTAATACTAGTTAATCTTTGCACTGTCTGATATATATTATATATATATATATATGTAACACTTTGCGTGGGCGACATCAAAGCCTCGAGCTATATCAGAATATACCACAGTTGCAAATTTATATACCACAGTTTCCTAATACGGCCTGTCTGACTTGAATGAGATTACGAAGTGTATAATAAACCCGTTATGTGACATACGCATTTGCTTGTGGGTTTCGTTTTTAGGCCTGAAGTTTAATAAGTTTTTAGGCGATTATCTTTGAAACGGCAGTTTAATAATGTCGAAGAAACTAAGTATTAATGGAATCTTGACTGATATCGTGCCGGAGAGCGTCTAATGAAGCAACTTACAATGGTCGCCATTCTACCAGAGGCGCCTTCGACTTTTTGCCAGGTAGGCCTAAGCAAAGTGTAACATAAATGTTATAACACAGCTTTGCTCGGGATTTGACTGATATATATGCACTCTCCCTCGGGCGCTACGCGCCCTCAGGAGTCGTGCGTATATATCAGTCAAACCCCTCGCGGCTGTGTTATAATATATTAATATATATATATATATGGTAAAATGTGACCCGGCATGAGAAAAGGGGTCTTATGTGCACATAAAATTTGACTACATTTTTGGATTTCAAAGTTTAGTAACTTTTTGTATAAATACAGGATTGTAACAAACGTTTCACCATTTATGCAGCATTTAGTAGGGGATCACATGCAGCTTACAGATTTTGTATATCTTATACAGCGAAGGAGATACATGCTACAATATGAGTAGGTGTATTTTGTGTACATAAGCCTGGTTTTCTCATGCCGAGTCACAAATGTGACTGTCCGAGTAAAAACCAACCTACGTGGTTCACACGTCCAGCTTAGCCAAGTTAATGGTCTATAATATTAAAATCTTATTAGAATGTCAAATTTTCAGCAATGATAAAGTGATGTTTGCATGTTCTACTAGCTAATCCTGTAAATTTGATGTCTTTACCCAACAAAAGTTATAAAGCACTAAGATGGCAAAATTGGAAGTGTGAATTCACTCGGACAGTCACATATATCAAATTATTTTTAGTTAAATCTCAATTACCAGAAATGCACAAAAATGCTTGTGCTTGACAACCAGAGTAGTTTAGCTATAGTTGGTTCGCGTTCACTGTGCGGTTGAGCTGGCTTAAATAAAGCCATTTAAGATCAAAGTATTTTCGACATATGTTTCCTACGTCACGATTTTAATTATGCGTAATATGCGTGCACAAAGGATCACGTTAGCAAAAATGGCGTCTTCAACAAGACTCGTGCTGTGTTAAAGAAAGAAAAGCGCTTCTGGAGCGGTAATATAAGTATGTTTTATGTTTTAATGAAATGCATATCAGTAAAAAAAGAAAAGCTAAGTTTTAGTGTGAACGATAAAATTAGAATTATTTTCTATGTATAGCGCTATACTTGGATTAGATTACTGTACCTTCAGAGGTATCTTCGGGCAAACAATTCACCATTAGGAACGAAAATGTACGGCGCTTATTATTACTGATGAAATATTGGCACGTATCCTTGTCTACAAATACGTCACGAACATATGTCAGCTCGGTGACTTCAAAGGATTGTACTTAAACGGTGTCTACATAGGCAATGTATGGGAAAACTTAAAAGCTCCATAACTTCCAAGCGGTAGCTCCAGCTGAAGGGCTTCTTGTTTAATTGTCTCTGGCATTTGACGGGCTTCATGATGATATAATATTTATTTTATATAGCATATTTCTACCTGAAGTTATTAAAGAATTAGCGACCGCACAGTTAACACTACACGAACCAACTATAGCTGATACTGACCATGCAGCTGCTTTCAGTGCTTGTCATGTTGCACTTGAAACTTCCATACAAGCAGTCCTTTTCACCTTGTATTTTGATAATTAACACTTAAAATACGTAGATAAGGCCTCACTTTATCTTTATCCACTGCCTGTAGCCATGTCAGTAGTAGCGGAAATAATCTATCAGTGTAATAATTATGAGTCGTTTTGATGGTGAAGTAAATGTTTCTAATATACTTAGCATTGACAGGCTCCATTAAAATGCCATTAATATGAGTGGCATTCATTCCAGGATCTGTTTCGTTTGTTTGATTTTCTTTCTTAATATTGATTAAGGTTCCATTAATATGAGTAATAGCTTTTCTGGGGTCAAGATTACTTATGTTCGTTTGCTTCTCTTTTGTGTGACCGGGTTTGTGGAGTGCCTTTGCTTTCTGCCAGTTTTCATCATTCTGGTGGAAACTTTCAGTATCTTCTACAAGAGCAACTACAGTTTTCTCCACTTTGTGGTTAGTTTTTGAATCGTTATAAACTTTTTCCAATTTTGCACCTTTATCACTGTAACTATACATTTCAGCAGGTGCTGATGGAATAATTTTTAACTTTGACTTCATATATAAATCTCGTTGATAATTCAAATAACAATTGTTTTGTCTGTAGTCATAACTTTGGAACAGCAGAAAAACATAGACTATCAGGCATAGGACACAAAGCTGTATTCCATATAAACAAGTTTTGCTGTTCTGAAAGAATTTCATTTTTATAAGTATACGTAGCTATGCGTACGTAGTTAGGGTATGAATATAACAACTGCTCTCCTACAATTAAATAAGAGCACACATAGCTAGTACTTTGAAAGGTGCAATGGCTGTATCATAAAGATTTACGTAAGGCCACTATTTGTTGGAATTATTTTTTTCATCAGAAATTTCCAGACATGATATATATATGCGGGCGGGTGGGTCATTACCATTATCCATTATAGCTACACATAAGATTTAAAAAGTTTTTAATTAAAATCAAAATTTTGTCAAATAATGGCTAAAATTATAATAGTGAAATACAGGTAGCAAAAAATGAATGTGGGCACTGATGAAAGTTTCTTATAAAATTAAAATTTAGGCAAGAAATTAGTAATAATGGTGAAAAATTCGGGTAGCAAAAACAAATGCGGGCGGTTTATAAAAAACATAATTCCAACAAATACTGGCCTAACATAAGATTATAAAGGAAGACTTATCTATGTAGCTAACCACTTGAACAGATACAAATTATTAATATCAAGACACACGGTAGTGTGTCAGTGGCCAAGAAACCAAAAATACGCGAAACCAAGAAAAATACCCGCGGGCACACCAGTATGTTATTTACGCGACCGGTCAAGTAGCCGATTTCAGCCTATCATAACTCAAAAACTATGGCACCTATTTCTACCAAATCTACATATTTTAATGTCACCATATACAGTACCTTACATACGAAATTTGAAAGAAATAGCCCCAGCAGTTCCTGAGATACGAGTCCCTGAAACTCGTCGGATTTTCTTCGTATTTTTCTTATTCTTCTTCGCACCAAACAATAAAAGCGTACGGAAACTATGTTCTTGTGCACCAATTTCATGATATTTGGTGCACAAATAGCGCTACCTAAACCCTACATCTCCACAAAATTTGGTACGATTTGTAGTAAAATTGAGGAAAATATGAGCGATAGTCGATAAAAATTTTAACCAATTTGTTGACACGCCTACCAGAAAAACTGTTGGGGCTATCGTTCTGAAATTTTTATCAGGCACTAATCTAACATTAAAAGTGGACCTTTTTGATGGATTTGTAAATCGGAGCAGCATAGCCAATTTTATGATCACGAAAACAAGTAGGTGTAATTTTTGACGAAATTTTTTAAAAGAGGCGCTTACATCAACATAGTTGAAATAAGCCGTCTTTATAAGTATATATGGTAGGATGATACACTGAGCCTTGATTTAGACCTGGTGACAAAGCCTGGTGACCCGTAATTGTAGCAACAATAGATGGATACTCTCTAATAAAACAGTCACTAATGTTCTGCATACATGTAACTAATAAATGACCTGTTATTTCTTTAAAAAAGTGAAATCTCAATCAAAAACACCTGGTTGTAAAAAAAGGAGCGGCCAAGAAATAAAAAAGGCCTGGATAAAAAAGATGTGAAATCAAAATGGGCGGCCAAGGCCTGCGTAGTGTTAATGCTGATGGAAATAAAATTTTAATAATCATAAGTCAGGCGGCAAAACATTAAGTTACAGTCCATTGCATTTGCGTTTGAATATTGCATATGCGTGAAGTTGAAATCGCGTCAATGATATCGTTTAAAATTGAAATCGCGCCAATGAAATCGTTTTGCTATGGTTTTGCGTACGCTATGTACATACGCAATGTTCAAACGCAAATGCAATCGACTGTATCAATTTGTTAATGTTTTGCGGCCTGACTTGTAATTATTAAAATTTTATTTCCATCAGCATTAACACTACACAGGCCTTGGCCGCCCATTTTGATTTCACATCTTTTTTATCCAGGCCTTTTTTTAGTTCTTGGCTGCTCCTTTTTTACAACCAGGGTGTTTTTGGTTGAGATTATAATATAAGGTGGGAACTGGGGATCAATAGAATAGGAGGGGCAGATACACCACATAAAAATTAATGGTTATCGATACTGTGTAACAGAACAGTCAATCACTCTATTAATGCAGTCAGGTTATATTACAATAGCCTAATAGAAACTACGAATAACTAACAGAAATGCTTTGTGCACCTCTCCTCATTGTTTAAAACTATAATAGTCTAGCGCTGCCCGGCCCTTAAAATGTCGGGCGGCGTGAGACAACCACTATAGCTACTCACCAGTTTTACTCATTAAAAAATGCTAAAATCCTACTGAATTTCTTCTTCGGTATTGGTGCAGTCGAAAATTTTGGATTACACGATATTGTTAATTGACTGAGTCACCAGTTAAATATCTACTTCGCGAGCCACTTCGTCATGTTAATCATGTGACAAAACCGCCAGGAACATGAATGATATGCTGGGAGGGATTAACTGAACCTCCACAACCAACTCCCACAACGGGCTGCCGAGGGTGGTGGCCATGGGGGAGCAACATATGTGAGTTGTACTTTCACAGACACTGCACGCATGAGACACATGGACAATTCCCTATCAACCACGCTGTTACGAGTGCTGTCGTTCTATATAGGACGGCTTTAGCAGTTGAATCCGTGAAGCATAGCCTATAGCTACCATGCAGTAGTTATGCTACACGCCGGGATGGGGTATCTTAAAAGAATCGCTTCACGGACGATCTATAGCTACGCCTAATGGCTCTAGATTCTCTAGATTCAATTTGCAAGTTTTATATAGCAACGCGATATTTATCGCTGTTGATATTTGTAGCTATACGTATATACGTACGTACACGCCGAGTGCAACGTTACGTTGTCCTTCAGTGGTACACTATAATAACAAAGTGACAATTTAACAATAAATTTGAGGATATAGTCAATCAAGTTCCAGCCGACTTTCAGAGCAAGCCAAGTCAATTGAAGGATCACCCAGATTATGCTTGTGATAGTTAGATCTTGATCCCCGCAAACACATCACTGCAGAACAAAGTAGTGAGTAACACAGCTTGCTAGCTACTGCACTGGAAAACGCACCTTGACAACTGAAATGTCGGCACCCTGATGTTGCTAGGCTAAGCGTAAGTTGTCACTGACTAGTAATATAGCAGCTACAGTACACTGATGGCCACGGGCGAATCGTATGATCCAACTGCAAGATACCGGTCAATTTCGTGCCGAGAATATGCACGCCGGCATGTGATTGAGTGATTTTAAAGCATATTATAGACATTCTCAAATGCCAAATTTATTATCCATGCATGTACGTATGAATATCCAGCTGTCTCGAGTTACGTACAACCCAACGCCACACAAGAAGAGGTGGCGCATGAAAGAATAAACTTAGCCTTAGTTGTCAGTATAGAAGCTAGCTACGTATAGCTCCTGTATACAGCTAGTTAGTTAGCTATGCATGCTGTGATTTTGCTTATGCATGTGCATCTACAGTATGCTTGCACATAAAATTATTAGCTAGCAGGGTTTCATTCAGGATTTTAGCCAAGGGGGGTCAAAATGAGGTGTAACGAGCAATGTGGTATGATCCTCCTAGAAGCAAATTAGGGGATCCAGGAATATACTCCGTGATCAGGAGCACATAGTTAAAGTGGGGCCTTATTGTGTAACAAACTATAAGTGATTGTAGCTATGTGTTATTGTGGGAATGCTAGAGAGGTCTGGGGACATGCCCCCCCAGAAAAACTTTGAAAAGTAGATGCTCTGAGATTGAATCTGAGGGAATTTCAGAGTCAAAATGTTATTATAATGTAGAGTCAAAATAACTGAAATCAAGAGTCATCTCTAACTATAAACATCATTATGACATGGAGAACATGGGCGCTTTTATTATGCATATTGTAACTGTTAAAGATTTAAAACACCTGAATTGATTCACTGTATATAAGAACAAAATTCCCAAGGGGGGCAAGCCAAAGCCAAAGAGGGGGGAATGCTCCCCCACCTTCCCTGAAAAAACCCTGACTAGCAAAATTTATACCACAATTATATTCTAGGTACAAAATTTTTGAAGATGCCACATTTATATTTTTCGCAAATAAATTTGAGGATGTCTATTGTATCATGCAGGCACTTAAATATTAGCTCTATAAAACTTAAAGATACAGGTTGTGAGTTATGTAATCTGCAAAAACAGCAAAAATTTTTCACCTTGAAAATTTCCCTTAGCTACAAGATGAAAATAATTCTATTGAACATAAATGCTTTCCGTATTATCTATATATGACTCACGCAACAGACCAATAGTTAGAGAAAGGCAAAGGAAAGGCAAGATACCTTCTCTCCTACATTAACAATTAGCTATATACGTACATGCAACATATACAAGCACACACTATTCATACTCATACACACCTAGCACGTATGTGAACGACTCTCTAGACATGACTGATGAAGAACTTATCAAAAAGGAGGACTCGACTGTTACAGATAATAAATCACTCATAGTTTGTTCTAAGTGGACAGGTCAATAAAACTAATTCATTAGTGAATATAAAATATAATCAAAAACCATAGGTACGTAGTCTAGGAAATTCTGCTGATGGCTGCAAGCTACGTACGTACATACCTTGGAGTTGTAAAACTCTAACAGACAATTAACATAAGTAGGTACGTAGCTACAGAAAAGTTCTGCACTGTACTCTTACAGTACCTTATAGCGGGTTTTATTGCGAGGTCTAATTTGTGCAAATTTTGCGAGGAATCATGAGCTAACAAATTTTAAACAGAGGTAATTACAAAATAACAACAGACTTTTCTATGTAGCTGTCACGCAGTTTGCAAATTAAATATTACTGCTGGACTATAAAATCGACAATTTGCAAAATGGCACCTCGCAAATAAAACCTGCTATAGCTATATATGTGGAGTATTTATTGTTGTCTCATATCAACTCCTGCACATGTTTGTTCTCTCAATAGCTAAGCATTATTAGTTAAAAATTGACTGGCTCTACAAAATCTCTGCATGTTCTCATATTTTAGCTATACATAAAATAATTATGTACGTAGTCACATAAACAACTGTAACATCCTGATACGTAGTTGCATCATAAAACTGAATAATGCAGCTGGATTATTTAGCAACTGACTTTACAAAGGATAGTTAGAGAATTATGTACAGTAACATTAAAGTTCTAAAAATGGGTCGAAATTTGCATGAATACATGAAGAAGCTTTCGCAGAGCCAGAAGTCACAATACCAAGTGGTTGCTCAAGGCTCCAAACAACAGATCTTAGACTAGTTCAACAGGAGTCTTACTGGTGTCTGGCTTTAGCAATGCTAATGTTGTTACAGCTATCGTAATTCTTATATGTTTTACTCTGTATTGATTATGCATGTCGACATGTTGTCCCATCGGTCAGTGCTTACAATGTTGATATTGATAATGGCTAGTAAACAGAGAACAGAAATGTGTATAGCCACAGTAATAGCTAGTCTGACTTCGCCAGACTATAATTATAAGTATGCACAATCACACTTATTAAAACTGACAGTATTATATTACAGGATGTGCATACCAGTGGGGTTAAGTCATTGGTGATCATGATCAGCACACAAACTCCACTGAAAAGGATCATGCCGGAAAATAAATAAAAGTGTAGCTATCACAAAAGACAACAGTTCTACTTGTAATTCATTATTCTTGTGAAAAGGTATATAGCTATGTACCCACAAAAATTAACGAGAAGCTGCCTAAGCTACCCCTTCTCGCCTTATATGAGTCATTGGCACCAGGGGCGTAGCTAGAGGGGGGATAGGGGGCCCCTCCATCACTTCTCTTTGCCCCCCATCAATTTTAAATGCCTTATTAATTATTCTTATTAAGGATATCTTAAATACTATTCCCCAGCACAAGTCTTAGTCAATTAGTAGTATAGAATACTCTGCATCTGCTTGCACCACTGACGGCTAAGTAAACTTGATTTTTGATTTTGGGCTCGGAGGTAACGGAATTCTGTAAATTATCATCACAAATTGTTTTTGTTGGCGCATATTTATCTATGGTGGCATAGCCTTGCGTGGCCTGATCTACACCCTGGCACTTGGTACTTAAAAGATGCGACAACAATGTCTTTGGTTGAATGATATATTCGCTCGCGGCACTAGCTGCTTTTGTTTGCATTGACGATCTATGCATGGACCAACAACCATTAATTCACGAGTAAGTCTTAATGTTTTGTTGATTATACTAGTGCGTAATTATTAACAAGGTTCAGTTATTAATCTCATATGTTCAGTTACTAATAAGATCCAATGTACCGCCATGCAGTATCATCAATTTAAATGTATTCTACTGGAACCACCTATTGTTTTTGGCGAAACCTCCTCTTACTGTACAAGAACACCCTAGGCGAAAGGTTACTGTATGATGCATTATAACATTAATGTGAAACAGGGAAGTTTCTGTGTGTACCCGGCATGCACATGCAGTGAGCTATTAGTGTTATGAAGCAAAAACAAGCTAGCTAACTATATGAACTCATCTAGTTGCTATAATGTAGTTATACATACATACATACATATACATAGCTATACGTACTGTAAACTCACTAGGAAAGCTGTATAGTGGGAACATATATATAATTATACGTAGCTACGTATGCAATGAATAGAAGCTACTTACGTATATGTACGTATGTAGCTAAACTGATTTGAATGTGCTTCAGGGATAAAACACAAAGAATAAAATGAGAAGTCTTAAGATTTTGATGTTGATGTGGTACATTCTGAAAGTGGTTCTTGTGATGGTTACAACTGCACACAGCCACACGGTAAGATATAAGTAGCTAACTTTAATTAAACGATTAGGCATGCAATGAAGCCAGCAAAAATGGGCACAAACTATGTACACTTGTTTTACTTTATCATTATATATCATAAATAGTATGGTATGTAGCTACACATGTCTTGGTTTGTGTAGCTAAAGAGTAACTACGTATGTAGCTAGCTATTTGTTTTATGATTCAAGAAATTCTGAAAAATAGTCAATTTTTATGTGGCCACTTGGTCTAATTCACTGGCCCAGTCACATATATATGTACCTATGTAACAATGATGAGAGCTGAGAGAATATCAGTGCATTTGCACAAGTACTTGTACGTACGTACATGCTCCATGCAGTATATAATTATAGTAACATATATGCAGGCATGAGAAAATAGGGCTTATGTGTAAGCTATGTACATATACGTACATACGTATATAGCTACGTACATAGGTACCATAGTCAATTAGCTACATACATAGGTACCATTTTTACATTGATGAATGTAAAAATTTGACTGCTTAGAGGGATTAACTTATAGCTACATCTCTTATGTATATAATTGTTTATGTCGGTAACAATAATGCTACTGTATATTTACCATACCAGGATTGGTAGGAAATCTCATAAAAACATTTTTGGAACTGAAGCTGTAGAAAAATAATGGTAAGTAATAGTGGAACTTATATGCATTCATTATAATACCTCCTATCCCTTACAGACAACATTCCACAATATTCAGTTATCTTCCCACGTGTATACAGAAGGTTTCAAATAAGTAACGGAGAAGTGTTAAAGATATGGAAGATTATACTTGATAGAAGGTCTTCCCATTCTAGACATGATGGTGAAACTAAGGCATGACACTAAACTGTCTCTCCTGGGTAAGGCTTTAGCATTCCCAACTATAAACCATTCAACATAAGGCTTTGAAGTTTATTATTATTATTATTATTATTGTTTTATAGTACAACAGACATGTAAAGTGTAGCTGTAAAGTTATAAACACAATATCGAGTGTATACTAAAGGTCTACTGGTAACAGGTACTAGCAGCCCAGCTAATTATAAAACTACAAGTTACAGAGAGCTAAAGTTCTGATTGGGAGTATTGAAATAGCAGTTGCGACAAGGACATCTAAAATGAAAGGAGCATGGGTCATCAGAATTAAAGTTGGCTGTGAAATGATTCCACATAGCTGATTTAACTAGACGTTTGATGGTGGCAATAGATAAGTTCAAATTGATTGGGGTAAGAAAGTTCCAAATTCTTGGAAAACGGGTGAAGTAAAAATTTCGTATAGTGTTATTAGAGGAGTAAACGTGACATAACTTGTTTGATGTAGAGGATCTGGTGTTGGAACAACTGAACTTTAGATACGTATATTAAAATGAGTGGAAGGTTGTTTCAGAAAAGCATTATGTCATAGTAATCAAGTATAGGTACATTAGCGGGAAAAGGTTGAGATTAAGTAGTCTGGATTTATAACTGGAATTGAATTCATTTAGGATAAAGCAGGTTGCACACCGTTGGACTTGCTCCAAGTTGACAATATCTTTTATGAGGTGGGGGTGCCATAATTGAGATCCATAAGTAAGTTGAGATCTAACAAGACTGATGTATAGAGTTTTCTTCACTGGTATAGACACAGAATTACTAAAAGAGCGACGAAGCAAACCAAGAGATCTGTAAGCCTTAGCTGTGATGTGGTCTGTCACGGAAATTTTGTTCTGCTGAAAATTTTGGTCCGGGACCAATTTTTTCAGAAAAAATCGTTCTGGGCTGAAAAAAATGGACCAGTCCTGAAAATTTTGTTCCAGTTTACGCTTTTGTAAAAATCGATTGTAATAAGCCATATGATGTAAAATAAAGCATCGAAGAAGCAAATCGGCTTGAAACAACTCAGTTTGATTTTTAATCCCACAACCGATAGTCATAATTCAGATGCCCGCGATGTTCACTATATGGCGAGTGATGTGAAAAGGTCGGGTTCAGATGAAGATATCGTAGAGCAAGTTTATGTTTACAAAACCAAGAACCAGTAACCAGTTACAAACCAAGAACCAGTTTCGAATGGACATTGGAATAGCTTTAATAGGAAATTCTTGTACAGTAGCTAAGTAAAAATTTACCGGCATCATGTGCCTATTATTTTTGATCACATTAGTGGACATCAAGAATAAATGTAAGATGCGTGGAAGTACTGATGATGGTATGAACAGTTCAACATGTAATTGGGTAAATTATACAAAATTCTGCACCACATTTCATTGCCACTAGCTGTAGGTGCAATGTGATGATTGTAGTTGTTGGATTCATTTCACATGTACTGATCTAGAATATAGTGAACTCTCAGCATTAACAAAATTTAGCTGCATTGAATGTACAAATACTGCAAAAGTTTCTTTTATCCATTAACAATAATACATACTTATGTTATATTGCATACTGTTATATTTCAGTTGTTGATACAAGTAATGGCCAATTAGCTATAGCCGAAATGCAGATGCACTGCAATTCATTAGCTTCACCAAATTCTATTTCAAAAAATTCAGTATATAGTAGCTAGCTATTTTCAGTAGTATAGCTATTTCAAAACCATTCAGTAGATGAGCTGCTCACAGAAGAAAATCGTTCCTTGAAAAAGGCTGAATTAAGCAGATTAGTTGTAGAACAATTTTTTCAGGGGAGCAGGGGCGGATCCAGGGGGGTCTTGGGGTCTCGAGACCCCCTCCAGAAATATATCAAAGAAGCCAAAAGAATGATGTATTGGTATAAAAACACACTAAAATGCATTATTTCTTGAAATAAGTGTCATTTCAGCACATTATATAATAAAACAACCTATATCTTCCAAGGGGTTGCACCCACCACACCCCCTACTCCATATTTGGTTAAATATTTCCTTGTATTTACTTAAATATGCTCTATATCTTACAATAAGCATGATTTTGGTGTTGTAATAACAAAAACCCCAGACCCCCTGCTTCAGAGATACACCTCTGTGTTCAGACACCCTCTCAAAAAATCCTGGATCCGCCCCTGGGGAGGAACAAAATTTTCAGAAAAATTTGTTCCGGGTACCAAAAATTTCAGTGAAAATTTCGTTCCCCCAGAACAAATTTACCCAGACCGAAATTCCAGTGACAGGTCAAAGTGTTTATTCCAAGACAAATCAAAGGAAACGGTGACACTCAAATCACGGTGGGAGTCTGAGGGTGATAACATACATACTACAGTAGTATGTTATCACCCTCAGACTCCCACCGTGCAAGTGGGAGCCCTCTTTATTACTGGGCAAATTAGTGGTTGAAGTCTAACAAGTTTTACTCGTGCTTATGTGTCATTGGCTGTTATAAGATTACATAATCATCTTTTCTTTCGCTCGATCTTCACTCGATGTAGCTAGCCTATGAAATACATACACTTGTACGATGGTATGTAATAGAGCGTTTTCATATCCATAGCAATGAAAATGACCACAAAAATAATCATGGTTACATTGTTAAGTGGGCCATATTGTTGAACCAGTTTCAATGCACGAGCTGTGGTGGAAAGTAGCTACAAAAACGCCGAAAACGCTTATTTCATCGAACTCTCTTTAACATGGAAAATGCTTATTTAATAGACTATACATACATACGTACACAGTACAAGAACATATAGCTATGATGCGCACCTTCACCCCTTCACCTTTGAAGAAATGAGTGAGACTCCCATACAACGCTCGATGGTTGGTTCATAGATAATATATACCTTACCCGGGATTGGAATCCGGGCTTGTTAACACCAATTAACGGATTCACTCAGCGTTGTAGAGAGTATTGCGGATTTCCGTTATACTCAAAGTGTTTTGTGGCAGCCTCGTGGCGCAGGTCTCTTCCTTCCCCGATCCCGCTGGTTCCTCCACGCGTTTATCAAGTAAGATGCCATTGATAATAAGCTCGATAATAAGTACAGTGCTGATGATTGTACGTACGTATGCGTTTTAACATGGTTTTAATCACGATTGAAATCGTTGAACCATATTTCATTTTTAGGTGAAGATGTAGGTCCAGGCCTATTTGTTAAAGCACTTGAGACTGTTTTATCCGATGATTCCTTTAAAATAAATTCTGCTGTCGCCATCGAAGCCAGACAGGTAGCAGTATCATTACTAAAATGGTGCTCATCTGATGCTAACAAGCAGCAGTTTCACACTTTTGCCAATGAAATTGTTGCAATGCTACGGAAGCCCATTATTTCTTCTTCAACTAAATCATGCAATAGAGAAGTGTTGTGGAGGAATTACTTTTTACAACGTTCTTCAGTAGGCAGTTGGGTCAGTTTTTTCAGAACTCTCCACTTAGCTAACACCTACTCCTGACTCCCGTTTTGTACCAATATTTAACTGATCTTATGTTTCGACAGCTGATTCAGAGGTGCTATTTGGGCCCTGTGACTACACAGTAAAAAATGGTGTGCTATTTTAGCACAGTACAGTGTGCTATAGTGTACAAGTGTGCTAATTTAGCTCACTTACTGTGCTAAATGGTTGGCTAGCCGATAGCACACTAAAAATAGCACATTTTAATGTGCTATATTAGCACACTATAGGTGTGCTAATCATGTGAAGTGTGCTGTTTAGCACACCATACTCATCAGTGTGCTGTTTTAGCACACAATATTTACAAACGTGCTGTTTTAGCACACCTTGCCTGTAAGTGTGCTGTTTATCTGTTAGTGTGCTATTTTAGCACACTATATCTATAGGTGTGCTATTTTAGCATACTATATCTGTAGGTGTGCTATTTTAGCACGATGGGTGCTGGGTCACAGTGCACACATGCAAAACATGCGACTATTATTGTGACGTAACGCTATAGATTTACAGGCCTATAAGAGTGATACATACGTATAGATAATATGCGGCAGACCTAGCAGTGTTTGTCTTTGCTGAAGTATTCATCAGTTGGCTCATGATTTCAAGCCCTTTGATCCCCGTTGAAAACCGAGATACAGCATATGCGTGTGCACTAATTGGAATATGGAATCTCAGGATTTGGCCAAATCATCATACTCCTGAGAGCTGATATTAAGTGAAGCAGTTAAACGCACGCACATAGTGGAGTCTAGGATCAAAAAATTTTCAAGTCCAAGATATATTATTCTTGATGTACACAGATAAGAAAAGCTGGGTCGGTACACAAAGACAAGAAATTCTGGAATTTTTATTATTTTTATTCTGGTATCGCAAATGTCCTTGAATTTTAGCTCGCCGGGTTGCTTTGGTGCACACAGACTCGCTAATACTTTATACGTAGGAGCTCCAACTAACGCTAGTAATAAGTGGCACTTCTCATCATTATTCTCTATCTTGTTTGCAAGAATAAAATGTTCGAAACGTTGGATGTAAAGTACCCACTCGTCATTGGACGCGTTGAACAGTTGCAGAGCACCCACGTAGGAAGTCATCCTCGTCGCCACTGTTATGTTTCGGTTAAATAGTAAATTAGTAATCATGAAACATGTACAATCAAGGAACACGGTACAACACTACAACGGTTATCTACTTAACCAAGCAAATTACAATCACGTGCATGCCTAGATTACATCATACACTACACCTACTATCACGATAGTGCAGAAATATATCACGATAGTTAAAGGATCAGTTTAAATTACTCAGTACTATCACGATAGTAAACAGTACTATCACTATCACGATAGTTGATCAACTATCATGATAGTCAATACTATCGTACTATCGCCCAGTCCTAATTGTGACTTGGAACTGCTCCCATTACTAGCTAGATGCCTCCTAGGCCTTGTAGTGTGGTATAGGCAACTTGTGCTTGTGGTTACTTTGGTGGCTTGTTGATACTACTATACACAGTTCTTTAGCCACCTCCCATCCCTCGTAGCCCCTTCAAGCCCCATTGCTATGTTGGCCTGAAGTTAGTCCCCACCTGAAGTATATCTCAAAAGCCCCAAAATTCATTGAAAAGATTACTTATAACTACTGCTGCTAATAAAAGCCAGCCAGTTAACAGGCAGCAGACTGTTTTGAAATAATGCCATGTGCATACATGACTGATTTTCCCAAACCCGGCCACATATTATAATTATGCATTTCTCAACAGTATGAGAGTACGTAGTTTTTCCTTCTAATTTGCTAAAGTTTATTTGGACATTTATCCACCTTTGTCAAGCTGTTATTTTGCACACTGTATAATCTAGTGAAATTTAAATAGTAATATACAAATTCTCAAGCTCACTCCATCATATGTACATAATCTACCACCCTACATAGTAGGGAAGCTGGTTACAATTTGTGAAGATGAACATGTCACAACCTGCATAGAGAGGTAAATTTTACCATCATCACATGGATATGTGAAGACACGCATGCAAAAGTAGGCACTTAATAGAATTCCTAAACGAAATACGTAGATCTTGTGTCCAGAGGATATACGATCTATGGTGTGTTCATACATTCCTGCCATACCCTTTCCCCTCCCACTGCATGTCAACTAGTTCGTTTCAATCGAGGTTTCAATCCAAAGTCCACATCGATGAAAATCGCCCGTCATTAAATGAGCCGAATAGACTGTAGTAGTAGTAGTATTTCAACTCGAATTTCACAAAACTTCGAATTCGCTGTTTTAAAACAAATTCCTTTGTCCCTTCAGCTTCAGCTGGTCTGGACTCTCCCTGCGCACGTGAAATGATGATTATCACGTGACCAGCCTTCTTCTATGGCAACAGCCGAGGTAACAGCAGAAATTACTATGGGACAACAGACGCTATCCAAAACTACTTAATCGTCATGGTAATATTCATGCCGCCATTTTGAATGGGGCCACAATGTTAACAATTATATGGTAAACACAACCTTTATAGCCAGTGAATAAACGGAAGGGAATAGCTTCGGCCATAGTAGGGTCTTCCTTTGGTAATAGTTACCCCGGAAGCTCTTAGAGTTCGCAGGTGAATTTCGGATATCATGCGCATATTAACAAGCCCGAGAATATGCCCTAGGCTTTAGTATAAACAGAAATTATAGCTACACGGGTTGTACTTACGTTGTTCTACAATATGTTTTCTTGTAAAACCTTTGTAGCTACTACCAGGCGAGTGAGGCGACTACACGCTAACAAAAACAGGACATACCAACCTGGCCGACATAATCACCGTTTCGGCCCTAATTTGCTTGTAGCTTCTTAAAATTTATGAAATGTTATCTTTGCCGCCAATATTATGCTTCCATAGCCTTTGGAATGACAAAGAAGAAAACAACAATTATGCAGCACTTCAATACAATATTATTAACTGGCCCCATTCAAAATGGCGGCCCAGCGGTTTCTATGGTTTTGAAAATATGGGCGTGGTTTTGGATAGTGTCTATACGATAAGACTTGCGATAAAACCCAAGGATCAATAAATTCCAGGGCGAAGGTTATTAGAACGCTTAGCTAGAAATTTTCACTCGAGTGCTGCTTACAGAAAAATGCTGTTTGTGTCCTTCCCGGGCCGCCGGCAGTGCCACTGAGCTGGCTTGTTCCGGCTCTGCATTATTCGTGGTGTTCATATTATATTATTCAGTAGTGCCAGCAGCTGGTTTCAAGCCTTAGATGGTAGTCTGCTTTGCAGTATTGTGCAACTTCATTAATTATTTTTACTTTTGCCAGGGACATGATGAGTGATGTGCATATCATCTCAGCTGACCAAACTACTATAGAACAGTGGGAGAAAGAAACAGTACTAGTAGTAAACTGATGTACTGAAATCACATAAGAATATGAAGCTGAATTTGGCAGAGAGCTGGCAATCCCAACACAGAGGCATGGGAGGATGCATCTGAAGAGAGCTGCATGACCATAGCCGATTCGATTCATATCCTGAGCCAATTCATCTGATACATGGTAACACTCTGAGGTACGTGTTATTACTCTGCATGTGTGAATGTAATAGAACACTTTTCTGTTAAAGATCTGTCCATGGCCTACTGCTATATCTGCATAGAAAAAATAGGTATGTTACATGTTACTGAAACATTTAGCTAGCTAGCTGATATGTTTACTTTCGAATTCAGTGTGGAACTATATTCAAATTGTGAGGTTGCTGTCAAGCAGTTATATAGCTATCATCAGTTTTATCCAATGTTATAACCTATTGTGATCCTTTTTGCAGCGCCATGTATATACAATATCCTGTAGTATGAATTCCTGCAAGACAAAATTATATGTTCTATATACACTGTAAACAAGGAAGTGTGCATACCACACTAAATGGTGTGATAAATGACAGTGTAGGATGATAACCACCTTATTAATAAGTGATTAGAATCCCCTCAATGTCATTTATCATACCAATGCAGATTGTACACTGTAAACAAGGAAGTGTGCATACCACACTAAATGGTATGATAATAACAGTGTAGGATGATAACCACCTTATTACTAAGTGATTAGAACCCCCTCACTCATTTATCACACCATTTAGTGTGGTATGCACACTTCATTTTTACAGTGTATATACGTAGAACATAATTTTTTGTCTTGCAGGAATTCATACTACAGGATATTGTATACATGGCGCTGCAAAAAGGATCACACTAGGTTATACGTAACATTGGATAAAAACTTATCGTATTTATTGTGCATGTATTAGCTATATTTTAGATCCAGACTGCATTAAAGAGAGTCCGACACTATCATTTCAGCCACTCCATATCAGCATGCAACTTAGCCGCTACTAAGTTCTGCTATGAATCCACCAAACCGAAATGAACTGGATGTAATGCAGCAGTTTAGCAATTGTTGTACTGCATAATTATATACATACTTGTACATGTGTATTTAAAGTTATTTAAATTATAGAAATATAGTACAATTATAATATAGCACACTGACTTTACTGTGCTAAAATAGCACACTTTAATGTGTTAAAATAGCACACTTGTAAAAATAACACATGTATAATGTGCTAAAACTGGAGACATCAGTTTAGCACACTTTACTGTGCTAAAATAGCACATTTGTTTTTAGTGTGTAAAGCTACTGTGCCATCAGTGACAAAAGACGAAGGCAGAGCACTGCGATATGCTATAGGCTATGTGTGCAGGCATTTACGTAAGAACAAAATCATGAACTTAAGAAGGAACTGATACTTTGCCTTGTATCCTTATTATTAAAGGCGAGTTGACAATGAAGAAGAATATGGAACAGATGAAGATTGGGTTAAGGCACAAGATAGGGATGGATTGTTGTATGTAAAAGAAACAACGTATTCTCTTTTCCTTTCAATTGAGGGGGAACTGAGGGAACGTCTACAGGCATTAACTGGTTTAGAGGTAACTTCAAGTGCTGATATGATGATAAAGGAGATAACAACTAGTGAAGATGTAGCAGATCTGCACAGCTGATTTTGAAGTAGAAGACATTGACGTCCAGGACTTACTGTTTCAGATGATTGTCAAGTTGTATGTAACTATGCGAGGATATTCATATTCCAATGCTTTGATGGAGAAGTTCAAACAGTCAAAGAAGAAATTTACTCAGCGCTCCAAAAGCCTATGTAGGGACGTTTATGAGAAGGGTAACTAATTATACTATATAGCTATATAGTACTATGTTTACACTTCGCAAATATTGACATGCACATGATGATAACATTGAAACAACATTAATGGATTGAATTTTAATGGTATTGGTCTTTGGTAATACTATATACATAGGCGTAGGAAGCAGGGGTGCTCCGGGTGCTGGAGCACCCCCTGCTTTTATTGTTACTGCATTATTTTCTCCGACTTAATGATCGCCTATAGCATCCCTAGATCTGATATAGCACCCCCAGCTCTGAACAGCTTCCTACACCTCTGATATAGATACATGTTATACCATGCACATACTTCATACGCATATATACAATAATTATTACATTCAGTCAATTAACTCTCCTGACAACAACTCTACTACCATATGACGTCTTATAGATGGTATGTCTGGGCCCGGTTTTGGTCTGTGGTGCTTTTGGCAAGAAAGCCTCAATTTACAATGCCCTTTTCTGTCACATTATTTCATAACCATAAACCAAAAATCATCTTCATGATCAGCCGGTTGCTAAATGACATAAAATTAATATGGTAATTACAATGACAGCAGGTACCAAAACAGGGATTTCAAACTTTTGCTAGTTGGATGCAACAAAAACAAATCAATGGTGCCATTCTTAATAAGTTGAATTACCAGAAATTAACTAGAATTAGTAGATAGCTATGGCTACTAGAACGGCGGATAAATTCCTCAAACTTTCTCTTAAAGTCTCGCCACCTTTGAGACTTAAAAACACTTGAACAACCATTTACAACACTGGAATGGCGTTCAGTCCTAGCCCATTCGACGCAATAATGTATTTGCTATCATTTACGCACTTTATCATTACAATAGGACAACTCTCTAGTGTTCTCAGAGCCTCAAAAGTTAGCAATGCAATGAAATCATGGTCAAATCAACGCGAGCGCACACAAATCAAATGCGAATGGTATTTAAATCCTTATAGCTTACCACCATCTCGACCACCATTCATATAACTTACCAATTCACCCCAAAACGCATTGAAGATAATCTAAACACGCCAAGACTAGACCAAAATCGAGCCAAAGTCTCTTTCACTTCACTCTGGCGAGGTCAAGCAGTTCAAAGGAAAGGTGATATAAACTACAACGCTGACGGCTCTTAGTACATCAAAGGAAGCGGCACCCGCTTATAATCCCGGGTAAGGTATATATATTATCTATAGTTGGTTCAACAATATGGCGTAAATACGACATAATAACCAATAAATTACGGGGAGGCTGGTGGCCGATAATTTATCATCACTGATCAGCTACCTGAACTTCGTGGAGAACGGCGGAGGCTGGTGATTCACTCAGCCTGTACGACTTTTGGAAGAGGCAAATGCCGGGATGTCTTTGTGACATTGCGCTGGAAGGTGTACTCTACTGGAAGTTTGGACGGCAGATGTACTCTACTGGAAGTTTGGAAGCAAGAAAAGATACAAACATCTACTTTGTTCTAATTAATAATTATGTGAATTAAATTAGTCTTATAATTTTAAAAAAATCATTCGTGAAAAAATAAATTACGGGCGATATTTTTGTCATTTTCGTCGCCATGGATATGAAAACGCTCTATACATACTCATAGGTATGTTGTTCATACCAAAATTGGTATTCGCGATGTAAACTCTCGAATCATACCAATTATTTTGGTGTGAATTTCATACTTTCGTTTTAGCAGTGTATAGCTCGAGGTATAGCTACAGTCAGTGTGTTAAACTTCGTCCCGTCCCGTAAATTAGTTATGTATAGCTAGCATTTTCCGGAACCGACGGTCCTGTCCAGTTACTAAAAAAAGGGAAGCCCAATGAATATTCCTCATTCTATCTATAGCTACGTGTTTCACATAATTGGGATTGTAAAGGGTTACTTGGGCTACTTCGCTGGATCCGCTCAGTATGAAATTATCGCGTAGCTTCATCAGCTTGACAATAACGTTAACTGTATGTATTTTATTTCTTGAATTCAAGTACACTAAAAGATATCAATATTTTGCCAGCTGGGGACCTCGCTCCACTGATCATCGCGACTTCCGCTGTAATTGTAGTACATCAGTGACAGCAGAGCCATTAACAAAAGGTCTGATGAAGAGAAAGCTGGGGACACAGTCAATAACACGTATTCAAGCTTCAGTGCAGACAACTCTAGCAAAGGGAAAGTTAGGTACAACTTTCTTACTAATCATGGTACCTATACTATTCTCCTCTATCAAATCTCGTAATCTAATCAGGGGTACGTGGTACAAAGGTTTCAGAGACAGTGAAGATGTCATGCTGAGATACATAATGGGTGTGAATGGGTTAAATGACTCACAGATCAATAAATTACATGAAGAAAACAAAACTCACGGAGATCTTGTATTTCTGGATAATTTCACAGAGGGCATATGGGCATTGACTAACAAGACGATAGCTTTAATGACATGGGCCACTGAAAATGTTGACTTTACATACCTGATGAAATGTGATGATGATACATTTGTGTATGTTCATAACACCATCAGAGAATTAAAGCGTAGGTCGACTACCAAAAGATTATACTATGGTATAATGTTGTATAACACTAAACCAATTCATAATAAAGAAGATAAATGGAGAGATTTTAATTGGAACATATCTAAGAAATACTTACCATTTGCTCGAGGGGGTTGCTACATATTGTCAGAAGATTTGGTACAGTTATTAGTCAGACAACGTCATCACTTGAGGAGGCATCATTTAGAAGATGTAGCAGTGGGTTTATGGCTGGCTCCATTTGATTATGAGAGACGTAACGATTATCTGTTTTGTTACTTCCGCCGTTACTGCAAAAAGAAGGACCGCTTGGTATTTCTATGTAATGGAATATCTGATGAGGAATTAAATGAGGTATTTAATACGCTTTATAGAGAATTGTTAACTGGGAAAATAGGAAGTAGGATTAGGTATGCAAAGAAAAATACTCATAATCATACTCACATAGCTACTGTAGCTGTATAACTAACTACTCATTTATTGTACTCATATTCAGTATACTCATACAGAGCTACACAGTGAAACCAACTCAACGACATGGCTCCGATGAGGCAGTAGTTCATCCACATTTGTTTATAAAAACAGTGGTGTATACATAGCTACCTGGTGAGGCTGGTTATATTAGTTGATCAGTCATGCACCAGGTGTGAGATATGGTGTTCACTACTTCAGTGGCCGCATATGTGATAGTGGTGCTTTGGTGAAACCATTCAACTGGTTGTGTGATCGGTAGATCTATAGCTATCTGCTTTAGTACCATCATTTATTAAATTAACCAGCCATGCCTACTACTAAATCCACTTCATTTCCAGCATATTGTTGTTTAAATGAAAATTGAAATACAAATAGAAATATACATAGAAATATACATAGAAATATACAAATACAATATTCATGTGGCACCTCATAAACCATGCAACTTAATTATGTAGATACCAACTAGCTCTTTGTCACGTTTCCCATTAATTTTAATGCTGTTGTAGCTACTATAGCTAGTTCTTCATGGTTCATTTATCATGCAATCATTGACTTCAAAGTGACACCCCTAATTTAAACAATGGGATAAAGACACAGTTTTTGCATCTCATAAACCAACTTACTATTACTACTCTTGGTCACATTTTGACCAGTGTTACAGATCCTCACGATCCATTCATCAACCACTGGCTATAAAAGTGACAATCCTAATATCTATAGCTATAGCTAATAATTTATATATGTAGCTATAAGTAAACTAGAATGATAAAAAAATTCAAAATTCAAAAAGGTAAGTAGGGATTGAATTCAATAGTGCTACAAAAAGTAGGGAAACAAGGAATAAGATTTTGGGATGAGAGAACATTCTGGCATGAGATAATTTATAAAAGTTTAATCCCTACTTTTGGCAAACCTACTGAAGTGAGCCAAAAGTAGCTAGGGATTAAACTTTTATAAATTATCTCATGCCAGAATGTTCTCTCATCCCAAAATCTTATTCCTTGTTTCCCTACTTTTTGTAGCACTATTGAATTCAATCCCTACTTACCTTTTTGAATTTTGAACTTTTTTATCATTCTAGTTTGTTTGCTTTTTATACATGCTAAGCATTCATAATAATCTTTCAGCAGGCGCACAAATGTTACAGGCGCTTACGTAATAATTATGCTTGTTTACAGGCGCTCGTTAACAACGCGCTTACATGGCAAAGCAGCTATGTGATAGCAAATAACGCTTGAAAAACAGCAAAAGCTATTTGTCCAAGGCTATAATCTCGAAGTTCACGATGTAATAAAGTACACGCGAAAACATCGTGCCATGGTGCCACTGTAACTAATTATATCACGTGCAAGCCAGGTTTTTGCGTGACGTAATAAGCAGAAGCCGTAACAGGCTATCGTCACCTTCGAAGGTGAGATTCACACCTTGCTAAAGGAATACAGAGGATAAAAGGAATCGTCATGGCGCAGTGGGTAAATCGTCTTCGGAACAACATCTTCGTAAATCCGCCGCCATTACCTTTATTGTGTGAAATTTCTGTAGCCCTACACCTAGCGCAACCGGGTCTTACGGCAGGCTGGCTGGCTGGCTGGCTGGCAGACGAAATACAGGTGAATTTTGAAATTTTCAAAGTTGGCTGTAGGTCGAAATATTCGACTTGTCGCTTCGTTTAACCAAGGTACAGCATCATTACAGCCTTACCAATGCATTCCAGTTGGTGTTTTCGGGTAAAGCCTACTGGAAGGTTGTTTTATGAAGTGCGAAAAATCGGGAAACCATACAATTTCTTACCAATACCTACTATTAAGTACTACCGTACTTAATGATACACGCATTGTTGACATCTTATAAACCAACTTACAAAGGTGTGTTTCAAGTTTTCCATTTGTTCACTGAGATCCATTTGTCAACCACTGATTTTAATCCTAATGGCTATAAGCAATGGGATATAAATAGCTAGCTAGCTACATGTTCATAATATAACTATCTTATCAGTTTAGCTACCAACTTACCAAGGTGCATTTAGTGCTGTCCAACATTAAATGTTCAGATCCATTTGTACAGTAATAGCTATACGTTAGCTAGATAGCTAACGATTAATTATTATTATTATTATTATTACTAGCAGCGATGACATACAACCAAGTACAGTCATTACGAATCAATCACCAGCGAATTAGTTTTAGTCGTTGATATTAAAACCACAGGTCACAGTATAGCTACAGTTTCTGAGATCATATAGGCATAACAGTGCAGTAGGTTATAGATTATTTACATTCATGGTGTGTATTCTCATCTATATAATAGAGCTAGTAATATCATATATATAGTAATTCACATCAGATACACATGAATCACTACTAATCAAATTCAGAGAATACATGCATAGCTTACAACTGAATCAGACTATAGGGTTAGTTGGTAATAAAGTATATAGCTGCTATATAATATTGTATTTATTTAGCTAATACAAACTAACTTACCACAAAGGTCGTTTGGCATGGCTTCTCAGCCACTGCTAATTTGCCTGCTGAAGCCATTAACCAACGCGGAAGCGCTTCACACAAATTGAACCACACTAGCACACAATACTATTGCTATACACTACAACCAAAACATTAAACTTACCTTTGCATGTGCAGGTTCACTCACGTCACACCGATATTATACGGAGTTATCCGAAACTCCACATGGTCACTTGGAATAGGCGTTTATTAGAATTTTAGCGATTTTACAAAGAGAGGGAGTTGAGCAAAACCCTATATATATTAAATGAACGCCATTGAATAAGGACCCGATTAAAGGTTAGTATATGCATCTAGAGTGCGTAGTTTCGCTGTTTTTTATAAATTACCTAATACTTAATTACCTAAGACTTAATTACCTAATACTTAATTACCTAAGACTTATATACGCCCATTTTTGACGTCACTTTTAACCGCAATTTTTATTATTCTTAGTACTTGGTTGATAATTATTATTCTTAATACTTGGTTGATAATTATACACACCAAAAAGACGCAAAGACAGGGTATTACAACAAAACAAACAACAACAACAAAAAAGAAAGATACATACAATAATCAGTTAAATAAATGTCAGTCAATAGCCAAAGGCAGAGACTCCGTTGACAATTCCCAAGCATCTCCATTTAGTACGCGATCCTCTGACACATAACATAGTTGCCAGAAGAATGGCAAAGGACAACCTAGCTTGAATCCATCCCATTACGACACTGAAAGGACGCTCCCACTTCACAGCCAGAAAGTCACCAAGACGCTTCAAAAAGAATTCAGCTTCGGCTCCCAGCATACCATCAATTGAAACGCAGAGAGGAGTGAAATCAGCTCTGTGGTCATGACAAGCCTGTAAATACTTCTTCTTCTTTTCAGATTCTGCTGAACACAAAACAGAACGTGGTGATTGTCGACTATATGATGGAGCATCAGTGTCAACCACCCTGATGTCAAACAAGGCATCACACTGAGGCTGCCAAACCCCACGAACACACAGATCAGCCACCAATGTGCCCTCATCAATTCCAGAAGACTCCTTAACAATAGGTTCCCTGCGTACTTGACAATAGGTTCCCTACAATAGGTTCCCTTATTATTATTATTATTATTAAAGCCGTACAAAAAAGCTGTACACTTAAAAGTCGATATTAAATTCATTTCTATTACTAAAGCCACAGAGTAAGCCATATATACGTAGCTATATAGAGCTACTATAGGCCATAGCTATAATAATTATTATGTAGTGTCCGCAAGCCGAAGAATCGACTGAGTAAATTAGGTACATGAATTTTTCACCTGACTACTGTAGCTAACCAGCTAACATGTTGTACGTAGGTAGCTAACCAGCTAACATGTTGTACGTAGGTAGCTAACCAGCTAACATGTTGTACGTAGGTAGCTAACCAGCTAACATGTTGTACGTAGGTAGCTACATGCATGTGGCCCACCTTGAAACCCGACCGCTGCGATTGGTTTCTGACTACTGTAACATAATATATATTATGTTGTAAAGTATTTCTAAACCCACCTTGAAACCGGATCTGCGATTGGTTTCTTCGTGGTTAAATTACTGATCACTAAAGGGTTTGCCTATTTTCCCCTGAATGGGATGGGACGATTCCTGAAAATACCGCACACCTAATTTATACGTAGGCCTCTGTCAAATATTCCGGTATAATTTAAAGCATTATAGGCTTACCTGTTATGCCAGCATTTTGGGGTAGTATCCTGAAATAACTCGTAATTTTTAGTAAATTGTTTAAAGATGGCGCGCCATGTGGCAGCGAGGGGTCCGACACGCTTTCAAATCACGTATACTTCGGCTCAAATCAGTTTTCAAAACACAAATCATTTCTCAAAACACGAAATCAGATTCTCAAATCATAAATATATAAAATATGGATCAGTAAAACTCCGGTTATGACTAGCCTCTTTAATTTAATGCGCCTCCTGTATTTTTATTTTTAGATAGCGCATAATGAGTAGATGGCGCTATATCACGAGTGTTTATTTTTCTGCCATGTAGTGGATAATCGTGTGTTGTTCAGTGATGTAATGCGAAGTGTAAGCGGGTAAATTTGTACGTGAATCTTTTCTACTCCATCTATCATTGCTCATATTTATTTAGTATTTAAAAATTTCTAAATATCGACAAATCAGTTTTCAAATCACAAATCAAGTACAAAACAGATGTTTTCAAATCACGTACGCCAAAATTGCTTGTGACGGACCCCTCGTGTGGCAGTGTTGCAAATAACTTAAGCTGTGTTCGTGATGATGATATAGTAGTAGTGAGCAAAGGTATATCAAGCTGCATCCAGCAAGTATGTATAAGCATACTGTAAGAACAAAAGTAACAAGATATGCTTACTTTTATTACCTTCTTGTTATCAAGGTAAAATTTTCCATTACAGATCTTATTAGCAATGGTTACATCAATCACTTGCACAGTTTCTTTCTAAATGAAAAACACCATGACATTGTGGAATCATGAAGTACTTACCATTATTATGTATGCAGAACTACTTACCAAATCATTCACTTGTACTAATACATGGCATGGAGGTAAGCAGAAATTATCTAAAAAATTATACGTACCTAATAATTGTTTTGTTTGGAGCATACAGTCTGAGCTAGACTAGCTAGCTAGCTAGCTACATATTGAAACCCATCCAGTGTTGTATATCAGTTATAAGAATGAGAAGTCATATCATTTATAAGATCTGATCTTTGCCTCCAGTAACCACTGGGGTTTAGTTTGAGATATCCGGGCCAATCGTTCTGTGCATGTAAATTACAAATTGTTTGTAAACAAAATTGTTAGAAAACTGGGCATATATATGCACAAAATACACCTCTTTACATTACTCCACTTACGTCATCTTCTGTGTAAGCTATACCAATTCTGTAAATTGTATTATATTCCCAATTGTTAGCTGCACTATAGTAGCAGATGTTTCATTGATAAACTTTATTTAGACAGTATACGTAGCTATATGTACGTAGCTATTAAAAGTCAAAGTCTAAAAAAGTAGTCAGATTTTGCGTGCACATAAGCCATATTTTCTCATGCTGGGTCATCATTTTTATTATTATGTAACTTACGGCTGTTGATACTGTTCAGTGTTTTTAGTTCTTCCTTATAGACTGACTGCACACTATTGAGATATTAATTACAACTTCACACATTACTATCTGCATGATTTTGCATACCTAGCTATATAGCTAATATAATTATACTGTAACATATGACAAGTAAAATGTATTAGCTATACCTTTAACACTATCCCTCATCCCTGTCATTTTTCTTGTTGTAACACATCTTACTGCTGTGGCAGTGTGTGCTACATTCTATTCCATTTCGCACACACTGACATCTTTTAGTTGTACACCCTTGAGTACAGCGGCAACTGTTAGCTAGAAAGTGATTCCAAGGGTTTGACAAGCTAGCAGCTTCCTGAAGTGATACTCTTGGTTGATTTTCCCAATCATCAGAGGTAAAAGGAAGCTCTTCTGTGTAACCTTCCAATTTACTTGCTGGATAAAGGTTATTTATGACTCCATGTTCACATCTGTAAATTTACGTACGTACTTAAAATATGAACACTTGCAAACCTTATCAACTAGCTAGCTAGGTTCAGAAAGATTTACCTAAGACGATATGACTCCTGGGCTTTTCCACGCATCTCAACCATCAGACATAGAAGCCTCGGCATATCTGTACTGGTCTGGTCAATCTTGGGAATTCTTATGGTTACCAAATCTCCTTTCTTGAATTTTGTAACATTCCTTGCATTGTATCGATTTGCCATCTTCATAGCAGCTTTCATAAACCTCTCTCTAGCATGTTCTCTTACCTTAAACATACATTTACATTAGTTGGATTGTTTAATTACTTTGGAGTGACTTTCTGATGTTGTCACTTACCCTCCTTGTCACTGTCAGCTGCTTTCTCAAACTTCTCAAACTGTTTGCAGTTGGATTCTACATTATACCTACACGAAAATCAACAACAGCACTCAAATTGTCATCGCCATTATCATATATGCATATGCATGGTAGCACAAATACCATGACACTCCTTAAGATCAAACACTTCCTCGTCATCTCTTTGGCCACAGCAATTTTCAGCCTCATCGTCAGTCTCAGATTCAATAATAGCATCCTTCCGCTTGTCATATTCATGTTCAACTGTAGCTGTAAAACACAAAATATAATGCTTTTATCTAACAATTTATGCAACACAATAGCTATAGCTATACCATGGCACTTCTCAAGATCAAGCTCTTATTTATTATCATTTTGTTCACTACTATATATTTCTAATGTTATCTCTCTGATCATGGCATTTTCCTGCCTCCTTATCAGCCTCAGATTCCACAGTACCATCCTTATAATTATGTATCATGTTCAGGTTCAACAAAAAAAGCAAAATTAAATACATGTATGTAGCTAGCTAATTTAATAAGCAGCAAATATACCTTGGCACTTCTCAAGATCAAACTCTTCCTCATTAGTATTTTGTTCCTGACTAGCTCCAATCTCATCTTCCCGACGATCATGGCAATGGCCAGCCTCCTTGTTATTTCTTTCATGATTATCAAAGATATCTTTATTTATGTCATATTCACCTTCAAACTTAAAAACAATATATTAAAACATCAAACAAGCGAGTATAAATTATGTCTAACTTTGTTGCCTTCAAACACTGTTCCATCAAATTCCAAATCTTCTTCATTAGTTATTGTAGTTCCATCGCCTCCTGGGAATAGGGTTGCATGAGGCTTCTGGCCAAATACCAACTCATATGGAGAATAGCCAGTTGTCTCATGAACTTGAGTGTTCATAGCATCTAAAATGGAATACATACATAGAATATATCGCTAGCTAATTAAGTAATCAACTTATGTGCAAATTACATAGCTATATATATTCTATAGGTACAAATATACATACAGCTATGTACATATATAAAACTTACAAACCAGAGGCGTAGCCAGACCCGGGCATACCCGGGCAGCTGCCCGGGCATCAGCTTACTTTGCCCTACCATCAGCATTCTTCTCAGTATAAAAATGGCGTTAAACACGAGTAGTTAAATCAACAGCTATTTATTAGAGCACAAGAAAGCTTAACAAACCTCATTACCTTCAGCTATTCTCGATGGCTTGACCCAATGTTAGCGCAGGCGTTACATAACTTCCTGCGCTAAATGCATCCGGATCGATCATGTGATACAAATATTTAAATACTGTGATCTCGTGATTCATCAAATCTGGCGGATTACAGAAAAGAAGCGAGACGGAATGGCCTGAAGACTAGAAGCAACAGTTTTTCAGAGATTTCATTAAGTGGATTCTTGTGATTAAGAGCTTTTGGATACCTGGGCTTTCTTTACGTGATCCGTGTAAGAGCAGAGTCTCATCCGTGTATGCTCAGATTCTAGTTCTGGCAATCTGGTATGTGTAATAGGTGTAATAGTTCTCTGTTGTGTTGTAATTTACACTAGTGAAATGATGCACGATTATCAAGGTGTTGGATCACGTGCTGGAATTTATTTTGTGCACGCTGTGCACTTCAAGAAGAAATCGCTGATGTTTCATAGTCTGAAGTCAGTATAATGGAGTAGTTGTTAGGTTTAGGAGTATAGATCAATTGTTAGGTGTAGTGTAGGCCTATTAATAGTTAATAGGTAGGTGTGATTCAGTCTCGTGCATCCAATGAAGGTACACGTAGCTCTGGTGCACACACTCGTAGTGTATAGTTAGTAGCAATGCATTTTTCAAATACTATATTGATGTTCATATGAAGATGGACATGTGTATGTGTGCTGCATGAGGACTCCACGATGAATGCATGCAACATGGGTTTCTTTATAATTACACATATATATAAACAAGAGTTGAGTATCATTGCCCTGGCATCAAAATTTTCTGGCTACGCCTCTGTGTATGTGTAATGTATGTAGTTATTGCTCTAGCTGAGTACTGTGATTATAAATCAATCAGACGTCTGCACAAAAGTGATTATAAGAAACCAGGTGCATGCTTTGAATATCAACATGCATTAAATAACTTTACTTGCTATGAGGGTTTGTATTCTATGGTTAGAGTCATTTCCCAGTTGACACACTTACCTTCTAGCTTGCACACTTACTTTATTCTAGTTTGTAGCCACAAAGCACCTGTACAACTTTATTATGTATTTCAGTTTACATGAACAATGTATGGAAACAATTTACAGTACAAATTTGTTCAGCTATTTTTTTCCCTTGTTTATATATTAGTCTCATAGGATTGAACTGATGTACCGCCACTAGTTGAGCCCAGTAGTGAAAAGTTAGATTTACCAGGATCTCCCAAAGTAC
The DNA here is from genome assembly GCA_963930835.1 of Spongia lamella. Classification (NCBI taxonomy): domain Eukaryota; kingdom Metazoa; phylum Porifera; class Demospongiae; order Dictyoceratida; family Spongiidae; genus Spongia; species Spongia lamella. The sequence continues at coordinate 4,462,385 of OZ005747.1, forward strand.
TACCATTACCTGTCTCCAGCATCCTGTGAACATTGGCAATAATTCCAGTCGGAACATGTAGAAGCTGTTCGTAATATGAATGATATATGATACTAGGCTAGTATCAGCAGTAATTTTATCATCAACCACTCCAAGACCAGTTAATGAGATCAGCAGTGAAACACTACAGGTACTTGAAAAGGAAACTGCAGTTCCAAAACGAGTAAGTAAACATGTACGCTAGTATCACATTATGCAGGCATGTTTACTAAGTTAATCCTTTAAGGCCCACTGCCATACATGTTACAGTGCTATATGCGTCATAGAAATATTACTGTTTCAGTCTGATATCAAGCAAAATTTTGAAGTTTTAAAATTCGCTAGCTAGCTATAGGTTGAAATATTAGACTTTTCTGTGTATTTAATGTTATTGTAGTAGTACTACTAATGCATAAAGTGGGTTTTAAAAGCATAAAAAATCTGGAGCTGTATACATTTTCATAGACAGTCCCTACTATCTATCATACTTAATGATATGAAAGAATACATAATTACATTCAAGTATCGCTAATATATTTTCAGATTAAAGTCAAGCACATGCAGAGGCAAAGAAAATGCATCAACTGCAGCTAATGTATCTGACCCACTAACAGATGAAGCAACAGCAGGTACTATTATAGCTTGTTATTTACCGAAATATTCCAATGAAGAACCGCAACTCAGTAAAGTGGTTAATGATGAAGGTGGGAAGCTTACAGTTGAGTGGCTAGTTACGTAGATCATATTCTGAACCATGGACTATTTGGAAGGAGAAGAAAGGAAGAGAATATGTGACTTGGAAGGAAGAGATACCAAATCAAGTAATATTATTTCCAGTTACACTGAGTAAAGCATACCGACTGTCAAACAGTTTAATTTTGAAATTGAAAGCCGCGTATGAACAAAAACGTAAAATGTGATGTAATGTATTACTGATGTGTTTTGATTGTTTAGCTACATAGTCTTGTTATTGTTTATATGTGTCTTCAGTTGTTTACTAAGGAATTTGTTATTTATTACTAAAGAATTTGTTTTAAAGTCTGTAATTGCTTTTATGAGACATTTGTTTGAGTCCTTGGTTGTTTAACAAGGGACTTTTCTTTTAATTGAGTCTGTGGTTGTTTAACAGGGGACTTTTGCTTGGGTCCTTGGTTGTTTGTTTAACAAGGGACTTTTGTTGGAGTCCCTGGTTGTTTAACAAGGGACTTTTGCTTGGGTCCTTGGTTGTTTAACAAGGGACTTTTGCTTGGGTCCTTGGTTGTTTGTTTAACAATAGACTTTTGTTGGAGTCCCTGGTTGTTTAACAAGGGACTTTCACTTGGGTCCTTGGTTGTTTAACAAGGGACTTTTGTTTGAGTCCCTATTTGCTTTTTAAAAATAACCAATTCAAGGAGTTATGTTTTTTGAGTCCTTATAGTTGCCTACAAGGGGCTTTTTTGGGTTCTTAGTTGCTTTTATAGAAACATCTCATAATTCTTGAGTGTCACTTACTCAATACTACTTAGTTTCTTGAGAGAGTGATGTAGCAAATAGAAGTTGTGTGTGACACATCAAAGTATCAACCCGCTTGAATTTTAAAACCAAAATTTTGCAACAATAATTTTTGTGCTATTTCTTGAGGACGCTTGTCTAGTTTACTACTTATTTTTGGGTAATTTTCTCAATAAATTCAAGGATCTAGTGAAAAAAATAGTTTCCACAATGCCAAAATACTTTCCACTGTGTTTATAGCTAACTTTATTAACTATTAACTATATTAACTTTAACTATTAACTATTAACCATATACGTAGCTATAGCTAACTTTTACCATGACCATTTCAGTTTATAAACTTTTATTGAAGAATAGTAGCTAGCTAGCTAGCTACAGTATATACGTAGCTATAGACAACTTAACTCAACTTACAGATCTTATAGATAGAAAATGCATGAACAAATATGTATATCTATAGCTATAAATCCAAGTTTTGTGCCAGTCGTCTGAAACAAATATCTGAATTTTATTTGAAACAATTATGCTATCTGGAAGTAGGAAGAGAATTAATACATATGTGTGTATATATATACTTCAGGATGGCTGTCATTTAAAGTAAAAAATCTTTAGCCATCAAAAGGTTTCTTCTGGTTAGCCACAAAGACCCATTTTGCATAACAGTAAACATATATCTATGTAAATAAACATGTTTGATGTTTATTACTAAAGTAATCTTTGTTAATAAATTTTCATACTGATTTTCTAGCTACTGTATAGCAGTGGCGGATTTAGGGGGGCTAGGGATAGCCCCCCTCCTTGCAACCTCAAGGAATATAAAAGACTATGTATTAATATAAAAATGCACTAAAACACATTAATTCTTGCATTAAGTATCATTTTTACACTTTACAAAATAAAACAACCTATGCCCTCAGAGGGGTTGCACCCACCACACCCCCTGGTTCAATTATACATGCATTTCATTAGCCTCTTAAAAAATCCATCAAATGTGCTTTAACCATTTATCGGTTGACACTATACCCTGAGATACTAAGGCATGGAGCTATATAGCTAGCTAGCTATATATTATAGGAATGGAGTAATGGGTTGTCTGGGTGCTGTAGCCAATCTTTTGATCACGTGAGCTCACGTGATTGGACACATGACCACGTGACTACCAAGGAATAGATGGTGCCCTGATGGTCATGTACATCTTAGCAAAACTGCGATCTGGGGATGACCATGCCATCAATGCTACAGTACCAACCCATGTCACATTGAACAACCTAAACCATTCAATGGAGAAATATACATTGCCCTGGGAAAGGGTGGGAACTGGGGTTAAAAAGCAAGCGAAAGACAGTACGCTTGATTTTGCTTTCACTTTTTCACTGAAACTTGTTTACTGTGTACTTAACAGGTTTATGGTATGTATTGAATGGGCGTTTCTCGTGTACTGCGTGGGTGCTTTCTATGTACTGGGCGGATGTTTCTCGTGAGACTAACCCTTGCTTGGTATGCTGGATACCTGACATTACTGACTGGCCAACCTTACAGTTAAAGCCATTTAACCTTCGATTAAATTTGCACTAAATCTTTGATTTTAATTGTTCAAAAACCAAATAACTTATAGTTTCTGGGGGGCTGTGCCCCCCAGTTTCAGAGATCCACCACTAGGTTTAGCCCCCTCCCTCTAGATCCGTCCCTGGTATAGCTACTGTAGTTAGCTACGTAGCTAGCTAACTACGTACTTAGCTATGACTATGTAGCTTAGAATATCAATTAATTGAATCAAATTTAGCTACTGGCTGGTGGGTAATTTTCCCAACGTAGTGAGGATCGGTAGCTATAGATGTAACGGGAGGAAGGTATATAGGCAATGGGGTGGAAGGTGGTTAAAGACATCACCATAAGGAAGAGCTGCTAATATCTGTCACAGCCACAATTAAAGCGCCTATATATAGCTACGTACAGCTAAATATTATATTCAGTTATTGTGAGTAGCTATACGTACATGACGGAAGCTCGAGGGTTAGCTACCATGTATTTGCCCTGCATTAGCGTGCATGCAGAATGGCAGCTACTAAGAAACCACACGCCATATTAAAATAGCTAGATATCGCATGAAAATATCTTTTTTTAAAAATATTCTCTGCAATCACATGATATCAACAGTAGCTAGCTAGCTAGTTATTATGGATGCATGTTTAATATATATAGGAAGAAAAATTAATATGATATATAACCTAACTCACATAGTTATACGTTGCTAGATAGCTAGTAGCTATATGTTTAGCTAGCTGACCTGAAAAGGAGAAACTTGCAATTGTGTACATGTGTTTGCTTTACGTCGCTCGAAGTTATAGAATGTAGTCCGATCAAACGAGTACTAGTCCAAGGGGTCCGCAATAAAAATCTTTTACGAGAATTTTAGTTTATTGAACACTTTCATGATGGTATACGTAAATATACGATATCCAACGGTCTATATAGGGCGGTAAATAATAGCGACACGTTAATCTGATCGGCTATTTTTAGCCCAGTAGCCAAAAGGTTACCAAGGTGGGATAAATAGTTATACAGAAGGCTAATAGAGTATATAACTACTGAGTTGACTATGCAGCTAGCTAGCTACCACGAACACAGTCAATGTAACAGCTGAAATGTTTTCCGGAATCGTCCCGTCCAGTTCTGGAAATAGGAAAACCCCGCGTGAACATTCCTCATTTTAGCTAGCTGGGTGTTTCTCATAATTTGGATTGTAGCTAAACGGGGTTCGCTACTTCGCTGGATTCGATATGAAATTATCGCGTAACTTCGTCAGCTTAGCTCTAATGGCAATAGCGGCTGTATGTATTTTATTTCTTGAATTCAAGTACACCGAAAGATATCAATATTTTGTCAGCTGGGAACCTCGCTCCACTGACTATCGCGACTTCCGCTGTAATTGTAGTAAATCAGTGACAGCAGAGCCATTAACGAAAGGTCCGATGAAGAGAAAGCTGGGGACACAGTCAATAACGCGTATTCAAGCTTCAGTGCAGACAACTCGAGCAAAGGGAAAGTTAGGTACAACTTTCTTACTAATCATGGTACCAATACCATTCTCCTCTATCAAATCTCGTGATCTAATCAGGGGCACGTGGTACAAAGGTTTCAGAGACAGTGAAGATGTCATGCTGAGATACATAATGTTTGTGAATGGGTTAAATGACTCACAGATCAATAAATTACATGAAGAAAACAAAACTCACGGAGATCTTGTATTTCTGGATAATTTCACAGAGGGCATATGGGCATTGACTAACAAGACGATAGCTTTAATGACATGGGCCACTGAAAATGTTGACTTTACATACCTGATGAAATGTGATGATGATACATTTGTGTATGTTCATAACACCATCAGAGAATTAAAGCATAGGTCTACTACCAAAAGATTATATTATGGTATAATGTTGTATAACAATAAACCAATTCATAATAAAGAAGATAAATGGAGAGATTTTAAATGGAACATATCTAAGAAATACTTACCATTTGCTCGAGGGGGTTGCTACATATTGTCAGAAGATTTGGTACAGTTATTAGTCAGACAATGTCATCACTTAAGGAGGCATCATTTAGAAGATGTAGCAGTGGGTTTATGGTTGGCTCCATTTGATTATGAAAGACGTAACGATTATCTGTTTTGTTACTTCCGTCGTTACTGCAAAAAGAAGGACCGTCTGGTGTTCCTATGTAATGGAATATCTGATGAGAAACTAAATTGGACATTTAATATGCTTTATTAAGAGTTGTTAAATGGGAAAATAGGAAGTGTGATTAGGTAGTTAACCGTAGTTATGCAAAGATATAGACACACATAGCTATACCTATATGTATGTACATATATACGTATAGTCATTATACAAGTAGCTACTCATAATTATACTCACATACTGTAGCTACTCATTTATTGTAGTCATATTATTTATAGCTATACATACTCATATACACAGTGAAGCCAACTCGATGATATTGCTCTGATGTACGTATATAGTCACTATTATTCACTAATATTTGCAGTGAACATCACTAAAAATATCAGTGAACGTCATTTGCTGCTCACTACTATATATATATATACTCACTAGCTACTTGCGTAGCTAATTTTTACAGTGTGCAGTCATGCATATAATTATAGTTACGTACGTAGGTTATTTGTGTTACTAGTAATTTCCCTTAAATTTTGATACTCTTTACTCCACCTATTGAACCATATCTAGCTACTTAGATTATAGCTAGATCAGTTGAATGGTATCACCAAAAGCACCATTATCGTTTACGCCACCACTATAGCAGTGAGCACCGTATCTCACAATGGTGGCACTATAGCTAGTACTGATGCACCCGGTGCATGACTGATCACACAGTAAAATAAAAGGTTTATATCTACCCAAAAAATTGGGTTGTTTTACCTGTAATTCAGATGACCCAAAATTTTGGTTGTAATATCTCTTTGATATGTTGGTATTAGCAACTATTTAATATGACAGTTGCAGTAACCAGTATGGTTTGTTGTAAGTAACTTCAAACAATGTGGTTATATCCAACTCTTTTTGTTTTAATTAAAATAACTCCTATATAAGCAGGTAAAAATAAATATACACTGGTAATAATAACTGGTTTGTTTCTAGTAACTTCAACTGATACTTCAGTAACTTCAACTAGATACTGTACAGATAAAATTAATAAAATGAATGGGACTATATACTAATCTGTGAGTGGTCAAATCAACCATGATTATAATGGTTACAACAACCTGTAAGGGTGATCAAATCTACCCTATTATATATAGCAATACACAATAATAACAACAACAACAAATACAATATACACAAGTAACCAACATACCTATTTATATAACTGAGGTTATCACAATGTATAAGTAACGTACTTTTGAATGTGTTGTGATTGATAGTGGGTTTGAATTGTCATGAGATGTATACAATAATGCGTGGTTATGACAACTGCTAATATCGGTTAAGATAATCATTTTATGGTTGCTTGAACCTTGATAATTAAAACAACCATTGTATAATTTGTTTGTTTTACCATTTTGAGTTACTGCCACTTTTTGTTGTTGCTTTTGCTCAATAAGAACACTGGTTAATTTAAGCTATAATGATTAATGTAACTTCAAAGCGTTATTTTAACTTTGCGTGGTCAGCATAATCTACCGCAAACTTAAATTTACCAGTATGGATTGATAGAATATGCTAAGATAGCATGGTTATGTCAACCTAAAAGTGATTTATAGTTACATGCATGAATATAGGTAAAAATGATCATCAGTTGGTTATATTTTACACACTAAATAGGTTATCATGAACCACGGTAGTGGGTTCATAATAGGGACCGCGCGAGAATTTCGCAAAACCCCTAATAGAACGCACAGAAAATGACTCCATTGCACCACCTTAACAGCCTGTAAACTCCATGAAAATCTTGTCAGGATGTCCTTTAATGTTGTTTAGCCATGGCAAAAATTCCTGGAACCTGAGGCTAACGTTTCCCGTAACTTTCAGGAACTGCGTTATACCCAAAATCTCCATCTTCTTATTATTATTTTCTTGTTTGGAAAGGCTACAGCCTCATCGTAACACATTATATCCGGATAAATTGCTAAACTATCTTTAAAATATCTCTACCCAGTGCAGTGGCTATTTAAAAACTTCATTTTGTTACGCGATGGCTAGTTATGGCACAAAACAGCTTCTTCCCGGATGCGATCGAACGTGAAGCCATGAATGCGCGCGTCAACGCCCACCCCCAAAACAGCTTCCCTAGCAAGGATATTTCACTAAAAACTACTTAAATCTTCTTAACAACCTCTTGGGAACTACATCGAGCTATTTTCAAGCTGATTTGTGAGAGATAAACTTTCTGGTGCTTAAAATTTTCTAAGTTTTAGTCCGCATCGTCAGTTTACTTTTAGCGCCCGCCCCATTAATCTAATTATTATGCTACCCCGTGCGACTGTCTCGAGGGGTCCGACACTACTCAGAATTGTGTACGAGATTCAGAATCAGCAATATAATTCCGGTGATTTCTTGATTCGCATTTGATTTCACATGATTTGTGATTCATCGGATGATTCGTAATTCTATGAACGGATTCGTAATTCTGTGTAGTGATTCGTGATTCATCGAAGTGATTCGTGATTCACAAACTGATTCTCGGGTGATTCGTTCGATTCATCAGTTTCTAAGACCATAGATTATATCATAGATTAAGTGTATATATAAACTATGCTAAGACTAAGACCAGTTGTTTGCAGAAACCGGCTGACCCCGTTGCACCTTCAAGTTCCTGAATCGAGGATTACAATCTATTGCAGAGGCCAGAACATAATATTCACTTAGCTAACACCATAGTTATATAGCTACCCTACTTTCAAAGAAGTTTTTATCACGTACCGTATAGTAATAGCTAGATATACCCCGAGGTCTCCGGGCCCTTCCACCGGCCCACACGTCTCAGATAGCAGCACTGCTATAGATTGACGATCACGAGCGACTATATGTAAAGATTTCCAATCTCTGAATCTACACAAAGCGGTATAACCGTGTATGCAGAATAGTACGAAAACGAAGTTATACGGAAATTAATCCATATTTGATTTGTATTTCGTATGTATTTCTGGATAGTTTCGTTTGATTCGTGTGATTCAGTGATTCAGTGCAGTGATTCGTGATTCATGCTGTGATTCGTGATTCATGCTGTGATTCATGATTTTGTACAGTGATTCATGATTCTTTTGTGATTCGGTAGACGTTGTACGAGATTCGGAATCGTGTCGGACCCCCCGGACTGTCTGAAGTGGATTTCCAGTGGCCAGTGGGCAACAGCGTTTTTTGAGGTAAAATAGAGTATTTATACATGGTAAATAGCAAGATACATTAGTTTTCTAATGTTATCATACAACTCTGTAAAACATTTCTACGTCGTTTCTAATGTTTTAGCGCGTACTAATAATATTACTGCATTGTATTCTAGGTTATAGCAATACAACTTAACTACCTGCCTTACCTGTGTTATCCTCTTCATTAATGTTACTGTACACTGTTCACAATATGCTCCATACAGCATTAATATTGGTATCAAACTAAAGCCAACTCCCATATTTCACTGCAGGAGTTATTGTTGACTTCTCCATATAACGCCCCACCATCACCAGCCATTTAAGCCTGTAGCTGACACGCAATACAGTCACACAAGCGGGACATCTGTGCACTAAGCATTACTGGTAGTGAACAGCAACATTTTGCCTTAAGGACTGCTATTATCTACCATATGTTATCTTTCCCCCACTTGTTTGTAGGTAATGATGCAGATGCTCTGCCCAACTGTATTTCATTATACCCTCACCTACGTCGCTATAACTCTGTAGAAGAATATACCGTATACGTCAAAACATTCGAGGGGGAAAACTTTCGCGGTTCATCAACAATGTGCATTATGTAGGGAAAACTTTCGCGGTTTGCAGCCTTAAGCCCACGGGCGCCTCTGCAATACGGATTTTAGAGTGTGCGCAAATTAGAATAACGTTTGACACGCGCGTTGGGCGCATGGCTGAAGCCGAATTTGAAACCGACAGTTCTGTCCGTGGTTATCATGTGTATCAAGACAATTGGACACCTGTGATTGGAGAGTGACTTCACTGCGAACGGTAATTATTTTCTAATTGTGAAGCAGGAAAAGTTTCAATGGTAAAACATTCGCGTTTTGCTAAAATCCGCGAAAACCGCGAAAGTTTTCCCCCTCGAATGTTTTGACGTATACGGTATACTACAAACTAGAATGGACCATGAAACCATGTGGGGGACTAATATAGAAATGGCGTGCTTGGCACATGTTAAATAGCCCAGTTTATTGTTATGATGCTAGTCAACGTTATCACATATGGGCGGCTTATTTTCCCAATGATGTTGACAGATCCATTCCAAGAGATGTTAGGCAAAAATCTCTTTGTATTTATTTTGCTAATAATCACTTTCAAGTGGTAACAGCAATAAGGAGTAGGTAAACTTTGATTTTGTTATATGCTCAACTCCTCATGAATATGTAACCACAATAATATTATATTGATTGTGTTGCTTAAGTTAGAAGAAATAAATAGAGCAGGCAGTTTTGTATAACTGTGGTCACAATATGTTGCTAGGTTTCTCAGGTGTAAAGTGAACCACTGTAAAGAATTATAGTGTGGCTATAGAGTGGTAATATGTGTGCACCACCACAGGTTCACTTTTGCATAGCAAAGCACACTCAGAATCAGGGTTGTACATATTATATGAATGAATAATGCCACACTGTTTGCTTTGAGTTTTCAACCCTGATCAAGCATGTGCTGCGGCCTTGCTTCATGTACGTATGCAATAAAAGAGAGTGCACTATAAATCAAGGTCTACATAACAAGACAAGTGCACAGCAAGTGGTCTGATATCTGTTCTCAGGTCAAAAACATGACTTAAAAAGACAGCACATGCAATCGTTCACAAGTCATGGAAAATTCAGACCCACACCTGAGATTATTATTGTGACAATATCTACCTACATGGCTAATTTGGCAGGGTTACAAATGATGAAGATAATCTGATGTAACCCTAATTAATTGCTGATAAAATCCAATAATGACTGGAGAACAAACACAACGATACAACTGAGAGGGGGAGAAGGACCAGGAGAAGGACAGAGAGGAAAAGAACAACAGACCAAAAGAAGAGTGGGCAGGAAACAGGAGAAAGAATTTCATAAAGTATATAGCAACTTTCATTGTTGACAAAAATAACTTAAAGTTATCGGCTGTACTGCTATGTGTACCTATAGACATGAAAATGGACATATGCCCACAATGTGGGCACAAAAACCTGACAAACTAGATGATATTAAAAATTTTCAATTTAAAAAAGGGAATAGGGATCAAAAAGGTTAACTAAACATCGGATAGCTCATTGGTGAAAAAAGAACACGAACAAGTTAAGATCAAAAGGTATGCAGACACGGACATAGATTATTACTCAATGCGGGAATTTCTTATCCCATGCACACTACAGAGATCCCTATTTTGACTTCATGCATTTGCTGACCAACTGTACAAACAAATAATCTTCAAGCCAGAGTTGGTTTTCCATTATTTATGTACAAACCATTATTATGAAAATATAAGCATATATCACTTCCATGAAGTCAAAATAGGGATCTCTGTAGTGTGCATGGGATAAGAAATTCCCGTATTGAGTAATAATCTATGTCCGTGTCTGCATACCTTTTGATCTTAACTTGTTCGTGTTCTTTTTTCAATAACCCCATATTGAAGAGATTAATTCTACCACATTGAGTACATATAACTTTTCAATTTTACTGTGCAGCTAATATAAACAGTCACTGGGCATATCACTGTTTTCATAAACAAACAGCTAGAACTTTGAAACACAGTTGGTTGTCACAAGGTAGCTGACCTATACGTACAATCACCAACTATACATATGTTCATGCAGGTAACTGACTTACGTATGCTTACATTATTCATCTCCAACTACATAATTATGCTGGTAGCTAATCGGTAACTTGGTAACCTATATAGCTATATGAGAAACTGTATAGTGTAGGACATCAAGAATGCCCTAAGTTGCTGTTTTCAACTAAAATTCTTCTATTTCCCTCCTACTTGAGGGCTATACCCATCCAATTTTGCTACAGTGGTTATTTGCTAAGGTTTCTCATAACAGGAAATTAGTGATGTAACTAACTATAGGCAGATATTATAGCATCATGAGGCGAGCCGAATCAGCCGATTTGTATATACAAGGCCATAGGCATATACCAACATTTCAGTGCATTTTTAGCTAGTTATATATCACTGTAAACTGAAATGAAGTGCACATACCACACTAAATGGTGTGATAAATGACTGTGAGGGGTTCTAATGACTATAATAAGGTGATTATCATCCTATACTGTCAGTTATCACACCATTTAGCGTGGTATGCACACTTCATTTTTACAGTGGGGAGGTTCATAAACAAGTGAGCTTTATATTGAACTGTGTATTATTAGTAGCATAATTGATTGTGGAGTAGCATAAACTCCACAAAATTAGAGCAATTCCAAAAGGCATATTAGGTAATTTTCAGAGTATAATAGATGCAGCCATATTTAATACTGTTCTATCTAAGGTACGTATTTCAATCTGCTTTGTGTGACATGACCAAAGATCAAATTTTTTGCAAATATTTACTTGCAAAATGCCAGCATAGTGCTAGAATTACATCAGCGTAGCCCTTGTTGCTATGTCAGAATCTTGTTACGACTTTGTTATCTCCTTGTTTCTTGTGAATAACCTTATCACTATGTATCTTGTCACAAGGTTTGTAATTATTATTAGGTAGTGGATATTGAACCGAAAGTAGGTTCAATAACGTAATCGGTATTAAACAGAAAGTCACGTGATACTTACCCAATCTGCTATCCTAAGCATTGTAGTTACAAGCGTACGCTTAGCGAGTAAAGAACAGGAAAAGGATGATTGATTTACTGTTGAATTGCTTAATTAGTGGTGTTGTTTACATGCTCACAAAACTTTCGATTGTGGGATCAACAGTATGACTTCGCTTGTATTAATATTGTTAACGCTCTTTTAGGAAACCCTTTCATAATTTACCAAGGTAGCTAGAAGTCATGAATTTTGATTGGAAGGTTGACTTGTTGAATTGTGTCTATGATCTATAGTAGCCTTTTATTGTGATCCGACTTTGCCTGCCATGTACACGGCCTGAACTGAAGCATATAACCTACCATTGATTTGACTGTATTTCTCTTTGTGCTTATGTCCTTATTATCAGAATTTCATGTTGTGTGTTTAAACTAAACAGGTAATTTTTAATAAATAAAATATTTTTTCACAACCACATTTAACTACTATCCCTCTCAGCCTAACACAAGTCCTTCTTCTTTCACCCACCTATACAAACAATAACAAAAGACAAGTGAGTTTAATATTAATTTTCGTTGAAACAAATTTAGTATAACTTTTTACACTACACATACACATACAACACACCACATTCTCTCATCGCATACAGCTTTCTGTTTCTTCTCCCAAACTGAAAATAGTGTCACCTGATGAATCCTTCAGGAAGTAATGCATTGTGGCTGTCAAAAAATTTTCAGATAATGAGACTAGCTACATACCATGTAACAGTCTGACTCACCTCTGACTACTTTGCAGAGTGTCTCCCTCCCACACACCATCTCCTCTGTTCTCCTACACACACACACACACACACACACACACACACACACTTTGTCACACCCACTACAGTATCTATACATGTTTTTATACGTACATCCAAATACATACACACACACAGTATGGAAGACGAAAGACTCCTTGATGCCAGTGAGGATGACATTCTGGTTCCCGATACTCAGGACTCACCGGCCACCTTTAGTCAAAACTTAATAAAGCGTTTCGGTATCTGCAGAAATAGCAGGAGCACTGATGCCGCCCACACTATTAATAACAATCCTCCATGAATACAGGAATACGTTATAAACGTGTACTTAAGCTGTTCTTTTGTCTTGTCCACTATCCTTGGTGTTGTTTTCTTGGCTTGCGCTAAGGTCCTGCTGTCTCGGACATAGAATTGAGAGCACGTTTTCCATTGAAAATCTTCAATGGCCCTTTTGGCTAAGTCCCAACTTTCGTACTTGCTTCCAACTTGTAACTCATATGCATCCTCGGCCATACTGGTCAATTACACAGTGTAAAAAACCCGCACAAATTATAGCGCAATTAAGTTCACGTGCATTATTCACGTGACTTTCGGTTTAATAGCGATTATGTTATTGAACCTACTTTCGGTTCAATATCCACTACCTTTATATAATTAACTTATACAATTAAGTACGTAGCTATTTAGCTAATACGCCACTCCAAATTGATTTCCTGTTTCCCGTCCTGGTCAAACAAACTTTGGCATGCGGGCGGGCGGCAAATTCCATTATTCCATTATGTTAACTATCTACACATGTACACAACTACACATGTCTTGTACATCTTTACAAGGTGGACAATCCATATGTTAACTACTACCTCAGTTGCACATGCAGCATTTTAATATAGCTCACGTGCTCAACTGCGCCATGCGTTCACTAGTGTTTTAAAGAATCCGGACTTTAACAACCACGTGATACTTAGAAAACGTCAGTTTACGGAATAATGGAATTTTCTGGCTTGACAAATAAACCATGCGGGCGGAGGACGGGAAACAGGAAATCAATTGGAGTGGCCTTAAGTACAGGTATATTTTGATCAATTAGCCATAGTATGATCTGTGGCTATGGTTCAAGACTTGTCTTGTTGGAAAACGTCATGCAGTGTGTTCGTATAAAAATGGCTAACTTTCTACCATGCAGTCTTATCAGGTGAGTATCCTGGGGCCTCTCCTATTTCTACTTTATATAGCTACGTACGTAGAAATGAATTGTACTCATCAAAATTTATATGTACTTAAATTGCAGTATAGCTAGCTAGCTAATTGTCATGATATGCTCGAATAATAAATTTGTGATTTGGGAATATGTATAACATGCTTTAAAATCGCTTAATTGCATGCCAGCGTGCATATTCTCGACACGAAATTGACCGGTATATCTTTTGCGTTGGATCGTGCGATTCGCCCGTGGCTAGTGTATTCGCCCGTGGCCATTTTTTACTTATAATATTTGCTTTTTATGCGACGACCAGTTGTGCTGCCAAAATGCCATTACCAATTACCCAGCCTCCGCTTCAGCTAGAAGTAGCTGGAAAGTCACTTACTTTGAAGTGTCTAAAGCCTCAGTAGCAGCAGCAGGCACTACAAGGGTAAAATTTAAATGTTTTGACTCGATAAGTGGGCGTGTCCGTCGAAAACTAATATGCCATTAGCAGGGCCGTAGGAGCAGGTCCGGCAGGTCCGGCAACTGCCGGACCAATCTTACAGGCAAATGAAAATGCACAATTAAATTTTACTGTAACAAACCTACAATTGCACTATTTTGAATTCAGACAGGAGTTCAATTAACATAATTCATTCCAGTGTTGTAAAGTAACAAACTAACCTTTACCTGAAACGACTGTTTTCATCGATGCAACTATTCTATTTAATGCTCTTTATGTGACGTCTACTGGATCACGTGACAGTTGCTTAAATATTCGTGTGGTTGAATGATTAAAGACGAGCCTAAAGGTATTTTATATACTCTCACTATTAGCTGATTTTGTGAAACTATCTATAGCTAATCTGACTCTCGCATGGCCAGACTCGCCGCTTATCAATTAGATAGCCGGATAAGCGTGGCTAAATTAATTGATAAGCGGCGGCACAGAGAAAGTTTAGCCACGTGAGACTAACTTATTGTACACGTGTCACATGGCAACTACTGCTCTCCCTGAGCAGTTTCGACTTAGCAAGTCCTTTATCTTTCTTAAGAGAAAGTTCGGAGCTAGAGGAGAAGAGCGGTTGTTTCGAGCTGAGTGGTGCCATGAGAATAATTGGCTCCATTACGGGGATGTTAGCAAGGATGCAGCTTTGTGTATGAAGTGTGAGCATGAGAAGAAGTTCCTTTCCAGTAAGAAATTAAACGTGAACCAGCCTTTATTTCTAAAGGGTACGCATATTGGAAGGAAGCTACACCACAGCCTTCAAAAAGCATTAGACCAGTGATTGCCATCGTGAAGCTGTGGAAGTGTTACTTGTGCTTTGTACCCCATTCTTGATCTAGCTAGCTAGCTACATAGCTAATGAAATAATAATCACATACGTAGCTATAACTTCAAGCATTTTGCTGTATTGCATACTAGCTACGTATAGTCTATAGCAATGGTAATTTTGATCACAAAATTCACCAGAATCAATCTCAGAACACTTATTTTTCAAAAATTTTTTGGAGGGCATGCCCCCAGACCCCCCTAGTTGCTCCATGCTTCGCATGTTCGGTTGTGAGCTATGCACACAAATGTCTGTACAGAATAATTCCTCCTAACAATTTCTGCTTCTCGTATTTTACTTACACCATAAAAAATGAAGTGTGCATACCATGCTACGTAAATGGTGTGATAAATGACAGTGTAGGATGATAATCACCTTATTGATATAGTGATTACAACCCCCTCAATGACATTTATCACACCATTTAGTGTGGTATGTACACTTCATTTTTTACAGTGTAGATCTGCCTGACCAATGAAAAATTGCTTCCTACAGCCCTGATTAGCCATTACCCAGCCTCCGCTTCAGCTAGAACTAGCCGGCAAGTCACTTTGTTTGAAATGCCTAAAGCCTCAGTAGCAGCAGCAGGTACTATATAATGGTAAACGTTTTGACTCATAAGTGGGCGTGTCCTTCAAAAACGAATTGATGTTCAACATGCGAAAGGAAAGACAATAAGAACAGGAATGCAACAGGCAGACAAGTCCGTTTGCTGTAGCGCTACCGCCATTATATAGTCGATTAAGCTTTTATTAGCTGCTACAGCCTACTCAATTAAGGTGTTAAATAATAGATCAAGCTTTTATTAAGGTACAGCCTACTCCATTTAGGTGTTAAATAACTACAAAGGTGTTAAATAAACAATGAAACCTTACTATAAACAGACAAGCTGTTGTCATTGTCATAACCAGCTGCAGGCATGAGCTAGAGTTTAAAACAAAGTAGGTATAGGCAAGGACACTAGGTATGCATAAGAGACTATAGGCATTATAGGAGACTAGGTAGGCATATAGGAGACTTAGTTTATGTAGGTATAAGCATAGGCATGCAGAGACTACGCAGGCATAAGAGACTATAGCTAGGTATAGGTTTAGGAGATTAGGTAGGTAGAGGAGACTACAGTCTAGGTATAGGTATAGGAGTCTATAGGCATAGGTGACTAGGTAGCAGGGTTATAATCGACGGACAAGCGAGTCCTGTTACTGTATATGACCTACAGCTATACCATACATATATGCATTTAGCTACATCTGCACGACAGGGCAGACATAGCCAATATGCATAACAGACTAGGCAATAAGGCTGAGTAGACTACGTACATAGATTGACATATGCATAAGACTGAGATTACTAGAGAGTAGGATACTGCATGCATTGCTGACCATGTACGTATGTTTTGGCTTAGGAAAAGGCTCAAGATACTAAGTAGCAGCTAAGCTGTAGGCCATGCAGGCTAAGTAGACAGAGACACAGGGACACCAGGTATCAGTAGGCATTGGAGACTTAGTACTTTTATCATACTTAGCTATAGAATTGGCAGACTTAAGGCATCAGGGAGTCCTGTCATCTGCTGTATAGCTGCCTTGCACAGCATGCATTTAGCTACACCTGCACGATAGGGCAGGTACATTTGCTAGTATATATACGTATATATATATATATGTGACCCGGTCTGACAAAACCAGTCTTATTGCCGCAAAAATTTTGAGCTAATATTCAGTATTTCAAATTTAACAACTCTTTCTCTGAACACAATATTTTAGCACAAACTTCATCATGTATGGAGAAAATCCTAAGCAATTCAATAAAACTTACAGAATTCAAATAGCACACACAGAACAAGAGAAAGATACCATAATATGGATGAGTGTATTTTGCGGTGATAAGACTGGTTTTGTCAGACCAGGTCACATATTATATTATATTATATATATACACACACACACATGTACATGGCTATGTATGCACTTTTTTAATTGTAGGGAGCAGTTGTTATATTCAAACCCTAACTACGTAGCTGCGTATAGCTACGTATACTTATAAAAATGAAATTCTTTAAGAACAGCAAAATTTGTTTATATGGAATAAAGCTTTGTGTCCTATGCCTTCTGATGGTCTATGTTTTTATGCTGTTCCAAAGGTATGACTACAGAAAAAGCAATTTTTATTTAAATTATCAACGAGATTTATATATGAATTCAAAGTTAAAAAATATTCGATCAACACATACTGAAATGTATAGTTACAGTGATAAAGATGCAAAACTGGAAAAAGTTTATAATGATTCAGAAACTAACTTGAAAGTGGAGAAACCTACAGTTGTTGTAGAAGATACTGAAAGTTTCCACCAGAATGCTGAAAACTGGCAGAAAGCAAAGGCACTCCACAAACCCGGTCACACAAAAGAGAAGCAAACGAATATAACTAATCTTGACCCCAGAAAAGCTATTACTCATATTAATGGAACCTTAATCAATATTAAGAAAGAAAATCAAACAAACGAAACAGATCCTGGAATAAATGCCACTCATATTAATGACATTTTAATGGAGCCTGTCAATGCTAAGTATATTAGAAACATTTACTTCACTATCAAAACGACTCATAATTATTACACTGATAGATTATTTCCACTATTACTGACATGGCTACAGGCAGTGGATAAAGATAAAGTGAGGCCTTAGCTACGTATTTTAAGTGTTAATTATCAAAATACAAGGTGAAAGGGACTGCTTGTATGGAAGTTTCAAGTGCAACATGACATGCACTGAAAGCAGCTGGTCAGTATTACCTTATCCAGCTAGCTAGACTACTCTGGTTGTCAAGCACAAGCATTTTGTGCATTTCTGGTAATTGAGTAAAATCAATTTGATATTTGTGACTGTCTGAGTGAATTCACACTTCCAATTTTGCTACTTTAGTGCTTTATAACTTTTGTTGGGTAAAGACTTCAATTTTACAGGATTAGCTAGTAGAACATGCAAACATCACTTTTAATTATCATTGCTGAAAATTTGAAATTTGTGTAGCATTCTAATAATATTTTATGGACCATTAACTTGGCAAAGTTGGACGTATGAACTAAGCTGGTTTTTGCTTACACAGTCAGACTGTGCAAAGATTAAACTAGTATTAGTAGCTACTTACATATAGCTACAGTGTAGCTAGGACCAGTTTTCCCTACATAACTATATAGCTTTCCAAGAAAAAGTGATCTAGCAATGCCAGACTACCATTCAGGAGAAAAGCATCTAAAAGAACACTATAGGCTACAAAAATTTTTGGCTTGAAATGTCTTGTTAACTAAAAATGTATCACTTTAATTGGGCAGATCAAAGGGAAAAGCAGGGATACAAATCTGATGTATCCCTGAAAGCAGGGATACAACTAGTTGTATCCTGGGAAACTAGTTGTATCCGGGAAAATATACCCTTGATCTGAATCTACAACTTATGCCACTCTTTATATAGGCACAACATACGTCTATCGATTGTGGGTTTGAATTCGTTAGTATTAACATAGTTTAGGAAGTGGAATTTAATCGCTAAACGTTTTCTTTGTACCCTACTGGTTGTTGTATGGAAGTTTATGTACAAAGAGGAAGCTGTTTAAAGTGAGTTACTCGCATGGCAATAATTAGAATATAGTAACACGCTTATACAATGCAAAACTCGCTTCTTATACAGTGTAAAACGCGCTATAGTACTATATTTATTACACTCACCATTTATCTCTATTTCTGAGCGCTAGTTTTTGTAGCACATGTTTCCTGGAAACTAATTCGAAACCCACAATCGAACCTTCGCAAGTGCGTATATAAAAGGAGTTCAGCAAACGTATGCGTCAGGCTTGAGCTGCTTAGCGCTCGCCCACGCACGGAAGTGATACACATTACTTGTAACATGTGCGCTCGTGATTTGCCTGATATGTATGCCCTCATCCCTCGGGCTTCGGGCATACATATCAGGCAAATCCCTCGCGCCCATGTTACAACTATTATGTATAAACTTGTGTACATTGTTGCATGTGTCCTTGGTGGTGAGTCTTTGTTCATGTGACTTCCTCATGACATATTACGTACGTAGCCTATATCGGTTTAAACGTTGTTTCTTACTAGATAAATAGATGGTACCATGACAATCTTCAATTTTTGTTTATTGTAGTCTTCTGTAGCTCAATTTTTGCTTACCAAGTGGGTACCATGGAAACTTCAAAAATTCTTTTAAACCGATAAATAGCCAGCTCTTCCTGAATCCATGCTTGTAATGGCACTGGTGCTTGAAGTACTGTACATATTGCTACACATGTGATTCTTGTTCAGTACATGACTTAGGTGCCTCCTATGAGAAATAAGCAATTTAGTAACCCTCAAGCCCCACTGAGTAGATTTGGGCCTTAATTTGAATTACTAAATCACTTAGCTAGTTCCCTTGGTGGTATTGGCATCTACTATCAATTATAAGACTGTAGCTATGTATCCATTGATCGCATATATATCTTTTATAATTATAGCAATGTATTTGTAAAACTTCATTTGTTTCACGGTGTATCCCAATAGCCTAGCTGTTGTAGCCAGCACTAGACTTTTTGTATGCCTTCTGAAGAGTGCGAATATTATGTATGTGCGTAATGTACAGTGTCACAAGTACAGTTACACACATACGCACATTACAGTAGCTACATATGAATTATTATGAATTTTTAGGTGGCAATCATCAGCGACAGATCTGATGCAAAGCAGATTTATGTTGATTTGATAAGAAAAGCAGGTGGGATTAATATTTTGTTTTCAATATCATTCAGCCATGTAGTCATTAAATTAAAACATAGGTGTAGGAAGCAGGAGTACTCCAGGTGCTGAAGTACTCCCATTATTATTACTGTCACTCCATAAGAACTTTTATAGATTTTTGCCCTGATGATCATTATTGTTACTCAGCTCATACTGTAATTTGGGAAAAGTTCACAGTTGGAATTTTTCATGTGAAATAATTTCATGTTAAAATATTTTCATCTTCTTGGGTAAAATATTCTCATCTTTTTCCCTATTTATTCAATGTAAAAATATTTCATGTGTTAAATTTTCATCCTAGCAGGCTGCAGACGAAAATTTTTTAACAGCAAACTTCTCCCAAACTACAGTAATAGCTGTCAACTGCAAATTGGCTCAGGCCTATACATACGTACCTTAAACACATGATTAGCTGCATTCTACCCATGCAATATTCTGACATAATTGTCCCATAAACAATGACCAATGACATGTAGCTACGTATGCAGCTGTGCTTGGGACAAAATACACATATTGGGCAGAACAATTGTAACAAAATAGAAATGTTTGCTAGCTACGTATGCTCTTAGCTAATTGTTGGCCACAATTTGTTTCAAGCTTTTACTATAGATAAAATAATGTATTTACATAAATGAAATGTGTTATCGTTCCAATAGGATACCAAATAATTGATACCAGTTGTTTGGCTGTTCATACCTAGTAAGCTTAACTGTTGTTATAACATTCATGTATGTATATAATAATAATGCACATCCACTTTTGTAAATAGTGCAGCTCTTTCTTGCAAGGTGGGTAATGAATTTGCTGCATATTACAAGGCAGTAGGAGAGAATCCAAATAATAAAGATAGGTATGTGTACATGTATGTAAAGATATAATAAGACAATTTGTATAAATAAATAAATAATTATTGTGACCCGATTTTGGAAAACCTACCATCTACACACAAGTGAAATAATTAGAATATCTAACTTTGCAACCCTGTAGCTCCAACCCACAAGCCAGCCAAAAATATATTTCTGCAATTATTCTGATAATTAAATGTATTCCCAACAGATACGTATATCAGGTTGTATAGCCAAACCAGCATTATATTTCAAGCTAGGCAAATTACGTAGAAATATTTTATGTGTCTCTTGTGTGCAGCTAGATGATAGGTTTTCCAAAATCAGGTCACAATTGAATTTTTATTTGGCAGTTACCAGTGGTTTTGTCACTGTGATGATGATGTGTATGTCAACATTCCTCAATTGAGTCAGCTTCTCCAACAATATGATCCACACAAGCCATACTACATAGGCAAGTGGCCTAGTAGCAAACGTAGGGGCCTTCCTAATTTACATGTAAGTGTAATTACTTTATAGCTGCATTTGTTTGTTGACAACAACAAACTTAAAAATTTCAGCTGTTTACTTACTGTTCATTATATCCACTTTAATTTTTACATAATATATTATAAATATTATGTAGCTATGTATAAGCTCATTTTTGTAACCTAGCTACGTAGCTGCTTTGTTATAATGTAATAAACTAATTGTAATACTGTATGAGAAAACAGGGCTGATGAGTCAGCTATGTACGTGCACATAAATTTACTGGATTACAACAGTGAAATTTTTGTATCATTAAGTATGTATGATAATACTTACTTGATTATAGGGATCACTATGAAAACGTACGGCTTCCATAATTTATGCACTTCAAAAACACACACTGTAGGGATCACTATGAAAACGTACGGCTGAAAACGTACGTACGTATGATTATAGGGATCACTATGAAAACGTACGGCTTCCATAATTTATGCATTTCAAAAACACACACTTCATTAAACTCTACCAATAAATTTTTTTCTAATTCAACAGTAGTTATTTTGTCTGACTGCCAGTGTGTGTGTGTGTGTGTGTGTGTGTGTGTGTGTGTGCGTGTGTGTGTGTATGTAAGTATGAATAATTATATATTTCAAGTTACGTATCTTTCTATTAATATGTGTAGCTTAAAAATAGGATGATAGTCCATTTTACTCAAAAGATGAATTATGTAAGTAATGCAGTTTCATGGCACTTATATTTATTTATCAGCTGCATAATTTGTTCTTGTACATTAGACTCTAAAGAAAGTGACATATCAATATTCCACTGGTGCTGCTTACTGCATAAGCTATACCCTCATGATGGAGGCAAAAAAATTCTTTAAGTGAGCTGGGAGTTCAGTATAAATATATAAATGTCTTTATCACAGTGTTTAATTATTATTTACATTAGTGGTGTAAAAGCTTTTAAAAGAATATCTGGAGAAATCCGTCTCCCAGATGACATGACAGTTGGATTTATTATAGGTTGTCTGCTGATAATAATTATTACGTATATAGTTATATGAATATCCCACTACAAATAAGATATCATTAATTGTAATTACATGAAGCCATGGGCGAGTGTTACTATCTGTGACATCATATGAGTGTAGTGGAGTATACCGTAAGGCAAACAATTTTGATGGGAAGAATACTAACAAATTTGATGAATTCATCAAAATTTTACCATTCGAAGCTTTCTTTCCAGACAGCTGGTTGCACTTATGTAAGGCTGATACAGTTAGTCAAAATTTTACTTGTCAACTTTTCCTAACCCTAATTCATCAAAATTTTGTAACTTGCTCCTATCACAGTCTTTGATGATTTTACTACTCTTATTGCCTGATTATCTATAGCCTATAGCTATACATATAGTTTGTGGTGCTTTGAATTTTTTTGCTGGAGTATAACTATACCTACGTACGTACTTGTATTGCAGTGTGTGGACAGGTCACAGGCATTTGCCATTGTATACACCATGTACCGTATAGCTCAAAATTTAGATGGTGGAAAATTTTGACAAATTGGGGGTCAGGAAAAATTTGATGAGTAAAAGTTTGACCAATTGGATCAACCTTACGTGAAAACAGCTATTGAAAGAAAACTTTGAATAGTAGAATTTTGACAAATTAGCTACGTAGCTACTAAAAATTCGTAAGACAACTTTTGTAAACAGTTTCAAAAATGGTTGTCACAATAATTAGCTATGGTGTATAAATATCCGTATAGATACAACAAAATATTTGAAGGATAAAACTTTCACGGTTAGCTATATAGAATAAAAATGAAAATTCAAGCAATTTCACAGAAAGTCTTTTGCACTACATAGCAGCTTCTTTTAATAATGAATTGCTAATCTATGTAGTAAACTATTCGGTGTAAAACATTCATGGTTGAGCAACAATCGCAAAAACCGCAAAAGTTTTCCCTTTGAATTTTTTATCATATAGCTACAGTACGTATGTGACATGGTTACCAATAAGAGATGACAAGATTAGTACAACCAGTACAACCTTGTAAACAAGGTTGTAGCAACCATTTACATACAACTTTGGTTTTTTGCATGATAGCTAATGATTGTATTTATTTTATATATCTACGTATTACTGTATCGTACGTACGTACGTATGTAGCCTTGTGTCATGCACTGTACAATTAAGGTAAAAAAGGTAGCTATATAAGATAATAATAATAATTGGGGCAAGCCCCACCGTATGGGATCAACAGTGAAATCTGTCTTCTTGCTTGCTTGCTTGATACATCAAAATCCCTTTATATGGCTGAAAGCCATTTAAGTGCAAATCGAAATTACATCAAACAGGTGGAGTGCTAACATTACATAAAACACATGGAGTGCTAACCATACGTAGCACGCGAACCATTAAATGCTAATCATAGACATGTGTATATACCATTCAAGTGCTAACCATAATTTATTACTTTCAAATCAAAAATTTTGTAAGCAAACTAGTCATTTGATGTTAAGATTGCATAATTATAGCACTGAATGGCTAGATAGATGCATGAAGTATCAGCTGCTTTGCATCCCTATAGCCAGCTACATAATTTTCTACAATATAAATTAAGATAGATGACTATTAGATGTTGTTTATAAAAGAAACAAATCTTCCTTTATACTTTGATCAAAAGCCACAGGCCTCACTATTTAGCTACTTTACTTTACAATAGCCGTGACTTGCTTATTATGCATGCTTGTGATACCTTTTGTGATGAATTATTACATAATTTATGTTATTTCAATCCACTGTAATTACTTTACTGTTAATATCCCAGTTTTTATGAAATACATACCGGTACAAATTTTTAAGACCATCATGTAGATATGTAGCTGCACTGTTGCTTGTAGACTGAGAATGAACTAAACATGTATTGTTATAATTATTACAATGTCAAATTGCATATGTGAAAGTCGTTAGTGGTAGCTAAGTGTATACATGCATCTATCAAAGCACCAGGCTCACCCCTCAATGCCGTGCATTTCACCTAGTAATATTATGATACAAATTTTGATAGGGGAAATAATTAAAATTCACCACCCAAAAATTTTCTCCAGCATCTGATTATACACACCAATATGTAATGCTGATTCAATTCGCCTGGTCTAATTTTTTGATCACAATTCGTCAAAATTTTCCGCCAACATTTAGCTAATTGTGCTGCACAGTATCTTCCTAGCTACTGCATATCTATTGTTAGTGTTTCATGATCAGTAAACAATATATGCTACGTACGTATGTACGTATGCGATACTCTGTATATTTTCATCATGTTGTAGGTATCATACTGGGATACAATCTCACTGATACTACCAATATGATGAACGAGTATGATATTTATGTCAACAGATCCAGCTTGAATGAATTGACCAAATATGTATGTGAGTTTTATCTTGTTTCAGGAGTCATTTTACCTTTTTTGTTTGCAGACGACTGTCAGCAGTTCAATTGTAACAAATGACAGTTTAAAAAAGATTGGTTCTTTATCAGAAAGACCATTGCCACCGGATCCAACAAAGTATGTTTTGTGTAGGATCCATGGTGTATTGTGCATGATGATCTAGTCCTAAAGGCCCAGCAACTCACTCATTACCAATTGTGTGATACCATCATACATATAAACAAAATGTTTTTTGAACATAGCTATATGTATTAATATTTATAAAAATCCACAAAATACAATGATATTCTCCTCATGATATATGTAAATGTATGTGGTCATGTATCAGGGGCATAGAAAGCATGGGTGCCATGGGTACTTCAGCAAACATTTTATTTACGTACGTATGTATAATTATGTATACGTACATATACGTATACATACTTTGATAAAACAGTCACCAATACCGGCAGTAGTCAGTGTATAATAATTTGACACAACTTTATCTGTGATTTCAAAATGCTCTTCAGAACTTTTAGTGTGGTAGCTATGCTTACACCTTAACTTGGTTAACTGAAATTGAATGACAGACTAGCTGGTTTTATTATATGTATGAATACTTGTATAAATTTTTGCGGGACTTACGTAAATTTCATGATTTTGTGGATGAAACATGCTCAACATGAAAATTTAATCCTCAAATTCATCACTTTTATATTATGTACTTCCTAATTAAAACCATTATTAGCCTTTCAGTGTGAATATACAGTTGCAAAAATCCTTGAATCCCCCCGTTCGCAAAATATACATACGTAAGTCTCTCAAAAATTATACAAGTATGGTATCTAGCAATTGTTAAGGATGTACGTATGCACATTGTATAAATGTGCTATCATAGCTGTAATTACGTAAGACAAGTTCTCTTAGTCCAAATTCCATAAATTAAAAAAGAACTTATGTAGAAAGTTTAACAGCATTCTCCACCTCCCGTATCCCCTAGATTTGTAACTGTTGACAACTGCATGCAGTCTTTACTTGCCAATGACATTCAGTTGCATGCCAGTGAGGCCGCCACTAAAAATAGCTATCTGCTTATGCCTCTGTGTACATATGTACGTATGTATATAATGTACTGCAGGTTTTTGCTGTATCATTGTCTAATATATCCCACTGTCTCGTGGTGTCACGGTGTCAGAGAATTACTTGAATTACAGAAATTATTACTATCCTAAATCAATTGGCTATTGAGTATATAGCTATAGTAATTTATGACATGCAAATTTGTATAATTAGCCATTTTATATAATACAGTATATATTATATATACGAAGCTACGTATGTACATACGTAGTTAGCCACTTTTCGTATAATTTAAAG
This sequence comes from Spongia lamella, assembly GCA_963930835.1. Lineage (NCBI taxonomy): Eukaryota > Metazoa > Porifera > Demospongiae > Dictyoceratida > Spongiidae > Spongia > Spongia lamella. The sequence continues at coordinate 4,488,591 of OZ005747.1, forward strand.
TTTTTAACTGTTTGTAATAAAGTCAATGTAATATACATGTTTGTAATATACGTACGTACTTATTATACGTATGTTTTGTGTGGAAATTTTATATTTACAATTTTATATACGTAGCTACGTACTGTACATACCGTTTGGTGCAAACTATTGACGGTGGAAATTTTTGACGATTCGGGGTTAGTACATGATCAGGCAGTATATATACGTACATAACATCAATGGTTTCAAGAGTGACACCAATTTAAATTTAAGTGATTGAAATTATAGTGATACTACATGTATGCGACTGGATTGACAAAAGCTGAAGTGTGTCAGTCCACCACAACCACATGGTCAGGCCAGCATTTACAAAACTAGCTAGAAATTCCTCTACATAGTGTAGCCAGTACTAGCTACATACCATACTAAATGATGTGATAAATCACAGTGTAGGGTGATGACCACATCACCATTATAGTGATTAGACCCACACCACTATCATTAATCACACCATTTAGTGTGGTATGCGCACTTCATTTTTACAGTGAAGTGCAGGACGAGGCTGTGACTTTGATAAAAAAAAGTGTAAGTCATAAAGTTTAAGTTACCTTCCTTTATCGAAAAATGTGCCTGTGAACCGATCACTCTTAAAAACCAGCATTATCAAATCGTAGGTGATACGTAGCTAATTGTGCAGAAAATTATGTAGCTTGAGCGAGCTTTTGTTGACTTACAATATCACTACTGTACGAATATCACAATATTATGTCTGGTATCTAATTCTAGCCTGTAGGGTATACGTATTTGCCACACGATTTATCGACTACTTGCTGCATAAACAAAGTTCAGGTTATACCACTTAGTACCATCCTTATATCTGTCATGTTCAGGTTCAACCTTGACAAAAAGCAAAATTAAATACATGTATATACCGTAGCTAGCTAATTTAATAAGCAGCAAATATACCTTGGCACTTCCCAAGATCAAACTCTTCCTTATTAGTATTTTGTTCCTGACTAGCTCCAATCTCATCTTCCCGACAATCATGGCAATGGCCAGCCTCCTTGTTATTTCTTTCATGATCATCAAAGATACCTTTATTCATGTCGTATTCACCTTCAAACTTAAAAACAATATTATATATATTAAAACATCAAACAAGCAAGTATAAATTATGTCTAACTTTGTTGCCTTCAAACACTGTTCCATCAAATTCCAAATCTTTATTGGTTATTGTAGTTCCATCGCCTTCTGGGAATAGGGTTGCATGAGGCTTCTGGCCAAATACCAACTCATATGGAGAATGGCCAGTTGTCTCATGAACTTGAGTGTTCATACGTAGCATCTAAAATGGAATACATACATACATAGAATATATCGCTAGCTAATTAAGTAATCAACTTATGTGCAAATTACATAGCTATATATATTCTATAGGTACAAATATACATACAGCTACGTATGTACATTTACGAAACTTACAAACGATACGTGGCAACAGCTTAGACCACTGTCTGATAGACTCAAGCTGTGTAGCTAACTTTTAATTTGTTCCAATGTCCGGTGGGCTCTCTCAATTATTCCCTGACTTTGAGGATGTCATAGGCGTCCTTGTATTATTTGTACAGTATATCGGTACTCCATGAGTGTAAAAGCTTCTCTATGACACTGTTCATGCACAAACTCCTTTCCATTGTCAGATTGGAAAATCTTTGGCACTCCAAAGTATGGAAAAATGTAGGTTTCAAACACTGAGGCCACAGACTCAGCTTCTTTTGTCTCAATAGGGAAAACAAAATTTAACTTTAACCAATGGTCTATTGCATGACATATCCACTTGTAGTTACCATCAGGTAAATGTCTCATGTAAATCAAATCAACCTATACATATATATACAAAGTATATAGCTATAGTTATTAGGCAAAGAATGTAGCTAGTGAGAAGTAGCTATATATAAGTATGTAACCATTATACGTACTTATGTAAGGTTCCAAAGATACTACAGTCATGCAGTTAGCTGGAAGTCAATGGTATTTGTCAAACCATTAAACAATGGATACGTATATTTCAGATGTTAAAATGAATTGAGACCTCAAATTTTACACTTACTACTTAATTTGTGCACTGTAGCTATATGACAACACATAATCTATCAACCTTCTATGGCTATGGCTACAGCTATAATACCCTATAGCAGGTTTTTTCGAGGGGAAAATTTTTCACGAACCTATAGCCATTCGTGAAAATTTTACCCTCAAAATATTTACTAAAAGCATTAGGCACTGTGTAATCTTGACAAGATTCGTGAAAATATTCCCCCCCTCGAAAAGTTGGATTAGGGCAATTCGTGAAAATTTTCCTCCTCCAAAAAACCCTGCTATACAGTAGCTACAGTGGTAAAAACTGCTCGATGTCGATTATTGACAGACAAAATATCCCGATTAATAGGCAAAACCGGTTAATTGCCCATCCCTAGTCTCAAATGCCACATTGAGTGCTATCATGAGATGACAAAGCTCCTTTCTATGTAGCTAGCTAGCTACATGTATAATATATTATATATTTGTACCCCACGCCAGATCCTGATCAGATTCTTACAGTAGGATGCACATCAGGAGGAGAACCAACAACTCCCAAGTGGTAAATATGCATGTGTATATATTACATTGGGGCATTTTGAGAGGGCTCTTAACCCCTCTTTAGAAAAATTTAATAGACATAAGCAGCAGTTACCATATGTTGCAAAACTTTGACTGAACACTTTGATGATTTTTTTGCAAAATTATACCATTCTTCCTACGTAGGTATAAAATTGTTATTTCAATACAGAAAGCATTACACAACTTCAGCTTCTGTGTAGTGGACTCTCATTTAGCTATACATGCACACATACTGGTCTGTTCTTTGAATTGTGACAACTAATGCATGTGTGGCCTAATTGGACCTATCTTTGGATCCGCCCCTGGCACATACACAGCTATAAGCCATGATTAGCTAGCAATATTAGTGTCCAATATTTATATAGCTCTCAGCGTCTTCTGTTCTGATGCAGCGAGAAAACTAAGAGATACGTAAGTATGATGAATTGCTAAATCTTCCTTATTCGTCTACGTATGTCTGGAAAGCTTTTTGCCAAAGATGTTATAACGAGTCATGAAAAACAGGAGATAAATCATTTGATTGGCACAAAACAAATGGAAAAGGTTGTTGACATTGTAATATTCAGCCTCAATAGCAATTATACTGCAAAGTACAAAGGCTTTGTTAAAGCAATGGAGGAGAGTGATGATATACTTTTACAAAACAAAACTGAGGAGCTTGGTACGTAAGTGGATCAACTGATCAACATACATACTTAAGTGCCTCAAATTTTAATGTAAAACCTGTAGCTACGTACGTACGTACGTAGTTGATATACGTATGTATGATGACACGAGACATACGATATGTACTATGTATATGGTTAGAGGCTATTAGTACGTAAGTGTTATGCAATAAAATGGATATATCAATTTTTGTGTGAAAGTGGAGGGTTTTTGCAGAGCCAGTCACATATTTCATATGTACGTAGCTAAATTTGTGTAGCTATTATAATTATGTGATTATGTGATCAGATTTGAAAAGTTCACATATAAATTTTTTTCTCATTCAAAAATTTTCATAGGAGTACGTAGTATACAGATCTGAAATTTATAGGAATACAGAAGTCTATTAATTTTATCACAGATTTTATGAATCCTCAAAATTGAAAATTGGATATGTGAACTATGCACGTTTTGTAAATCCAGTCACATAGCTATGTGGCTAACATTATTAACTATGTATATAACTACTATAATACAGTATGTTTACAGGTGGATCATAGTCAGTTCCAAACTGATCACGAGCTACATAGCTACATGCATATAACTACTTACGTAGTTAACTTCAGCTGGCTTTATACGTAGTTACTTTTAGATTTATAAGTTAGGAGGATATTTTTATATGAGGTTTAAGGATAGTTAAACCAAGTTAATGGAGGAGTACAGCAGTGTGGCATCCTTGTAGCAGTGTTGTACAAAGGTAGGCATCATTTAGAAACTAACGCATGCGCTTTAGTAGACACGCGGTATCCAAGTTGCAGTACCTTCCTCAACGGGTAGTACAGTGTTGACAATGCTCACAACCCCATTAACACATGTATGCGTGCATGCACAATTAATTAGATAAGCATTTATGTATATGCTATGTACTGACTGCCTTGCTTTCATGTTACCTTTACATTACAAATTGAATTTTATAATCTCTAGACGTATTACATGATCCAGATCCTGACCCCACCACTCCCGAAACTGCCCTACCATACGAGCAATGGCTACCCCAATGGATAGCCCATTTGAGGGACGCCCCAGCGACATCTAGAGTACCTGCTTCAGCCAGTAGAATCTACACTCCATTGATACCCAAACGCTGGCAGTATTACCTAGTGTCCCACCCTAACACAGACCTTGTGGAGTTCTTCCTCCATGGAATTTCCCAAGGATTCAGAATTGGTTTCCAACGAGCTACAAACCCCCTCCACTCAGCCCGGAAGAACCTCCAAGGTGCCACATCACACCCGGAAGTAGTTGACACATACATCAAGGATGAACTAGCTTTGAACAGAGTCTTTGGGCCATACTCAAGGCACCAATGCGCCTCTGTGCAGATCAGCAGGTTTGGAGTTATTCCGAAGAGTCACCAACCAAATAAGTGGCGCCTGATCATTGACCTATCACATCCCCAATGCCACAGCATTAATGACAACATCCCTAAACCTCTCTGCAGCCTCTCCTACATAACCGTGGATGACGCTATATCAACACAATCATGGGGTTCGGTCCACACACATTACTGGCAAAGGTGGATATTAAGAGCGCCTTTAGACTGTTACCCGTTCATCCAGCAGATAGACACCTTCTAGCTATGGAATGGGACAACAGAATTTACATCGACGGTTGCCTACCTTTTGGCCTACGCTCTGCCCCCAAGCTCTTCAACATCCTAGCTGATTTACTGTGCTGGATTGCCCAACAGCACGGCATATCGCAGATCCTCCACTATCTAGATGATTTCTTACTGATAGGACCCCCTCGCTCACCAGAATGCCAACAGAACCTTAACACCTTCATGCAATTATGTACCAACTTGGGAGTCCCACTGGCCCCAAACAAGATGGAAGGCCCATCAACTTCTCTCACCTTTCTTGGAATCACGCTGGATACCGCTAACATGGAAATCAAACTCCCTGAGGACAAGATGCTAAGAATTAAAGCTTCTCTCACTAAATGGCTAGGAAAGAAAACAGCCACAAAGCGAGAAATTCTCTCCCTAGTTGGACTGTTGCAACATGCTACGAAAGTTATACGATGCGGTCGCACCTTCGTAGCCAGGATGTATGCGACTGCAGCAAAAGTTAAGCAACTGCATTTCTTCACCCGACTAAACAAGGAATTCCGATCAGACGTCGCTTGGTGGCACGCATTTATTCACTGCTGGAATGGTCTGAGCCTACTCCGCGATCTCAAGTCCTCCTCTTACACAGTTACCATTCAGACAGATGCTTCGGGCTCCTGGGGGTGCGGCGCCTTCATGAGTGGACAATGGCTACAGTGGAATTGGTCCACTAAGTGGTTGTCTCAGGGCATCATGGCTAAAGAGCTTGTGCCAATTGTGCTTAGCTGCATAATCTGGGGCCCACAATTGTCCAAGCAGTCTGTGTTGATCCTATGCGATAATTTAAGCCTGGTAAATGCAGTCAACAAAGGAGCATCAAAGGACCCACTGGTGATGCATCTTCTGCGCTGTCTGTGGTTTTTTTTTTACAGCCTATTTCGACATCGCCTTGACGGCTAGCCATATACCCGGGGCATGCAACACCACAGCTGACGAACTATCAAGGAACAGCATGGAAAATTTCTTTACTACGAATCCTGATGCTTCAAGAATTCCAACCCCACTCCCAGCACCTACCCTAGAGATCATCTCACCTGACGGACCAGACTGGACATCACCAGATTTTTGTAAACTGTTTTCATTAGCCATCTATAATGCACTACTTATCACACACCCCAACTCATAACAATTGTTAGGTGTAACTAGCTAGCTAGCTGCCGCCTATGATATTATATAGATTGTATACAAATGATTGGCATAGTTACAGAGCGAGTCAATAACACCCCCTGGCAGGATATTACCAGGAAATAATACTACTACTTATAGCCATACATTATAGCTGAAGAGAGCACCATTAAAAAAACCCCTCCCCTACTCCCATTGCAGGTCATCACCCCGGGAAAGCCTTGGACCTACCACAGCTGCTCAAAGCAATGGGGCACTACTACTCAACCGGGAACTCACCAGCTACTCGACGATCATACCTAGCTGGCCTCAAGCAGTACACCACATTTTGCTCACAGGCAAACCTTGTTCCCATTCCAACAGACGAAGCTACACTACTGCTGTTTGTCTCTCATCTAGCTACTCAGAACCTTGCTTACGCAACCATAAAAGTTTACCTAGCTGCTGTTCGCAGCGCTCATGTGGCTGTCGGGAAGCACAACAACTTCCAAAGTCAGCTGACGCCCCGCCTGCTCCAAGTTCAAGTATGAAGGGTATTCGCAAGCAGACAGCCACCTCCAAGCCACCTAGAATACGTCTCCCAATAACTACTGACATTATGCAAGGTATTCACAAAGTTTTATCTAACGAATCAGCTACCCGCTCTAACAGGATGATGTGGGCCGCCTGCTGCATGGCATTCTTTGGGTTTCTACGCTCAAGCGAGTTTACGGTACCTTCTCAACATGGCTATGACCCCGAAACCCATCTGTCTCTCCCAGACATCACCTTGGATAGAAGAAATTCCCCCACCATGGTGTGTATACATATCAAGCAGTCAAAAACAGACCCCTTCCGGCAGGGAGTTCACATTTACTTAGGCAGAACTTACCAGCAGATTTGCCCAGTACATGCAATTGTATCATATCTCGCTATACGGGGCAACCACCCAGGCCCAGTATTCACCTTTTCCGATGGCAGGATGCTTACAAGAGCGATCTTTGGCTCGGAACTGGACCGTATCCTGGAGAAGCTCAGCTTAAAAGTACACCACTACAACACTCACAGCTTTAGAATCGGTGCCGCAACATCCGCCAAACAGGCCGGTATATCAGATGTACACATTAAGACTCTAGGTAGATGGCAGAGCGACGCCTACCAGCGCTACATTAGAACCCCGCCTCAACAACTAGCCAATCTCTCAAAGATGTTGGTGCATAAAACACTGGAACAGACCAAATAGACATCACAAATGACAGACTAGATGAACACATTTATAATATCTATGCTGTGTACAAGCTCACATTAATTTAACTTGTGGCGTACGCACACCTAGCCAATTCATTTAAATAGCAACAAAATCACTTCCCACACTAATATGCTTGGGTGGAAAGCCAGCACGTCGAAATGGCTGCCTTTCTATGCCCCCTACACCCAAGCATCATTCATGTCTTTCGGTAAAGATTCCTTAAGCGACAACCTATATCCCCATCTGTGTTAGGATTATGAGATCCCAATTGGTAGACGGAACTCTTGCACACCTACCAACCCCCACCACAATCATCAGATAGTGGTGCTCTGGAATATTAGGTACGTATGTTTGGGACTGGGTGCGAGCTACATTAAATGTATATTAACTAGTTTGTATATGCTATTTATGTATACGTATGGTATGTACGTGTGTAGCTGATCTTTTAATATTATTTGAATAATTTATAACATGTTAATAAAAGGTAGTCTATAAATATACGGAATATACTTTACATTAGGTTTTTTCACAAAGTGTAAATTTTTGCTAATGTTGCAGTGTGCACTTACTATGCGGAAAAACTCTTCTGGACCAATGTAAAACTGACGAACCTTATTAATACGTATGTTTGGCAATTTCCCTGCAAGCTTCATATTCTTGACCTCATAGCAGCATTGAATCAATGTAAGTAAATATTCCTTGTTAAAGTTTCATGTTACGTATTTCCATGTACGTAGCAAATAAGACTACATAAATGTGACATTGCTTCCAGGCTTTAACCAAATCTTTTAATGATTGAACTCTATCTGACTACGTATACGTAGGTTAGAGCCAATTGCAACTGACCTCACCAAAGAAACTTTTGGAAATAAGGAGCTTGAAATGGTATGGGTGCTTTATGCTGGATCAACTGGTCTTGAACAGGTCACTATAGAGAATGTGTTGGAGGAGAATATTACAACCTTTGATAAGCCTACCTGCTAAATCATCACCAGCATGTCAGAAGCTATTTAGCTACATATATGAAAAATTGTGTGTCCTACGTACGTAGCATCAGATTAAGCCTGGCTACACCCCTGCATATTAGTTAGCAAAACATTTTTTAATACAATCCATTTGATACAACAAATTTTACAGCTATTTGTATGGAAGACATAGGTGAATATAAGGGTTTGTTTTACAGAGCACTAATGACTTTTCTATTAGAGAGTGCTAGTCAAATTACTTGATACAATATATTGTGCGGGCAAGCCTAAGCTGACTACATTTTACTTGTTGTGAATACCTTGCAGCTATAATTACGTATTTATGAATAACAGCCAGAGCTGTTACATAAATATGTTCAGTATTATACCCATGTGGAAGATACGTATATCGATCTTACGTATGTATATACTTAGCCAAACACTTCCTAAACTTAGTCTCGCGTGTATGTAGCCAGACCACTTTTTTCTATTTTTATTCATGGTGGCGGAAAACAACACCACAAATAAAAATAGTCTGGCTACGAGAGACTAGCTATCCTAAAGTTTTTTATTAAATATGATGACTGTTCTATCAGATCTTTTAGTATCAATTTTATGAATACCTAGCCAAGTACGTACATACTTCCTATTAGCTATGCATAATGCTGGCATTATGCTTGATGTCCTCTTCACAGTACCTATTATGCTTAAAACTACATATGCTGGCAATATCTATGGGGTCCCTAAATTAATGGGAGCTAAAGCTCTTACAAATGGGTAAACAGACCAGTTAGATACTAACATAGCTAGCTATGTAGTAGCTACATACGTACATGCATGCAGAAACTTTTTATGTTGCATATATAACTATATACGTATATAATATAATTATACTTATGGCTAAGTAAGTAGTAAGTATGTACTGTAGCTATTAAGGAAAATACTGATGTAATACAAGTTACAGTTACAGTTTGTGTTTACTAATTCTTGTCATAAATACTTTCTGAGTGGTGGCCTAACATGTACTGAAGTTAACATAGACTGACATGTGTAGGGCTATTTAATGCATGCATCAATAATTTGTGTAAGAATTGTACTGGTACGTAAGTTTTTAAGAAGTGCCGGTCGCTTTGAACCACTATCAACCAGACTGATCATGAGTATGGGCAGAATTCTGATTATTATACGTAATACTACCATGTGCTTATATTTAAGGCTTTGTCAATAAAAGCACCTCTTAAGAAATTCCTCATTGAAAATTTCACCTACTTGTTTTATTGATCAAACATACGTATGTACGTATATAAATGCCTGACAATAATTAAGAACAATAGCACTAACAGTTTTGTGGTAGGCATGACAACAAATTGGTTAATACGTAAGTTTATCAAATATTATGCATGTCTTCCTCAAAATTTATTTGATTGGAATTTAAATTAAGGGAAATAAAGATTTTGGACAGCACCATTACTCTGCTGAGTTTCATGAAAATCAATACACAAGATGGTTGTTTTCAAGCACATTTGTGACTGGATTTGAGCTTTGACACAGACAATAGCTGTTCACCACTAAACGATATGCTACGCATACCATATATATAGCCTAAAATTTTCGAGGATGAAAATTTTCATGGATTTTGTGGATTTTGGAGTACCCACAAAAATTATAGCCTTGAAAATTTTGTCCTACAGTAGTTATAATTAATGGAATACTCACAAAAATTTTATCCACAAAATTGCTAAATTCACTATTCCACAAAAATTTTAACCCTCGAAAATGTTAGGCTATACGGTATATAATAACAGTTCATGCATGCATTGGTGCCTGAAGTACTTCAGTCTGCTTTTTCTGTGCCTGTGGCATGTTTCTGAGGCCTGTCAGACATCCACAAGTGCTTTGGTGATCTTTAAATGGCTCTGGTGGCACTCGAAAAATAGCCACTTGACTTGAAACCATCAGGTGAGTGCATAGTTGCCTTAGTTATTGATTTGGCAACATTTTGGGCATTTGAAGCCTAACAGGGCCTCAGGGTATGGCTGTGAAAATTTTGTAATGCTATAATCCACTACCACCACCCCACCCTCCACTCCACATATAATTTTACAGGAAGTGACTTTGGTAAAAAGCCATCTAAAATGGCAGGCAATTCAACTACGTAGTTATCCAATGAAGAGTTTATCCACTGAAAGACTAAATAACTACATAACTACAGACGGGTTTGTAGCAAATTGCATGCATGCAGCTCCTTAGTACCTTCTCGAGATAGAATCAGTTAAATAATTAAAACCAGGTATTGTCAACCCAGTCACTTTTATCATCTAGCTAGTTCTCTGGTGTGAAAAGAAAAATACAACAATTTCAGGAGCCCAAATCACAGGGACTGCTAACTTAAAGACGATTTTTCTTTCAAATATTTGTTTATGTAAGGTACATACGTACATGAAGGCAATAAAAATATATGTAAATTTGGTGGACATCGGCCTAATTTTTGAGTTACGTATGTGAGGCTGCAATAGGTTACTTGAATTGTCATGTAAATAACACACTCATATTTCTTGACCACTGACATGACCATGTGTCTTGATTTAATGAGTACAAGTACGTAGCTACGTATGGCATACGTACGTATGTACATACATTATATATAAAGTTGGGATTCTTGCCGATTTGTTCACTTCCCATCAGATACAGTACATCATTTTACATCATGGACATATTTTTATCAAACTCACAAATTCTATCTCCCTGTTTGATAAAATGACCACTATAGATTCACCCAAAATCTCCCAAGCGCTTCCTTTCAAATTGCACAATAAGTTTGCCTAATATGCTGGCATTATGCTTGCCATCTTGTTAAGCTCAAACTTAATGTCTAAATTACATTAGGCTGTTCTCAGAATTTTAATGCCTATATTAGGTAATGTTTATAAACTTTATTGTATTCATTTTACATCTAGAATTTTAAATTGTGATAACTGAATATTAAATTACTTATGGGCACTTTTGAAGTTCTAATGAATATAATTATATTTATATATTTTTTTGTGTGGCTCTATTGTTTGATGAATATAAACAATTCTATGTAGGAACAGGATGTCAAAATGTAAAATTTTATCTGTGAAATTAAACTCCATTCCAGTGTTTGGCCTAATGTGCATTGTAACTTGGTGAATGCGCAGCACTCACAATAAAGATTTACATCCATTTATTGTATTTTGCGTGGGCGGATCAAAGGGTTTAACAGTGCTATATATGCCATAAAGTGTCAGCAGGTAGTTATAGAACTATGGTTGGGTAGTTATAGAACGATAGAGTAGTTATAGAATGGTAGCTCATTGACACTTTTCATCAAAGAAAACCATTCATTTGTGTTTTATTCACACATCAGTAGTGTAAAATACAATAAAACACTTAAAGCACTGCTGCTTTGTTTGTATGAAATATACAGCTCTTGGTGAGAGTCTCGTGACAAATATAGCACTCGGCTTAGCCTGTACTATATTTGCCACTCGACTCTCACCTCGAGCTGTATATTTCATACAAACTGGCAGCAGTGCTTTAAGTAATACGTAAATTATACGTATACGTATGTAGTAACACTGTGCGATAAATTAAGGTATTACAGTTCACCTGTACATGTACCTGTACATACAGCCCAACTACAAGCAATATACTGAAGTAGCAGAATCACTTAAATAGGACTGTCTAGAATCATTGGAGTGGAATGGTGGAATGGAACACTGGAATGGAATACTGGAATGAATAACTTGATGCTAAAAAACCCTTTAAAGCCAATGCTATTCAACAATACATGAACGTTATACACTATACATGACACTTACAGTCATGCACATACGTAGGTAAAATCAGTGTGGCTGTTAATCAGTAACTTTTAAACCTACGTATACAGTATGTATGATATATAGCCATTGTATGTAGACATAATATGATTGAAGCCTCAAGCTAAAATAAAAATGTCATTGTGGTTGATGTGACCAACTAGTGTGTGTGGCATACGTAGTTGATTTAAAATGGGGTTCAGGGGCCCTGGCGGCACAAGCTTTCCTATTGAAAAATGAATTGTGAAGGATCAATCTTAAAGAAAAGTTACTGTATAGAAATATTACAGTAGCTAGTATGCGTGAAAATGTATCTTTATGGTCCCAATGAAGAAAGGCAGTAGCTAATCCCATTTTTCAAATTTGTGATTTAGGAAATTAAACATAATTTGGGTCATTCCAGTATTCCATTCCAGTGTTCACTGATTCTAGAAATAGCATCATCATTCTAAAAATAGCATCACTAAAATAAAAAAAATTAATGTCATCACTACCAATAATATTATGTCATAAAAAGGTGTGCCATATTAGAAACAAAATGTGGCAAACGAGCAATGTATGGAGTAGGCACAGCAAGTAAAGTGTAACTCAGTGTATCGAAGCTAGCTACGTAACTACTTACCAGACTGTATTCTGTCCTTGTATAACTTTTGTATAGCAGTCTGAACTATATATATACTACTCAAGTTTTTAAACAATGACTGGTTTCTAGTATGTATATACATAGCTATGTAAGCAATAAGCAACATCCTTCGACAGATGGACTGACTAATAACTACAATTAGGAAGCCATTTATTATCAACCTAAAAACACTTTATTTGGTGAAAAACTGTACCTTCTAGCTACAGTAGGAATTTGGTATGACCACCATGCTTTGAATATGCTTACTGTAAATTAGTACAAACAGCTGCTATTATGCAGATCAACAGTAAACAATGTAGTAATCACATGTTGAGGTTAGCACTTGAACAGATTGTGATGTAAATTTTGGTTTGGACGAGCATAAATTTTGGCAACCAAACATTTTGACCAAAAATGAATGAATGTTTGAACATTCTTTAGTAGCTACAAAACTTACACTAAAAATCACCAAAGATGGTACATTACAACATACATTCTTCCTATTTACACTATAAAAGTCACTGATCTACATATTAGGGAGAAGTCTGGAAAACCACATAAAATCATAAAAACTACACATTTAATTAATTAAACTACCTTAAAATATGGCTTGATATATACATAGTGAATACAAATTATAGTGATTTTAGCAAACAAATAGTAGGGTAGTGAACGAATATCCAAACATTCAAACATTTGTCCCTTGAACTTCAACATTTCAACCATAGTTATAAGGGAAATAAGCAAGTACGTAAGCAACCAAGAAGACAGATTTTACTACGTAGCTATATGCATATGGTGGGTCTCACTAAGGCTTGCCCCAATATATATTTTATATTGTTTGTTTGTACGTATGTGAGTGATGGTAGCTATTACAAAAAGATCTTGACAGTCATAAATAACTAAATTGAAGGATTACAGATCACAACAGTAAAGTGTACATAAGTTGTCAGATAAAATGTCTATACATACTTATAGCCTAAACCTTTCAAAGGGTGAAAATGTTCATGCTATTATAGTTAGTTAGCTATAGTGCATAAATTTAGTAGTTTGTGGATAAAATTTTGTGGATTATAGAAGTACGTAGCTACAGTATTGAATTGCACTCGTCTGCAAGATAAATATTTTGAGGTTAAACTTTTTGTGGTTAGCTATTCAAGTTACAATCCAAGAAAAATTTCTCCCTCAAAAAATTTAGGTAATTTTGCTAATAATATACATCTGTAGCTAGCTACGTATGAATTACCATATACACAGCAAAGAAGTTTGGCGTGATTAAATCTAGCAAATTTGCTCTGGCGAGGAAAAGTTTGATGAATGCACCAAACCAGATGGTAAGTAACAATTATAATATGTAAATTTTGGATGGTTTATAAAATTATGATTGACGGATATGGAACTAAGCTAGCTCTGAGTTTGTAAAAAAATTCCCTTTCAATAGTTTGCAGTTTGTAGTAGCTACGTATAGCTAATACAGATGCCTGTCAATATTTTCGTTGTCGATTTTTTTAATGAACTGATTCTGTCCCGTCAAAAACTGCACTAGCTAATTATGCAAAAATTAGTGTGCAATTTCCATTTGTAGCTAAATTTAGCTAGCTAAAGTTGTTATAGCTACATAGCTATGTATGTACGTGCGTATATTAGTCACTGCATGTACGTACATAGCTACGGTGCATGGGAAAGTTTGGTGAATTTGGCACAAGTAGCTATAACAAAATGTACAGTTTAGGGGTATTGTCAAAAAATAATAGACTATATAGTGGATTGCGTCACAATTTGGGATCCTTTCCAGTGTGTTTCAAGCATATAATATAGCATTTTTCAGCATCAGTATACTGCATGCAAAAGATAGCTATAGATAGTCATGCACGACAGAAAGGCGGCGAATACGTACATATATACGCGTGGGCTATATAGAAAGGTCGAATTGCATAGCTACAGGTAGATTTACATTGATGATAAGGCCAGCTACGTAACTAGCTATACAGCTAATACTTACTGGAGTATCTACAATAAATCTATATAATTATTTGGCAGCTACGTACTTGCAATATCAGAGCAGTCGACAACTTGCACGGATCATATATTATATCAAGTTATCGTATAAAGCTGACCTCGATGCCGCGCAGTTACTGACTTCCTATCCTGTCAACCGTGGCACTCCAGGCACGCCGGAATTTTTCTACCTAGCGCAGTGGCTAACTCAGTAATAAATTCAGTAGCTAGCTATCTGTACCTCGAGCTACGTATGCTACGTATACTTACATTGCTTCGTCAGTACAGCGGTTTACGCGAAGTTCGATTTCTTGCTTCGGAAATTAAAAAGCGGAATTTGGTAGTAGCGCGATATAATTGGTTATTTACGTATACAAAGCAGCCAATCATATCGCACTGCTACACTACAACTTCCGCCTTTTAGTTTCTGACGCAAATCTATATACACGCGCGGTTTATGGCTTCAGTGATTTTGTTATAAAGGGACGGTCTTTTGGACTAAGTTTTAGCGTAGCATACGTAGATACGTAGATACGATGCTACCGACATCGAGAATAATGCTAGCCATGATATTGGCTATAGTGGTTCAATGTGTTGGTGGAAATCAGAAGATTGTTTATGTCAGTGAGTTAATCAGTGATGACAATGATTCCAGTTCCATTACTAGTGGTCAAGATAATAGCCGTGGTATTTGTTGTGTGTATGGAAACTGTTCTTGTAATTCCCTTGATCATGCACTAGCTAATCTTACTAGTAATGTTCTGATTAACATTACAACTGATGTGACGTTGACCTCAATTGTTAGAGCATTAAATCTTGAAAATATTTCAATAATTGGACACAACGATCCCACTGTGAACTGTAAACATGTTGGAGGAATACACTTTACCTTTTGTCACAACTGTATCATTCAAGGTATCACTTGGGATGAATGTGGTACTGAAAATGTTGATAATCATACTACTGAACCAGGACTTTTGTTTAACTATTCTTCCCGCAATGTAACAATAAAAAATTGTTATTTTCAGCACTCAGTAGGACAAGCAGTTGTATTGTTAGAAATGTCAGGAGATGTAAACTTTAACAATTGTAAGTTTATCAATAACAGTCATTATAGAGGTCATGGGGCAGCTATATATTGCTCATCAAATAATACTTCGCAATTTGATCTTACAATAAACAATTTCAATTTTTCTTATAACAAAATCAAAAGTCTAGTGTATCTTGAAAATAGATTATTGAAGTACAATAAAATAATCTTCAATAATTCCACTTTTCATAGAAATCAAGGTACATCTGTTTATGCAATAAATCACAAAATTTTCTTGAATGGAAAAGTTTTGTTTAAGAATAATACAGCAGAAAATGGTGCAGGAATTTATATCAGTGATCACTCTACTGTTACATTTGATAAGAATTCCGATGTAGCATTTATTCAAAACTCAGCTAATTACAGAGGTGGAGCAGTTTTCTTAAGTAATCATTCCAGCATTATATTTGATCACAATTCCATAGTAATATTTAACAACAACAGTGCAACTAATGGTACTGTGTATTCTGATGGTGGCTCTAATGTGACATTTAAAGCAAATTGTCATGTGACCTTCAGTGGTAACTCAGTC
Organism: Spongia lamella; assembly: GCA_963930835.1. Taxonomy (NCBI): domain Eukaryota; kingdom Metazoa; phylum Porifera; class Demospongiae; order Dictyoceratida; family Spongiidae; genus Spongia; species Spongia lamella. The sequence continues at coordinate 4,504,944 of OZ005747.1, forward strand.
ATAAAGTCTGGTGCTGCTATTTATTCTGATAATTCTCGTGTTACGTTTACAGAAAATTCCAATGTAACCTTTAGCAGTAATAGTTTATATAAAACTGATATACCGATACACAACATATATGTATATGATCATCATAGCGGCATTATATACTCCATAAATTTTAATAATATCTCATTCAAAGGAAATTCTACAACAGTGTTCAGTAATAATGTTGCAGATGATGGCGCGGCTGTATACTCTTCTGTTCATAGCTGCATATCATTTGAAGGGAATTCTAAAACTACATTTAGTAATAATAACGTAACTTATGAAGGTGGAGCTTTATACCATAGAAATTATGGTAGTATATCATTTAAAGGAAATGCTATTGCGGAGTTCAGTAATAACAATGCCGTTTATTATAGTGGAGCTATTGAATTATATAGAAATGTTATTATATCTTTTGGCGGAAATTCTGTTGTAACATTTACAGACAATACTGCCAATTATGGTGGAGTGATAGATTCTTTTAGGAGTTGTAGTATATCTTTTGAAGGAAATGCCACTACACTGTTTAATGATAATACTGCTGTTCGCGGTGGAGCCATATATTCTATTTATCATTCCGATATATCTTTTGAAGGAAATGCCACCACAAAATTTAATAACAACACTGCTAAGCATGGCGGAGCAATATACTCTGTTAAATCTAGTAAAATATCTTTTAATAGAAATTCTACTGCAGTTTTAGGGATAATGTGGCTGAATATGGCGGGGCTATGAAATGTGGTAATGTATTTTTCAATGGAAACTCTAATACAGTGTTTATGAACAATACAGCTTATGATAATGGTGGAGCTTTGAGGCTGATTGAAGCAAAATTAAATTTTGATGATTATTCTACTGTAAATTTCACCAACAACAAAGCCGCAGTTAAAGGTGCAACTATTTTCTCTACTGGTAAATCTAAAATAATGGAGATAGGACACCCTACTGTAATTTTTAATGATGACTTAGTAAATTGGTGTAATGTTACATGTTCATCAGACACAAATGCTGTCTATCAAGTTAGTGCAGGAGACGTTACCATCACAGTTGATAGCACTGGTACAGTTGAATGCAGTGGTGAAGAGAAATCGTTTAAATCCTTGAGTCGGAAATGTAATTTTAGTTATCTTGAAGATAAATTGCTTAATCTTTCTAATAATGAATCAGTTTATATTTCAGATATGGTGATAATATCTTCAGTTATTTTTCTAACAAAGCTTAACAATATTTCAATAATTGTAAACAAAAATCACAGTATATTATGTGTTAATAATGCTGGATTGCAAGTTGAGCAATGCAGTAACATAACAATTCAAGGTGTAAATTTGGCTGGATGTGGCGCATACAGTACACCAGTGATAAACATTTCAAACTCATCAGATGTAACATTACAAAATTGCCTTTTCGAACGATCAAAAGGACCAGCAGTTGTAATGTTTGAATTATCACAAGAGGTGACCATAAACAACTGTAGGTTTATAAATAATACTGATTATAGAGGTCACGGTGCAGTTATACATTACTCATCAAATGCTAAAACAGATCCTTCATTTGAAATAAGCAACTGCAATTTTACTCATAATAAAGGCTCTACAAGTTTAGTTTACATTAATGCTCAAGCTGAAGATGACACAAACATTTCATTATGCAATACTTCTTTTCATAATAACCATGGTGTATCTGTGTACCTATCAAACCACCGCACTCTTCATATCAATGGAGAAGTATTATTTGAGAATAATGTAGCAGATCATGGTGCAGGAATTTACATTGACAACTTTTCAAAAGTTATGTTTGATAAAAATGCAAATATAAAGTTTACTAATAATACTGTTTATCGCAGTGGTGCTGCAATTTTTTTAAATGATTATTCTAGCGTGTTATTTGATCAAAATTCTGTAGTATCATTCAACAACAACTCAGCCACACAATATGGTAGTGCTATTTATTCATCTAATAATTCTCATGTCACCTTTGCAGGAAATTCAAATGTAACGTATAATAACAATGTTGCTAGCTTAAGTAAATTTACAACATTTGGCGGAACAGTATGCTCTGAACATCATAGCTTTGTATCTTTTGAAGAGAATTCTACAGTAGCATTTCATACAAACACTGGCTATAATGGTGGAGCCCTATTATCTTTTTACAATTCTACTATAGTTTTCGAAGACAGCTCTACAGTAATATTCAATAACAACAAAGCTTATAATTCTGGCGGAGCTTTATTTTCTAGCAATGGCACTGTTACAATTAAAGGTAATTCTGAACTAATCTTTAATAATAATAAAGCAAGCCAAAATGGAGGTGCTGTGTATTGTGAACATCACTTAAGTTATATGTTTGGAAAAGATAATAATGATGGAGCAATGTGTTATAGTGATAATTCTATTGTTTCGATCATTGAGTTTGCTAAAGTAACATTTAAAAATAATACGGCTAATCAAAATGGAGGAGCTGTATGCTGTAGATATCACAAAATTTTTGTGCTTGGAGGAAATTCCATGGTAACATTTAGTGGTAACAAAGCCAAAGATGGTGGAGCTGTTCATGCATTCAATATGTGCAAGATTATATTCAAAGAAAACAGCAGCTCAGCGTTCAGTAATAACCTTGCCACAAGTCATGGTGGTACTATATTGTCAAGAGTATATTCTGACATTTCATTTACGGGAACATCTACAGCAATTTTCAATAACAATGTGGCTGACAATGGCGGAACATTTTATCTTACAAACTCTACGACACTCACATTTAATGACAGTGTAATGATAACGTTTACTGACAATAAGGCTAGACAAAATGGTGGAGTCTTCTATTCTATGAATAGTAACCTTTTGTTTAATGGAAACTCAACTGTTTCATTAGCTCACAATGATGCTACACTAAATGGTGGGGTACTGTATTGTGATAGTAATTCTATCATTTCGTTTTCAGAATTCACTAATGCTACGTTTAATGACAACAAGGCTATTAATGGTGGAGTTTTGTTTGCTAATAATAACTCTAAAATTTCATTTGAAGGACATGCATCGATAACTTTCTTTAACAATGAGGCTAGAAGCAATGGAGGAGCTGGTTATTTTAATCATTGTAGTGTTACATTGAAACAAAATGCCAATATAACATTTGAAAGTAACTATGCTATATTAGGAGGAGGTTTATGTGCAAACAGCTACACTAATATTACATTTACAGATAACTCTATTGCATTGTTAATAAATAATATGGCCAATAATGATGGAGGTGCCATTAATATTCTAACTAATTCAAGCATCATGGTAAATGACAATGCAAAAATAACATTTATTGCTAACAATGCTCAATATGGTGGAGCAATGTTTTTTGATACTACCCATAATACTTTAATGCTTAACAATAATGAAGGAGATATGAGTTTTATTGATAACACTGCCAGAATTGCAGGAAGTCAAATGTATTTTGATTCAACTGTATCAAGTGGTAGTTGTTTAAACAATAGAATTGTTGATATTACAAACAAAACCCAACATTTCATCGCTACTCCTCCAAGTAAAATACAGTTCTATGCTCCAGCTACATGCATTGACTATGATAACAAAACAGCAGAATGTGATGCATACTATCTAAAGCATATAATGCTTGGTGAAGAGATTAAGATACCTGTCTGTGTATTAAACTATTGTAATCAACCTTCGTATTCGACACAATTTCTTTTACATGGAGCAAAAAATCAAAACTATTCTATCAGTGGCTCAAACCAAATGTTATTATCTTGTGATATATTTCAAGGGATTAGCATAATAGGAAATGGTAGTTTGTCAAAGTCACCAAATTATACAATAAATATTAGTATAAATGATTATCGCAATCCTGACTGGAAACAGGTATCAGTAAATCTTACTGTTGAGCTGACATCATGTCACCATGGCTTCTGGCAATATCCCACATCACAGAAATGCGAATGTTACAATACCAAAGATATTGTGTTTTGTTCTGGTGGTAACTCAACTATCAAGAGAGGTTACTGGTTTGGTAGTGTGACTGGAAAGCCAACTGTCACAGCTTGTCCAATCAATTATTGTAACTTCACTTGCTGTGAAACTACTAATGGATACTATCATCTTTCACCAGTAAGAGATAATCAGTGTAGATCACACAGGTCTGGTACTGCTTGTGGTAACTGTACAGATGGTTACACTTTGTCTTTTGATTCTACTGAATGTGTTAGTGTTGACAATTGTACAGCTGGTCAAAAAGTATTAGTGATCCTGTTAACAGTGATATACTGGATAGTAATGGTTACATTAGTTTTTGCTATGATGTACTATAAGGTTGGAATTGGATATTTATATAGCATCACATACTACTATAGTATAGTGGATATTCTACTAAGCCAAAATTTGTATGCTTCTAGAGGACTTTATTTAACTGTAAGCATAATATCAAGTTTTTCTAAAATAACACCACAGTTTCTAGGAGAACTTTGTCTAACAACTGGAATGAGTGGAATTGATCAATATTTTATTCATTACATACATCCATCAGCTGTAATATTAATTCTTATAATAATAAGTTTATCAGCCAGAAGCTCCAGGAGAATCTCAGCAATTATTAGCAGAGGAATAATTCATGTAATATGTTTACTTCTTTTATTATCGTACACTTCTATTGCATCTACTTCAGTATTGCTAATTAGGCCACTGACATTTCATGGAATTGATAAAGTTTACACATATTTATCTCCTGATATCGAGTTCTTCCATGGTCGTCATTTAGCATATGGCATAGTAGCATTGATATGTATAGTAACAATTGTAGTTGGCCTTCCACTTTTGCTTACTCTTGAACCATTTTTAAACCGTAAATTAAATTTTGCAAAAATCAAGCCTTTATTGGACCAATTTCAAGGTTGCTATAAAGACAAGTATCGTTGCTTTGCTGGTTACTACATGGTTTGTCGACTACTGATTATCACAATTGTCATTGCTGACACATTTAATAACATGGTTGCCAACTATTTACTCATTACCGTTTGTGGAATAATTGCATTAATACAATTATTAGCAAAACCATACAACAACGAAGTTCTTAACAGGTTGGATGGTGTAATTTTGCACATAATGATTTTCATTACAGCCATACCACTATTTGATGATTTTGATTCACCATTAGTCATCACTATATTAGCTTTTATATTACTGTTTCTGCCGTTGCTTATTTTCATTGCGATGACACTGTACCTACACAAAGATGATTTTAAGAAATTTGCTATGCATTTTGCATTCAAGAAAGGATTACCCCGCAGTAATGATGTTAACAAGAATGAAATTCCCATGGATGATTACCAGCTCATCACAGATGGTAGCATAAAGAACAGTGTTACTGTAACATTACTTGACGTGTAAGTTAATCAATTGTACTAACCGTTTTATTAACATACATTATTTTCCACATGGCAGTCATGGTGATGATTCTGCTGCAGACTCCATTTCCTACCGTGAGTCACTCTATGAATTCATAAATGATATTGAAGACTAATGCATAGTTACAATAAAAGCCATCAAATATTATTCAGTAACTACGTACAATACTGCAGCTTGTGTAGATACATATTATGTATTCAATGTTATCATACGTATCTTTGTATACGTATGTATAGTAGATACACACATCACATTAGTATACATAACTGACGCATACTAGCTAAGTAGCTAACTGTGTGACATATCCATAATCCTAATAACCATACATACGTATAACAACAGTTTCATGTACTAAGTGTCGTATGTCCTAAATAATTTTTCTACAGCTATGTACAACTAGTGTTAACTACTAACACTGCATGTTAATTTTAATGTTAAAGTAGTCAATTCAATGAAGGTGCATGAAATGTGTTAAATCCAATGATTAAATGAACCTCAAAATAATTCACTTATTGGAAGAAGATTCGCAATAAACTAGTCAGGAACACACACCCATTTGTGTTGGTAAATACCCGTAATTAAATACCGGTAATGTAATATTAGTTTATCACCATGGGTGCCCATCATAATGCTTGAAATGAGTGAGCCCACTGGTTCACCACAGTATTGATAATCTATGCGCACATTGAATTGTAAACGAGATACTGAAAATTATAAAGTAGAAAATAAACAAAACACCCCAAAAAATAGGGCTGGGTGGTATTACGGTAATATAGTAATAACGGAATATTATTGGGAGATACAGTACAAATCACCCACAACTTAAACAATGCACGCGTGCCCCACGTGTGTCACACGCGTGGCATTTTATTGTTGTGGCTTCACATGCGTGCAAATTTGATGACACACATGCGGCAACATGCACCCGCAGTTTATGCACACGCGGTAACACACACACGCAGTTTTTGACACGCGCGAACACGCACATGCAGTGTATGGACTACTCACTTTATTTCAACTCAACTTCACTGCAAATGAACCTGTACATTTCTTTCCTTGCTATCTGCGAATCTTGGCAGCCATTTTGATTCGGTGCATTTTAATATTTTTTTTGTAATACGTAGCTACAGCGCTTAAAGCTATAAGCGCCTGTCCACTTGACCTACTTAACTTGTTAAACTGGTTTTCTGTCTCGTGCCGTCATTGTTCTCATTGTTGTGGAAGATGTCTTTCGAGTGTCTTCATGAGTCGGGTCATCTTGAGTGGGATATGGCAAGGGTAAGACGTCATCTGTACATCAGGTGTAACATAATTACAGTTGCTAAGTTCCTATGTACAGGTTGAAGAGCTGTACGTGTTGGTGGCCTTTGAAGAAGATGGGGAAGTTTGTACCATCCCATACTCCAAAATATTGAAGGATCAAGTATTGCTAAACTGGTTTTGCACTCGACCAGTTTTTCCAGTTTTACATAGCTATAGAGGGAATATATGCCACGACAGCATTTTACACGCATACAGCATCAGTACTACATGCGTGTACAGCATACTACACGTATGGTACATGCGTGTACAGCATACTACACGTGTGGTACACGTGTATACAACATACTACACGCGTGTACATGCACGGTGTGATGCCACGCATGATGTTGTGTTAGCATTGTGCGTGTGTCACGCATGCTTTGTGCGTGTTGCACATGAGTGTCACGTGTGTGGCACGCGTGTAACACACATGGACTGTTTAAGTTGTGGGTGATTTGTGCCGTAATAACTGTATCACGAGGATTTCAGTGAAATGGTATTATTGTGATATTAATTATCATTGTGGAATACTGACAGAATTCATTTGTTGATGAATTAAAGACAGTGCTGAATGCATCCCATGGCCTCAGTAGTTGCTGGTTAACTATTTGTTTTCTGTAGAGACTAGTATGATGGTCGAGAAGGATGAAGGTAGCTGCACCATGCACCATCATGCGTTGAAATGGATGAAGCCATGCATGAATCAAGGATGTGGCAATCGAGCCGAGCAAAGATTGCTTCTTATGTAGGTCCTTGGCTTGGTAAACACCTTGTACAGGCTTTGCCTCCTGTGTATGCCCTTCATGGCAGTGTCTAACTGGTAAAAATAGAGCCGTATGTGCTATTTGGTAGAGTGGATATGCTATATCTCTATATCTTTTCCACAACATAATATATAGCGATATGAAATTTTCAATACTGTCCTACCTTCTAGCTAGCCAACCAGGGCTTTAATAGACATTTCATCCCTTGCATCTGCATGAAAGAAATAGAAAATATTGCTTAGAAATTTGAAGATTTTATAACAACAGATTTTGACTGTACTTAGAGTATAAGTTTGAAAATATACATAAAACTACCTGTACAATGTGTCTATTTACATACAGAAATTGGACAACGGGTTCCACAACATACGTACGTACGTAGTTCAATGGAGGATGCCAAACTGATACGTAGCTTCCTAAGCCATCTAACAGACTTGAGTACTAATTTAACGTAGTTATATAGACTATCACTTAATTAGGCACCGATGTTTCGTGGCGATTTTGCTGTGCTATACCTCATGCTATAGCTATTTGCTACTCAACTCTCACCTGGTGCTGTATATATACGTACGTACGTTAACGTTATACGTATGTAACTAACCACTAGCTTATTATAAGCACACATTTCTTGTCTTAATATGTACCTGTATGTACATATGTGACAAAAGGCCCTCTTCAGCATAATGTTGTGTATGCTGTCATGGATATGAGAAATACTTGATTGTGGGTTTAACTTTAAGTTTACACTTAAAGATTTTGCATCAGCGTATTTAGCTTTGACAATCTGAATCAAAATTTAAAGTAAGCAAATTCAATTATGCCAGCAAATACAAAATACAAGGTTATTATACCAAGTAGATAAAGCCGCATCTACACTAAACTAGTCTGGTGTCATCGAGCCTTCAGTTATGCGCCTTTCAGTATATAGATCTGATGTATATTAAAGGTTCTGATTCAGCGATACCAGATTCAAATCAGACACATACAATAGCTTAGTTTTATGTCCCTATTCAGAATTTCCTTAAATCTGCTTGCATTATATATGCTCCAATAATTATTCTTTAAAGTTTTTATGGTTTTGCATCGGTGTTGCAAAGCAAATGGCTGTGAAAGATACAATAAGCATGACAGGCCAATGCTTTGCCTAGCAGCAGCATTTCACAGTAAGTCACTATCAATTCAATTCTGTGAATAGAGAATTAGCAGCAATATTAATATCACTGTATCGCAATGTTAGCAGCCCCAAATCAGGGCAAATACATTAAGATAAGTACTACAGAGCAAGCTTATCATTGCGGATTACAAAGCATTGCAGCTGCCACTGTAATTCATAATAATTTTATTACTTAGCTTTCAATTACACCACCATCCACTCGCATATGCACCAAATGGTATGAAGGATGTGGCCAACGGCCGCAGAGCAACTGTGCATCTTCCAGATTTCTCGACCATGCACGGTTCACCGGTAAGCTAAGGCTATCAAGGCACGGGATTTACTTAACATTCACATGGGTTACATCATATCAACCCGACAATGGCCGGGATACGCATGGGTTTGTCACTGGACAAATTTCACCACGGTCACACTGTGGAAGTGTCAGTCTACCTGTATCTTGAACCAGTTTTATGTTAACATCGTTGATGATTATGAAGCTGTCTCACTAAGGATAGTAACAAGGTTTTACCGACTTTACACGCCTGTGTAGACTGCAGCATAAATTATTCATACCCACAATTGATTTTACACTGTTTTCTATTTAATGCACATTATTTTAATTAATCCATGTTTTATTATAATTATGAATTATGCAAAATATTGTACAAAGTTGTTATTCCACAAGTTCTTGATTAATATCATGTAGACTTTTCACTGCCTGTGGATATATACAATGTTGAAAACATTTGATATACGTACTTTACATTGTGTTTACCGTATTATCCATCTATTGTTCATTGTGTGTCCAATAATTTTGTCACTGCTCAGCAATTCCTATGCATATATATTCAATGTTAAACACATATAATTTATTATGAAGTTGTCTGTGTCTCCATTACCTGGCCGGCAATCCCTTTCATATATGCATGCTATACACGTAACAAAACTGACAATTTATTATGGATGCTCCATGGCCACTGGATTATTGTTCACAGCCCAGTCAACAATACCCTATGCATGTAAAATATTAACTTAGAAAACCAACAATTTACCTATACATGTTAAACACTTGATAATTTATTACAGACACTCTAGTGGATACTTACCATTATCATGTACTGGTCATTTGTGTCTTCATTTTATTTCACAGCCTGGCCGATCATCTCTATGCATGTGCAATGTAACAAAGCCTCTGCATCTTGTAAATAACAACTGACGCTTCCTTTTATATGCCACTCATCTCACAATGCTGCTAGTCCTGCTAGTCTACATAAGTCATGGGCTTCAAGTCGCACATGTACCTAACTTTTAGCAATTTAGTAAACTGTTCTCATCTTGTAAACCAAACTTACCATGTTTTCAATTGTCTCTTCTCACTTACGTACGTATCTCCTACTACTGCTGGTCCTGCAAGTCTACATGATCCATTCGTCAGTCTTGAGAATCAAAGATGCATCCCTAATTTTTAACAGTTCATTGAAAAACTGTTTGCATCTCCAATGTACTATGAAAGGTTTCAGATGACTTTTCCTCTTTACCACTCATCTCACATTGCTCTGTGCTGGTCCTGCAAAGACTTAAGTAGTACACATGATCCATTCATCAGTCACAGACTAAAATAGTGAAATATACCATTCGAATTCAAGAAACTAGCATACTGAGATTTGCTTTATTCCCTGTGATCACTCAATGTTCTTGTAACTTAAAACTTGCATTTATAAATGAATTTAAATTTCTTCTTAATATAGCCCAATCAATAATTAATCTTAGACTCTATTTGTCACCATGGCTATAACTTGCATAGAAGAACGAGGCGAAAGGGTAAACTTGTTAACTGGGAATACGCGCAGGCACTTAAGTAGTTGCTATGGCATTTGAAATTTAGCATCTTTTCAAGGCTAGTATCGCCATGTCGACAAAGGAAGCAAAGGTAAATTGTGTAAGAATGTTTTTTATTAAATAGAGTCTAAAACAGTTATACGCATACACCAGGGAGTCTACGAAATTTATAAACCCTCAGGCCCTTAGTAGCACCCTCACTGCGCTCGTGTGCTACAGCCTCGGGCCTTCGGGTTTATAAATTCTGTAGACTCCTTGTTGTATGCACATAACTATTATATATAGTTGCTTTGTTACTGTCAGGCAGGAAAATATATGATGTATCCATTGCAATGATGACACTATTGCATTGCAATAAGCATCTACATAATTATGTCTGAAGATGTCACTATACTACAAAATATCCATAAGTGACTCGTGCATAGTCTCTGTGGAAGTCATATTGTGATCACGATCATTACTGTGCTTAAAGAAGAGTTGAACACTGATTGACGCATACGGTGTTACATTTCAATGACCAAGTTTTACCAGAATTTAGTACAAAACAGCTACAGTAAGGGGTTGCATTTATTTCAAACTGACAAACCTAGCCATAGTATGTGTTTGGTAATTTTTCTGTAAGCTTTACTATAATTTTGGCCTCATAGCAGCATGTAGAACCATTGTGTTAAATTTTCAAGTTATTTTCATGTACATACGTAGCTAGTAAGACTAAGCTTAAGTGTGACATTGTTTCCAGGCTATCTTTATTGAAGATTGTTATGGTACTGTATGTTCCTCCAACACATTCTCTGTCCAAGACTAATTAGTCCAGCATACAGCACCCATACTATTTTAAGCTCCTCGTTTCCAAAAGTTTCCTTGGTAAGGTCAGTTGTAATAACCTAGTCAGATAGAGTGCACCAGCATGTCATCTAGCTATATAAAAATAGTGTGCCCTTGCATCAGGTTAAGCCTGGCTACACCCATGCATTATTAGTTAACAAAACATGGATGCCAAATGCATGTTGTAAACAGTGCTTGTCTTCTTAGTTTATTCACTTTGTTAGATGCAAAAATATTGGGATACATATGAAATGAGTACATAACACATGTCTTCAATACTATCTTGTTCAGTCACTTCTAGATCTTCTGCCATTCATAGTCGCATGAGCTACAAACATAGTCTAGAGCTGTATTAATACTAACTGGTGATGCATTCCATTTATACGTACTTGTTTATGTACTGTTGACAGATAGCAGTTGCTACGTACCTAGTTATAATATGAGAAGGGACCTAACTATTATGCTTTTATTTTTGCCTATTAGCCACTTATATATATATATGCTATACTGGAGTGCTCATAAATTTCATCTACGTACATACGTGTGTATTAGCTATTATGTATGATCATTTAGTATTATGCCCATGTGGAAGATTTGCGTTAAGGAATAAAGTACTGTTATAATACTTCCTATTATGCATAATGCTGGATGCTTGATGATTCTACAGTACCTTTTATGCTTAAACTACGCTGGCAAAATCTATGAGTCCCTAAATTAATAGTGGTTAATGCTCCTATAAATAGGTAAACCGGTAATAATTATGTAGTACATACGTACACGTGTGCAGAAACTTTTTAGCTATGTAGCTATGTGTTGTATTGTAATTATAGGTTAACTAGCTAAGTACGTAGCTATGTAGTTAGATATTAAGGAGTAATACAAGTTAGTTTGTGCTTACTAATTCTTGTCATAAATACTTTGCTTTTGCTTTTTATACACAAGCAAAGTATTTTTTACATACGTATATATATATATACATATACTTACTTACATAGATGATCTACGTACGTATAACATTATTCAGGGTTCTGCCCAGAGTGCAGTGTTGGCCTAACATGTACTAATTTAAGTTAACATAGACTGATGTGCGTAGGACTATTTAATGCATGCATCGATAAATTATGTAGGAATTGTACTGGTTGATTTTAAGAGGTACTGGTCAGTTTTTAAGAGGTGCTGGTCGCTTTGAACCACTGTCAACCAGTGTGAACAGAATCCTGATTATTATATGTACATCAGTACTTATAATTATTTAAAGCTATGTCAATAAAAGCGCCTCTTAAGAAATTCCTCATTGAAAATTACACCTAACTACTTGTTTTATTGATCAATAATACATACATATGTGACTGGCATGGGCCTGCGAAAATCAACCATGTAGCTGCACAAAAATATATTTCTTATTGTAACTTCTGTTCTGCAAGCTGTTTACACTAGAACAATAAAATTTGTACCACAAATGCAGAATTTAATGGAGAATCTTATAAAGCTTAGAGAATGAAAATACTCCTTTTAAAACTAAAGATATTCATGAATATGTAACTAGGTGTAATTTGTGCTCATATGGTTGATTTTCGCAGGCCCGGTCACATATATAAATACCTGATAAAAATTCAGAACGATAACACCTACGTAGCTAACAGTTTTGTGGTCATCAAAAATCTCACAGACACTCCCAAAATCTTTCTTTTCAAATTGCACACTAAGTTTGCCTAATATGCTACATAGCTGGCATTATGCTTGCCATCCTGTTATGCTCACTAAATTAAATTAGGCATTAGGCTGTTCTCAGAATTTTAAATTAAATTTTTATTGAAGGTATCTACTAAGAATGCCATGATTGACTATATTAGGTAGTGTTTACAAACTTTATTGTATTCATTTTACATTTGAATTTACATGAATGTTAAATTAATTGTACTAATGAATGTACTTATATTTATCTTGTGTGGCTCTAATGTGCTCCATTGTTTGATGAACATAAACAATTCTAGGAACAGGATGTCAAAAATGTAAATACTGAGAATTAAACTTCATTCCAGTGTTTGACCTAACATGCATAGTAACTTGGTGAATGTAGGACACATTGTGAGGCAAGGCTAGTGTCACGATAAAGATTTACATCCATATGTAGCTAAAGTATTAAATTATATTATTATGTATGTGGTAAGACTGTGCGATAAATTAAGGTATTACAGTTCACCTGTACATTTACATACAGCCCAATTACAAGCAATACTGAAGTACGTAGCAGAATCACTTAAATAACATTACTAAAATAATATTATTAATAATGTCATCACTACCAATGTGTCATAAAAAGGAATGCCATAATTTTATTAGAAAACAAAATTAATGTGCATGGCAAACAAGCATTGTATGGAGTGAGTACAACAAGTGAAGTGTAATGTGTAACTGTATCAGAGCTATCTACTATGCAAACTGTATTCTGTCCTTTTATGAGTTTTATAATAACTCCATACAGCAGTCTGAACTATGTACAGCATATGTACTACTCAATAATTACCACAATTGCTGGTTTCTACTAGTAGTACCTAGGTACATATGACATTCTTTGACAGATGGACTGACTATAATAATAATAACTACAATTAGGAAGCCCTTTTAATAAAATTAAAGTCAACCTAAAACACTTTATTTGGTAAAAACTATACCTTCTACAATGGGAATTTGGTAAGACCATGAAAACATCATGCTTTGAATCTGCTTACTGTAAATTAGTACAAATATGCAGGTTGACAGTAAACAATGTAGTAAATCACATGTTGAGGTTAGCACTTGAGTAGGTTGTACAAGTGCTTGTTGTAAATTTTGGTTTGACCCTTCAGCAACCTTCAAGCAAGTATAAGCAACCAAGAAGACAGATTTCACTACATAATATGTGGTGGGTCTCACTAAGGTTTGCCCCAATTATACATAATATTGTTTAAACTGAAACTTCGTATGTGAGTGATGGTAATACAGAAAGATCTAGCTGCAACTTTCTTGTGATTTAAAATTTTAAATAAGAGTTAGATAAATTATTAAATATCAAAGTTTACAGATCACAACGGAATAAATAAGACTAGATAAAAATCTACACACATACGTATGTGATATATACCATATAGTTTAAAATTTTCAAGGGTGAAAATTTTCATATGGAACCATGAATTTAGTTTTGTGGATGAAGTGAGGGTTGTAGAAGTAGCTACAGTGTTGAATTGTGCTGCAGGATAAACATTTCAAGGTTAAAATTTTTGTGGATATTCAAAATCTGCAAAAATTTTCACCCTCAAAACTTTAGGCTATAGCTACGTATTTATGGTATTTTGCTAGCTAGCTATATATAGCTACGTACGTAGCTACATATGAAAACAAAATTACCATTATAGCAAAAACATTTGGTGGGGTAAAGCTTAGCAAGTGTGGTGAGGAAAAGTTTGACAAAGATTACATAACACGCAATGCAAAAGGCAATAATACGTACATTACACTACGTACATAAATGGTTTGCTGTAAATTAAGCAGTTTCCAGTTAAACCTTCTATATAGTAGATGAAGTTGGTAAGCTACTACTCAATGATACATACGTAGCTACATAGCTACGTATGTCATGATTAGGGCTGCACCTAATATGCCAGAATAAATTTGAGAATAATAGGAAATTATGCTGGAATAATAGAAATTATGCTATATAACCGCCATCTAAAGTACGGTACAAAACACATTGTGACTTCTACGGGTAAGTTAACACTAAAACTACATGACGTATGATTGTTCACAGCACACCTTGAATATGCATAATCCATACACATATGCCATATAAGGAATTTAACTTTATCACAATGTTGTTACAGTTTTAAAAAATGCTGTTACAATGTGATGAGAATTTTGTGACGAGGTTGTCATTATCTTCTATCTATCTATCTATCTATCTATCTACCTATCTATCTTTAGACTCTATTTGGCACACGCGGGCCGAGATATAAATCTCATATATCCCGGCCCGCGCTACTTAGCTATGTCCCTCGCTCTCGGGCACAAAGAAACATAAATGCGAGAAATACAATATTACCTTATTTTTCAACAGATTACACGGTATGCTTCATTAATTTGTCACATTTCACTAACAATATCGCTTCGCCACGGCCATAACTTGCATAGAAGAATAGAAGAACGAAGCGAAAAGGTAAACTCGTTAACTGGGAATACGCGCAGGCGCTTAAGTAGTTGCTATGGCGTTTGAAATTTAGCGTCTTTTCAAGGCTAGTATCGCCGTGTCGACAAAGGAAGCAAAGGTACATTGTGTAAGAATGTTTTTTTATTAAATGGAGTCTAAAACAGTTATACGGATACACCAAGGAGTCTACGAAATTTATAAACCCTCCAGGCCCTTAGTAGTGCCCTCGCTGCGCTCATGCGCTACAGCCTCGAGCCTTCGGGTTTATAAATTCCGTAGACTCCTTGATGTATGCGTATAACTATCTATCTATCTATCTATCTTCTATCAAGGCCGGCTTTAGAGGGGGGGCAGGGTGGGCAATAGCCCTCCCAACTTTTCTACCATATAATTTTTATATATAGATAATAAATGGCATAATTATTATGCCAGCATATGAGCACATAAGATAGATCGATACTCTCTAATAGAGCAGTCACAATATACCGTATACGTCAAAACATTCGAGGGGGAAAGCTTTCGCGGTTTTCGCGGATTCTAGCAAAACGCGAATGTTTTACCATTGAAACTTTTCCTGCTTTACAATTAGAAAATAATTACCTTTCGTAGTGAAGTCGTTCTCCAATCACAGGTGTCCAATTGTCTTGATACACATGATAACCACGTACAGAACTGTCAGTCTCAAATTCGGCTTCAGCCATGCGCCCAGCGCGCATGTCAAACTTTATTCCAATTTGCGCACACTCTAAAATCCGTATTGCAGAGGCGCGCGTGGGCTTTAAGGCTGCGAACTGCAAAAGTTTTCCCTACATAATGCACATTGTTGATGAACCGCGAAAGTTTTCCCCCTCGAATGTTTTGACGTATACGGTACTCTAATAAACAGTCGATTATTTTAACTAGTGGATACTCTAATAAAGCAGTCAGGTATGATTAAAATACTTTAATAGAGCATTCATTTACTTGATGCAACTGTTGGAGCAAAATGCATAGGGGAGTTGAAGAGCATAATAGGTAACAGTTTTAGGAATTTTCTGAAAGAACTTTGAGCATAATTGGCTCTTGAATGACTCAGGCCTAGACATGGGCATATTATTCTTTTGTTTTGAATAGGTTGCTGATGGTCATGCAAAGTTTGCCCATCCAACACTGTTTCACTAGAGCCGGCGCTGTCTATATACATAAAAGCGAAAAACCACATCCAATCGAATTTTGCGAAGCTTCGATCTCGAAGGTCTCTGTGTCTGTGGACATGAAATTTGCGCCAATCGATTATGTAGTAGGCTAGCATGAAAAGTTTGTCTTCAAATGGTCCAAAACTTCGTTTCGCTTTCTGCTCTTCACTATCTGCTCACGTGCACAGCATAAGCCATTTCCTGTTCACGTGTACTACAGCATGCATATTTGCGTATGCCATTTCTGGCAAGCTGTGTGTGTGTCATTTCTGTCGTCTAGGTGGCCAGCCAAGCTACGGCGTGTATAGCCTAATAATTGGTAAGCTGCACTGCCAATCATTAGCATTCTTTACTTTTCCGAGTGAATTTAGCTCCGTTGTGCCTAAGCTAAAGCGTTATTCTTCTGTTCAGAAAGCCGGCAGAGCTATACAGCCCGACAAAAGTTGCTTGAACATCAACAGAAGCAAGATGTGTATCCCTTCTGGGCCCCGGCCTATTATGCTCAAAATTTTGCCTATTATGCTTTTGAGCAGTGCTCAAAAAATAGTGCATTATGCTCAATATTATGCTCGTAAGTATTAATTATGTCACAGTACAAGTATAAAATTTACTGGTATTAATAAGTACATAGGCCTAGCTAATATATTAGCATACTGAACATATGTAGCACATTTTATATAATCACAGCTAGCTATAATAGTTCTATATGTAATTGTATTGCAGCACCAGCTAAAAAACAACAGCAGCAGAATTGCTAGAGCCAGCTGCCATTGCACTTTGTTACTAGCGCTATGGTAATAAAAATTGTAAACTAATAATAGTATTATAATGGCGCTACTTAATGGCGGTCTCTGGACAAATCGTCTAATCAATCTAGTACACTCTTGTCTTCAGAGCTTTGGCACTTGAAGAATAATGAAATGGTAAGTTATGAGGTTTGGCAAAGGTTGAGCAATAATAATTATGTCAGTGTATTTTGCCTATTATGCCGGCATTATGCTTGATGCCTTTGGTTACCTATTATGCTTTTAATTATGCCGGCATAATCGGCCTGGGCCTACCTTCCAGTGCCGGCCTAACTGGTAAAAAATAACAAAAGATACTGAGCCGGTGTAATTGAAATAGTCTTAGACTAATCGTGAGGTAAAATGAAATTTACAGGCAACATTGTAACGGCTAACTAAATAATGTGCAGATATGTTGAGCATATTTGATGGTGATTGTTTACAGTGTGGACATAGCATAAAGCTGAGGAATGTGGTGAATGCCAAAAGTGTGGCGAGTGCTACGTATATATGATGGTATCGAATGAAATTTACAGGTATCCGGCACCCATCCCTAACAGAAGATACAAGTTTACCCAATGTTATAAATATGCATGTGAAGGCGATTGCAGTAGACAGGTTTAGTCAGCATATCTGACAGTAGTTGTTTATGGTGTGGACTGTCATGCTACAACAGGTCCCTCCAATATTGGTCCCCCCGGACCATTTGCAGCACTGCAGATGGTCCCCTCGGACCAACGATGGTGCCATGGTTGGTCTCCCTTTGCCATAGTTGGTCCCCCATGATTCAGCATTGTTTGCCGTTAAAAAATGTATAGCTATATAGTTATAGCTATGTGTTGACTGTTCTTCCCGTGAAGTTCTTCATCAATTGCAATTCTCAGCACATGCAGCCAAGCGCTTTAGCTAGCTAAACGATATATATGATTGAAAAAAGTATAGTTTAGTCGATGCATGCATGGAACTTAGTAAATCTACTCTGGCAGTATAATATTATAGCTATACTATCATATATTATTAGCTATACTGCCGGAACTACATCCTCAACATAATATTATACATTAAATAACTTCATTTATGCATCTGCAGTGATGTATAGTATAATTATATTAAACTGAAAAAAGGAATTAGCTAATTATCAGATACATCCCTATAGTTACACAAAATCTTTAGATCCAAGACTGCAGTCCAAGCAGTAGAAATTAAAGGAGGAGGCTTCTGGGTTTTCAGTGGTGATACCAGAACAGATAATGTGAACCCATGCATCACAGCCATCACATTGGACCTATATATACATAAAACAATGGAATCCTACAGTATCACATGATTTCATCTTACACATACCCAGCGGCCTTTATAATCCGGATGGTTAAAACTATTTTCAGAATGTCTACACATGGCACATCAGTCAGTTAAATCCACTTAACATGACAGAAATTACATGCATGAGTATATGCATGTCATTGCATGATGTAATTCCACTATAGCTATATATTGAACTACATTTAGCTAGTGGTATATAAAATCTCTCAACCACACGCATGCGTAGCTTGATACTTTCAAATTAATCCACGTGATGCAGCAGGCGTCGTGATGAATTCAGTGCTATCAACGTGTTAAACAGTTTATTTCAGAAGATGATACTTTCTGGCGCTATATGTACGCGTATTGTTGTGGGGGACCACCCATGGCAGAGAGGGACTGACTGTGACAACTTTACATTGTCCAGCCGGACCACTTGAGGTGCCTTGGTTGGTCCGGCTGGACCATTTGAGGCGGGGACCATCTGAGGCGTGACAGACCCCCCTCCAGAAATATATCAAAGAAGAGTGATATATTGGTATAAAAACACTAAAATGCATTATTTCTTGAAATAAGTGTCATTTCAGCACTTTATATAATAAAACAACCTATATCTTCCAAGGGGTTGCACCCACCACACCCCTACTCCATATTTGGTTAAATATTTCCTTGTATTTACTTAAATATGCTCTATATCTTACAATAAGCATGATTTTAGTGTTGTAATAATAAAAAACCCTATAGCTTCTGGGGGGCTGTGCCCCCCACACCCCCTGCTTTTAGAGATACACCTCTGTGTTCAGACCCCCCTCTCAGAAAATCATGGATCCGCCCCTGCAGAGCATGGTATATATTGAACAAGGTGGTGTACGAGATTTATACACCACCATAAACACATGCTAATAGGGTATAAGTACGTACGTATATAAGTAGCCCCATTAGTTTTAATTGTTCTATCACATATATGCTAATATTACAGTATGTTTTCCTGAATATCCAGTCACAGACTTTCAAATTGAAGGGAACAAAGGACGTAGGGTATAGCTAACTAGTTGCATGAATGTATATTTGATTACTACCTGTCAAGGCTATAGCTACGTACAATAATAAAGCAGCCTATCTTGCTATAATAGTACATGATATGCTTAATGTAGTTGCATGATATAATGCATGATATACGTATGTAATGTACATAATTACACTACAAACGTTGCATTACTTATTAGCCCTAGCCCTTGCTTCTCATATAATAGTTATCAGTATGCTGGCTACTGTTGTTTATGTAGCTCCCTTTCTTAATAGCTTATTTACATATATGACTTACTACGTAAATATGTAGCTGTCAATCAGACTTAAAGTGTAAAAATTTAGCACCCACAACAGTGACAACACCACTATTCCAATTGTGGCTAATACAAATCCAGTATCCATCCATGGCTCTAACACCCTCCTCACCTATTATGCTTTTAATTTTACCTACGTAATTCTTTTGAGAAATTCTTTTAAACTTTAGCTACCTATTATTCTTAAATTATCACCATTTTACCTTAGTTCACACATTCAAATTTTTAAATTTTAGATATGCACATACATAAAATCTGCTAGGGATAACACGTAGATTGACCTGAAAGCAGGATTTATAGAACTACGTACGTACATACCATTCCTCTATCACTGCTGCAAATTTCAGATCTGTGTATTGTTCCTACCAGATTTTCAAATGTGTGAGCTATGCACGTTTTCCAAATCTGGTCACAAATTTAAAGGATAATTAAAGTGTATGCATAGGTAATTGGAAGGTTGGCAATTGGTAATTTGGTGTACACTGTAGGTACGTAAGTATGTGATGAATATGTAAATAAATATAACAGGTGGAGGTTTTTATTAAGAATAATTTTAAGAAGATTAGGTAAAATTTATTTTGTGTGTACGTAGCTCTAGGACTCTATTGCAGTAATATGTAATTCTAACTGGCTAAAGCATACTCAGTAGCTCCGTATGATAGCTAGCTAGTGGATCTGTGTTTTGTGAAGCATTAACTAAAACTCTCCATAAAATACGTAATTAGCTACGTATGCATATATGTGTCTGTGAGAGATATTATTATTATTATAAGTATAATTATGGGAAAGGATTGTACAAAAGGTAAAGTCTGTTCTAAGGTACATACTTTTCAAACCCGAGTGGAAACCTAGTCAACTTAACATTTGCATGGCTGTGCATGTACGTACACTGATAACTATGACATATGTACAACAAGTTACGTATACTTGCAAAGTATTATTGACTTTGTAACCCTCAATTCGAGACCTATGCCATGATCCTTGGAAATATGTCTTTCTTAGAATTATATACTATAGCCAGCTAGCTAGCTAGCTAGCTATAGCTACTAGTTAATAAAATAACTTGTATATGTATGTATAGTTAACTACCCCTTCAAGCTAAGTTTCTGAGAACTTCATAAGGTTCACTAATTATCCATGCATCACTAGTGGTTAAACAATCTGTAGCTTTAATTGCTAAAACTACATGTAGCTATATTAGGGCTGCGCCTAATATGCCGGCATAATTTTGGGAATAATAGGAAGTGAAAAGAATTAAGAATTATGCTGGAATAATAGGGAATTATGCTGGAATAATAAGGCAAATTTAAGTTACGCTACACTATAAACCTGCTATAAACTACAAACACTCACTTGTAAATTCTCTAGTATCTCTGATAAAGAAGTTAAAAATGCTGCTGCAAAGTATTTAACACGTGAGCTCAGATTATGTAAACTTAAACCCACAATCAAATATTTCTCGTGTCCATGACAACTTCAAATGCTGTAGAGAGCCTATTCTTGCACATTTAAGGTAATAAATGTTATGTTGTGTACTTAATAAGTAGGATATTGTAATTGTTTAAGGTAAAAAGTGGAATAATTTAGGAATAATAGGTAAAAGTTGAGAATAATTTTAGAATAATAGGTAAACTTTAAAAGAAATTCTCAAAAGAATAATAGGTAAAATTAAAAGCATAATAGGCACACCCTAAGCTATATACGTATGGCTTAGCAACAGATACCACAACATCATTCATGAAAACCACCTAATGGAAACAGACGGCTTCAGTTAGATACATAGCTACGTACATACGTATGTATAGCTAACTATACTACTTTACTATTAAGTGTTTTTTAGCTTAATCTGGAGTGATGTAATAATCAGTAATACATATTATGAGTACCCCGTGATAATAATAATAATGAAGTTTACTAGCTACTGCTAAACACATGGATGAAGTAGTGTTAGTGCCACTATTTATGCATGCCACTTTTAAATTTAGATATGCATGCACCTTTGTATAATTCCATAGCAATTTTACAGCTGATGTAAGTAGCTACTTATGTAACTATTTCTTCAACTGATTGGCTAGTGTGGCTACTAAGTACATACGTAGCCAATCATATGATGATTATTAGATATCATTCTTTGTTTAACCATTGCTCCACAATCTGATCAGGAAGCCTGACCTGATTCCAAAGTATATAGCAACATAAATTTTAATGTCTACAACAGAAGCATTGCATCCATAACCACACACATAGCTAAATGCAATATTTTCACAGCTCAGATCAAAGCTTCTAGTTATGCTATGCATATATCTTGTGTAGCACTTACGTACGTATGTACATAGCTACCAGGCATGATTCAAATTACCAACAGTGGTATAATTTTGATTCCAGATAATTAATACGTATGTATTCTGAATCAACTCTAACCCACACTGAACTGTCATAGTCAAGTAACAGGTTCTGTATGCAAAGTAATAATTAGTAAATGATAGGACAGTATTCCTCAATGATACGTACAACACAAAATTATATATACGTACGTATAACATCATAGAAGCTATGTAGTTAAATATGAAAGCTGGCATAATAGGCAGGTCCCTATGAACAGGACACTTAACCTTAAGGCTATACACAGAGTATGTTTATGTGTAAAATCTAGAGTTCATAATACATAGCTATCTCTCTATTTATACACTTGCTACTATAGAACTGTTGAAAAATTATATTTCTACGTATGCACGTATATGTACTATATATACATAAAATGCAACACTTCCACAGCTCAAATAAAAGTCTATAGTTATGCTACACATCTCACATGGTACACACTAGGTGTTCTACTGTAGCTACGTACAATTCAGCTTCCAGTATATTATACGTATGTATAAATTACATACGTATTATAACACAGGCAAGAGTGCTTTTGTCTGATATACATACATACATGCACGATGATGCTAAACTCAAGAGTAAACCTTATACTTGCGTACATAGTTATTTGTTGTAGAGATTTTGCATGGCTGTGTATACAATTGTAGCTACAAAGCAACAAGTTATGTATATTTGGCTAGTCACAGCAAAAAATTTTCTACTACTCTATAACAACACATCCTTAAGTCAAACCCTGTATGTAATTATTGTAAGCATTTCTTTCCTATAGTAGAGTATACTGTACTGTTTACTAATGTACGTAACTTTCTAGAATTCTCACTAACTAGCCTGCATCACTGGTGATTAGTTAATATTTAATAAAACTACATGTCAGGCAGATATGGCTTAGCGATACAATACCATGTTTATAATTACTAAGACGAGCATGCTTATGTGTATACACTACTGTTAAAATATTTTAGACTATTATTAAAAGTAAATTCACTTTTGCACAAATAAAGGTGACTGCTCTATTAGAGTATGTCGACTTGCCAATTTTGGTTTGAATTTTGTAAATGCCTCCTATTATGCTGGCAATGCTTGTGATAGGCTATCTTCACTTGTCCATAAAATTTTCTTGATTGTTCTATTAGAGTATTTTGACCTTTGGGTATTACTTTTATCAATACTTAACCTGTTGTGATGGCTAAACTATTAGGTAAAAATGTTCCCTCTAACAAAAACAAACTTCTACCCAACTAATGTAAGTATGTAGCTAGCTATATGTAGTTACGTAGCTGTCATGAAGAACAAATAACTATAAAATGTATTCCAATATTGAGAAGCTGACAAAACACAAATTTTGTAGCTAGCTATAAGAGTACAACTGTGTATGTACGTATGTATATACCTAAAAAAATTGGCTACTGGTAAACATGTTGATTGATTATGAATGTTAAAAACAACATAAATTACATGAAAACAGTTAGCTAGCTTTAAAAAACGGTCCTGTGTGCTGACACTGCTGACACTATGGCTACATATTGTGCTACAGTCTACATACGTATGTACATAATATGTGACTGGGCCTGCAAAAATCAACCATGTGAGCGCAAATTACACCTAGTTAGATATTCATGAATATGTTTAGTTCTTTAAAAGATTCCCCATTAAATTCTGCATTTGTGGTAAAAAAATTAATTTGCTAGTATAAATACAGCATAAGTTATGGTAGCTAGCTAATTATGACATATTTGAAAAAACTGGGCAATTTTGGTGCAACTAGATGGTTGACTTCACAGGCCCGGTCACATATAGAGCAAATACAGAGCAATTACTGATATGTGTTTGTGTAACTTTTCCTGATATTAATATAAGCCATCTCATATTATTATAAGTATGTCATGTGTTCATGCCACATACATACATATTAGAATGTAGCTACCATGTGTAGCTAATGAATCATTTAAAAAGTGAAAGTGGGCTCTGTGTCTAGGATGTAGTTGCATGGGGATAAATGGTTCAAGTTGGGCTGTAGGCTTCCACTCTCACGGTGGATTAGATAGGCTTAGGAGGCAAACATAAAAATTTAATATTACACATGCATGTTTATTCAAACCATTAGGCTATTGCACATGATACTATTAGGAAGCTAGTAGTAGGCCTGCAGCAGCATCAAGTATACCAGCACAATATATATAATAGGATAGAACATTATGTGACCCGCATGAGAAAATACGGCTTATGTGCACATAAATTTTGACCACATTTTTGGATTTCAAACTTCAATAACCAAACGTAAGATTCTAACACAACTTACAAAATTTATGCAGGAAATTTCGTGCAATTTACAGATTTTAAAAATCTTATACAGTAAATTAAGATACATCCTATAATATGAATAGGCGTATTTTGTGTATATAAGCTCATTTTCTCATGCCTGGTCGCAGTCACATATTATGCCAGCATAATGCATATTGGATAAAATATGAACTTACGTAGCTACATTTGTTAAAATATATTGATACTCTCTAATAGAACTGTCAGGGTATATTGAATTACTCTAATTTAACTAGATCAATAAACTCTATAATATGTGACCATATTTTGGAAAACAGACCATGTTGT
This sequence comes from Spongia lamella, assembly GCA_963930835.1. NCBI lineage: Eukaryota > Metazoa > Porifera > Demospongiae > Dictyoceratida > Spongiidae > Spongia > Spongia lamella. The sequence continues at coordinate 4,530,042 of OZ005747.1, forward strand.
CACATTTGGCATCATTAAATTTTATATTTCTGTTAATTTAAGACACTCCATATGGCACTACTGGTTTAATAAATGGTTAAATCAATTGGAAGTATGTGCTCGTTGAAATTACATAAGCATAAACATGGAGATTCTATTTATTTCACGCATGACAATATGGTCTGTTTTCCAAAATTCGGTCACATCAAGGTTTTATAGGAATACTCTAATAGAGCATTCATAAAATATAATGTTGAGTCATCTTCAAGAGAAATGTTGTGCAAATTGGATGGGCCTGCGTCGATTATGCCAACATGATTTTTAGCATAATAGGTGTGTTAAAGCATCGATTACCTTGGCTACGTACATAATATGTAGCTATATAGCTACCTGATATCAAAGTTCTTGGTCACTTTTAACCATTTACAATGCTGCATTCTTCTGATTGGCCTATCGCTTTTATACAATTTTCATTTAGGTTATATAATGTGTATTTACACACAACTTTTAACTTTACTGTGTACTGATAATCCATGCATGTAAGTATGTACTTACGTACGTACGTATGTATGTTATACATTTAGATCCTGTAAACTATTGTAATAAAAGGTTATAATTTCTTGAATTGGCCACCTTACCCGATATCAAAGTTTAAGGTCACTTATAACTACGTATTTACAATGCTGCTTTTGATTGGCCTCGCACTTTGGCACTGCAGTATGGAGCCAGTTTAAATCTAAAATTTTGAACATACATGAGTTGCTAGGTTTTCCTTACACTGTTCATATCATTGTTTAATAATAACAAAAACAGTTAGTTTATTAGTATCTGGTTTTTGCATCAAGTTGCTTTAGAGGAATAATTTATTAAAGAGGAGAATAGGAATTAACTGTTGCTATATGAAAATGCATATTCAATTCACCAACACAATTAAATGTGACAAAAGATGTTCAAAGCCAGCTAGCTAAGTACCTATAGTTGTTATTCAATAGTTATGCAATCATCAGCTACTAACATACGTATGTGTGTTTACATCATGATGAGAATAACATCCTACGTACATAGCTACGTAGCTACCTGTTATAATTCTTTGAAACACCTTATTCTTAGAACTATAATGCAATTGATAGCTAGCTAGCTAGTTGTCAGCCACTATGTACTGTATATATAACAGATGTACCCATACATAGCTAATACAAATTACAAATACTTCTTTAATTACCTATAAATGTGACAATTAACAAAGCTACATACAAACAATGTTTATTTTTAAACCCTGTCAACTAGCAATAGCTTGTCAAATCTCATTATTGGTCAACTTACTAGTTGAGCATTACCACAATTATATTATATGGCTAGGGGAATGACTAAAGCCACTGCATCCATTCTTTCCTATCCCTTGAGTTACATTACTTGTCTCCATTATAAATTATTATATACACACAGTAGCTATTATATTGTTTACGTATAGGTAGCAGTGAATCAGCTAAAAGTACAGTATGCTATTAAATTACGTAGGTACTTAATCTGTAGCCTTTGGTAGTTGTGGCTGAACCATGCAGGACATAATTATTGTTCCTAAATACATAGCCTGCTGTATAATGTAGTTGTATGTGATTATTGTACGTACGTATATGGACATCTTACAGTCCTCCAAAACAAAGCTTACCATAATAATTTAATTTATATATAGCTAGCTATAGTGGTCTGTTAGTATACATATATAGTTGTGAAGATACCTTGTCAACTATTTTATTGTATTGTGTGCAGGATGATCAAAGGGTCATATATGCTATGAAGTGTCAGGAGGTAGTTATAGAACCATTATGTTTCAAAGAACTGTTTTATTCACAAATCGATAGGTGTAAAGTACATTAAAGCTCTTATAAAGCACTGCTTCTTCATTTGTATGAAATACACAACTCTTGGTGAGGGTTTCGTGACATACAGTATATACGTAGCACTTGGCTTCACCTTGTATTATATGTAAGTATTAGTTAAACCCCACCACAAGTAGGATATCCTTGATAAAAAAAGTGCGAGGCCAATCAGAAGCAGCATTGCAAACAGGTGCGACCAAAAACTTTGATATCAGTTGAGGCCAAGAAGTTACTTATCAAAATCTTTTTCACTACTTGAATGACATACAATAGTTTATAGCATATTTTCACAACTATGATTGGCTTTGTCACTTGGCCACCTTTTTCACACCATCATTATTAAGAAAGGTGGCCAAGTGACAAAGCCAATCATAGTTGTGAAAATATGCTATAAACTATTGTATGTCATTCAAGTAGTGAAAAAGATTTTGATAAGTAACTTCTTGGCCTCAACTGATATCAAAGTTTTTGGTCACACCTGTTTGCAATGCTGCTTCTGATTGGCCTCGCACTTTTTTTACACCCAAGGTGTTTATGTTTAGCATACGTATGTACATGCACGATGATGCTAAACTCAAGAGTAAACCTTATACTTATGTACATAGTTATTTGTTGTAGAGATTTTGCATAGCTGTGTATACAATTGTAGCTACAAAGCAACAAATTAGCTATGTATATTTGGCTATTCACAGCAAAAAAAATTCTACTACTCTATAACAACACATCCTTAAGTCAAACCCTGTATGTAATTATTGTAAGCATTTCTTTCCTATAGTAGAGTATACTGTACTGTTTACTAATGTACGTAACTTTCTAGAATTCTCACTAACTAGCCTGCATCACTGGTGATTAGTTAATATTTTAAAAAACTACATGTCAGGCAGATATGGCTTAGCGATACAATACCATGTTTATAATTACTAAGACAAGCATGCTTATGTGTATACACTACTGTTAAAATATTTTAGACTATTATTAAGAGTAAATTCACTTTGCACAAATAAAGGTGACTGCTCTATTAGAGTATGTTGACTTGCCAACTTTGGTTTGAATTTTGTAAATGCCTCCTATTATGTTGGCAATGCTTGTGGTAGGCTATCTTCACTTGTCCATAAAATTTTCTTGATTGTTCTATTAGAGTATTTTGACCTTTGGGTATTACTTTTATCAATACTTAACCTGTTGTGACAGCTAAACTATTAGGTAAAAATGTTCCCTCTAACAAAAACAAACTTCTACCCAACTAATGTATGTACGTAGCTAGCTATATGTAGTTATGTAGCTATATAACTAGCTGTCATGAAGAACAAATAACTATGAAATGTATTCCAATATTGAGAAGCTGACAAAACACACAAATTTTGTAGCTAGCTATAAGAGTACAACTGTGTATGTACGTATGTATATACCTAAAAAAATTAGCTACTGGTAAACATGTTGATTGATTATGAATGTTAAAAACAACATAAATTACATGAAAACAGTTAGCTAGCTATAAAAAACGGTCCTGTGTGCTGAGACTGCTGACACTATGGCTACATATTGTGCTACAGTCTACATACGTATGTACATAGTATGTGACTGGGCCTGCAAAAATCAACCATGTGAGCGCAAATTACACCTAGTTAGATATTCATGGATATGTTTAGTTCTTTTTAAAGATTCCCCATTAAATAACTTTTCCTGATATTAATATAAGCCATCTCATATTATCATAAGTATGTCATGTGTTCATGCCACATACGTACATATTAGAATGTAGCTATCATGTGTAGCTAACGAATCATTTAAAAAGTGAAAGTGGGCTCTGCGTCTAGGATGTAGTTGCATGGGGATAAATGGTTCAAGTTGAGCTGTAGGCTTCCACTCTCACGGTGGATTAGATAGGCTTAGGAGGCAAACATAAAAATTTAATATTACACATGCATGTTTATTCAAACCATTAGGCCATTGCACATGATACTATTAGGAAGCTAGTAGTAGGCCTGCAGCAGCATCAAGTATACCAGCACAATATATATAATAGGATAGAACATTATGCGACCCGCATGAGAAAATACGGCTTATGTGCACATAAATTTTGACCACATTTTTGGATTTCAAACTTCAATAACTAAATAAAATTAAAGCTACATTGACACTATATACGTCTATATAATTATATTGTCAATGTAGCTTTAATTTCATAACATGATTTTCTGTTGCTAGAGTATAGCTACCTGGCAGTTAGTTTTTAAATATAAAGGCTACAAATTGCTGATTTAGTAATTAATGATGTGGCTGGTTAGTGAAACCTTATAATAATTCTTAGAACGTTTAAATTTCTTACCAGTAATTGAAGAGAGTTATAATATAAGCTATGTAGCTATATCCTGTAGTGCATTGTAGCTATAATTATTCATTCTAAGAAAAAAGTTTTTACAAGAATTACACATATATTATATACATAGGTATATAGCTACGTAGCTATAATATTCATGCATATTATATGTATAGCTAGCTAAAGTTTGGATTGCTGATATCCTTGCAATTGAGCACTGTACGTCCTCAGGCTTGTGTGTACGTATATACATGGTTATCAGGCAATAACACCTGTGCCTGCCTGTGTTACAACGTAGCTAGTTATGGAATATTGTTTTCTCGCTGCAAAACCAGAGTTGCCAGTTGCTGATTAGTGAAACAATTTACCCTCTTTCAGTGACTGTATTGTAGTGAGTGTACCCTCTTTCAGTGACAACTTGAATACTATATGGCAACACAATGCTCGATCACTAAAATCCCACAAGCAATTGTCACCCTTATTAAGTACAAGGTCAAGTATACAAATAGCTATGGTTATATAGCTAATGCTATGGCAAGAGTATATATATATGTAATGCCTAGTCATTATACTCTTGGCTATAGCTAATAGGAAGACTGCATTCACATACAGTAACCTACAATACTGTTAGTACATTGTATCTATGTACGTACGTAAGTAACTGTGATAATGCATTCGGAGGGTGGAAGTTCTTGTTGCATTCCAGTGGTGTGTCTACTAAGGTTAGCTATAACAGTAATCATTGGAATGTGGTGACAAATTGTCAGCACACTTGACAGTGCGACATCCATATGTCACACTGCCAAGTGTGCTGACAACTCGTTACTGCATTCCATGGCCAGTGGCCACATTAATAGCTAAGTTACCAATCAACAAGTCCACTGATGGAGTGGACCCAGGGACCAAGGGACCCATGCTTATTTATTTGCTAGTTCTTTATTCACACTGAGGTTCATGACTTCATGATCTTATTATTATGAATCAAACTTTCATTGACCAACAACATACATACACAGAAAAGAAAGAACACACAAAACACAACCTTCTCATGTTATTGCAATGTTTATGTTCATGCCACATAGCTACATATTATAATGTAGTTACGTATCATGTATAGTTAACCAGTCATTTAAAATTATATAGATTGCCAAATTAACTTTAGAAGGCAAACATAAGATTAATATTACACATAGCAATACATACGTAGGAGAATGCATGTTTATTCCGACCATTAGGCTATTACCCAATACTCATGATACTATCAGATAAAATATGCCGTCATAATAGGTTGGCATATTAGTTATGCCAACATACGTATATATTGCTAGCATATTTGGATAACATAATTACGAACTTTATTTGTTAAAACTTATCGATACTCTTTAATCGATACACTACAAAACAGTCGAGGTTTATTGAAATACTCTAATAGAGCATTCATCAACTGAAAATTAATGTTGAATGCTCTTCAAGAGCAATGTTGTACAAATTGGAGCATATGCAAGCATAACAGGGATGGTGAAGAGCATAATAGATAATTTAAGGATTTTGGGCAATATTTTAAGCACATTGACTGAGGCCTAACTAGCAGCTAGTATATAAATATAATTACATAAGCTAGCTACAACGTTAAGTTAAACTCTGTGAGAATTTGCATTAGAGCCCAAATTTTAAACAGTGGCATTAACACTTCTTCCATGTGTTCCAGAAATTATTGTCATGAAGTACGTATGTAATATTACTGATTATTAACACCAGTCCATGGCTATGTATTATAGCTGCCAAGTAACTATGTACATACATAGCTATGTTGGTAGCTGTAGCCGTCTGTATCCATTACTAGGTGTTTACACAAATATGATATGGCTTTTGTTTCTAAGCCATATAGCTAGCTACATAATGTGTAGCCATAGTTTTTAATTAAAGCTACAAATTGTTTAACCACTATAGTGCATATAGCTACTGGTACATAGCCAAACATTTGGATCAGGTCAGGTTTCCTGATCAGATTATGTAGCAATGATTAAACATTATGTAATTATTGAAGTTACTACTATAGTGTTGACATGCAGTAATACTACAGTACGTATGGTATAGTGTTGACATACGGTGATACCATGTTACGTATATATACTATATATGCAGTTTTACCTGTAATTCAGATAACCCAAAATTTTGGTTATAATATCTCTTTGTTATAATTATTGGTATTAGCAACTATTTAATATGACAGTTGTAGTAACCAGTATGGTTTATTGTAAGTAACTTCAAGCAATGTGGTTATGTCCAACTCTTTTTGTTTTAATTATAATAACTCCTATATAAGCAGGTATAAATAAATATACACTAGTAACAGGGACTGATCCAGGAGGGGTGGATAGGGTGGCTGGCCACCCACCATGAATGGCCATGCAGCTACTCAGACATGTAAATTAAAGCATTACATTACTGAAATGATATCATACTAATCATAAAACGCTCAGTTGTAGTACACATTCTTCTATTATGTTCATTTACAGCTGGAGTTGTTAACTGGACATCATAGCACAGTTGCCAACAATTTGCTAACTACAAGTTCGTTTAGCTACCAATATTATGGCATGTCACTTTAGCTACAGTACTCACTACAAGTGCATGGTCAGCACAGCATTTAGCTACAGTTTTATAATTTTCAGTCAAAACCGCTTCCAGATTCAATCTCAGGAGGGCAAATTTTCAAATTTTTCTGGGGGGCATGCCCCCAGACCCCCGCACACTAAGCAAACTATAGGTTAACACTCTGTCAAACCCCCCACTTCATATCTTTAAATTTTGCTGCTATGGTAATGCTCACAATATATGAAAGACCCAACCTGAAACCTAAGCCAGCCACCCCTCTCGATTTATATCTGGATCAGTGCCTGGGTAATAATAACTGGTTTGTTTCTAGTAACTTCAACTGATACTTTAGTAACTTCAACTAGATACTGTACAGATAAAATTAATAAAAATGAATGGTACTATATACTAATCTGTGAGTGGTCAAATCAACCATGAATTATATATGGTTACAACAACCTGTAAGGGTGATCAAATCTACCCTATTATATATAACAATAAACAATAATAATAACAACAACAACAACAACAACAAATATAATATACATAAGTAACCAACATACCTATTCATCACAATGTATATAATTAACGTACTTTTGAATGTGTTGTGATTGATAGTGGGTTTGAATTGTCATGAGATGTATGCAATAATGCGTGGTTATGACAACTGCTACTATCAGTTAAGATAATCATTTTATGGTTGCTTGAACCTTGATGATTAAAACAACCATTGTATAATTTGTTTGTTTTACCATTTTGAGTTACTGCCACTTTTTGTTGTTGCTTTTACTCAATAAGAACACTGGTTAACTTAAGATATACCACTTTGACACCTCACATCAAAGGAAACCACAGGGATATATTTCAAATATACCCTGGGAACAGGTATATATCATGATATATCCCGCTGCCATGGTGACCAGTCAGTGATGTAGAAACAAACTACCACTCTTTATATAGGCGCAAAAATGCGATATCGATTGTGGGTTTTAGTTTTCTAAATTCAATATATTTATTTGAAGTTGAAAATAAACTTTGTTACCAGTCTAAAAGCGTTTGTATTGAGTGTACAAGCTGATATAAGCCAAAGGACGCCATTTGAGGTGAGTTTCTAACGTGATAAAAATAGTCTATTCACTGCGTGACTTAATATATATTAATCTACTCTATTTACACACTCACCATTAGTTTATCCTTTTGAAGCGATTAAACAGGATTTTTTGTCCATTATAAGTGCTGCAGCTTTATAAAAAGTTGTGGTGAACCCACAATCGCCATCACTACTATGCAAGAACGTCATGACAATGATAAAATCGAGCCCCACAATCACAACGAGTACCCGTTGCTATATAAAGAGGCCGAATTATTGATGTCAGTTTTGGGCAGATTTTTAGAGTGCCGGAAGTGGAATATATTAGTTATAACATGGGCACTCGGGATTTTCCTGATATATATGCTCGGGCCTGCGGCCCTCGGGCTTGGGCATATATATCAGGCAAATCCCTCTTGCCCATGGTATAACTATTACATATAATGATTAATGTAACTTCCAAGCATTATTTTAACTTTGTATGGTCAGCATAATCTACCGCAAACTTAAATTTACTGGTATGGATTGATAGAATATGCTAAGATAGCATGGTTATGTCAACCTAAGAGTGATTTATAGTTACATGCATGAATATAGGTAAAAACGATTATCAGTTGGTTATATTTTACATACTAAATAGGTTATATAAGAAGTATCTAAGAGTTAAATATACATATTGAATAATGGTTGCCATATCTACATACAATATAGGTTACAGTACCCATTATAGTTTAAAATTACCTTATTAATTAATTCTACCCAGGACAGTCAAACCAACTGACATAATGGTACAACAACCCCATATTGAAGGGATTAATTCTACCACATTGAGTACATATAACTTTTCAATTTTACTGTGTGTGCTGACAACTCGGTACTGCATTCCATGGCCAGTGACCACAGTAATAGCTAAGTTACCAATCAACAAGTCCACCGATGGAGTAGACCCATGCAGGGACCCAGAGACTCATGCTTTTTTATTTGCTAGTTCTTTATTCACACTGAGGTTCATGACTTCATGATCTTATTATTATGAATCAAAGTTTCATTGACCAACAACATACATACACAGAAAAGAAAGAAAACACAAAACCCAACCTTCTCATATTATTGCAATGTTTATGTTCATGCCACATAGCTACATATTAGAATGTAGTTACGTATCATGTATAGTTAACCAGTCATTTAAAATAATATAGATAGCCAAATTAATTTTAGAAGGCAAACATAAGATTAATATATATTACACATAGCAATACATACGTAGGTGAATGCATGTTTATTCCGACCATTAGGCTATTACCCAATACTCATGATACTATCAGATAAAATATGCTGTCATAATAGGTTGGCATATTAGCTATGCCAACATACGTACGTATATATTGCTAGCATATTTGGATAACATAATTACGAACTTTATTTGTTAAAACTTATCGATACTCTTTAATCGATACACTACAAAACAGTCGAGGTTTTATTGAAATACTCTAATAGAGCATTCATCAACTGAAAATTAATGCTGAATCCTCTTCAAGAGCAATGTTGTACAAATTGGAGCATATGCAAGCATAAGCATAATAGGTAAATTTAAGGATTTTGGCAATATTTTAAGCACATTGACTGAGGCCTAACTAGCAGCTAGTATATGAATATAATTACATAAGCTAGCTACAACGTTAAGTTAAACTCTGTGAGAATTTGCATTAGAGCCCAAATTTTAAACAGTGGCATTAACACTTCTTCCATGTGTTCCAGAATTATTTTATTGTCATGAAGTACGTATGTAATATTACTGATTATTAACACCAGTCCATGGCTATGTATTATAGCTGCCAAGTAACTATGTACATACATAGCTATGTTGGTAGCTGTAGCCATCTGTATCCATTACTAGGCGTTTACACAAATATGATATGGCTTTTGTTTCTAAGCCATATAGCTAGCTACATAATGTGTAGCCATAGTTTTTAATTAAAGCTACAAATTGTTTAACCACTATAGTGCATATAGCTACTGGTACATAGCCAAACATTTGGATCAGGTCAGGTTTCCTGATCAGATTATGTAGCAATGATTAAACATTATGTAATTATTGAAATTACTACTATAGTGTTGACATGCAGTAATACTACAGTACGTATGGTATAGTGTTGACATACAGTGATACCATGTTACGTATATGTACTATATAGCTATGCAGTATGGTATAGTGTTGATATGCAATTATACCATACCCTGTGGTTGATACATACATATGTATAGTGATACTATGCCACTATGATGTTTATTAGCTATACAGTACACATACGTAGTATAAAAAGTCCATGGCTACCCTAATATAAAAGTTGTAGCTACATAACAATATAGCTATGTAGATTAGTATAGTGACTAATAGTCTATACCCTAATGTAAAATTCACACTATATATTGCTACCTCTAAAAATCGGTTGAACTACATAGCTATGTTGGTAGCTGTAGCCATCTGTATATCCATTTGGTGGTTTTCATAAATATGATATGGTTTTTGTTTATATATGTAGCTACATAATGTGCAGCTAGTTTTAATTAAAGCTACAAATTGTTTAACCACTATAGTGATGTTTGGTTAGGTAGTAAAACCTTACAAAAATTCTTAGAAAATTATTCATTTTACTTTGAAGGGATATATAGTTAACTGACGTATATACGTAGCTAGCTACATAATTTATTATAAATAGTATACATCTAAGTATAACGTGTTTCCTAGATTTATACAGGTCTTGAGCTGAACTGGAAGTTTTCTACAGTACAAAGTATATAAAATTTAGTTATAAATGTTTCGATAACACTGATGACATTGTGTTGTAGCTATCTAGCTACATGCATAACCAAGACGAAATTAAATATCCTGGTATGTACGTAACTAGATACGTAGTTTCAATTAGTTAATGGCACTTTACAAAGCACAGATCCATAATAATCATATGGATATTTAATCATACACATGTACACACTAGTGGGTTATGCTATTCTAACAAGCTAATCATATGTACATTGGATATAGCTATGGTACACATGCAGCCAAAGTCTTGGATCATTTCAGGCTTCCTGATTAGAGTTTGTAGCAATGATTATAAACAAATTGAAGTTACTATCTAGCTAATTACTAAGCATGCAGCCTTTCATACATGAAAAAACTGTTATGTTAAATTATTGCTGTTGTAATTTATTCATATTCATAAACTCTTGCTGCTTTTATAAAACAGTGTAGACATAGTCTATATGGTATCACTTCAATTACATACTGCAGTCCACTTCTTCATCCATAAAGCTACAGGGGAGGCTGAGCAGGGGGGCAGGAGGGGCGATCGCCCCCCAACATGTATACAGTTCAGTACATTTTAGATGCCTGAATTATTTTTATGTAAGTATGTATCTAAAGTTTGCTGAAAGCTGCCTGAGCCACCCCTGAGCTAGTTATGTAATGTTGCATCAGCAGTATCATATTTATAATGTTATTAATATTAGCATGTAGCTAGATACAGTAAAAGCTGTGTGTTTTCTCTTCCAATAAAACAGTCAACTCCCCTACCTACGTAGCTATACCTAGCTATAGCTATACAGTATAGCTATAGTATAATAAACAATGTATCTGTGTACTACATACCAGTATTGAAAAGCTGAAAAGAGACACACAGATGGAGGATACAATTCCTCAAAGATGATACTCGGTTGATAGAATCTTTTTACCGGCAGTGGCATCCAAATATACATAGAATTAGCTGCTATCCACTACAATTGTACGTATGTACATAGTTAACCTATATACGTACGTAGCTATGGATTAAATGTTGAGTTTATATTTATGATTTGAATGTAATTAGCTACCAGTTGAAGTATAGTGTTTATTGCATCAACTTTCTATCCCACTGAAGCAATACTGAAGCCATACTTCAAAGGATTTTACTGAGTATATCTAACATATAACTACCTCAAGCCATAGAGTGTTATAATATACCCACGTACCTCAAAACCATATATTGGAGTATTGATATACGTACATCAAAAACATGTACAAAACTGTTGAAATCTAAAAAGTCAGTAGTCACATCAAAAGCACAATTCCTTTATGGGATAGAAGCCATGTAGTCAAACCCTACTAGCACTCATCACTTCAATCAGCCTATAGCAATTGTGAAAGTTCAACACTCTCTGGTATAATCCCCATGCATCATTGCACACTGATCATGAGCCTTGAAGATTACCGGAACTTCTCCACTAATTCTACAAATGCACCAGCTGCTAGATACGTATAGTCAACTAGCTATAGACTGTTGTATCAGTACATCAATAATCTATCATCATTAGCATGCAATAGCTACAGTAAGTACGTACACTATATAATATTATAGCCAGTGTTTATTCTAGGATTTCATATCTGGGAGGGAATTAAGAATTTTGGGGGTGATGACTGCACGGCGGTAAATCAAGCACAATCAGTCAGAGGCATATAGCCAGCTTAGCTTCCCTTGCCTGGGCACAGTTGCCACAAACATTTCATGCATCTCACTATACAGTAGTATAATTATTATCATTATTCACATTATAAGACATCTCTGATCTGAGCTGTGAAAGTGTTGCTTTTAGCAATGTACTGATATAAGTATTTCTTCAGTTGTTGTAATTGCCGCCTCTGGATCAGCAGCCCTAAGGCTCATACAATACATTTAAGTCAAATCATTTGTAGTCACGTTACTACCACAAAGTATGTGTCCTCCCATGAGAAAACATGAAGAAATTTCATGAGCATACAGTAACAGTGAATATATAGCTACAAACATCGTTTATGTTTTAAATCCTGTCAACTAGCAATAGCTTGTCAAATCTCATTATTGGTCAACTTATAGGTGAGCATTACCACAATCATATTATATGGCTAGGGGAATGACTAAGGCACTGCATCCATTCTTTCCTATCCCTTAAGTTACATTACTTGTCTCCATTATAAATTATTATATACACACAGTAGCTATTATATTGTTTAAGTATAGGTAGCAGTGAATCGGCTAAAAGTACATTACCCTGTTAAATTACGTAGTCTACTTAATCTGTAGCCTTTGGTAGTTGTGGCTAAACCATGCAGGACATAATAATTAATGTACCTACGTAAATACGTAGCCTGTTGTATAATGTAGTTGTATGCGATTATTATACAGCATATGGGCAGCATCTGACAACTTCCAAAACAAACCTTACCATAGCATATATAGCTAGCTAGTGGTTTGTTAGTATATTCATTAAGCTACGTATGAAATGGTGCTGAAAACCATGCAGCATGCCTTATCATCATTATAACTGGTGTATTTTATTAAATCTGATAATGCATATATACACCACACCTTTTCTTTTACATGGATAGATTATCAGTACACAGTAATTTGTGTATGTTATATGTATAATTCTATATGCTAAACAAAAAAGTTGTAGCTAACTTTTAAAAATGATATACAATAGTTTACATTTTACAGGGCATCTTCACAACTATGATTGGCTTTGTCACTTGGCCATGTACCTTTATAAAAATACTAATTGTACAAAAAGTGACAAAATCAATCATACGTAGTTGTGAAGATACCTTGTCAACTATTTTATTGCATTGTGTGTGGGATGATCAAAGGGTTATATATGCTATGAAGTGTCAGGAGGTAGTTATAGAACCATTATGTTTCAAAGAACTGTTTTATTCACAAATCCGTAGGTGTAACTGTAAAGTACATTAAAACACTTATAAAGCACAGCTGCTTCATTTGCATGAAATATACAATTCTTGGTGAGGGTTTCATGACATATAGTTATAGCACTTGCTTCACCTTGTATTACAATAATTATTACCACTCCACTCTCACCTCTTTGGTTTTGACTTACAAAAGAAATTGCTGATGTGTTGTGCCTGCCGTGTCATTAATTAACTAATCTTGTACACGCGGACGATAGTGTACTTGAAAAACCCATATATCCTTGGAAAGGTACTTCTTTGATACATATCAGGAAGTTTGCGGAAATTTGATGATACGCTGTATATCAGCAGCTGGAACTGATTTGTCAACCCATTAACTGTACATTATGTATGGAATTATACTACAGCATTCAATTTACCTTTACTTTTCTTCCTGCTCATCTACTGTAATAGAGATTCGCAAACAACACGAGAAAGAGTAATTCTTTGTGAATCTAATGGTACCAGCAAGAATACAAAACATTAAACACACGCGCGTCAAAACATTATTATTCACCACACTAGCAAATCAATGTAATTCCTATGGGCATTCTGAGAGGCGCTTATTCAGTGTCGGATTTCCTGCAGCACGTGACAGATATCCCGGATTCGCAGCTGGATCCCAGTACTTCATGACTTGGCAATTCGAAAGAGGGGCAGCTTTCTCCATTCACCTGGATATGCGCGCATCATTTTCGCCTTAAAGGAATACTTGTAATAAAGTATATTGAATACTGGTGAGTAACCGGCCTGTTTCGTGGTTCTTTCGCATCCGCTCTTCATATACCTTGAATTATTTCTCGTATAGTGAATGTTATTTCTCTTCAGCCGCTTGTAGAGTCAGTGGGGGACAGTGGTAGGAGCTGTTTGGATTGAACTTTGCCTGAGCTACTCAAATATGCGATGGGTGTGTACATTCATCGTCATCGAAGACCATCTCAATCATCTTCTTGTATGTGAAGTGTGTTTCTCTGGCTGATTCACAGACTTAAGCGGCAGACACTGATGATATTAGCACATGGCCGATATTGTAATATTATTGCATAGACGCTGCCGCAACAGCCGCCGGATGATTAAATTACTTGTATAATTAATCATGAAGCAAGGTCTCGGAGCAAGATATAACTAAAACATTTTTAATAGTGAAATAATAACAGAAGTAATTATTCTTGTGGTGTCACATGAGCTGCTATGACGTATAACTTCTTTTATCTTTACGAGAACAAATTACCTCATTTATTTTTGGCAGCTGTCCAAGATTTCCGTTTTTAGTACAAACTTCCTGATATGCTGGCCCTTGCTCAGATATCTCTCCATAAGCGCTACTGTTGCTACTGTGACGTTTCGCGGACATCACGGGGTATTGTATAATTAGCACCTCTTAATAATCATAAGCGCCTCTATAAAATTATTAAGTGCCACCAGTGCTAATTTATCGTTTATTCTGAAGGGGGGTTAATCTGACCCCTATGACCCCCCCTGGATCAGCCCCTGTACAGTACATAGCATAAATACATATGTAATACCTTAATTAGTTTTGTTTTAGGTGTTGCAGTGCTGAAACCTTTTCCTCCATTTGCTTTTCCCTCAATATCGGGATGCAATTCATAGTACTTTGTTCTCCATACTGAACACTGTAGTGAAAAGAACAGATTTTTAGAGGAACATGCGTATATAGTTACATATATCTATTATATACATAAGTTATAGCTATAATTAGGTAGCTAGATGTTTGTTATTTCTGTTAGAGCCAGGGAATGCTGTACATGTGTAACTACCAACAAGCTCATGCAGTTATATACGTAGCTAACTATTATACTTCTGCTATACTATTATATGTACGTACATGTTACTATATATAAATATATTCTATTAATGATGTGTGGCTACTGTTCTATGTGTAAGTAAGACAGCTTTGATCTGAGCTGTGAAAGTGTTGCATTTGGCAATGTACTTACATAATCAGTGCTTCAGTTGTAGGTATAAAAGTATTATTAAACTTTAAATATAAATATATGTACCTTTATACATAGTTTAGAATCAGGTAAAGTGTCCTGACCATATAATGGAGCCATGGTTAACATAGAATGACTGAGTTTGATTGCTGATAATCATCATATAATTGGGCAACCTTACCTGGAAGGATACTGTAGCCACGAATCCTATAACGTATTTATATTTTATTTTTGTTGTAATTTCTTTGTTGCTAAGCAAGAGAGTCAAGAGGTCTAATACCCTAGCCAGCTTATGAAATGCACAATTAAACTGTCAGTCATGCCACATATGTATCTTGTGTAGTACTTATCAGACATGATAAAATTAATTTTCAATAGTGGAACAACTTTGATTCCAGATAATTACGCATGGTATTCAACTCTAACCCACAGTGGACTGTCACAGTCAAGTAACAGATTCTATATGCAAAGTGTTAACTTAGTATAGTTAAGTGAACGACAACAGTCCTTATATACGTATGTACATTAACTGTTCTTACGTATAACTCAGTACATTGTTCTTATAACTTCTCAAGCAGTTTTGACTATTGATTATACGTATAGCTAGGAAATTAGACACATTAGCTATCATGTGCATTCTTAACATGTATGAAATTACCTCTGGATCAGCAGCCCTCAGGCTTATACATACATTTCAGTCAAACCATTTGTAGTCATGTTGTTACCATAAAGTATGTGTCTCATAGAAAACATGAAGAAGTTTCATGTACACTACTGTTGTATTGTACTTGCTGTAGGGTTTATGTATATATCGTATATATAATTTATATATATCGTATATATAATTTATATATATATTCTATCATTATATGAATATAATTTTTGAAACATTTCATTCATAGAATTTACTGTACCATAGATAAGTAAAAATTTAGGAAGTCTTTAAGGTTTTACAAACTAACCATACATCACTAGTCAATAATTATTTGTAGCCTTATTTAAGCACCAGCCGACTATGCTAGCATACGTAAGTACCATATAGCGGCTTATTTTCGAGGGGGAATGTTTCACAAATTCCCAGTGGTGCCATTATTCACGAGGAAGTCTTCACGAATGCATGGCTCTTAATAACATTGCTACACTTAATTCAGAGATCAATTTGCAAAAATTTCCCCCTCAAAAATAACCCACTAGTTATATGCATGGTACGTATTTCAAGCATGGCTAATTGGAAGCTAAAACCACCAAAGATACAGTAATGCCAGCTTTATAGGAGGTGTTTTGCTCAGTTTGCTAGGTATTTATAAAATTAATATACCAAGGTCAACACACTGTATACGTACAACTGGCACCTTACCTAGCATATAGTAACAGTGAATGTATAGCTACGTACATACTCTAATAAACAGTTTCATTTTATTAGAAAGAATCTATTATTCGTAAGCACAAATCTTACACTTGACAGTGACACAAGCTAGTTGTGGCTGAACCAGGACATATTAAATCCATAGTCCCTTGTATGATGTACATAGTTGTAGCTACGTACGTATATGATTTTATTGCGTCAAGAACTAAAAACACTCAAACACTTGTAGGCATCTCAGTGCCAGGTAGCTCTCCAAAGCAAAGTTTGCCACGTGCAAAGTATAGTGGTTTGTTAATTTATTGTAATTAAGATGTCAAATGGTGATAAGCATTATGCCATACATACCTTATCATCATGTGAGAAATTATAGCTAACTGGTATATTTATTAAATGAAACTAACCAAACAGATACATACTATGTCTTTAGTTTGTCTTCACAACTATGTAGTTATGATTGGCCACCTCTTCTGTACCATATCATTATTTATAAAGGTGGCCGATCGTGAATGACAAAGGCAAGTTGCTACATAGGTTTTCCTTACACTGTTTGGATGACCTTTTAATGTCATTGTTTATTAACAACAAAAACAGTTATTCGAGTATTTGTATATATAGATAAGACAATCAAGTTACTTTAGAGGATGAGAGGAAAGCTGTTGCTGTATGAAAATGCATATCTATCCAGTACACCATTGAAAACAATTAAATGTGACAAATGATGTCCAAAGCTGGTTAACTACGTAGCTACCTACGTATATACCATAATTCATTATAAAACTGGCGCGGCGCGCTAGAAATTTTGTCTATTATACCAGCATTATGCTATTGCTTATTCAACAGAACTGTCAACTAGAACTATCAAATTAATATTATCAAATCTTATTATTGGTCAACTTAGGTGTACATTACCACAATTATATTATTGTATGGCTAGGTATGATATAGCTGTAGCATAGGCGGCGGAAGGGTCTGAAAGTTGGGGGTGCTGAGGTGCCTGTAGTTGCGGCAGAAGTAGATCCCAGATGCGGGGGTCTGCTTTTTTGCTAAATGTTAGCAATCCATGATTTGTAGCATACTTACAATAAAAGCAGAAGGCTTTTTTTCTTTCTTCACAAACAGTTAACCAAGGATGGACTTTGTACCATTTGCACATAAAATTTCTTCCACCTTTGGCAAAGCTACCAAGAGTTTCTTTTTCCTGCGGCTGGAAAGCAGAGTTCATATCAACCTTGCAACATGTTCCGTGGCAATCTTGTACAGTTATTGAATCGTCCAACTCTTCAATAGGAACTGGGACGGCCGGTGAACTCCTAGCACTGGGTGTAAATAACGTTTCGCTTTCAGAACAATCCGTTTCTGGGCAACTGTCACCTTCAATTTCGTCGTCAGTTTCTCCATCATCGGAACTACTTATAACTATCGTGCATGGTTCTTGAGAATGACTCGGACGAGGTTCTTGGTCTTTGTCTTCGACATTGTCACTTGTAGAATTATCGCTAACTGTCCTAATTCTTTGGGTGACAGGCCCATTTAGCCAATCATCCAGTGTCCTCTCGGTGCTTCGTCGCTTAGCCATGATAAACGTGCAGAGCGCATTAATTAAAACAAAGTCACGTGATCTCCGTTACGTTATAATTAGTCTAGAATGGGGGTGCTAAGCACCCCTCTGATAAAAGTTGGAGGTGCTCTAGCACCCCTAGCCCCCCCCCCCCTTCCGCCGCCCATGGCTATAGTTACCTTGTGAATGTGACAATTGACACATAATTTGCATTTCATGGCTTCAGTAAGTTTATTATAAAACCTTGGTCCATTTGTACTGTTGCAGGAATTTGAAGTGACTATAAGTACAATGCTACTATTATCAAGAATAATGCTAGCCATGATGTTGGCTGTAGCAGTTCAATATGTTGATGGAAATCAGAAGATTGTTTATGTCATCAGCAATGATGAAGATTCCATTACTAGTGGTGAAGATGATAACAGTCATATATGTTGTGTGTATGGAAACTGTTCTTGTAATTCCCTTGATCATGCACTGGCTAATCTTACTAGTAATGTTCTGATTAACATTACAACTGATGTGACGTTGTCCTCACTTGTTAGAGCATCAGATCTTGAAAATGTTTCAATAATTGGACACAGCAATCCTACTGTGAACTGTAAATATGTCGGAGGAATACACTTTACTTTTTGTAATAATTGTATCATTCAAGGTATCACTTGGGATGGATGTGGCACTGAAAATATTGATAATTATACTAAACCAGGACTAAAGATAAGCAATTCTACAAATGTAATAATCCAAAGATGTGCTTTTACAAACTCAATAGGGCAAGCAATTACACTATCAGCAGTGTCGGGAGTAGTGAATATCCACGATTGTAACTTTGCAAATAGCAGTTATTATAAACATCATGGTGCGGCTATTCATTACACGTCGTCAAGAGAAACAGCAAACCAGTGTTCCCAATATTTGTCAATAAGTAATTGCAGTTTTACTTATAATGAAGGTAATAGTTTGGTGTACATCAAGAATAGCATTTCTGAATGTAACAACATCATTGTGTTTAATTGTTCTAATTTTTGTCACAATCGAGGTGTATCCATTTATGTGGTAAATCAGAAGGTTTCCTTCTATGGAAATATTTTGTTTCAAAATAACACAGCAGAAAATGGTGCAGGAATTTATATCAGTGATCACTCTACGGTTACATATGGTAAAAACGCATGTGTAAAATTCAATCAAAACTCTGCTAACTACAAAGGTGGATCAGTCTTCTTAAGAAATCACTCCAGCATTATATTTGATCAAAATTCCATAGTAACATTTAACAATAACAGTGCAACTAATGGTACTGTGTATTCTGATGGTGGCTCTAATGTAATGTTTAAAGCAAATTGTCATGTAACCTTCAGTGGTAACTCAGCCACACAACTGGGTGCTGCTATATATTCCTCTGATCATTCTTATATTGTTTTTACAGGACACTCTAATGTAGTATTTAACAGTAATGTTGTACCTATATATCTACATCCATATTTCTTGGATTATGTATTTGGTGGCATTATATCTTCAAGAGATTATAGTTATATAATGTTTGAAGAGAATTCTACTACAGTGTTTAGTAATGAAGCTAGACATCATTATGGTAGTGCAATATTGTCTTTCAATCATAGCCACATATCATTCAAAGGAATATCTAAAACATTATTTAGTTACAATGCTGCAGTATTTGCTGGAGGTATACACTCTTATGATTACAGTAACATATCCTTTGAAGAAAATTCAACTACAATGTTTAATAATTCTGGTCTTGCTGGAGCAATATTTTCTTTTAATCATAACCATTTGTCTTTCAAAGGATTTTCTAATGTAATTTTCAGTGACAATACTGCTGTAATTAGCAGTGGCGGAGCTATATTAAGTTTATATTACAGTAGCATATCGTTTGAAGAAAGTTCTACTACATTGTTTAATAATAATAGCGCTGCTTTTGGAGGTGCTATAAGTTCTGGTCTTAATAGTTTTATATCTTTTAAAGGTAATTGCAATGTAATCTTTGATAATAATAAAGCAGATCAAAGTGGAGGAGCTGTAAATGTGTACTATGATGATGATTTGCATTTTAATCCTGTTCGTTTTATTGTGGATCTTGAGGATGATTTTGGTTCCGAATCTATTGTAGCAGTTTCATTCTTTGAGTTTGCTAATGTGACATTTACAAATAACATAGCTAGAGATAATGGAGGAGCTGTGTACTGTGATCATCGCTATAGTTTTATATTTAAAGGAAATTCTGTTATAACATTTAGCGGAAATAAAGCTACAGATGGTGGAGCAATCCATGTGTTTAGTCACATTAAGATAACCTTCAAAGAAAACTCTCGTTCAGTATTTATTAATAATGTTGCAAATCAAGGTGGTGTCATAGTATCTAGAGCAGAATCTGACATTTCATTTATGGGAAATTCTACAGCAGTGTTTACAAACAACACAGCTAACAATGGGGCAATATTTTATCTTTTTAATTCTACTACACTCACATTTAATGACAGTGCAATGATAACGTTTACTGACAATAAGGCTAGACAAAATGGTGGAGTCTTCTATTCTATGAATAGTTTTGTTTTGTTTAATGGAAACTCAAATGTTTCATTAGCTCACAATGAAGCTGCACTAAATGGTGGGGTAATGTATTGTGGTACTAATTCTAACATTTCATTTTCAGAGTTCACTAATGTAACATTTGAAAGTAACAATGCCATGTTTGGAGGGGCTATATGTTTAAACATTAATTCTAATATTGCATTCAAAGATAATTCTACTGCATTGTTCAAAAATAATATAGTCATCAATGATGGAGGTGCTATAATCATTCTAGCAAATTCAAGCATCATAGTAAAGGACAATACAACAATAATATTTACTACTAACAACGCGGCTCAATATGGTGGAGCAATGTTTTTTGATGTAACCCACACCACTCTAATGCTTGATAATGAAAGAGATATAAGTTTTATCAGTAACACTGCTAGGATTGCAGGACATCACATGTATTTTGATTCAACTGGATCAAATACAGACTGTTTAAATAACAGGATTGTCGGCATTAAACAAGATACCAAACACTTCATCGCTACTCCTCCAAATAAACTAAACTTCTCTGCTCCAGCTACATGCATTGACTATGATAATAAAACAGAAGAATGTAAGACATACTATCTAAAGCATATAATGCTTGGTGAAGAGATTAATACACGTGTATGTGTGTTAAACTATTGCAATCAACCTTCATATTTAACAGCATTTCTTTTACAAGGGTTGCAAGTAAGTAATCAAAGCTATTCTATCAGTGGCCCAAATCAAATGTTATTATCTTGTGGTACATTTCAAGGGATCAGAATAATAGACAATGATGGTTTATCAAATTCACCAAATTATACAATTAATTTTATGTTACATGATGATCGCAATCCTGACTGGAAACAGGTATCTGTAAATCTCACTGTTGAGCTAACATCATGTTACCCTGGCTTCTGGCAATATCCCACATCACAAAAATGTGAATGTTACAATGCAAGTGATATTGTGTTTTGTTCTGGTAGTAGTTCAACAATCAGGAGAGGTTACTGGTTTGGTAATGTGAATGGAAAACCCACAGTGACAATTTGCCCAATCAATTATTGTAACTTTACTTGCTGTGAGACTTCCAATGGATACTACCATCTTTCACCAGTAAGAGATAATCAGTGTAGATCACACAGGTCTGGTACTGCTTGTGGTAGCTGTACAGATGATTACACTTTGTCTTTTGATTCCCCTGAATGTGTGAATGTTGAAAATTGTACAGCTGGTCAAAAAGTATTAGTGATACTGTTAACAGTGATATACTGGATAGTAATGGTTACATTAGTTTTTGCTATGATGCACTATAAGGTTGAAATTGGATATTTATATAGCATCACATACTACTATAGTATAGTGGATATTCTATTAAGCCAAGGTTTGCAAGCTTCTAGAGGACTTTATTTAACTATAAGCATAATGTCCAGTTTTTCTAAAATAACACCACAGTTTCTAGGAGAACTTTGTCTAACAACTGGAATGAGTGGAATTGATCAACAGTTTATTCACTTTTTGCATCCATCAGCTGTAATGTTTATTCTTATAATAATAAGTTTATCAGCTAGAAGCTCCAGGAGAATTTCAGCATTTATTAGCAGGGGAATAATTCATGTAATCTGTTTACTTGTTTTATTATCATATACTTCAGTGACTTCCACTTCACTACTGCTAATGAGACCACTAGAATTTCATGAAATTAATGAAATTTATACTTATGTATCTCCTGACATTAAATATTTTCATGGTCGTCATTTACTATATGGTATAGTGGCATTGATATGTGCAGTTTTTATTGCAATTGGTCTTCCATTTTTACTTACATTTGAGCCTTTTCTCAACCATAAATTTAATTTTACAAAAATCAAACCATTACTGGATCAGTTTCAAGGTTGCTACAAAGACAAGTATCGTTGCTTTGCTGGTTATTATATGACTTGTCGACTAGTGATTATCACAATTGTCATTGCTAATTCATCCAATGAGATTGCAGCCGATTACTTGCTCATTGCTGTTTGTGGAATAATAGCCTTAATACATCTAATGGTTAAACCATACAGTAATAAAATCCTTAACAAATTGGATGGCATAATTTTGCATATGATTATTTTGATTACAGCTCTACCATTGTTTGATGATGATTTTGATTCACCATTAGTTATCGCAATAGCTTTTGTATTAGTATTTCTTCCTTTGCTAATTTTTATTGCAATGACTCTGTACCTGCACAAAGATGATTTGAAGAAATTCGTTAAATATATTACATTCAAAGTTAAATCACATACCAGCAATGATGCTACTAATGATGAAATTCCCATGAGGGAATTTGATCACATAATAGATGATAGTATGAGGCAAAATGCTACAATATGTGACACGTAAGTAAACATATTAATGTTACTGACATTATTATTTTGCTTTCATTTTTATATACGTAGCAATCAAAATGATAGCGATGGTACAGGATTGAATTATTACCGTGAGTCTTTTTATGAAGTCATAAATGATATTGAAGATTAACATACGTGCAATGATCATTGTAACAGTCACCAAACATTATTATTGTAACTGCGTAAAATACTAGTACTGCATGCATATAGATATTCAAGCATTACCACATAGTTACATAGGTATACATAATTATGACATTGTATATAAGCTATACACACAGCACAATATTATAACTGGCACACACTTAGTAACTACGTAGCTACGTATGTAGTTATAGTACAATACTGACATGAGGAGATGTACTCCTATTCATCATAGATATAGATATACATACAAGTTGGTAGCATTGTTTGAAAATTCAGATCTTAACTACAACTAACTAAAGCTATGTATGTACTTATGAATAGATATACAAAGTAGCAAGCTAGTGTACGTATGTATCTCAGAAGCACAAAACTAAAACTTGGTTCAAGTCACATTAATCAAAATATCAGAATTTGGGTGTTGTCTTAGTGTTGCACACACCAATTATTACATACATATTTGAAATACATTTAGTATAATATGCATCGCAGTAGGTAAAAACGGAAAAGAAAATAAGGAAGGCTTGAAAACAGTCCAGCTCAGCACCGTTGTTGTTACCCTGTTGTATAGGTACCTTGCTTCATGATTTGCCTGTTGAGGGTTCAATTCTGCTTGATTTCTTAGTTTTTAGCTCAATTTACCTAAATTTTCTAAGTATCACGTATTTCAATATTTTAGTATTTCAAATAATATTTGGAGTCATAATTGGTGCATCTGTGCAACACCAAGATACTACCAGAATTTGATGTACTGTCATGAGCAATTAAGGTTACGTTTATTAGCATAGGTGTAGCTTTTAATAGGGGGGCTGGGGGGCTAAAGTCCCTCCACTTTTACTGAAGAGGGGCTAAGCTTCCTCACTATGCCATCAAATGCACTAAGCTATCTTACTAGTGTTTATTCCATAGCTACACTTTACATATATATACACATAATACTCTGAGAAAAATTTACAGTTTTATTATACAGTACCTTCAACTAGCTCTATCCTTTTGTATTGAGGATTAGTTAGCTATGTAACTACATTCTAAAATTTTAGGTAAAAGTATCTTTTGTCTTCAGTAGCTAGAGTGGGAAAGGATCAAATGATTACATATTTAATATTGTTTAATACAAGAAGCTAACAATGATTCACCAGCCTGGTACTTGAGGCCTGGAGATCTCTGCAATACATGGTCAGGCAGTAACATCAAAGCTTTTAATAGTGACACCAACTTATGTAAATTTAAGTGATTGAAATAGTGATACTATGTACATGTGACTGGATTTGACAAAAGTCGGCTTTGACACACACAATAACCAGACCCACTTTTCACTTACGTACGTACTTATAACATGATTGTGAGTTTAAACCAGGTATTGTCAAATATAGTCACATAAGTACGTACAAAGCCACATATGTTGTGTATCTTTTAGAAGGTTTTTATGTCTGCATGATGATATCATGATCAGGCACACAATTCTGGCACCCTACAATATGATCATGCAGCATGTATATTCATTGGTAGGGACCCGCTGATTATGCCAGTTGTCAGCACACTTGCCAGTGCAACATCTAGATGTCTAACTGTACTACTTTAGATTTGTTGTACTGTATATACACTCCCCTATGTTTTGAGGTGTAAATGTATTGCATTTTATGTAAAGCATTTTGAAATGTAGCATAGCTAGCTATGTCACGAAAGCAGGTTGATACATACATATACGTACATACTCTAACAAAACAGTAAAACCCTCACATTTGTATTGTGTTACTCTTTATATGTTAAGCAGTGAACCATGTGTTACTCTAATAGAGCAGTCATATATTACGTATGCATGTAGTGATGGTTTTCATACACGTTTTTAAAGCTATAATTAGGAAAATATTCATCGTTTGAAACTTTCATGTAAAAAATTGTGATAAAAATTATTTTCATTTTCTTGGGTAGCCAACAAATATCCAAATACGTATCTGCACTCTATTCGACCATTCTTTTGTGTGGCAATGCATTTAGTGGTGCTATATTTAGCAAAATACTGAGCATCAAGTAACCAACACCTTGTCAATGTACTTATGAGATTTATAAATTGCATGATTTAAAACTTGATTTGTGACCGGATTTTGTTAAATTTACTGTACTTCTGTCACATGTAACGTCTGAGAATCCTTATAAATATTATGTGGAGTTCATAGCTGAAATTGTCAGAAATGCTAAAATATTCTATGTAGCTACACACAAAGAAATATCGTTAAATACACCTACTTAGAAATACCCTAATTACATTTGGAACCATTTTTCAAAATCCAGTCATATTCATGATTTATACATCATTTATGATGAATTTTATTGGAGTAACAATGGCAGTCAAAAATGTTCATGATTATATAGCTACATACGTACGTAGCTATGATGCTGAGTAAGCAAGGTCTTTGTAATTTCAAGCAAGTCACCAAAACATTGTGCAAACTAACCGAGCATGAAGAACCGGATTCAAAACAGTATTACAAAAGAAATGCAAGATATTTAAGATACAAAACTGAAATTATATATATACTATACAGTCCATGCTGTGACATCACCACAGAAATTTGGTGGGAAATAGAATTTTGCAGTGTGCATGGAGTTAGTGGTGCCCAATCCAGACCTGTTCAGTGAATTAAAAGGTTATAAGTAGGATAACTTCTGATTTCATATTGCGTTAAATGGCCAATATCTTTGTTAGCTCATGAAGTGAAATCACTAAATATTGCTTCCAACTCAATGTCGCATTATCAAGGGTCCATGATAGATATGTGTTTCACTATACGTAATTCATCCACTTCCCTTGTTAACTTCATAGCCAATATCAACTCTTAAGCTTATCACCTTCAATCAATTGCAGTGTACCCTCACTTCTTCAGTTACATAGCTATGTATGTATAACCTGTAAGATGTGAGTACAGGGAAAATCATTATTCATGCAACTTATTTATGGGTACCACTCTGAGCATGGTTCTTCTTGCGGGAGTTGTGTTCTTTATGATTTCAGAAATTAATGAGCATCAAATTCAGTGACAGTACATCAATGCTCTCTAATAGTGTGATGACCAATTATCATATGTGGCATGATTTAGGACCATATTTACTTGATGCTTCTTGTGTATACCGGTATATAAGTAGCTATACAAACATTTTTACTGACCGATAATGTGGGTATACATGAGGGTATACATGAGTATACGAGTATACATTACAATTAGCGATGGTTCTTTACTCATGTGACATTGTATTTTATTTACAGTAGGCTCCAGGCAGGTATTTATCTACATGCAAGGATGGACTTTAATACGGTATTTTACATTGATAGTTACTATGATGCTGTTATTGATACTTACTATGATGCTGTTTTAATGGCCTCTAGATGCTAGGGCCAATTGTAATAATTCATGAATAATCCCACAGCTATAACCAAAAAAGTGAGCCACATGACAAATATATCTAACTTCCATAGTCTTGTTAATCAATTAAAATAGAAAGATGGTAACTGTTAACAAACTTATACTAAGTGAAGTACGTAAATATAAACAGCTATGTATTCGGCGAGGTTTTTAAACACAAAGATCCTCGTGCTAGTAGGTCTCTAACCTATACTAAGTGAAGTACATATAAACAGCTATGTATATTAATAATGTATTAGCTATGTATGCTAAGCCTTGGTCCAGCACTCTGACATCAACTCTTGTTGTCGACAGCCTTATAGATTCTCCTTTACTTGGCTAAGCCTTTTACACCCAAGGTGTTTTTGAATAGGGTACTTATTACGTAGCTACCTCGTATACATGCATGTATACACATTTATACTATTTATGAAGTGTCAGTGTTACATGCATAGTATCTATGTGTGTACACTGGTTTATATTTTTAATAGTTTATACATTCCATTATTTCACTGCATGGGTTGTGGAGTAGTTAACTGCAGCCACATTATATAGCTATATATTAACTCTGTCTGCTGATGTGGTACTTGGCTTGCCACCACTGCCGACCTGTGACTGAAATGACAAGAAATAGTAGCTACATTTATAACCATATATACTCATGTATACTCATGTATACCCATGTATACCCATGTATACCCATGTACGTATACTCATGTATACCCATGTATACCCATGTACGTATACTCATGTATACCCATGTATACCCATGTATACTCATGTATACTCATGTACGTATACTCATGTACGTATACCCATGTATACCCATGTAACTATAAATATACTTGTGTTATGTATGTATACCCATGTATACTCATGTATACTCATGTACGTATACTCATGTACGTATACTCATGTACGTATACCCATGTATACCCATGTAACTATAAATATACTTGTGTTATGTATGTTGTGATGTATACTTTGTTTACCAGTAAACACAGAAAAATGCCTTTTCCATGGTCCTATATCATGCCATATCTCCCAATTATTGAAAAACTGCATTATTACAGTGTATCAATAAATATTATTTTGTGACCAGGCCTGGGACAACTACTCTGGTCTTATGTACATGTAAAATTTGACCTAATTTTAGACAAACTTTACATCTTAACACAGCATGCAATCTAAACATACATACGTATAATTATGTAGTAAGCAATTCAATATAATAGCTACGTAGATAGATTTTTATAGAAATTTTAAATTTAAAAGGGGAGTAGGGATAGCAATAAAAAGTAAGGAAACAAGTAGTTAATCACTCACCACCCAGCATATTGCATGTGCTTACTCAAGTATACAATTGCAGCTGGTTCATACATGCACAAATGAAACACATTCTCTAGCACTTCTACAAGATTTAATCCCTACTTTAATTTGCAATTGGCTGCATGATGGTTTGCTTTGAATGCTAGCTGCCAAAATAGGGATTAAATCTTGTAGCTAGAAGTGCTAAATTACTCACCGTCGTGCAATATACCAGCAGCAGATAGGATATATACCACGGATAGTCGCTGGGTAATAATTTACTTACCATGGACCGTCCATTCAGTAGATTATGTATATCACATTTCATTACTATCAATTCTAGTGGTCAATGAAGACGAAATGTATATGTAGTAATGGTAAGGATGTGTCACTGTGTGTTGTGATTATTTTATTTGCCATAGGAACATGTGTACAAAATACTACAAATCAGCAGGAGATCAGATGCAGCAGGACGTAAAGAAAGCAACATGAAAAAACAAATCACAGATGTAAGCCGTTAGATTGTTTTACTACATTGTATGCAATGGTTAATATGCATGTTTTGCACAGTCACCATGGTGATGTATGTGTTTGTGCAATATTGCTATGGTGATACATGTGTTTGCACAGTGATATGTAAATGTTGTGTCACCACGGTGACACATGTTTTACTGTGATTTGTGTTTAATGTCGTGTCTGTTATCATTGGCTCCCACTGGTAGGATAGTTTCCATGCATACCACACCTAATGGTTCCACGTATTGATTAGAGACAAATGATTACAGCTATGGGAGCATCATTAATGCATGTCAAGAAGATGCTGTTGCAGGCTCTGTCATCAGGTACGTAGCTACACTGTGTACATATAGCCACTGTGATGTGTTGAGTGTCTCAAGACACTGAAACTTTATATCACTGTGCTTGGAATACCATAGAAACGTATGTGCAGTCAACCAGCAGGGATAGGATACACCACAAATGGTCACCAGAGATAGTAGCTGTAAGGATGCAATCACTGTCACTTCATTATAAATATTTTAATTTATTTACATGCCATAGCAATGTTTATTACAGTATTGTTCATTTGGTCGAGAATAATTGTGGTAAGAATATACTGTACGTACGTACAGTGTATCACATTTGTTTACCATAGGTACAAGGAATCACTCAGGTGAGATGTATGGTAAGGGTAAGCATATGTAATAATATTGTGTACTATATATGTTTATTTACAACAGGAACATGTGGGCAATGGATCAAGAAATCCAGTGGA
The DNA here is from genome assembly GCA_963930835.1 of Spongia lamella. Classification (NCBI taxonomy): domain Eukaryota; kingdom Metazoa; phylum Porifera; class Demospongiae; order Dictyoceratida; family Spongiidae; genus Spongia; species Spongia lamella. The sequence continues at coordinate 4,559,627 of OZ005747.1, forward strand.
CTACCTAGTAACACATCAGTAACTAAACTTTTTACTAATGTCATTCTATGTGTATGTTTTACAGTAATCATTAAATGGGCTGCATATATTTTGCAGCTTGTTCTGGTACTACTGTTATGTTAATAATTATGGAATGTTCATGTGCATGTATTATAGTGTGAGCACTAATAAATACTTAGCATGCAGAGTCATCAACTCTAGCTGCAGCTGTACATGTCAGAATGTGTATGGGTTAAATTATTCATGGATTATATGCATGTATGGACAGCTGCAGTACGCATAATATGGATTAATACCATATGCATGTTATAACCACAGCTGGTTTTACAGTTACACAATTATACTACATACGTGTTTGACCCGACATGCATGCATGGCTATGCTTATGTGCACATGATACATACACCATATGCATATACTCATATCATATGGTATGCATGTGTGTCTCCTTTGTTGTTTATATTATATAGATCTTGAAGTTATATTTATTATCCAAAACTTTAATTATGTGCACATACGTGCATGTTTTCTTATGCCGGAACACATATATATAATTATTATAAATCTGTATATACATGTGTACAGGCAGACGAGGCAGTACAGTATATGCATGAAGACTAGAAGAGTTGAATTAGTGCTAGTAGTACTATATATATATATATATATACAGACAACGTGGGCAATTGTGCCAGCACGTGTACATACATGAAGTCCATTAATTATTTATATATAATAATTATTATGCATATACGTACATGAATTACTTAAACAATTTATGCATGTCAATTATAATAACATGCAACACGGATGCTAATAGGCTAGGATCAGGACAATGGAGCATATATACACCTACATAATATATACACTTTATGATCATGATCGCAAGCCAATTTATATAATTAGTTTTACAATTTTATTATTTTACCCAAAACCTTAAAATATGTAGTTTTCAGCACTCCTATTATGCAAAAAATAATTATCAGAAGAAATGATCAAATACATCCTGGTACTATGCTTATCTTGATCAGTCCGATATAACAGCATTTATATTATACAGCTACAGAATATATGCAGCCCATTTAATGATTACTGTAAAACATGTACGTATAATGACATAGTAAAAAGTTTAGTTACTGATGTATTGCTTATTGTCCCACTGGATCTCCTGATTCATTGCCCACACGTTCCTGTTGTAAATAAACATAGTACACAATATTATTACATAATTATGCTTGCCCTTACCATACATCTCACCTGAGTGATCCCTTGTACCTATGGTAACCAAATGTGATACGTACGTACAGTATTTTCTTACCACAATTATTCTCGACCAAATGAACAATACGGTAATAAACATTACTATGGCATGTAAATAAATTAAAATATTTATAATGAAGTGACAGTGATTGCATCCTCACAGCTACTATCTCTGGTGACCATTTGTGGTGTATCCTATCCCTGCTGGTTGACTGCACATACGTTTCTATGGTAATCCAAGCACATTGATATAAAGTTACAGTGTCTTGAGACACTCAACACATCACAGTGGCTATATGTACACAGTGTAGCTACGTACCTGATGACAGAGCCTGCAACAGCATCTTCTTGACATGCATTAATGATGCTCCCATAGCTGTAATCGTTTGCCTCTAATCGATACGTGGAACCATTAGGTGTGGTATGCATGCAGACATACACAGTTCCTGCCATGAAACTATCCTACCAGTGGGAGCCAATGATAACAGACATGACATTAAACACAAATCACAGTAAAACATGTGTCACCGTGGTGACACAGCATTTGCATATCACTGTGCAAACACATGTATCACCATAGCAATATTGCACAAACACATACATCATCATGGTGACTGTGCAAAACATGCATATTAACCACTGCATACAATGTAGTAAAACAATCTAACGGCTTACATCTGTGATTTGTTTTTTCGTGTTGCTTTCTTTACGTCCTGCTGTATCTAATCTCCTTCTGATTTGTAGTATTTTGTACACATGTTCCTATGGCAACTAAAATAATCATAACACACAGTGACACATCCTTACCATTACTACATACACATTTCATCTTCATTGACCACTAGAATTGATAGTAATGAAATGTGATATACGTATCTACTGAATGGACGGTCCATGGTAAGTACATTATTACCCAGCGACTATCTGTGGTATATATCCTATCTGCTGCTGGTATATTGCACGACGGTCGTGTGTTCTTATGGGAAGTAAACCAAATCACAATGCGCAGTGATTATCTGAGCGCCTGTGTCTGGCACTCCACATTTTCAACAACATATGTGACCAGATTTGGAAAAATTGTCACAATATGTATGTAGCTGAAATCTATTTACGTATATTGTAGTTAATCACCACAGTTATGGATAAACGTAGAACCTTGTCAGACTACATGTAAACCTGTGAGGCCTCTAGGGACCTTTTAATAAGGCTACATGAGGTGCTAATATAAACTGCTCCCAATGTCCACCTTGGCTCTTGACCATGGTCTAGTGCCACTGTGGCTGTCTGAGGTGATATTCCAGGAGGTGTTCAAAAGTCTCACAAAAATACGTATGTACTATTACAAATGGTAGCTATATTTGTTCGGCTATAGGCATACTCTACTTATAGTGTAAATCTAGCATGGCTACTATCGACCACATGTACAGAGCAACCACAGTGTCTTTTTGAACATTTCAATTGGTTTTTCTTGACAGTTTTCCAAATCCAGTCACATGTTCTCTTGCCAATACAATCTGATCACATATACGTAATATGTACACAGGGTGTGTGGTTACCTGCTGAACCTACAGCTGCAATAAGACTATGCAACTATGCACCTTAGTAAATGCACAAAATAACACATTCTTCAAAATTAATGTGCATGTACGTTTGATACGTATATACATAGTACATTTGAAGATAAAAGGTTGATGATGTTAGGACAAGCTTGATTTTCATGTGGGCCTTGTGGCTGTAATCGGTGTTGACTGTCACTACCGATCTTCTCTCTAACTTGTCATTTAATATTCCCTTATTCTATGTACATACTTCAGCCTGCAGATAGTCATCGTGTGGCCTGTAGGTGACATGCGCATACAGTACATGTATCGATGGGGTGTGATACGTACATATATATTATTATTTATTAGTGATGCACCGATATAAGATCTAGTCGATAATTTGATTATCCGATATTCATAATTGGCTGATACCGATAGCCGATCTGATATCAACATAGATTCCAAATTTGCTAACAATGGGCAATTAAAACGTATTTAAGCATACCATCTTTAAATTCTTTATGTATTAATGATGGAAGGAGTAAATACTTTATCATTAAAAAATAAACATGTTGTCATCTCCTTTTGTATTGCTGAAATATCTGCTAAAGAAAACCGATACCAATATTTGAATTTTAAGGCTGATAAACCGATTTCTGATAACTGAACCGATCATCGGTACATCACTAATATCTATGTACATGTATCAGACACCTACACTTGCTACTATGTATGTATGTATGTAGCTACCAGATCGAAGTTGAAAGCAAGACACATATCACCACGGTGACACAGTCCATGCATATTACTTTGGAAATGCATGCATCACCACTGTGACACAGTATATGCGCAAACACATACATCATCATGGTGACACAGTATATAATGCATGTTACTTTACAAACACATACGTACATCACCATGGTGACACAGCATATGCATGTTGACATACATCACCATGGTGATGCAGTATATTCACATTACATAATTTGCAAACACACGGTAACACATTATCATGTTTTATCAACTTTTGTATTTGTGTCACCATATGCATATTGATGTACGTACGTATATGTTTGCACAGTAACATGCATATACTGTGTCACCATGGTGATGCATGCATCTGCAAAGTACCTTATCTAATGATTGCAAAAATTATTGTTTTATGGATTTAATTAAAAATTTTGTTCCTTATCCATGATTAAAAAATGGTACATACTTGAAATTGTTATACACAAATTTTAAGCAACATCTCCACTTCTCAAAGCCGTGAAAATATTGCCTATTGGCAGATATGTAATATTCACAAAAATATTTTCCTGTATACCATACATATGTTTAGATGGAGTTGAGCCATGCAACATCTGTCTAACCACGTAGATATCCCTCCATCATTAAATATTCATGCTGCATGGTCAGCAGAACTATAATTTATATGAGAACAATTTAATACTTATGTAACATGGTAACATGTTTACCATGACAACAGTGTTATCATGACAACAATGCTACCATGCTGTGTCCTGAAATGTACTTGTAGTAACATTACTTACTTACTTACTTACTTACGTACTTACTTCAGAATCTGTGCTTCATTCAGTCTAGATACAGTGGCACTCATCATTTTAGGTAGCAGCAGTGGAGGCACCGGGAACACTTCGTCTTGAGTTTCTCATAGGAATTTTGTTTTCACAACATAAATGTGCTTAGTATATAGTTCTTGTGCCCCAACATTTTTGAGTAAGTTCAACTGCCCCTACACTCATCATCCTTTTCCCATGACAAGCGCTGTACCATATACAAAATATATAATATTAAATATTATTATTCTATAAATACGTATGTATCTCAGGCCAGTGTTAATTGGATTGAAGGGTTACCTTGGTACCTCAACTAGTGTGTGGTGTCCTTATTTCAAGTGTACACATTAACAGGTTATACCTCACACTGCAATTTGTGGTGATGTGCATGGATGCACAATGTTAGTCTCTCTTAGCCAGACTGCTTTTTTCTGTTTTATTCATGGTGGAAAGGAGATTTTCCACCACCACAAATAAAAACATGACAATAATTTTGAATACCCTTGTTGCCTCCTTACAACATGCTGAATATTTTGCAGTATAAAAATTTGGCAGGAGAAAATATTTAAACATTTACATCACTTAACATTTTCTGCCCTATAATGGATATTGTATGACTGATGGCTGATCCAACTTCTACTCATCAAATTTAGTGTTCTCGAAATTGCTTACCACACACATTCTCTTCTCTGAGTTCTCTCTCTCTCTCTCTTTAATTCACGTGTACACATGTGGAGATACATTGGTATCAGAAATATATAATTATCGTGATATGGAAAATTATACCTCTATAATATTTTTGCAAATAATCATTTTGATTACAGCTCTACCATTGTTTGATGATAATTTTGATTCACCATTAGTTATCGCAATAGCTTTTGTATTAGTATTTCTTCCTCTGATAATTTTTATTGCAATGACTCTGTACCTGCACAAAGATGATTTGAAGAAATTTGTTAAATATTTTACATTCAAAGTTAAATCACGTACCAGCAATGATGCTACTAATTATGAAATTCCCATGAGGGAATTTGATCACATAATAGATGATAGTATGAGACAAAATGCTACAATATGTTACACGTAAGTAAACATATTAATGTTACTGACATTATTATTTAGTTTAATTTTTAATATAGCAATCAAAATGATCTTAATAGTGAAGGATTCAATTGTCACCGTGAGTCTTTCTATGAAGTAATAAATGATATTGAAGATTAATATACAATTATCATTGTAACAGTCAGCAAACAATAACTACATACATATAGCTATGTACGTACGTACTTATAGGTATACATACATATAAGCTACACACATCACAATATTATATAACTGACACACACTTAGTAACTACGTAGCTATGTAGCTATAGTATAATAGCTACTATTCATCTATTCATTTATTCATTTATTCATTTATTCAATACATGTACGTACGTATGTACAAGAGTATAGGATATTAAGTGTTACAAGCATTGTTTGAAAATTGAAATCTTAATTAATTAACTACAACTAGCTAAAGCTATGTACGTACTTATATACAAAGTAGCAAGCTAGTGTATGTATCTCAGAAACACAAACTATAAGTTGGTTCAATTCACATTAATCAGAAAAGCAGAGTTTGATGTATTGTCATGAGCAACTAAGAATACAATAGACGTAGCAGTTAATAGGGGGACTGGGGGGATAAAGTCCCTCCACTTTCTCTAAAGAGAGGCTAAGCCTTCTCACCATACCATCAAATGCACTTAGCAATCTAGCGTTTATTCCATAGCTACACTTTACTATAAGTATATAGATAGATAGATACGTAGCTTTATAACTAGATAGAAGTTTACATATAAAATACTCTGAAAAAAGGTTTTAATACCCTCAACTACGTAGCTCTATGCTTCATAAGGTAAGTAGGGATTGAATTCAATAGTGCTACAAAAAGTAAGGAAACAAGGAATAAGATTTTGGGACGAGAGAACATTCTGGCATGAGATAATTTATAAAAGTTTAATCCCTACTTTTGGCAAACCTACTGAAGTGAGGCAAAAGTAGGGATTAAACTTTTATAACTTATCTCATGCCAGAATGTTCTCTCGTCCCAAAATCTTATTCCTTGTTTCCTTACTTTTTGTAGCACTACTGAATTCAATCCCTACTTACCTTATGAAATTTTTAATTTTTTATCATTCTAGTTGTTTAATACAAGAACAAGGGGTATGACACATGAAGGTTAGATTCAATCTTTAATTGTCAAATCTTATCTAGGATTTGGGATTTGAACATGGATTTAAGGATTTGAATACACATTTGGGTTGCTACTGTTTGTCAGGCTTAAGTTATCGTATAGTACGGAAATTTACTAATTTTAAATAAAATTTGGTATTATAGATTTGAAAACTCAAGATTTGAAGTAATATTTAAACTTTGTTAGCCTAGATTCAGTCTGTGTCGGACCCCTCGTACTAGAAGTAGAAGATTCACAAGCCTGGCACTTGAGGCCTGGAGATCTCTTTCAGTAGGTACATGGTCAGACAGTATATATATATAATTATAACATCAAAGATTTCAAGAGTTACACCAATTTAAACTTAAGTGATTGACATCATAGTGATACTACTTATGTGTATGTGAGTGGATTTTACAAAAGCCGGTTTTGACACACACAATAACCACTTGTCACCTCTAAACAATATAGTTACATACGTATGTCAACTAACAGGTGCCTAAAGTTTCAGTCAGTCTGCTTTTCCTGCGGCATGTTTTTGGGGTCTGCCAGATGTCCACAAATGCTTGGGTGGTCTTTTAATGCTCTGTGGTCAAAGCCCTGGTGCCACTTGAAAAGTAGCTACCTGGCCGGAAACTGTCATGCGATTGGATAGTTAATTTAGTCATCAATTTGGCTACATTTTGGAGTAGTTGATGCCTAAAAAGCATCGCATAAGGCTATGTATGTATTTAGCTGCCTTCACCCCCTATATGAAGGCATTTGTGATAATGGTGATCATGAGTAATGACAGGAAATTCAACTAGCTGTCCAATGAAGAGTTTGTCCACTGAAGGACTATAAATAACTATAGATTTGTGGTAAATTGCATGCACATAGCTCCTTAACTTACGTACCTTCTTGAAATAGATTTGAAAATTTAAATAATTATAACTAATTATGTATTTATACGTAATTATGCATTGAAGTTGGGTATTGTAAAATCCAGTCACATATGCACATATGTACAAAGCTACATACATATGTTGTGTGCCTTTTAGTGTGTTTTTAATATATGCATGACAATAAATTATCATGATCAGGCACACAATTCTGGCACCCTGCAATATGATCATGTGCATGCAGTATGTAGTTTAGTTATCTTCATTAGTCAAAAGTGCCAGGCACTTTGAATGCTACACAGCTATGTAACATTAATAATATTAAAATGCGCAACAATTGTAAAACCTGCAAATATATTAATCCTGCGCCTCTGTTATAGATACGTAAATCACAAGTGGCTGACCTGAGGGTACACTGCAATTGATTGAAGGTGATAAGCTTAAGAGTTAATATTAGCTATGAAGTTAACATGCGGATGTGGTCTGGTGACTTACGTATTATAACATATGCATCAGTTCATTCAGTTGTGCAGCTGGAATGTAACTAAATGCAAAATATTAGCTTCGTGTAATGTCTAAACTTCTGGCAAAAGATCTGGTATTTTAAATTGTAAAGATAAAAATAAAATAGTTATCTGGAGTATGGATAATGTTTGTTTAGAGGTTTCTTTAATGTATAACCTCGTATTACACAAAGCTCTTCACCAATTCAGTTGATAAAACATTTTTACCTAATACAAAAGAACATTCCACTGTATAAGTTACGAATACCACCCCAATCTTTAATTTATATCATTGCTCATATCATTCACTTCTAGTGTTGGGTGCCAGCCATTTTACTTACGTCTGCAACTATTATTGCAGCTCACACAAATGTAAGTCACCAGACCCTTTTACAGCGAGTGCCTCACCAAATAAATTTACATAAAAGAGCCTGGCAATGCCACTCCACTCTGAGCATGGTTCTTCTTGCGGGAGTGATGTTCTTTATGATTTCAGAAATTAATGAGCATTAAATTTAGTGAAAGTACATAAATACTCTCTAATAGTGTGATGACCAATTGTGACCTGGCATGAGAAAACCGGGCTTATACTATTTAAGGTATTAGGAATCTATAGGTTGTATGAAATTCCCCATGAAAAGCTGCATAAATGGTGAAAATTGTGTTGGACTCCCATGATTACTTGTAAAGTTATTTAAGTTTGAAATCCAAAAATGTGGTCAATTTTTATGTGTACATAAGCCCTATTTTCTCATGCTGGGTCACAATCATTGGTGACTGCACTATTAGAGTGTATCAATAAATATTTGTGACCAGGCCAGGGAAAGCTAGTCTTATACACGTAAAATTTAGACAGTAACTTTACATCTTTATGCAATAATCTAAACATACGTATACGTATGTACGTAGGATTTACTATAAGCAAATCAAAAAAGCTTAGCTACGTAGATATGAAGCATAATATGAGTAGGTATAGTTTTTGTAGATAAGATTGGTTTTTCACATATATACGTAGCTATTTAGCACTAGTGATGTTGCAGTTAACTACTCCCTAGATGGTCACAAAATTAAGGTCATTATTGTTCCTGTGGCTTAAGGTACGTACTTTAATTACCATGAGGATTGATGTCATGAAGTACGTAGCTATATTAGAAAGTGCCTCTGGCCTCACATTGGATACCAGTTGTCACAAATTATGAATAAATATTTATGAACAAATTCTAAGTCTCACCTTTCACTCTTGTTAGAATTTATTACTATTACATCACAGTCACATGTACACTCATTACAAAAGATTACTCTAGCCTATAGCTACTTCAAAGTTCCCACTACAAAAGTAACATCCCCACTGTGTTATGGTGAACAATAATGAGTATACGAGTTGCTGATGTCACAAATTAAATTAAATAAAATATTTATTTTTATCTCAATGATCAATGTGATCATGCTTTGCATAGTATGTAGCTAGCAATTCCTGCAATGCCATATAATGGGTTTTTATATTGAGAGGCCACAGAAGCAAATAAATGTTGGGGGTACTTGGTTGTTATAAATAACTGATATGATATACAAATGTTGCACTATCAACTGCTCTGGTAGGGGTAGAGACTGTTATATTAGAGTATTTCGAGCATACACTGATATCACAATTTATTATTTTGGGGAGGCTCTGTCCTGCATTTCCAAAGTTGAGGGAGGCCTCTCCATCCTCCCTTCTGTTCCCACTGTTATAATAATTGTGGACATAAAAACCCTAAAACTACATTGTTTTGACACAAAATATTGTAAATTTAATTCATTTGCAAAATTAAAATCCCCACAAATTTATAACCAGCAAAGTAAATCTCACAATAAATTATAGATTAGTTTGTCATCTTTGCAATTTTAATGTAACATTAATTCCTTCTTCTAATATATACAGTACCCAAGGCTATCAAGCAAGTGACTTCTCTATACGTATTTAATATCACATGATGATTGTGGTAAATGTATTGTGGTCATATTTACATATGAACATCACCACAAAATATCAAGTGTCAAACAGTGTCATGCACTGAGGAAAATAATTAAATAATTTAGGTCATAAAGATAGAGTTCAACCCATCATTATAATCTTTTAACACTTTCTTCTCACACAACCATGTGAAAGTATTTTAGAATAATTAGAACCTTATAAGACCATTACATGCTGTAACTATTGTAACACATGTGGGGGATTATGAGGCATGTAAATACCAGACTATAATGAATGCTATCATGCTATAATGAATATTAAGCCTGATGCTTACGTTCTAAGAATGTCACCTTTGACATGTTGAAATAAAACATGGATATCTACGTATGTATGTAGATACGTACATACGTATACAAAGTTATGCACATCTGTAAGTAGCAACTTTAACAGCAAACTGAACAATGATGTGGTAAATGATCTTCTCTAGAGTATTGATTTCCCTCCATTCCGTATTGTGTCCTCCAGACTTTGTATGGGATGATGTCAGTTGTGAACATCTATTAAATACTATTGTGACCTGATGTTATGATGAAGTTATTCATTCAAAGAAGGTTTTGTTCAAAATTCCATTAGCCAAGTATATTATACATGCCAGTGTATAGTTGCAAGCACATTTTTTCTCCTTTGAATGTACGTAGCTACAACAAACTAAAATTAATCTCGTTGCTTAATTTATTATTAATTCCATTCCCATAAAGAAATATATGCTTGTGAAATGATAACAACCTTGTATAACAACTTTGTTACAAGATAGTGAGAACTTCTAAGCAAAGGATAATGGTAAACTGATAATATTATGGCATGCTAGAGATTTGGTAGATGGTCTCTCATTTTACTTTAATAATATTATACCATTCTGTTGTGATATCCCATGTGCAATATGTTACAGAGTCCGAGGTGAAGCCAAGGATGAGTGTTAATAACAAAGATATCCTACGACTACTGTGGTATAACTGGCTTCTTTCCCACCAAAGACTTCAAGAAAGTTTTGACTTATAAAAAAATTGCTGATGTGTTATGGTGTCAAACACACTGCACAATAACTTAGCTATATATGGTACAGTAAAATACCTTGATGTATGGCTTCAGCAGGAAAGAAATACGTATTACATACTGCTAAATTAACCTTGAATGTTTAAAGTATCAGTTTCCTTGTAGCCCATTGTGGGATGGCTATATATAGCAAGGAACCCATATATAATTACAAAGTTGTAATAACCTTGTGACATTATTGTGATAAGGTTATATATTTACAAGGAACAAGGTGATGACAAAGTTTTACATAGCAGCAACCTTGTAACAGAGTTGTACAATGCTTTGTAATTGCTGTGTGATTACCAGACAAGCATATTAAACAAAGGTCATCATTATAGTATTGTCCAATGGCTATTCGAGTGTGACCATATTTAGGAACATTGGGCAATAAAATAACAAGTGTCAAATAGCTATTTATATGTACAGACAAATCACAATTAAATAGCACATGCACCCATCATTATAAACTGTTAATGCTCTTCCCAGATAACCAACAAAATATAAATAGCATAATTTTGTCACACATATATAGCAAGTAGCTACGTATATACACTAAGTACGTACATAGGAAATCTATGCTAAATACATGACATATACGTAGCTATCATCAATCATGTTCTAAAAATTGGTAGGGTTAAAAATGGAACTGAACTACATATATAGCTACATGCTGTCATATGTATAGGACTCTATGATATGTTGGTGACTGAACTTTGGTAATCAGAGACCTTTACCGCAGACTGCACTGTTAGCAAAAGTTTATTACTTGAAGAGAACCTTATTAGTTCATGATGATCATGAGGCATGTGGGAGATATGAGCATGACTATGATGAATGTTATCATGCTAATTATAATGAATACTGAGTAGCTATGATGCTGACTGCATGTTCTTGACAATGTGGTAAACACATTTGACATTATAATATTATACCGATTTATACGTTAGTGTAGAGACAATACGTACTTTGAAATATGTATCTGCACAAATGATGGACCGTTACAGTATTCCTTTAGCAGAAATAGTATAGTAATTATTACTGCATGTACTAGTTAACTACTGACACTTATATATGAGTGGCTGCTATATGCATAGCCATAACAGATGTTTATACTGTACACATAGTTATATCTATTCTTAGAACTAGATGACTATAAAAGGTAAACATAACTAGTTACCTTGTGAATGTGACAATTGACACATCATTTGCATTTTATGGCTTCAGTAAGTTTATTATAAAAGCGTGGTCCATTTGTACCGTTGCAGGAATTTTCAAAATGACTATAAGTACAATGCTACTATTATCAACAATAATGCTAGCCATGATGTTGGCTGTAGCAGTTCAATATGTTGATGGAAATCAGAAGATTGTTTATGTCATCAGCTATGATGAAGATTCCATTACTAGTGGTGAAGATCATAACAGTGACATGTGTTGTGTGTATGGAAACTGTTCTTGTAATTCCCTTGATCATGCACTGGCTAATCTTACTAGTAATGTTCTGATTAACATTACAACTGATGTGATGTTGTCCTCACTTGTTAGAGCATCAGATCTTGAAAATGTTTCAATAATTGGACACGACAATCCTACTGTGAACTGTAAACATGTCGGAGGAATACACTTTACTTTTTGTAATAATTGTATCATTCAAGGTATCACTTGGGATGGATGTGGCACTGAAAATGTTGATAATTATACTAAACCAGGACTAAAGATAAGCAATTCTACAAATGTAACAATCCAAAGATGTGCTTTTACAAACTCAATAGGGCAAGCAATTGCACTATCAGCAGTGTCGGGAATAGTGAATATCCACGATTGTAACTTTGCAAATAACAGTTATTATACACATCATGGTGCGGCTATTCATTACACGTCGTCAAGAGATACAACAAACCAGTGTTCCCAATATTTGTCAATAAGTAATTGCAGTTTTACTTATAATGAAGGTAATAGTTTGGTGTACATCAAGAATAGCATTTCTGAATGTAACAACAACATCATTGTATTTAATTGTTCTAATTTTTGTCACAATCGAGGTGTATCCATTTATGTAGTAAATCAGAAGGTTTCCTTCTATGGAAATATTTTGTTTCAAAATAACAAAGCAGAAAATGGTGCAGGAATTTATATCAGTGATCACTCTACGGTTACGTATGGTAAAAACGCATGTGTAAAATTCATTCAAAACTCTGCTAACTACAAAGGTGGATCAGTCTTCTTAAGAAATCACTCCAGCATTATATTTGATCATAATTCCATAGTAACATTTAACAATAATAGTGCAACTATTGGTACTGTGTATTCTGATGGTGGCTCTAATGTAATGTTCAAAGCAAATTGTCATGTGACTTTCAGTGGTAACTCAGCCACACAACTGGGTGCTGCTATATGTTCCTCTGGTCATTCTTATATTGTTTTCACAGGACATTCTAATGTAGTATTTAACAGTAATGTTGCACATATGTATCTACCTCCATATTTCTTGGGTTATGAATCTGGTTGCATTATATCTTCAAGCGATTATAGTTATATAATGTTTGAAGAGAATTCTACTACACTGTATAGTAATAATTATTATGATAGTGCAATATTGTCTTTCAATCATAGCCACATATCATTCAAAGGAATATCTAAAACATTATTTAGTTACAGTGCTGCATTATTTGCTGGAGGTATATACTCTTATGATCACAGTAACATAACCTTTGAAGAAAATTCTACTACAATGTTTAATAATAATTCTGGTTATCTTGGTGGTGGAGCAATAATTTCTTTTAATCATAGCCATTTGTCTTTCAAAGGATTTTCTAATGTATTTTTCTGTGACAATACTGGCGGAGCTATATTAAATTTATATTCCAGTACCATATCGTTCAGTAACAATACTGGCGGAGCTATATTAAGTTTATATTACAGTAGCATATCATTTGAAGAAAGTTCTACTACATTATTTAATAACAACAGTGCTGCTTTTGGAGGTGCTATAAGTTCTGGTCTTAATAGTTCTATATCTTTTAAAAGTAATTGCAATGTAATCTTTGATAATAATAAAGCATATCAAAGTGGAGGAGCTGTAAATGTGTACTATGATGATGATTGGTATTTTATTCCTGGTCGTTTTATTGCGGATCTTGAGGATGATTTTGGTTCCGAATCTATTGTAGCAGTTTCATTCTTTGAGTTTGCTAATGTGACATTTACAAATAACATAGCTAGAGATAATGGAGGAGCTGTGTACTGTGATCATTGCTATAGTTTCATATTTAAAGGAAATTCTGTTATAACATTTAGCAGAAATAAAGCTACAGATGGTGGAGCAATCCACGTGTTTAGTAACATTAAGATAACCTTCAAAGAAAACTCTCGTTCAGTATTTATTAATAATGTTGCAAATCAAGGTGGTGTCATAGTATCTAGAGCAGAATGTGACATTTCATTTATGGGAAATTCTACAGCAGTGTTTACAAACAACACAGCTAACAATGGGGCAATATTTTATCTTGTTAATTCTACGACACTCACATTTAATGACAGTGCAATGATAACGTTTACTGACAATAAGGCTAGACAAAATGGTGGAGTCTTCTATTCTATGAATACTTCTCTTTTGTTTAATGGAAACTCAACTGTTTCATTAGCTCACAATGAAGTTGCACTAAATGGTGGGGTAATGTATTGTGGTACTAATTCTAACATTTCATTTTCAGAGTTCACTAATGTAACATTTGAAAGTAACAATGCCATGTTTGGAGGGGCTATATGTTTAAACATTAATTCTAATATTGCATTCAAAGATAATTCTACTGCATTGTTCAAAAATAATATAGTCATCAATGATGGAGGTGCTATAATCATTCTAGCAAATTCAAGCATCATAGTAAAGGACAATACAACAATAATATTTACTACTAACAATGCGGCTCAATATGGTGGAGCAATGTTTTTTGATGTAACCCACACCACTCTAATGCTTGATAATGAAAGAGATATAAGTTTTATCAGTAACACTGCTAGGATTGCAGGACATCACATGTATTTTGATTCAACTGGATCGGATACAGACTGTTTAAATAACAGGATTGTCGGCATTAAACAAGATACCAAACACTTCATCGCTACTCCTCCAAATAAACTAAACTTCTCTGCTCCAGCTACATGCATTGACTACGAAAGCAAAACAGCAGAATGTAAGACATACTATCTAAAGCATATAATGCTTGGTGAAGAGATTAATACACCTGTCTGTGTATTAAACTATTGCAATCAACCTTCATATTTAACAGCATTTCTTTTACAAGGGTTGCAAGTAAGTAATCAAAGCTATTCTATCAGTGGCCCAAATCAAATGTTATTATCTTGTGGTACATTTCAAGGGATCAGAATAATAGACAATGATGGTTTATCAAATTCACCAAATTATACAATTAATATTATGTTACATGATGATCGCAATCCTGACTGGAAACAGGTATCTGTAAATCTTACTGTTGAGCTAACATCATGTTACCCTGGCTTCTGGCAATATCCCACATCACAAAAATGTGAATGTTACAATGCAAGTGATATTGTGTTTTGTTCTGGTAGTAGTTCAACAATCAGGAGAGGTTACTGGTTTGGTAATGTGAATGGAAAACCAACAGTGACAATTTGCCCAATCAATTATTGTAACTTTACTTGCTGTGAGACTTCCAATGGATACTACCATCTTTCACCAGTAAGAGATGATCAATGTAGATCACACAGGTCTGGTACTGCTTGTGGTAGCTGTACAGTTGGTTACACTTTGTCTTTTGATTCCCCTGAATGCGTGAATGTTGAAAATTGTACAGCTGGTCAAAAAGTATTAGTGATCCTGTTAACATTGATATACTGGATAGTAATGATTACATTAGTTTTTGCTATGATGTACTATAAGGTTCCAATTGGATATTTATATAGCATCACATACTACTATAGTATAGTGGATATTCTACTAAGCCAAAATTTGCAAGCTTCTAGAGGACTTTATTTAACTGTAAGCATAATGTCCAGTTTTTCTAAAATAACACCACAGTTTCTAGGAGAACTTTGTTTAACAACTGGAATGAGTGGAATTGATCAACAGTTTATTCACTTTTTGCATCCATCAGCTGTAATGTTAATTCTTATAATAATAAGTTTATCAGCTAGAAGCTCCAGGAGAATTTCAGCATTTATTAGCAGGGGAATAATCCATGTAATCTGTTTACTTGTTTTATTATCATATACTTCAGTGACTTCCACTTCACTACTGCTAATGAGACCACTAAAATTTCTTGAAATTGATAGAGTTTACACATATGTATCTCCGGACATTGAGTATTTTCATGGTCGTCATTTACCATATGGAATAGTGGCATTAATATGTGCAGTTTTTATTGCAATTGGTCTTCCATTTTTACTTACATTTGAGCCTTTTCTCAATCATAAATTTAATTTTACAAAAATCAAACCATTATTGGATCAGTTTCAAGGATGCTACAAAGACAAGTATCGTTGCTTTGCTGGTTATTATATGATTTGTCGACTACTGATCATGACAATAGTTATTGTTGATACATCTAATAACGCTGTTATCAGTTATTCACTCATTACTGCTTGTGGAATAATTGATTTAATACACTTATTAATAAAACCATATAACAATAAATTTATTAACCAATTGGATGGCGTGATTTTGCATATAATTATTTTCATTTCAGCATTACCATTGTTTGATGATTTCAGATCACCATTAGTTATTACATTAGCTTTTATATTACTATTTCTGCCATTGCTAATTTTCATTGTAATGACACTGTACCTACACAAAAATGATTTCCAGAAACTTGCTATACATCTTACCTTCAAAAATGAATCACTCCACAGTAATGATGTTGACAGTAATGAAACACACCGGATGGAATATCACCTTGTTGTAGGTAATACTTTGAGGCAAAAGGCTACAGTATGTGACATGTAAGTAAAAAACAATTTCTTAATGCTAATGCTACATAATTATTTTGTTTATGTTATTTCTTAACATAGCAATCACGATGATCATTCTGATGGAGACTCCGATTATTACCGTGAGTCTTTGTATGAAGTCATGAATGATATAAAAGACTAGTAGCTACATATATATCTACAGCGATAACATCAATAAATGCATGTGTAGATATTCATTATTACATTACTTTCACGAGCATCATGTTATTGTACGTATAGGTACAAATATACGTATGTATACGTAGCTATATGTGTGCTATAAGTACATTATAATTTTGAGGAGACAAGCATAATTATGTATGTACATATTCCTGTTGATCACAAGAATGTAAGATACATATTGTGTGTAGTATTAGTGACTATATATTTTATCTTAACAGAATTTTTCCACAATTAATTACACATCAAAATTAATTACATGTCAAAATTCTAATCTTTAATAATTTGATTTGAATGAACACGAAGTAGACTCTAATGATGTGCAATATTGCGATAATATTTTAGATATTGCCTAGTCTATAATGACTATTGCATACCAAATTTATCACGACTGTAATTATCATGATAAAATATCAGTAATTCATCACCTGTGTGCAGGTGTATGATAGTGGAGCCACTATGCACTAAAACACTAAAATCAGAGCACAAGGTATAGCGGTTAACTAATACTCCCGCTATAAAATGACACTAAATACACCCTACCAAATTAAAGCTCATGAGTATAACAAATTGATGTAGTAACATCGATATCAGAAATTTTATATCACAATATGGAACAATCATATTGCAATAATCAATTTATTGCACATCACTAGTATTCTCTGTACTCTAATTTGTGTCATTGATAATGCTGGAAATAGCTATAAGAAGGTGCGTGTGTATGTAATAGTTGTAACATGGGCACGAGGGATTTGTCTGATATGTATGCCCGAAGCCCGAGGGCCGCAGGCCCGAGGGCTGAGGGCATACACATCAGGTAAATCACGAGTGCACATGTTACAAGTAATATGTAACACTTCCGGCACTCTAAAAATTTGCCCAAACTTGACGTCGATATTTCCGCCTCTTTATATAGTAACGGGTACTCGTTGTGATTGTGGGACTCTATTTCATCGTTGTCATGACGTTCTTGCGTGGTAGTGCTGGTAATTGTGGGTTTACCACAACTTTTTATTAAGCTGCAGGACTTATAAATGGGCAAAAATCGCGTTTAATCGCTGATAAACTAATGGTGAGTGTGTTACAAATAGAGTAGATTAATGTAGATACATTAAGTCACACAGTAAATAGATTATTTTTATCACGTGAGAAACTCACCTCAAATGGCGTTTTTTGGCTTATATCGGCTTCTAAACTTCCATGGATACGAAAACAAACATTTTAAGACTAGTAACAAAGTGTATATTTCAACTACAAATAAAGATTAATTTAGAAAACTAAAAGCCACTATCGATATTACATTTATGCGCCTATATAAAGAGCTCTAGTGATGCACCAACTTATCGATCAAAGGGTAGATCAAAGAGTTCAAAGGAAAGATTTTCCCGGGATACAACTAGATGTACACCAGTGTACATCTAGTTGTATCCCGGGAAAATCTTTCCTTTGAACTCTTTGATCTGCCTTTTGATCATGTACACTGGTGTACACTAGATGTGAAGGAGAATAGGGATACATGGCTTATGTATCCCTGTAGATTCCTTTGATCTGAGGTGTGAAAGTGTTACATATACGTATGTAAATGCAAAGAGCAAATTGCTAGCATAATAGGAGCAAAATAGCTTATAGCTACATACGTAGCTACCTCAGTTTCTATCAATTGGTTAAACTAACATTTGTGCACTACATACATAGGCATGTATGTATTTTAAATTTTACATACGTACGTACCCTTGAATAATAATGCAGATGATCCTTTCTTTCTTATGCAAAAACTAAGTATATCAGGAATTTGGGGCAAATCGAGATTTTCAGAAATATAGAGGGGCAGGACTTCAACTGACTTTGGATTGCATATATGTTATAGTTATATCCCAGTATGAGTGGGCTATCTTAGTTATTATCTAAGTCCGAGGTGAAGCTGAGGACGAGGGTAATAACTAACTAAGATAACCCACGAGTGTACTGGGATATAACTGGCTTCTATCCCGGTGAATACTCTGGTCTTTTAGCTAGTTTTCTTTGCCAATTCTTAAACATTCATTCAGGAACAACATTGCAAAAGTAGCCTATAATATCGCTACAACTATCCCTATCAATTATAAACTAGGTTATACAATAACTGAAATAGTTTTGCTGCTACTTTAAGCTGAAAATCTTGGTATATTTACGTCTGCATCATGTAACCATTGACGACGGGTGTATATGGTAGTTAAACCCCAGTGCGCTGGGGTTTAACTACCATCTTTGATCTGCCCATGCACTGGATAGAAATATATATATATGCAAGTTTATCATTGAGGCCTAACTCAAGGGGACAAAATCATTTCCATGAGGCAAGGTGCTCCCTTTGTCCTCTAGAAAAGTCCCTTTATAGTTATATACGTATTTGTGGTTAGCAATCAAATATTACGTAGTAGTATATTAATGGTTTTATAGATTTTAGCTTATAATGCACAGTGATGAATTTTCTGAACAAGCAAAATTTTTACAAGAATTTCCAGAAAGATAAATAGGTGATAGCAAACAATAAATGCATCTCTATTCTTTACAGCTACGTAAGTATATAGTTGACTTGAATCTTTGTACATCTATACTTACGTACATACGTATGCATACCCATACAGTGATCATGAGTTATTATAATGCTAAACAAAAACACCCTGGGTATAAAAAAAGGGCGAGGCCAATCAGAAGCAGCATTGCAAATAGGTATGTGTGACCAAAATTTGATATCAGTTGAGGCCAAAAATCTTTATAACTACTTGAATGACATACAATAGTTTATAGCATATTTTCACAACTATGATTGGCTTTGTCACTTGGCCACCTTTTTTACACCATCATTATTAATAAAGGTGGCCAAGTGACAAAATATGCTATAAACTATTGTATGTCATTCAAGTAGTTATAAAGATTTTTGATAAGTAACTTCTGGGCCTCAACTGATATCAAAGTTTTTGGTCGCACATGCTACTTCTGATTGGCCTCACACTTTTTTTACACCCGGAGTGTTTTTGTGTAGTTCTTATTACGTACGTATCTCAAAATTTTAATAACATTACATAAAATTTAATATCAAGTATCAAACTGAGGGATATAATACGCAACTAGATACGTATAATTAAGCTAAACAAAAACACCCTGGGTGTAAAAAAAGTGCAAGGCCAATCAGAAGTAGCATTGCAAATAGGTATGTGCGACCAAAAACTTTGATATCAATTGAGGCCAAGAAATTACTTATCAGAAATCTTTTTAACTACTTGAATGACATACAATAGTTTATAGCATATTTTCACAACTATATGATTGGCTTTGTCACTTGGCCACCTTTATTAATAATGATGGTGTGAAAAAGGTGGCCAAGTGACAAAGCCAACCATAGTTGTGAAAATATGCTATAAACTATTGTATATCATTCAAGTACGTAGTTAAAAAGATTTCTGATAAGTAGTTTCTTGGCCTCAACTGATATCAAAGTTTTTGGTCGCACATACCTATTTGCAATGCTGCTTCTGATTGGCCTCGCACATTTTTTACACCCAGGGTGTTTTTGTTTAGCATATCACTACTTTTTTGGAAGTGTAAACACATGTTATTACTAGCAAGCAGCAGAGAAGTACTGCATGGGCATAACTTGTACTTGCCTAGCACACAATATTGCAAATTAAACTTTGAAGCTTAATTTTGAAAAATTCAAGCCTGAGATTATTTTTTAACTTTCACTACAGCGTGATACATCAATATAGATTGTATATCTGAAAGTTTATGCAAATCATTCGAAGGGGGTCCAAGTTATGACAACTATCAACCTGCAGTGTATTAGTCCTTCTCAAATACATTCAAGTGTTTACTTCAGACTAATAATAGTATGACAGGTAGAGCATACATCTGAGAAGTGCTGATACAAATTTGGCTGAAATCCATGAAGAAATGAGTGAGTTATTAGACAAACAAGTGAATGTATAATTTGAAAAAACTTCCGGGGTTCATGAAAGCTCCCGCAAGCCCATGAAAAAAGTGTGCAATGAAAATGAAAGAAAGAAAGAAAAACGACTGCCGCATAAAAATTTTTGTGGTGACAGGAAGGCATTTATAAGGCTGTATCAGAAGAATGGCTGAATAGATTACAACGAAGGTACTAATTGTCTAGTGAACGGGAAAATTGGGTGGGAAAGGATGGTTCGTCGTGCGTAGTCGCACAATGGGCGCCATAAAACTCACAATGGCTGGTACTTAGGAATGGTGGCGCCTATTTCCTCCATTCTCGGTTTGTCAATTCTATACAGTAAGAACGTTGTGGGTCAGTAATAACTAAGCGATAGCTTTAATGGTGGCTTAGCTAGAGCGTTTGCGAGTTTGAGGGCGGTGCTACATGTAAATAACTCCCTCAGTGGTCGCGTTGCTGCGCTTCTTCTTGGCCTTGCGACTCACTATCGTGAGTCTTGATAATACAGGTCATAATGATAACATTCTCTTCTCACACAACCAGTGATGAATAGCTATATATAGCATACTAGCTTTGTGAAAGTATTTTTAGAATGATAACTTAATTACTTGAAGAGAACCTTATAAGTCCATCACATTCTGTAACTATTATAAGACATGTGGGGGATTATGAGACACGCAAATACCAGACTATAATGAATGCTATCATGCTATAATGAATATCAAACTTAATGCTGACTATAGTACTGTTCTAAGAATGTCACCTTTGACATGTTGAAATAAAAAGCTACATATGAATGTACGTATACAAAATTATGTTGTACATCATAGTACGTACATATGTACCTTTACAGAAAACTTACTTTCCTATTGTCACATGTGCCATTCCGTATTGTGTTCTCCGGATTTTGTATGGGATGATGTCAGTGGTGAACATCTATAGTATTAAATACAATTTGTAACATTCATTTAAA
The DNA here is from genome assembly GCA_963930835.1 of Spongia lamella. Lineage (NCBI taxonomy): Eukaryota > Metazoa > Porifera > Demospongiae > Dictyoceratida > Spongiidae > Spongia > Spongia lamella. The sequence continues at coordinate 4,581,751 of OZ005747.1, forward strand.
GATGGTATTGTTCAAAAATTCCACAGATTAGCCAACCAAAATAGCTACGTACTTATATAGTAAAGTTTACAAGCACATCCTTTTCTTGCTTATAGCTACACTACAGAATCTATGCATATTAATATGTTTATATATGCTAGACCGGTGTAGCTGAACCATTTTGTATTAGTGACAAGCTGTTGCAATTTCACTACTAATCCAATGATTAAGCATGTCTATAATAGTGATATATAGCTAAACAGGAAGTCTCTACTTAATACATAACATGTCATTGATCCTGTTGTGAATGCTGAAGAATGGACTTTAAATCATGCGTATATATTTCAAATGTTGTCTCTACACTAACGTACATACATAGCTAATGTCAAAATATGTTTACCCAAGAACAGTCAGCATCATAACACTCAATACTCATTATACGTAACTACTGTAGCATGATGACATTCATTATAGTCATGCTCATATCCCCCACATGCCTCATGATCATCATGGACTTATAAGTCTCTTTAAATAATAAACTTTTGCTAACAGTGCAGTCTGTGGTAAAGATCTCTGATGACCTAAGTTCAGACACCAAACAATGGCAAACATACTGTAGAGATTATGGAGCCTAAAGTAATTAGATATGACAGTACGCATTATGTATATGGTTCAATTCCATAAAATTATTGTTTTTTATCTTAGCTACCATTTTTTGTTGTGCATGAGATTCACTTTGTTAATAAATTCTATATTCATCATTTTCATGTGAACACTGAAACATTGTCTATGTATATTCAAGGTAGCTTATGGGCCATGCTGTTCTGTGGCTATGTTAGACTATTCATGGATTTGAAGGATGACACAATTATACTTTAAATCCTATTTCAAGGTATACCGTCATAGTCGGTTGAATTAAAAAGCTCATGCACCCTCTAATCTTTGAAAATGCTGATTTGTTCCTTGAATGAAATACCGTATACGTCAAAACATTCGAGGGGGAAAACTTTCGCGGTTTTCGCGGATTTTAGCAAAACGCGAATGTTTTACCATTGAAACTTTTCCTGAGAAAATAATTACCGTTCGCAGTGAAGTCACTCTACAATCACAGGTGTCCAATTATCTTGATACACATGATAACCACGGACAGAACTGTCGGTCTCAAATTCGGCTTCAGCCATGCGCCCAGCGCGCGTGTCAAACGTTATTCTAATTTGCGCACACTTAAAATCCGTATTGCAGAGGCGCGCGTGGGCTTTAAGAGTGCAAACCGCGAAAGTTTTACCTACATAATGCACATTGTTGATGAACCGCGAAAGTTTTCCCCCTCGAATGTTTTGACGTATACGGTAGGCAAGGCCCGCTACCATTAATAGTATTACATATATAGACTCCATAGTCTATGCCCTTACCCTCTATGCTGCTACTGTAGAGATTTTGCTCAACCATAATTATAGTCAGCCAGCTATTGAATCAGTAGCAGTTTGCAACCTGCTCTTCAGCAGTGCCCTACGTAGATACTTACATACGTACAAACATTAATTAAAAGTGGCTATTTGTCAATGCCTGGACATAAATTTCTACATGCTAGAATGTGAAGACCTATAGGTTTGAACCCTTCTTGTCATCACTATAAATTTGGGACAAATTTTTCACTGCAACTTTTTAAGTTCGATGGGATATTTGATTGCATCAGATCTCCGATGATTACATAACCTAACAGCCGGTCTCCTGCCTCTGATACTGCCCGGATAGCAATAGGGATGTGTTCTTATAAGAAGAGCAAAATGATAGTTATAGATACTAAGCAGCACCGCTATGGCAAAATTAATACTACTACTTAAATATGCATAGAATATGTATATTTAGCCGGATAGGTATGCAGTTTAATTAGAATGTATTAAACCCACAATCACAAATTTCACGCATCCTTGACAACAGTATTATCTCGAGTATCGATTGTGCAGTTACATAAAAGTTGTAGTCTATAAAGGTTAGCAATTCTATACAAATGTGTGCTTTATAGGGTAGTTGAAATGAGGGAATTTTGATTACTGAAATAGTTACTAATAGTATACGCATCACCTTTCGTACAAACAAAGAGTTCGTCGCATCGTGTCTTCATCCGTCACGTCATAGATAATACACGCTTAGTAAGCGTGTATTATCTATGGTCACGTGTACATCTAGTCTCGCGGGCCTGACCTATTTGTTGTAGGTCGTTATCAGAAGGTCCTCTCTTATATCAGGGATTTGGAGATTTTCAAAAAATATAGTCGGAGGGGACAGTATTTCAACAACTATAATTTATGCAATTTTATCATTGAGGCCTAACTCAGGGGGGCAAAATCATTTCCATGAGGCAAAGTGGCCCCTTTGTCCTCTAGAAAATCCCTGTATAGCTAGTCGTATACGTGTTTGCGGTTTTTAAACTAAGGTTTTAGAGATCATAGCTAATACACAGCAAATGATTTTTGAACAAACAAAATTTTAAAAAAATTTCTGGAAAGATAAATAGGTCAATAATAGCATAGATATTATAACCCAGGGATTGGAAACTGTCACGCGATGAAAACAATATTTCGTTTAGAACAGTCTTCGAATCTTACGTGTGACTAAACCAGAGTTACTACAAGTTCTTCACACAAAATATGATGTCTTAAACACGTACCGCACAATTTCTCTCCCCTCAAACAGCATAAATCAGATTCTAGTTCCCACGGACACTCCTCACCTACAGCATGCAAACAAACTGTGGTATAGTTTTTACGCACCTGTGCAATCTGAGTTATCAACACTTTATGCCCAGGTATCTACCCTGGCATTAATGGTTTCAACATTCTATCATTGACAACATAACTATATCAAGCTAAAAATTAATCTGTAGGTGAGGAATGTCCTCATGACATCACAGTTTCCAATCCCAGGGTTAAATATCTATGATAATAGCAAATAAATGCAGATACAATTCGAAACAAGTGAGTAATCGGTACCACTCGGTACCACAAATTCCTTTGAAGTTAAAACCACTTTTTCGTCTTGTGCCACATCACTTGTCTTGACCAAGAGTGAAATGTACATTATTTTTTAGACCAAGTGGGGTGCATACTTATTCTTACCGAAGTAGATAGTGGCTTAAAACTCTTTGAATGAACTATGAAATTCCTATAAGTATACTGTATACTGAATCTCTGTACATCTTTACTTATATACGTAGCTATATGTATACAATTAATTTATCATATGATTATAATAGCTTGCATAGATATATATAAATTCCTAGTGTGTATATGGGTCTACATACGTAGTTTGCAACACGTCAATGTCAACTACTATCTACGTGGTTACAATACATACGTAGCTAAGTTAGTTAAACGCATGAGACTTCATTGACGGCTTTTCAAGTTGATCCTGTGGTCATTGGTATGTATGTACATATATACATACATACATACATACATACATACATATACATATGTACATATGCATACTAGCTAAAATATTGGGTGCTTAGTGCTAAGAGAAAAGAGAAATTTTATTGTACGTAGCTAGCTACATTAACTTTACAACAAAAATGCATAATATACAATTACATATACATATCTCATTGCATGAAAAATCACACTTCTGGCTATATTGATAACATATTATTTACGTAGCTAAATGCAAGTTAATAAAAATTATGAGGTTGCTTGGTTAAAGTTTCTGTAATGACTGCTTTATTAGGGGTAGTGACTTTTATAATTTTAGGAATTTAATAAATGTGACCGGGCCTGCAAAAATCAACCATCTAGTCACACAAAAATCGCCTAGTTTTTGCAAATATATCTTACTATAACTTGTGCTCTATTTATACTAAACAAGTTGCTTTTTTTACCAGAAGTGCAGAATTTAATGAGGAATCTTTTAAAGCTTACACAATAAAAATACTCCTTATAGAACTGAAGATATTCATGAATATCTAACTAGGTGTAATTTGCACTCACATGGTTGATTTTCGCAGGCCCAGTCACAAATTATTTTTGTGATGACTCTGCCTCTGCATTTTCAAAGTTAAGGGGCTCTGGCCCCCTCCTTCTACCGCCACTGCTAAGCATTGTGTCCTATCAAAAATTTATTGCTAAAAGTTGACGATCAATCCCTGCAGTACTGTAGTAGCTACGTATAGAAACAAATACAAAAATGAGCAATTGTATTTCTTTGTGCCATAAACTGAATTTTGCTGTACATACCATATAGAGGGAAAATTTGAAATGGAATAATTATATCATTAGGTGGCTTGACAAATTTTGATAAAATTGCCAAAAATAATTCTGCTATATATATAGCTAGCTATTTACATCTATACACGAAGTAGCTATTGGCTCATATTTTAGGCAAATTATTTGTCAGTCTACCAAGTTAAAACATCATTGTATTATCATTTTATACAGTAGCTAGCTACACATGTAAATTTATTTTGCACTCATAACTACGTACATAGTTACGTATGTTGTAAGATTATCTAATGTAGCCAGTAGCTGCTACTTTACAGATGCAGAAGTATATAATAGATCAAAATATGTGACCCAGCATGAGAATACCGGGCTTATGCATACAAAATACACCTACATAGTACATATGTAACCCAAAATAGGGCTTATGATTATGTACACATAAAATTTGACCACACTTTTGGATTTAAAACTTGAATAACTTGGTAAATAATCATAAGACTGTAATGAATGTTTCACCATGTATACAGCTTTTCATAGGGAATCTCATGCTGCTTACAGATTTCTAAACTCTTAAAAACTATGAGAGATATGTACCATATTATGAATAGGTGTATTTTGTGTACATAAGCCCGGTTTTCTCATGCCGGGTCACATAATATTACTTTTTATTATATACAGTATGTATTTCCTTTACTGTACAAGACTTATAAAATCTGTACATGTAAACTGCATGAGATAATTATTGTTAGACTCCCATGTTTCTATTTTAATTTTGAAATCCAAAAATGTTGTCAAATTTTATGCGCACATAAGCCCTATTTCTCATGCCGGGCCACATATTATAGTCAGTAAACTACTTTGCAATTATACAGCTATTGTACAACTAGCTACCTACTAGGCTAAGGCCAACAAAATTAAAATTATGTTTCTGTCTGGTCATTTTCCAAAACAGTATAATATTATAACTTCAACAAAAATAATTATTTGTAAAAAAAGGTAGTTAACTCAAGAGATGTCCAAGAAAATAATTATACTGATAAAATACTCTAATAAAACATACAGGAGTGTTCTTACCCATAAATGGATCCTATATATAGTTGTGATTTATTTCAATTGTGGCATTGATATTAAATGTATTGTTACTATATGTGACTGGCTCTGTGAAAACCCTCCATTTTTAGCATATTTTACATAGCCTCACAAAAATAGCTGTAAAATCCTGATAGTAGCATCAATTTTTGAATGCTTTATATTAAAATGTAGCTAGCCAGAAAGAATTAATAATCGAAAGTTATCGTTTACGATCACAACATGAACAGTGAGGCAGCTATTCACTGACCAATTACAGAAAATAATATGAAAAATTCCAACAAATATAAACTATTATACATACACAGCTATACATAACATTACATTGATAATATATATTTTAGTTATAAAAGGATGGCCAATGAAAGGAGGTCTATTATGGTATATCGTGGAAGGAGGTCTATTGCTTGGAAGGAGGTCTATGAGGTATACTATCATATGTATGCATATATGTGGGGGATTTATGAGACAGGTATAAATACTAGCTATAATGGATACTTTCTTTCTATAAAAGAATACTAAGCATGATGTTGAGTCTTCTTATGTATTAATTTGTTGCAATAAATACATGTAAGTAGCTACTTGCCCTTGCAACAAACACTTGACAATTAAGTGACATCAGATAATACTATAAAATTTAATGGATTTTAATAATCGTTTTCTACCCCTTCAGTTAGCTATAATAAATATATGGACAAAACTTATAATTTTTTGTCTTGCAATTCTAACCATATAGGTGGATTTGAGGGGACAAGGGTAGCTATATTACCTCTAACCCCCTTATGACAAATTTTTATAGACCATTTTTATACTTTATATATATGTAACATGAAACACCCTATATAGTTTTTGGGAGCAGTGCTCCAGACACACCAGACTCCCAGATCCCATGCTTCAGAGATCTACTGTTTATTTGCCGCCTCCCAGCGTAGATCTGCCTCGCACTTATCCTAAGTGTTTGTCACACTGTTAAAGTATTAATGATTGATTAGTCATTGGTTTTATATAAACTCTTCCCTTCCACAAACCATGAAAATATGTACGTATGCAACAAATGGTCAACATGTAACTTTTCCCTTCAATTTTACATTCAGAGCATTGTTAACAACGAGTATCAAGAATGATGCTGGTTTTTATTAGCACCTCTTAGCTACACCTTTCAAAGACATGCACTTGCTCTTACATACGTACGTACATAACTTTACTAATACTAATAAACAAACTGGCAGCCTAGAAACAGATATTCAACTTTGTGTGGTATTAAGACCTTAACATGTAACACGTACGTATTACATTTTTACCAATGAAAACCTTTATGCCATATAGCTAACCTCGAATAAATAACTTGTGGTTTATATGTACACACCCTCATAACTATATTTACCACATTTCATAACTATATTTACCACATTACAAACAGGCGTTACTAAAAATAGAATTTTACATACTACATATAAATAAGCTATAAAAGCCAGTAGCTACAGCAGACAACTAAACTATAAGGATGGCCAATAAGATAAGGACCACTGATATCTTAGAGTTGTTAGATGCTGACAGTGACCATACAAAATTTTTCTACCTGCAAGTGTCAACATCTGGTAAAGATGATGAAAGACAAAAAACTATACAAATGCCACCAGGCCAGCAAACATTAGATACTTACTTTGTTGTATCAAGATCTGGTAAAGAGCAACCAAACCAACAAACATTAGATGATAATGCTGCTGCAGATAAAGACATTGCGGATGATACAGAAAGTGAAGAGGAGGAGGATGAACAAATCAATGCTACAGGAAGTACATCTCAACCAACACTGCAGCCACCTACTGATGATAACCATGTAGCTCAGAATGATCCACCATTATCAGCATCACAGGTAAAGAAGGCTTGACAGAATGCAATGCTTGAAGTACATCGAAAAACTCTACCAAATCTTCTATTCCCTCTTGGATGGAAGAAGGTGGTAGACAAAGACAACACAACAACATATCGAGCTCTGTACTTTAAGATCATTGAGAAACTACGAAATGAAGATGACACCTCTCATAAGCAGCGAGTAGGTAAAATCAGGGAAGAGATATATGATAAAGTTGAAATACTAAAGAAGCAAAGAGGTGTAAACTTTAAGGTCAATTGTCTCCTATCAAATACATTTCTCTATGATAAGGCATCTCTTAGAGAATGGTCAATAAGGGAAGAGCCCACTAACAGGAAACGACAAACACAATCAGACGAACATATCAATAAAAAACAAAGACTTACATAAGTAATATCCACTTACAGTAGTGCAGGTTTTATGCTGCTAATATTAATGTTAACATGCAGTAACGTTATAGACATAGCAGTTAATATAGACATACATTTTAGCTAAATTGTTGTAATAATTAGCTACGTACGTATATCACACACAAATAAGTACATCTAAAAACATGCATATACGTATACCGAATAATGGAGTAGTTAGCCATATACGTAGCTACCTAGCTGCCAGTTAATTAGTAAAGTTGGTAGAATTGACACCATATTTGAAGTACGTACAAAGCATGCAATGATGAGGAAAATCCTTAAACACAATTATAGTACCGCGCGCTGTTAAAGGTAATACCATAGCTATATGCATGGCCAGTATGCACTTGTAAGAACACTCTAACAGAATTAACTACATTTAAACCACAACAAATTCTCTTTAATTTGAGGTGTGAAAGTGGCACTTACAAAAATATTATGTAGCTAGCTAGCTATGCTATGCTATATATATAAACTAGCTACATACGATTTTGACGGTGGAAAATTGTGACGAATTGGGGGTCAGAAAAATTTGACAGGTACGAATTGTATCAGGCTTATATGCAAACAGCTATTGGAAGGAAACTTTGAATGTTAAAATTTTTACAAATTGCTATAATAAATATTTGTCAAATTCGTGAATATTTTCCCTTGCCCAAATTTTGTTCCGTACAGTAGTACTATACAGGGATGCTCTGAGTGCTGGGTCATTTCATAGGAATGTGATTTTTCTCCAAACAATTGTGTCTAATTATATAGCGCCCCTGACTAGCTTCCTACACCTCTGTGTTTAGATATCATGATCATATTGATTAAATATCAAGAGGTGTAAATCTTCTTAGAACATGCACATAAATCTGTCGAAACTAAAATGTGAATGTAAACACATGCACCCTGCCATTATACGCTGACATTTCCTCAAGGGTACGGATGAAACCAGCTACTGATCATGATGTTCCTGGAATATACTTGTGCAGAGTGTCATAGAATTTCAGTAAACGGCAGGAAAACAAATATCGATTACTCCTGCTGTTTGCTGGCCAAAATCCAACATGTACCACAGCTGACAGTTGGTCGCCATATCATATCATGTAGCTACATTGACTACACGCCATTACGGCATCATCCAGATCAAATCTTCCTAAAGGCATGTAATATTACTTTTTCCTACCTGTTCCGACTACACCTACCACATTAATTAATTAAGCATCTGATATACAATGTTTGTTTTGCATACATATGCACATAAATTGCAAATTACAATTACGTAAGTATACAAATGTATGATTATGTGAAGGATGTACGTATGATTATGTGAAGGATGTACGTATAATTATGTGAAGGATGTACGTATGATTATGTTACCTTCGCATGTAATCAAAATACGCTTTTCCTTCCTTGTTCATTGTTCTCAGTGCCTTACAGTTAGGGCAAGACTAAAGCATTCGTATGGGCCAAAGCCATTCTATAATAAACATACAATATGTGACCCGGCATGAGAAAACCAAGCTTATGTACACAAAATACATCTACTCGTATTATAGTATGTATCTCCATTACTGTATAAGGTTTACAAAATCTGTAGACTGCATTAGACTCCCTATGAAAAGCTGCATAAATGATGAAAATTGTGCTGGACTCCCATGTGTACAGGTGTATACATGAAGTTATTTAACTTTTAAATCCAAAAACGTGGTCAAACTTTATGTGCACATAAGCCCTATTTTCTCATGTCGGGTCACACATGTACATACGTACCTATAAGTAGTACATACCAGATTAAAGATAGTATGTTAATAAAAACTCGTTTTGCATAAATTCTCCGTTTGTAAATAACATTAATTTTGTTGTACAATATCTTGATAGGCATATTCATGGTTATTAATAGATTAATGAATACTATCCACATTCTAATGGCTTAGTGAATACTACAAGGTATAAGGACGCAGTGGTAGTTAAGTACAGGAGGATTCACACAGTAGCGAAACTGAACAAACTGAACTCTACTGGTACATGCGTATAGCTACGTATATGCACTTTCTTAGGTTATAAAGATTAATGATGAAAATGTGTTTCGACATTGTGTGTATATTGGGGGCACCAACAGAAATAGAGAATTTCGGAGATGATACCCAAAGTGACCAATTACAATAATGTGGATTCTGGGAATATGGGCAATGATGATGAATTAGATGTGCCAAGTCTGTTATGTATGTATATGCACTATACGTACATATAGCTACGTACGTATACTGTAGATTCCCTAAAACTCTATAATATTATATGCAAATGATTTCATTTTATCGTGCTGAATTCGATTAGTGAGAAATTAATCAAAAGTTACTTAGCTACATATTTGGCAGTTTTTCAAATATTAATCCTCTAGAACCCTCCCAGCATTCCTCCCTTCTTTCCATATGCCTGTGCCAGTCTGATGGCCCTTGAAGAGTTCTCGATAAAGCCTTCTCTGATCCCAGTGCATCTGATACCTCACAGCATAGAATGTTTAAACTACGTATCTGTATCACCTACATAATTATATAAATGTGACCAGTAAACTAATTATGAATATTACGAAGAGTCGACATACGTACATATACTGTATAGTGAAAATCCAGTTGAGTTAAACTCTGGTGGATCGATACACAAAAGATGTTACCGAGAAAATCACTGGTGGATTTGTTGCTATGAATGATAGTAGAAAGTTTGTTAGAACTTTGAGTAAAATCTGCATAAAAGTTTTATATGGGATTACTATAGATTCCCGGTACCCTATTTTTTGGCCACTCCCAGCCTATACAGTATGTGCCGGGTGGTGAGGCTTTACATTGATAGGTGCATAATAAAAAATTAATGATGGTCAATGCTTCCTTACCTGGCGCTGTTACTTGCACATTGAAACGTTTCACGTGTAACATCCAAATCATCGTGCCTGTAAAGCACACCAAATTTCCATATTTTATGTCGTTTTAGTTCTCTTGCTCTAAATATTTTTCTAGGTTTGAATCTGCGGGAGCTCCACTGATGCCATCTCTTCTTGTGTACTTTATCCGACTGGCCATATATGGCGAACAGAGTGCACAGTCAAATTTTTGTGGCGCTTAACAGGGTGTAATCATACGTAGGTAAGGTGCCTAGCGGAGCCGGGTCTTATGGCAGACAACAAAAATAATAATGAAAAAAGTAATTAAAGTAAAAGGTAGCTATGCCTGGATCAGAAACAGATGTTTAACTCAAGATGATAACCATCTTGTAAATTTAATAATAAACATGCACACACACAGAAAGATGACTAAGTTACTGTCATCAAGAAGGCAAAAATGCACAATGCCATAAAATTAACTCACCAACTATGTCTTTTGACTGCTGTGCAATTAGCGGGGAAAAGCCAGCTGCTTACAAGACATTGTCAGTATGGACCGGCCTATTATGCTTATTTTTTTACCTATTATGCTATGCTGCAGTGCTCAAATTTTTGACCTATTATGCTCAATATTATGCTCATGTAGAAACTGTTCTATTCACTTGTATCATAATAATATTTAACATGATGACTGTTCTATTAGAATATATCTAAAGTTCTACACACTACAGTAGTAAAAATAATAATTGTTGAGTGTTCTATTAGAGTATATCGATCATTAATAATATTTTTAGCCAACACTTCCTATTATGACTGGCATTATGCTTGATGCTTTTAGCTACCTATTATGCTCAAAATTATGATAGCATAATCGGCTGGTCCCTATCTGTCAGTACAGACTGAACTTGTCCAGTTGGCAAGCCCACATCTGATCTCTGTTGGACTTCCCAACAGAACAGTACCATAATATATTTGTTAGCAGGAGTGTTCTTACCCATAAATGTATCCTATACATAGTTGTCAATTGTGGCATTGATATTAAATGTATCATTACTGTATGTGACTGACTCTGTGAAAACCTCCATTTTTAGCGTATTTTACATAGCCTCACAAAAATAGCTATAAAATCCTGATAGTTGCATCAATTTTTGAATGCAATGTAGCTGGCCAGAAAGAATAATCGAAAGTTACCGTTTACGATCACAACATGAACAGTGAGGCAGCTATTTACTGACCAATTACAGAAAATAATATGAAATATTCCAACAAATATAAACTATAATACATACACAGCTATACATAACATTATGTTGAAATATAATTATTTAAGTTATTCAGTTTCTATTAGTCCAGTGTGTTAAGATATTGAAGTTGGTGAAGGACTTTAGTTTGGCTGGTCTCACGGATCTCTCCTGCCAAAAACATCTCGTCCACTACAGAGTAGACCTTGTAGAAGTTGAATACTAGGTCCAACTCACACACATTGTGGAAAAACTCATTCAATACCTACAGCAAAGAAAAACAAGTTGATGTTCTACCATCTAAAAACCAGGCGATGTGTAAGTTAAACCACTATTAATCAACTGCTATTCAGTGTATTGTAATAGTAATTGATGACGTCACGAGTAAGTCATGTGAGCAAAGACTCATCACCAAGGGGCACATAGCAACGCATACAAATTTAATTATTTTATTTAAACTGGCTTTATACTCCAGTACTTTAGTGATAAACTTTTTAAAAGTAGTACAAAGTTGTTTTAAGCTGAAATTCTTACTGTAACACTATAGGCTAGTCTTGTATTATAAGCTCCGCAACCCGCACGGCACGCCCACTTTCAAAACTGAAAGGCTCTGTTTTGTTAGTAATGTACAGCTGTTCAAACGGCTTTTACTATGTAATGAACGGCTAACACTGCATTACCTTGTTCTTATTCGGCAGTAACTCACGACGTGCTTCGTTACTAAGGCCCCACCCATCAGTAATATCGATAGCAAGTGTCATAGAAAAGCAGTAGGACTTATTTGATTGGTTATTCAGGCTTCATTTCACGTGAATGGTTTTTAATAGCCTGGGGGGTGGACACACACACACACACACACACCGACGTTTTCACGAAAACGATTTCAAGAAACCAGGCATGCGCCTAGTTTAACAAGTTGATGTTTTATGTACGTACCATCTAAAAACCAGGTGCTTCATATAAAAGTTGAACTACCGTAGTTTGGGAAAAGTTCGCTGTTAAAAAAATTTCGTCTGCAGCCTGCTAGGATGAAAATTTAACACATGAAATCATTGAATAAATAGTGAAGAAGACGAGAATATTTTACCCAAGAAGATGAAAATATTTTAACATGAAATTTTTCACATGAAAAATTCCAACTGTAAACTTTTCTCAAACTACGTACAATACGTATAATTATTAACCCACTGTTCTTGTTAAGAATAAGAACATACATACAGTGTTATGATGAGAAAATCATGTTAACAAAGAATTATCACTAAGAATAAATAACACATATAGTAGAAAGTTGTATTAGTCGAAAGTATTCTTTCAAATCCTTCACCGCATACGGTATATGCAAACGTGTCATGCATAAATTGCATATCGTATAGTTGGTTTTTTCGAGGTACTTATATTCTGCGAATGCCCGATTTTCAGGTTTTCACATTTTTATTTTCATGAATGTCCTTCCCAAATGGTATATATTTAGTGTGTTTTTGCTTATTTAATTTCATGAATCTATCAACATCTGCGAAATTCGCGGAATATAAGTACCTCGAAAAAACCAACTATACGGTATATCAAATTAAAAATACACGCACCTCCACAAAGTTATGGATAGCCTCAAGGTAGGCTAAATTGTTATCCTCCACATCAACACAGATACAGAAGTAAAGACCGGCATATCGTCGGTAGACTATCTTGAAATTACGAAACTACAGAAAGCAAAAAACATCAACAATGCAATATCATCCTGTATTAAATACAAAAAAGGAATGCTTGGTCAATGTTAACAAATATTCCAATATACATTATGTGTCAGGCAGTGTAAGCAAGGGCTCTTTGGTTTTTTTAAACAATTAAAGCTGTACTGCCGACTACTCTATTAGGGGTAGTGACTGTTATATTAGAGTATTTCAAGACATTTGGAGCAACGTTGAAGGGTTTGATGTTTCTATCCCCTCTTGCCCCTCCTTCTGCACCACTACGTATGTGCATTGTATCTACACATTGTATAGCCTAAAATTCCTTAGGCAAAAATAGATTTTGAGAATTTTTGAAAAACCATATGTACGTACAAAATTAAAGTTCCCACAAACACATATATGGTACTTTTATGATATGTATATATTGCACCATTTGTTTTATGGAGTTCAAGTTAATTTTTCACAACTATTGACTAGGATGCACCGATGTGAGATTTTGCTGATTTTCCGATTGACCGATATTACCTTCCTATATTGGCCGATACCGATGGCCAATCCGATATCAACATAACTTCGAAATCTGCTAACGTAGGCTTCATCATGCCATGAAATTATGATTAAACATATGTACGTATGCACCATCCATAATATTTCATCTCCTATTTAAGACTGAAATAGCAAATATTTTATCACCAAATATTAATGTCATAATTAATTTTATTGTTATCAATAATTTTGAAACATCTGCTAAAGAAAAACTGATACCGATAATAAGCCCTCAGGCCGTTAGTAGCGCCCACGTGCTCGTACATTACAGCCTCGGGCCTTCAAATTTATAAAATTCGTAAACACCATATGCATGGTGTATGCGTACAACTATTATTTATACTTGATAACACAAAACAGCCTATAACTTCTGAGGGGTGTGACCCCCTGTTTCAGCGATCTACTTTTCCCAGCGAGCCCTAGATCCATCCATGCCATGCAAGTATGTATTTATTAAAGTAAAGAAGTTCTTGGTTGATCATTTTCAAAATTTTAGATACAAAAGCACAACCTGCACCAGCAAGGGATGAAGATATGCACTGAAGTGCAGAAAGAAATGCATTTTAGAAGGTACTTACTTTTTGTAGACACCAACTTTTGATGAGTAAGTCTGCAAAAATCAACCATCTTGTGGATTAATTATTCAAAAATTGCAGATATATTTCTTTCGAGAACAAAAACAGGCATGAGCAATACAGGTACTAAAATATCGATACCAATACTTGAAGTACTCGATACTAAGGCATCGAGTACTTTTCTTAAAGAATCGAATTTTCGATTCCTATGATCGCGTGAGGCTTATAAAAATAAAGCCAAAAATAATCATATTCTGAAATTACTTGATAAAAAATGTACTCAGAAAATCGTATCAAAATCATTTCAATACCTGATTGAAAGTAGTTGGAATCATATTGAGTGAAATTTACAGGTATTGCCCATCGATCCCTAGCAAAATATATTCTTGCAATAAATTCCCGCTATACAATATAATTATCATGACATGGTATTTTCATTATGACAAGGATAAATGCTGTATAACATAAAAAATTGACGAATTTGACAAAAATTTGTCTACTCATCAAAACTAATATTTTAAAAGAAATCTTACAGAACATAGGATATACTTCAAGCTAAAATTTTGGCAAACTCAAATTTTTACATTTGACAAAAAGTATTGACGAAAGTTGTTTCAAGCGTCAATTTCTATTAAGGTTACGGGATACCCATGAATTAATTTTACAGGCGCTAAATTTCGTTACCTGTAAAAGCATCCTTACTTCGGTTTTTATCTTCCAGTCCTAATAAGAAGTATATAAATATTATTGATAGACCATCAAGCAGATCTGGATCGAAGCGAAACGTGATGGCAACGACATTGCTTGCGTACAAAATTTTCTAACCAAAAATAAAGCGAACTAAGGAAGTGTTGACTATGATATCATTTGATAAAGGTAGATAAGGATGTTAGTTAAAGACAGAGCTAGTTGATTGGGGAAATCAATGTACCGTTGTGGTTCATCGAGCGCCGTGAATCGCTATCCGGGGATTTCAAACCATGGCAACGTACACTCTTCATATCCAGCAAAGTAATAGTGATAATTTTGTTTCTCGGTCTTTAGGTAAGGTTATTATTTCCTACATGGATGGGCACTTCGCCAAGTGTAGCGCGTTGTTGGTCTGATTTTTGGTTAGAAAATTTTGTACACAAGCAATGTTGTTGCCATCACATTTCGCTTCGATTGAGATCTGCTTGATGGTCTATCAATAATATTTATGTACTTCTTATTAGGGAGGTAACAAGACTGGAAGATAAAAACCGAGGTAAGGATGCTTTTACAGGTAATGAAATTTAGCGCCTGTAAAATTAATTCATGGGTATCCCGTAACTTTAAATGTGTGATGCAAAGCAACAATCATCAAACTGATTAAGCATCATAATTATTCTAACTGTTTCCCTTAGGTTTTAGTCATTCTCAAAGTTCTAGTAGATTGCAAAAAATGAAAACCCACAATCAAAAGGTTTAACCCTCTCTATATAAAAGCACTGAAAATACAGCAAAGCACAAGTCAAGAAGTCATGCTGTTGAGATGTTCATTTTTGGAAAGGTGCCTGGCATGTTTCTTTCCATGGAGCAAAAGCTCGACAAGTTATTGGTGTCGGTGGCGGGGCTTAAAAGGATCCAAGAATCCAACAAGTTGAAAATGGGGCAGACGCTCGACCAACTTGAAAGTAGCTCGATTAGTAGCCTGTAGTAGCAGTGCCACCATATGTAGTGTTAAGCAGACATGGGGCAAGCACTTAAGCACTTGTGCTTATAAGCATTTTAAGCACTTACCATATAGCGGGTTTTTTTCGAGGGGGAAAATTTTCACGAATTTCACAAATCTATAGCCATTCGTGAAAATATTACCCTCGAAATATTTACTAAAAGCATTAGGCACTGTGTGCTCTTGACGAGATTCATGAAAATTTTCCCCCTCGAAAAGTTGGATTAGGGCAATTCGTGAAAATTTTCCTCCTTGAAAAAACCCGCTATACGGTATTTTGAAGCACTTTGAAATGCTTTCAACTATTTGTTGTCCTAAAGCATTTGTGCTTGTACTTAAGCACTTTATGATACAGTCATAGCAACATTGTGATTATTGCCAATATTGCTATACTTTAGTAAATGGTAGACACCATCATACAGCATGCTACAAGTAAATAATTCTTAACAACTTGATAAAAAATTGTCCATCGTATAGATGGATTTGTCAGTTAAACATTTATTGTCAGCCAATGTCAGGGTAAATTTTATAATCTATAGTACTGTACTGCAATATGTGGCAATATTTGCAATAATATTGCACATGCAATGTTATTGCATGGAACAAAATGCTGGCGATACTGGTATTGCACACTGTAGATATCACGATGTGACGATAAAATTGAAATATTGCCCAACCCAATTGTACAGAATACATTTAAGAGTTGTTTTGTGTATTTTCTGACGATTGAACAAAGTCGGAAAATTGCTTCCATCTGGAATGGGTGCTGCACGTGCCGTTGGATGCATATATTATAAGGGTGTATGCGTGAACATGTGTTCAATTCTATGCTGCGTTATCCTAGTGTAGGCTACCACCCACCCATCCGCCGAGTATACAACAGGTTTCAGCTGGGACCAGTTTGAATCCTTAACAGTTCCAGATCATGATGGAGCACGGACAGTACTAGTTGGACTGATTGCACACGGTACATTTTTTGTGAGAGGGTGGCATGCACTTGGTTTTTTCCTGGCAGGCAAAAAGTAAATAATAAAAATTAGAGAAAAGAAAAAGAAAAATGAAACGATCAGTGCCTGCTGGGGGTTTTTCCCTTAGGCTCACTTGGGCACAGTGAGTGAGTCTAGAACGGTGCGCTGTGCAGGCCCCCACCTTCTTTAGGATCGTGCATTAAATAGTTTAGCGTTGTCAGGTAGCTAGTGTTAGTATTGTATATGCATAGGCGTAGGAACCGGGGGACAGGGAGGGCTGCAGCCTCCCCCCCCCAAATTTTTGCCATAAGTGTATTGAGCAGCTTACAGTTGGCAAAGACTGATATCTAATAAATTATTAAAAACAAACAATTCATTATTAATGTGTAACATACTTTCTTTACTTACTTGTTTGTCATATCACGACATTATAGCAATAAGTGCCTCTAAAAATAATTATTGCCCACACCTGATTAGAATCAGAATTATTGATAGCCACGAGGTTGAGATTTAAAAACTGACTTAAAGGTAAGCAGTAACTGTTCGTTAGACATTAAAATAAATATTCTAATATTGCATGTAAGCTTATAAATATGTTATGCTTGTAAATATTAGCCTAAGTATTTCTTAGCTGGTTAGATTGCAATGTGTCACTATTGACATAGAATTTATATGGTAAAATACCGTATAGCTCCAAACTTTCGAGACATAAAACTTTCGTGACTTCTTGGATTTAGCCCAATATTTAATCTTTTGTGATAAAAATTTCGTGAATTCCAAATTATTTCATGATCTCGTTTTTCAGAGTAGTAACACCTGACTGCAACAAGTGCAAAAATGAGTGGAGCTGATTTAAGTGCACGTTCTTCTTTTACTAGAGTCGCGATGGTCAGGGGCTATCATATTTATAATTCAATATGGGAGGCGTACATAGGCGAAGAACTGTTGTGCCAGTGGGATGAAGAAAACTGACACGATCCTTATGCCGTTGCTGTACTGAAGTCTGCTACAGTTATTGGACATCTCCGCCTCGTGTTGAGTACTGGATTAGTTTTAAAAATCTAAATATTCATAAAAAACTTTCGTGATTCCATTTAGAATCACGGAAATCACGAAAGTTTTATACCTCGAAAGTTTGGAGCTATACGGTAGAACAATTGTTTAGCCCCTCCAACCAAGATTTGCTTCCTACGCCTATGGTACATGTATGTTGTTGGTTGCATTTAATTCTGAGGCAGCTAATAAAATGGCAGCCACACTGTACAGTTACACACCAATAAATAGTGTACAGTGTATGGTAGTGTTCTGCGTTTGTGGGTATGGGTTAATGAGGATGGAGATGCTTCTCTTTTGTAAATGTCATTATGATGTTTTGTCCAATCTAGACTTACAATGCTTTAGTTTTCACAAATCGTATATTTTACCCAACTCAGCTTGAAAGGTTATAAGTTACCATATGGTGGGAAAGTTTGGCGAATTCACTGTTATGAGAGTTTGGTGAGGAAAGGTTGACAAATGGATAGATTCTGCCATAAGGTAATAAACTTTGGATGGTTTTAGTTTGACGAATCATGGACGATTCCCACCATACAGTAACATTACTTCTTAATGCTACACAAGTCACATGACCCTAGTACTCATATAACTTCTTATTGTGTTCAAATAATAAATATTGAAACATAATATTTCTGTCACAAGTACAGTATTTTGATCAAGAAAGTATTACAATATCAATTAAAAATATTGTAGTATTGCCCAGCAATATCAGCACATTCAAATACACAATTATTTACTCGACATGGCATAGATTTTAAAATGTCAACTTAATATCCATTACTATACATCTCTCAGCACATTTTATTCACATGCACATCAAAATCAGTAAAAAACACCCTACAGTTTTAACTGGCATGCGCGCTCAACATTTTGACATAAAATTACAATTATTCTAATTATTGCGCAGCTGAATATTTCTATGTACTTACCGCCACGAAGTTGGTGTGCTTGGCATCGCGCACGGTCACTATAGAGTGTACCTCTTCAATCAACTTCTGTTTTTCATCATCCTCAAACTCCATATACCATTTCGCGAGGCGCGTCTTCCCGGCGCGATTCTGTATCAGTATGAAGCGTATCTGTGGCGCGACAGGATATCGTAAAACAGTAAGGTGATAACTACACTGTAACGTTAACTTACCATGCCTAGTATCAAGCTTGGCGCCCTTATACTAAGCGCCTATTGCTAGACAATTAAGCATAGGCGCTTATTAGTGCAATATTACAAAAACAAGTGTATAATTATATAATTTTAATGAGTATTTCACTTTTCATAAATTAGATATGCATTATATTTTCCTTTATGTTTTAGTTGAGGGGGTGCTCATGTCATCAGCTAAGCTTTGCTGTTGTAATGACCACATGTGGGCATACAGTCCATTAGCAGCTAAAAGTTCCTCGTGTCTTCCCTGTTCAGCTATCACGCCATCTTGTACGACAAGGATTTTATCAGCATGGATTATTGTTGAGAGGCGATGAGCTACTATTATGGTTGTACGTCCTTCGCATACTTCCATTAAAGAAGTCTGGATGTGTCTCTCTGTTTCTGTGTCCAGAGCTGATGTTGCTTCGTCCAGCAACACCACCGTTGGTGCTTTGAGTATGGTTCTGGCAATAGCCACCCTCTGTTTTTCACCACCGCTCAGTTTTAAGCCGCGTTCTCCAACCCTAGTACCATACTTCTGCGGAAAGCTCAAAATCCTTTCATGCATGTCAGCATGTACTGATGCCTGATACACATCGTCATCTGTTGCAGCAATATTCCCATATCTGATATTGTACAAAATGTTGTCATTGAACAGGACGGTATCTTGCGGCACGACTCCAATAGATTGGCGTAGACTGGATTGTTGGATCGATCGTATGTCCTGTCCGTCAATCAAAATGCTTCCACTTTGTACATCGTAAAATCTGAACAACAGTCGAATGATAGTGCTCTTTCCTGCACCAGACGGACCCACAAGGGCCAGAGTTTCACCCGGCTTTACCGTGAATGAAACATCGCGTAAAATCGGCTTCTGCGGGATATAGTGAAAGTAGACATTCTTAAATTCAATTTGACCGGTAGTTAGGACAATTGGTTTGGCATCTGGTGGGTCCTTGATTTCTTGCTCGACATCAAACAATTCAAACATGTTCTCCATGTCGATGAATGATTGTTGAATCATCCGATAATATGTACCAAACCAGTTCAACGGTTGGTACAGCTGTACAATATAAGTGGCAAACAAAACAAAATCTCCTACTTTTAAAATTCCTTGGGTGACTCGATACGCACACAGCAGGGAACCAACCAACAGACCAAAAGTTATGATTACGTTTTGAGCTGAATTTAATGCATTTAAACTTGACATGGATTTCCACTCGCAGACCTGGTAAGCTTCGACAGCATCGTTGAGTCTTTGCACTTCATAATCTTCTGCTCCGTAGTACTTCACCGTTTCAAAGTTGAGCAAAGAATCGACTGCCTTTGCTTTGGTTTCATTCTGAAGCTCATTCATATCACGACGGTACTTAGTTCTCCATTCTGTAATCCCAATGGTGGCCAGTAAATAGAATAACATAGTTGTAAACACTATAAGTCCAAACCAGGCGTCAAACGCAATGACAAAGTAGACAATAGCAACTCCAATATCGGCAAAAGTTGGTACAATATTGAAAAGGATATAACTCAGTAAATTGTTAATACTGTTCGTGCCACGATCCATCACACTTAGAACCTCGCCGGTCTTCCTCCCCAAATGCCATCGCAGTGATAGAGCGTGCAAATGCGCAAACAATTGTATCTGCATAGTCCGGGATGTGTATTGTTGAACCTTGATCCACAGGAACGAACGGAAGTTGTTTAAAACTCCCATTGAGCCCACAGCACCACCTTGCAAAAATCTCAGGAACACGTACAACAGTATAAATTCAACAGGGAAGGAGACATGTTGATTTTCACTCAGTGTTGCTGTTAATCCCCAGTATGTGTCGTTATTCTGGTTTGGCGTACTAGTAGGCGTAAGCGCATTTACAATCTTCTTGTAGTAGATTGGTACAAGCAGATTGACTGCCCGTCCGGCAACAAGTATAAGGAAACAAATGAGTACCATCAGTTGAAGAAACCGGTTGCCCTTCGGCCACACAAACGGTAGTAGCATTCGAAACTTTTTCCAAATATCACTGAAAGTGGACCCCTCGCTTTTTAAAATGACTCCCTGGCTTTGTGGTTCATCTCCAGAGTTTGTGACGTCAGATTGCATCGATTGTTGCTGGGAGTTGGTAAATGAATTCAGCAACAATGACGACTCCTTAACATAACGTCCTCGCATTATGCATGGATGCACCACAGCTCCAACCAGCAAAATTACTTGAATCACAAAACGGCCCACAAAAAGGACCAAGTCTGAAACATCCGCATGATTTATACGCTTCCACCACCAAAACGGATTATTCCAGGATATAAGTATCAAACACAAGGTGATACCATTTAGTAACCAAAACAACATCACTGTGATTCTATGGTGCCTTCCAAATAGTGCCCTCCACCTGTCTTTGTACAACCATCCAGCAGTGAAACACCAGGTTGTGACTCCCAATGAGTCCACAACAATTGTTATTCCATACACGTGATCCCCTTTCAGAAACAACTTGATAAATATATCGGCGATGTACGTACAAGCGTACAAGAGGCATAGTAGGCTTTCCGCAGCAAGCCACGGCGAAACGCCTAGTTTGAGTCCTTTGGGTAGCTTTGGCGCTGAGCTCAGTATTACAATGGTGAGTCCCAGCATTATGATGATTCCGCCGAGGGATATGGATGACACAGTCTCCAGAAAACATCTCGAAAAACCGCCGTTTTGCCACGGCACACTATATGAGTCACCTGGATAGCAAAAATGCATTGTCCTGCATACGTTACTACAAGTGTGTATTGGTTCACGTATTTCAGCGAAATGTGTTATAATTTGAAATACAATTAGCACCAATCATAGATAATATACTTCCCTTATGGATATGAAACTACTAAGCGCCACCGGAACTAACCTGATTTCGCGCCCCTTTTCCGGCATGTGTACAGCCGGCCAGACAAAATGGCAGTTAATCATTCGAGAATCCCTACAAAGACTCGAAAGAACTTTAGTTACTTTACTGCAAGAAATATTTCAAGAAACAGTGAACTTGTGAACTACTATGCGAGGTTTTTGAACAAACAAGGAAACAAATGATGCTAACGGCATGCAATGTTGTCCCTCATTTCGAGCGTTGTGCCATTCTCTTCGAAAGATATTGTGTTTTATGATATATAGCATTGCACGCAGTATAGTGTAAATAGTAATCCCTGTTATTTTGAACAGCGTAGCCTGTACGCTCTTCGAGAATATGTGCCCAAACGACACCAGGGTCAATTTACATTTAAACATGAAAAACTTAAGTTTCTCTACCGACAAGGACTCAATTGCTTGCTCAATGCATTCTACACTTTAAGGCCACGTATAAGAACCACAACATGCCCTATATAAACTATTGGTAGAGCTGTATATGTGCCCAAACCTTATTTCTCTACGAGACTGAATAAGTACGGCTCCTCACGGGAAAAAGCGGTATTTCAGGTAAAACAATTCATTTTACAAAAAGTTGAAGGCGGAAACGAAGTTAAAGGGAAGGAATATCACGAGCTCGTAGCTTATTGACAATTATCTTCATGGAGGCGCGAAACCTGCATGTTGCCAAGACCTTCAACGGAAAATGTATGAGCGCGCGCCGCAGTTTCATATCCATAGGGGAGTATATTATCTATGCACCAATATAAATCCGGATGGTTGTTGTTATAGCACCAGCCATTGCGAGCCATTGAGACGAAACCAAAACCACAAAGGTCAGCTTAAGATAGTAAGTGACATCATGCAGCCTCTAAATTGGTGACGATTTCTTTTTCACTACGTCCATGTAGCTTCTGCCACTGACTGCCAGGCCTGGCTTCTGCAGCAACAATAAATCAGTGAAGCCGAAGAACACCTGGTCACCCCACTTGCTGCAAGATCAGCCTTTTTTGTGACAGAAGAAATGTTGACAGTGCAGTACTTGAAGACTTTGGACACCCAGTTAAGCTGATGGACTGACAGTCTCAGAGGTACTGTATATGAATGTTATACTGTTACAGGCCAGGCAGCAGTTTATCATCACCACGTGACCCGCATTACTCCAAACTGGCAAACGCTACCGTGACCACCTCAATTTTCAATTTCTTATTTTCCTTCAAATTTTTTACAAAATTTGTATGTTTTCCGGCAATATTTAAAATAATGACTTGACAACAAAAAATGACCTCCTGGCCGCATGCTTTTTTGAAAAGCTTTGACGATAAACTACAATTCAACTTTGCCGGCTGGCCTTACCATCTGTACATTATTAGATCAATTATTGTTAGGCCAATGGCTGTGCAGCCTTGCCAACAGTTGCACTGATGCATCCCCATAATTGAAGTGCGCATGCATGACATGGACAGGTGGTTGTGATGAAGTCTGCATACTGGCTCTGTATATGTCACGTGTGAGATAACACAGCCTCAGCACATGTGGATCACCAGTCACTGACTGGCATATCTCAGTACCTACAGTACTAAAGGCCTAGTGGGGCCTCAGTATGCCCTGTCACTAAGAAAGCTGACTGCCAGGTTGTGCCCCGCCAACTTGTGAAGTCCTGTTGAGTCTTGACTGCCTATGTCCCTATGTGCAATGGGCCAAACTACTGTCGGTATAACTGAGGTCAAGGCCCATGACCAGTGCAATGGGTGGCTTTTAGCTGCATGCATGGTTGTCAGTCTAACAGCCGGTTGCACTTATCATGGTGCATGAGTCTAAGGTGTAGCTATAGCTGCTGGACGGCATGAGCCTGGCAGCAACTAGCTAGTCTACCATGCATGCCGATATGATCAAGATATGCAATTTATAAGGATAATGCAGCTTCCACATTTTCATGCAGGAGTTATCCAAAACTGAGGCTCAAGGTATGTACGTATATATAACTATATATGGCTATAATTATAGGAAGTCAGTGTATAGCCAGCCATATAGTTCTTAAGTTTACTTTGCCATATGTAAGTAATTTCGAATTCAGCTTCTGGCTCTCCAGACAGACTCCAGTGTATGATGGTGAGTTGTCTCAGTGGCCCCAGTTGAATGTGAAGTCAAGTGTCAGACTCATACTGAGTGCAGTTAGAAGCTGCATCAATTAATGTTAACAGCCGTATTCTTATGAAGTCTGGCTGTATTCTTATGAAGATGAAGTCATGTAGTGACAGTAAAAGCAGCATGCGGTGCAACATTGATCTTACCATCTCCACTAGTGTCCTGTTGAATCTCTCGGCAACTCCGTTTTGCTCTGGACACTTTGGAATGGTGAGCTATAGCTACAGCACACCTAGCTATGCAGCTAAGTCACAGGATACCCATACAGGCAATCTATCATTGGCAATGACAGCTAAGTTTAGCTAATAGTAAACTTCTATTTGCTGATATCAAAACATCAGCTGCTATTTTTTGTTCTGTACAACATGTCTATTGTGGTTGAACTGACATCATTAACTAGTTAGTCAAAGAATGTGTCCAAGTTTGGCAATTGTAATTAGCCATAATTGAATGGTGAAGTTAATATTAATGGGAATCCGTGGAAGTTCTTTTGTCGTTAAATTTTTGGGTTAACCACGTGACCGCAATTACGCATTGCGCGCATAATTTGTCCACAAACGAAGACGAAAATATTCACCTGTTTTACCAATAAAAGGGCACTCCTAAAGATTCGTTGGAGTCGTTGATTTTATTCGGATTGGTGTCTCTTGTGGTGTGAAAACGCAAGTATTTTTATATGCAACAGAACAACAAAAGAAGTAGATTTTCTCTAATCATTTTTAGTCTCATTTATGGCCACCCCGTCAAGAAGTAAGAGCTTTGGGAGCACGGTGAAGAGTCGAGTGAATCGTGTCAAGGGAAACCGGATCATCAGGAACGGCGAGTCGCCTTACATCTCGCGTGTCAAGAATGAGATTCGCTCCTCGTCGGTACCGCTCGAGCGAGAAGACAGCACGGACTCCATTATTGGCAACAACCACGAGGTGAAGTCGTGTAGTAGTGAAATGGACGTGAGCGGTCACTCTATGGACGATGAGCAAGGCCTCGTGTCGTTGAACAATCTCATCGAACGGGTTATATCAAAATTCGGTGAGTAGTAAAATATATATGTGTGTTTAAGCGTAGTATAAGCAAGTAAATAAGTAAAATGGCGATTACTGAAGGTGCTAATAACGAATTATGTGCTGTATCGTTATATTTGATGTGGCGAAAGATTTGCTTTGATATTTAATTTCTACGCGGCCGGTATAGATGTTTATAAAATCAAGTGTTCAAAGAATGCAATCAAAAAATTTTCTCATTATTTTGAAACAAAAAATGAATACATGAGGTGTGTGTGTGTTGTGGAACACTTAGTAGTTCCAGTCTGCTATTCAAATTCATCACTGTTGTTTTCTTATTTATAATTTTTGATTTATTTTTAATTACCCTTTGTGTCTGGGGTTTTCTCAATATATATTAAGCCATTCACGCTGAGGATGTCTTTTATGAAACAGATGGAGTAATTGTATTATCTAATGATTCTGTGTAAAGAGTTGGATTATTCACCGTGTGTTCATTGACGATTTCCTCTATGGGAATTTGTGCTGAGCTATTCAGGATGCAGTTTGCATAGGAAATTCCTTTTTACGATGCAAAAGTTATTACATAATATATTTACAAATAGATTAACCATCGGGAATTTTTTATATTGAAACGACTACATTACAAACACATTTCATGTGGTCCGAATTACAGATAAGGTTTTTACATGCTTTTAAAATAGAAATTAAAGAGTTCCATGTGTCATTATTCCAGTTAATTATTACAATTTGTATTCTTGTATTTTACAAATCAGTTTTTCTGTAAGTACTTGTAAGCATATCAACTAGGATACTGGTGTAGTTTTCATTTCTATCAATATTGAAGTCACTTATTCAATTATTTACTTTTTGTCTGAGCAAAGAGATTACAAGATGATATATGTTGTGTTAATACCGTCTTCGAGACCATATTTGAAGAGCTGTGTACCTGTTTAGCAAGTAGTAAACAATGTAATGTTGTGTGGCCCACACCAGTAAGTGCTGTATGGCTGAGGAAACCATACATTGGTTAATTGGAATGTCAATTTCATATTGGTGGATATTTTTAGTAGGATGACATTAAAGTGATGCAATGTGGATATGTGTGTGTGTTGTGTATATGTAACTTAATTCTGTGGTGTGCGATGGATACACAGTTGTGAGGCATTCAGGCATTTTTCAGTTTCAGATGTTCGTACACATGATTGTGCATATATGTACATACTTTGCAATAAATAGCTTTTAAGATACAGTTCCACGCTTATTTTGACATTTGCCAGGCCAAATAGCATGTTTGTCAGACAATGATGAGATATGGTCTGACAGATTGTCAGATCAAAGAATAAGGAGGGAGTCTAAAAGGATTGAGTTGTATACGAGAGTGACTATGAATGTCAGATCAATTTTGTGTATGTTCTGACATAATGGAAGATCAATGACAAAATATTACGATTGTCTTTTATGTACTATGTAATAGCAATCTCTTGAGGTGCTCAATTGTCTGTATACGGAATGTGTTGCATACGATTTTCAATACTTGAAGCCTCTCAGTTGTTATTTTAGGAGTGGAAGAAAAACAATGCTTTAATTGTTGTGGCAATATTCCCATATACTCGATAAATCTTGTGAATGGGTTTACGTAATTTTTGGCAACGAGTTAGTACAATGCATGCATGCATGTACTTAGTTTTCTTGTAATTGTAATTTTTTGGGATTTTCTCAACATACGTACGTGATACTGCTAATTGTGTTTTCCATTTGACTTGTATTAAAGCACGAGATATAAAGCACCATGAAAAGTGCATTTGCAAACGTCGTGCTTTGCACAAAACTTGTACAGTGAGCAGGGAAGTGCATGTGTGTATGTATATACATCAGGGCTTATGATAATGGCCAGTCATCAGACATTTTCCAGCCAACTTTGACATTTGACTGATCAAACCAATTTTGACCAGACAAATTTACTGTACATTATCAATGGGGAAGTCAGTAAATTTATAATAGGAAAATAAATGTCTGGACAAATTTCAACCCTTATCATAAGCACTGATACATACGTACCCAAAGGATTGACAGAAGGCAAAGCCTGTTCTAAGGTACCCTCTCAATGTAAGCGACAAGAGAAATTCGGACCTAAAACAGAAAAAACCCGGTGTTAGTTGTGGGAATCAAACCTTTGGCTGCCCAAATACGTACATGTCAGGTGCTCAGGTAAAGTGTGTGCATTGCCATCAAAAAAATAAAGTACGTATGAAAAAATAAAATACAAAGATATGATTAGTGTTTACAATGCTAATCACTGTACAATTGTGTTGCCTATGATCTCATTTGTATGGTGAGAGTAGTGTCTGGCTGAAGGGAAGTTATTTATGGCCTTAATGTATTCTGATGTAAGTTTGAGTATTAGGAATTGATTTACATGTGCTGTAGGTATAAGCTTATTGGATCATCAGGAAATTATTTGTTGTGCATTATTATTTTAATGTGTTGATTGTGAGTATGTATGTATGTATGTATGTATGTATGTATGTATGTATGTATGTATGTATGTATGTATGTATGTATGTATGTATGTATGTGTGTGTGTATATTTTGTGTGTGTGTGTATATAGTGTGTGCGAGTGCGCGCACGTGCGTGCGTGTGTGTCTGTGTACCTTAGCCAGCTTCTCCACTGTGCATTGAAATCTTTCACATTCCCATTGTGTGCTTTAATTGTGTGAGGTAACTGAATTTATATGACAAACACAAATTAAAGTTGCCACAATTCTGACAACTCACCAATCCTTGTATGCCAACACTGTAAAAATCTAATTTACATTAGTGCTGACATGCAAATAAAAATGACTGCTACTTTCTGACTGGCCTCCTTGTACTTTAATATACAAGATACACTGGGATCTGTATCAGTCATTTGTACTCTTATTAAATTTTACAAGATTTGTATATTTAATGTTACAAGTATGCACATTTGTATAGAATGTGTGTAATTCTTAAGAATGGCACCACCACGTATAGCCCCTTATTCCTATTCATAATGATACCATTGATCATGTATATAGACTGGAGTATTTGTTATTTTAATCTTTTAGAGGTTAACAAATTTGTATACATCACAATAATATTATTTTATGGTGATCATACATACTATGTATATATGCGTAATGGACGTATGCATTTGCAGGGTTCTGTCCACGCTGGTCGGCAGTGGTTCAAAGCGACCAGCATCCCTTACAACCAACCAGTACAATTCTTACATAAATCAGTCTTTGTTAACTCTAGTACATGTTAGACCACCACTCAGAAATTCCTGGGCAGAACCCTGTCACAAATTGCTCTCAAGGATTTTATTACGAACCCATACGATTTCTATAGCCTTGAATAATTTTGTCTTTGCAATGGATCGACATGCGTACGTATATATCTGTTATTTGCCAGAATTTTGTTTTGTTTTAACTGCATGTATACACAAACACTATTTATCTGCATAATAATATATTTTATTCATTCCTGTTGTTTTCATTCTGGACTTAATGTTAACCCTTTCATTCATTACACCCTGTATGACTAAACGAACGCTACCGTGTATAACTTACTTATGTAGGTAGGTACGTATTTTATGTATGTATATCTTGATAAGTAATCCTTTTATTATGGTGACTGCATGGCTCTGTGAAAACCCTCCTTGTTAGCGTATTTTACTTACATAGCTTCACAAAAACGGCCATGAAATCTTGATGGTTATATCAATTTTTAATTGCTTTGTATTGAAATGTAGCTGAATCATTTTTCAACAAGTATGCCAAATTTTCCAACATTACAAGGAATGGTTAAAGAGTTATGCAATTATTAAGTTCTAAAAATGAGTCAAAATTTGCACACCAACATGGAGGGTTTTCGCAGAGCCAGTCAGATATGTTACCTCAATAATTACATAAATAGTTTGGTTTCGCCCATGGGCAGGTATGATGGTGACGAGGTAATGATGGTTGTGGTGTTTATTGTTAGGTGGGAAATAATATTGTGACGTTTTAAGTATTCATGAGTAGTTATGCTTGTGACATCAAAGGATTGTTGAGTGTGTGGTAGTTATCATATGGTAGTGTTTTCATTGTATGCCTGCAGTAACCTGCATGTTAAATGTTTATGAATATGTGTAAGATTGGCTGTTAGCTTGTGTGTGTGTGTGTGTGTGTGTGTGTGTGTGTGTGTGTGTGTGTGTGTGTGTGTGTGCACGTGTGTGTGTGTGTGTGCACGTGTGTGTGTGTGTGTGCACGTGTGTGTGTGTGTGTGCACGTGTGTGTGTACGTGTCATGTGTGTGCACGTGCTACATTTGCATACATATTATTGCCTACCTCACCTACACACATCAAAAATACATGTATCGTATTACTTCCATGTCATTAGTTATTCATTTAATCTTCCAAGAATATCGATCCTTTCCGCTATATACGCTGTCTCATTTACATATATACGACTTCCTCCTCTATCTCCATGATTTCTCTATGCATATGACTTCCTTGGTAGCAATGCAGCTTTTATCATAGCGTGATGTAACACATTTCACCCACTATTATAATAACAATTACTGTGATTAATGTTGAGGTATCCAATAAAGGATATTTCTAGTTAATTATTTAAAACTTTACGAGTTTGCATATATATGTGTGTACGTGCGTGCGCGCGCGCACAAACTCAACGAAGTGCGTATACCTTCAGATTTGAAACCAAGTACCATTTCATTAAATTAGAAAGACAATTTTCAATTAACAAATTTAGTAAACAAGATGCTTTGGGCTCCACGCAAAGTAAGTATCTTTCATCTTTACTGAACTTTTCTATATGTTTGTCTCAGATGGCAGAAAGATGAATTCTCTTCAGCCATTCAACTTGTGTCTTGTAAAAGTGACTAGAAAATTGAATAAACCTTTAATTTCTGCCTTTGCGAGCTTAATTGTAGAATTAAGTGATTATATGTTTTATTACTGAATAGGGACTAAATGCATAAATTCTAAAAGCATTGCTTCTGTCCAGACGACTATATTAACAGACATTATGGACATTTTGTAAACAGCTGTCAAGCCAAAACACTTCACCCTGGCTTCATACATTATGTATGGATTATGTGCATATAAAATTCCCTCTTCATCTAAATCATATTATTTTAGTTCCATTGGGAACTGTGTTATAGAGCTTGAGAATGCACTCTAAATCTATTCATGTATTCGACATCCGGCTGAAGAATTTTATCACAATTATGAAGGAATTTATGTGAATCCTTAAAGCCATAATATTAGAATTGAATTTGATGTAATATTTGTGCCTGTGTATATGTCTGTGAGAAAACAGGATTTTAGGTGCATAAAGTTTGGTCTCTAAACACATCATCCTACGTATTGACTTTTTACTGCTTGCATGTGTGTGTGTGCGTCTGTCTGTCTGTCACTGTGTGTGTGTCCATCATTCTTGTGTAACAGAATGACAAATAACCGTGAGCAGGTTTGTTTGTCACCATAATCATGTTTTTCTCATATATGCTGGGGGTCGCACACACGTGCATTGTTACAGTATATGCATATGGTCACAAACCTATATTACACATAATCATGTTTTACACATTCATATAATGGAACACATTACACACACACCCATCCTGTTATGTCATTGTATGATGTATTATGTACACAGAGTCACAGCAATACTGTCAGTTAATGGTTGACTGTTTGGGATACAGTAGTAATACTGAGTGGTGTAATGTAATACAATTGTTCATAATTTGATATGCTTACAATGATCTGTTGTGCCCACATGTATACATATATGTATGTGCTTCATGTAGTATCATGGCATTTCTCAGTATTTCATTTGTCTGTCTGTTTGTGCGTGTGTGTCTGTGTATGTGTGCATTTGTGCTAGCGTGTGTGAGTGCACAGCATACGTATGTGCATGCACGCGTGCGTATGCTTGTGCATACGTGTGGTTTTACAGATGTCTATGTGACGAGAGATTAATTGTCAGTATATATTTTCAAAAACAATCTCTTCGGTGTACTTTAATTTCACCAACACTTTGGCAGCGAAATCACGTTTAATGTAATTCTCTGGGGTAACAGCAGATCTGGAAGTCATAGTGCATTTGTTAGCCTTTAACTTAATGGTTTTGTTTTGATGGGAGGGGGAGTATAGATGGGACATAAGATCTATTCGTTCATCTTAAAGTATACAGTTAACTAGAATCACACAGAACAATGTGTTAGTAATAGCAGTGATATAAATATTGTTATATATAGTTAATCTCATTATAGTCGCATATTATCACATATATATATGGCATATGTTATGTCTTCAGGAGGATTATGATTTTAGTGATCGAGAGTGCAATTAAAATGAATATTGTTTATAGATTATTGCATTGTGGCATACTATATTACCAAAATTAGAGTAAACACGATGATCAATGCGTGTAAAATAGGATGTCAAAATTTATGGGAATTGCCAGTAATCCGAATGTACATAATTATAATGTGTGTAGCTTTATGTATTTACATCCATGATACATGTGTGTTGTGTGTGTGTTGTGTGTGTGAGTGTGTGTGTTGTGTGTGTGTGTGTGTGTATTGTGTATACATACGTGTGTGGTTGTTGTACACAAACCTTTATAATACTTTTTATTAGAGCATAAACGAATGTCAATTTATAACCTTCGAAGGTTTGTCCACAACCTTCGAAGCTTCAACGAATGTTTCTTTTGACATAGTTTTGCTCGCTTTTGTCACAAATATCCACTTATTAGTGATAATGCACTTAATAAATTTGTAAACAAATTAATACAAAACTGTAAGTGATCCTTTTTGATTCACTCCAGAGTGCACATATACGAAATATTGAAATGTTATTATTTTAAGTATAGACCATTAGCAATCACTTGTCATGATGAGGCCACTCAAGTGGACCCTTCCAGTCATAATAACTTCCCTACATTAAAGGCTAATAGATTAACACGGATGTGACAAGATATACACACATACTTGCTTACTCTTAACTGGCTTCCATAAGGAAACATGTTCTACACTGCTTGTACATATCAGTATAATGGTAGTCTGGGCTGTTTAGTTTTCACGTGGGTACACCAACATGTATGCGAATTCACTATAGTGAAGTATGCAAGAGCTTGTTAATTTGGCTGGTTTGAAACATAGGCGGCGGAAGTCCATGGCCCGTCTTAAATTTTAAGGCTCTCCATAGGAATTCAATTTTTGCAATAGAAAATCACTTGAGTTTAGCTAAATGGCCCCCCTAACTGTCAGTAGCTTCCTCCACCCCTGGAACGATTCTAAACAAAGATACATACTCTAAAGCATCTTTAGTCTAACATTAGATCTCCTTGCAGTGCTGTAGTCTGTGCTGTTTCATTTGCTGTAGTAGGTGTTGCCGTGTGTTTAATGTTTAAAAACCATATATGAATTCATGCAATAGCTTATTTTATGATCAGTTTCAAAATGGAAAAAATCAAGAAGGTGTTTTTGAAAAGCTTCATCAGCTGGTAGTCCTGGTACCAATAATTTTGAAAGCTGTTTGCTTAGCAACAAGACGATACTTTATTCTGACAAACATTAAGTGTTTTAGAGGAGATGGTGATGCCTTTGTCTTGATGACGCTTAAACAAACACATTGGCATACACAAGTGTAGTTGCTTCAGTGTTGTCACCTGACCTATCTGTAGTGACTGGGTCGAATTTCAGCATCCATTAATAGTAATAATCGATCGTCCTTCTACGATTATGTTGCACAAATATGCGCTAGTATATTCGCTGGCTTGTAATCTTCTGATCTTGCTTAGTTAGGGCATATCCTATCAACTGTTGTATCAGTTTGGATGGTAGAATTATGAAGGTATGTCAAGTTTGGACATTGCTGTATCTACAATTACAAGAGTGTATGTGCACCTGTACGTACATATATGCCTTCATTTGAGACTTCTGCATATTTGAAGTTTTGGTAGCTTTCAAAAACTGTCTATGAACTTGACATTGGTTTGCTATCAGTACAGGCAGTAGATGGGTTGTCATGACACCTCTTGGTGTAGCACACGTGCTTGCTAATGATTGTGGTGGTAAATCTCATACGTGTGTACATCTGTATGTTTCTACGTAGCAGTAGAAAGCTTGCAGTGTTGCATATGAAGCTTGTGAAATTGTTTTTATCAGCGTGGAAAAATGTTTTGACATTGTTACTGATTTACTGCACATGTACATAGCATAAATTTAGTTGTTGTTTTATGCATCTCACACCTCTACAGATCTCTTCTTGTTTCAATTTTTGGCCAATTCTAAACAAACATAATTGTTTTCTTCAGCGAAGACAATACATATTTCTCGCCTGTGTGCATTAAGTTTTTGCCAATCATTATTCTCTTATTTACTGGTACTCCTAAACACGTTACATAGTCTCAAAATTTCTTGTAGGTTTAATTTGTGTGTGTAATTAATGATGTAGTTAGTTGGTTATAATGAAATGTACTTGAGGGGAGCTCTACTGGTGATAATTTCAGTACATTAACTACAAACCACAGTACGTGTTGATGTTCTTAGTGTAGGCATTTTATTCTGTTAGTGTTGTCTCCTATTTGATAATGTTCGCCATATTGCATTTTGGTTGTGTTGCGTGTGGATATGCGTGCATGTTGTTTGTAGGCTGCCTTGTGTGCCCGTACTCCTACGTATAGTGGTTGCATAAACTACGTATGTACGTACGTATATATATTTACGTACGTACATATTGGCATGCGCGATGCACACATGCCCAACATACGTACGAACGTACACACACACACACACACACACATACACACACACACACACACACACACACACACACGGCAACCAACAATAGCTAGTAGAAGTGCAGCCATAATTCATGACAGACTTGTTTATTTAATATGACAGGAGTTGCCATGTTACAAATACAGTATCCATGCACAATATCCTCCATTAGCAACACTGTAAACACATGTACCTGCATCTGTTTCAACTTCACCCTGACCTTGTCTCCATCACCTTGTCTCAATCACCTTTACCCTTTCAACTCATCAGCCTTGTGACTACTTGCATTGGTATGGTATAACCTCATGCATGGTTTCATGTAAAGAAAGGCCATCCTTATTGAAAATTGCTTCTTGCAATCAAAGTTTTCAATTTGTGTGTAGTATAAAAGTATGCATGGAATCATGTTCAAGATGAGGGATGGGTTTTTTGAATGAAAAACTCAGGCATGCTGGATGGAGGGGAGGGGCTGACAAAAAGCTTCTTACCTTTTTGTTTGTGTGCCGACGCTGTATCAACAAATGGAATATGTATCACGGTTATGTATTACTGTTTCCAAATACGTATTGTGATGCCAATATTGAGTTGCACATTCATTGCGATAATTTAGTAATTGAGATGCTTAGAGACTTCTGCATGCCGTATTTTACCGAGCAGCGAATATCAAAGCCACGGCTTTGATAGTCGCTGCCCTCAGGCCTCAGACAGTCGCCACATAGTAAAACAATGAAAAAGGCAAATTAACATTTTATGTGCAATTTCGACTTGGTTAGTTGCGCACTATTTTCTATGTGGAAGTTATAGTAACCGCAGTGGCTACTAACCGGTAAAATACGATATACGTACGTACGTACGTACATGCATGCTAAACACCAGTCGTCTACAGGTACACTTTCAAGTTGGATATTAAAGCTAATAGTACATAAGACAACAGTCATCACAACATTAGGGGTAACTGAAGCTCATGCTATTATCCTGTATGGGTACAATTCAGTCTGACTGCATAGAGATATTGTATTACACTTTCTGTTAGCAAAACACATGAATAATGTTATTGTATATTGACTTATCTACAAGTGAGGTTTGTCTAATGTGGATAAGAGAGTAGCTTGTGTTGTCAGTTTGCTTTGACAGTTGTGCCAAAAGCGACATTTCCTATTTACATGTCTTTTAAAGATGGATTTATGTACGCATGTGTGTGTGTCTATGCATAAAGAAAGCCTTGAAGGATAAAAATGTCTTTATTAGAAGTAGTCTTATTAAGGAAACACATAAATTATGTATGTACGTATTAGGCCAGCACTTGCTTACTCACACATACGTACTTATATGTATGGAAATTTGGAAGTATCAAGTGATGTATGTCTGAGTGCATAGTGAATTTTTGCTACGTACGTATCTTCTTTACGTACGTATAGCAGACAAGCAAGCAGAACATATTGGCATTCACTCTTTTTGCTGTCGCGTACACACGCACACACACACACACACACATGCGGCACGCACATTAGACGTCTCCACCTAGAAAATTTTAATATCTACATTGCATGTGGTCAAAAGTGATTGAGTAGGTAGAAATGCTCCATCAGTTACTTAATGAGTGTTTATAATTGTTCAGTGTTTAATCATCTCCCTAGACTGTGTTGTGTTGTTGTTGATGATGATGATGAAGTGCTTGTGGTCAGGATGTGGAGTGTGTTTGTGTGCATCAAGGGGGGTGGGGTGGTGGTGTTTGGAATGTAACACTTGGATGAGCTTGTTGATGCATGGTTTACATGTGGATTCCCATGGCATGCATACATGTTGTCTCTGTGTGTATGTGTGTTGTTTACAACACGTGAATGTATTTCTTTCTATTACCCAAAACAATGCTTGGAGGGCTTGTCTCAAGCATGTATGTATGTATGTGAATATGTATTTGCATAAGAATCAGTACTTTAGTGTAAGGAAGGGACACACGTACATACATATGTACGTACATGTGTACTGCGTATGTATGTAGTACATGGTGATGTGTCAAGTTCTACGAATGTTTTGGCAATCTCGAATAATATTATCGACTATCAATCTTGAAACACATAATTATGTGATTGCATGTGTAGTAAGCGTGTGTTCTGGTATCAATATTTAACTTTTGACACATGTGCATCCACTCGACGACACACCAGTTGCCAAGGGAGCTTCCTTGTTGCCATGGTAGGAGCCACAACACCATTTAGTGTTGACATGTGTCTGATACCAGATCACTCAGCCAGTAGTCATGGCAACTGGACACTTATTAGGTTTTAATGGTAGTACAAAGAGAATTTTCAAGTTCACCATATGTGTGTGTTGTAACATCTGCTTATGTGGATGAATCCAATTATTGTTTAACTTATATGGAGGATACTAATTTAGATGCCTTATCACTTGGCTGATTCAGCCTTTTACCTTGTTTTCATAAATATATCTTTTTTCATGACATGCATATGCTCTATACGTACGTACCTTGTGGGAATAATTCACAAATACTTATGTACAAATTAAATACTTTTACTTTACGGATTATAAATATGTGTAATTTTTTGTGTATACACATTGTAAGGGAATTGTGTCTTATTGTATCATTACATTAAGCAAGCACCCTATGCTGTACATACATGTGTATATATATATATATACGTACATATGTATGTGTGCGTGACTTTCACGAGTTGTGGGGTGATGGAAGTTGTTATTTGAAAATGCTTTGTGTAGGATGATCCAAGACACCAGTGTTGCTATATATGTATTGTATTATTGTAGGTACTGACTAACAATAGACTGTCTGTGGGGGTGTGTGTCTGTCTGTCTGTCTGTATGTGTGTGTGTGTGTGTGTGTGTGTACATCATGTGCATGCATTTGTGTGAATGTGTATATATGTGTGTGTGTGTGTGTGTGTGTGTGTGTGTGTGTGTGTGTGTGTGTGTGTGTGTGTGTGTGTGTGTGTGTCTATCTGTGTGTGTGTGTGTGTGTGTGTGTGTGTGTGTGTGTGTGTGTGTGTGTGTGTGTGTGTGTGTGTGTGTGTGTGTGTGTGTGTGTGTGTGTGTGTGTGTGTGTGTGTGTGTGTGTGTGTGTGTGTGTGCGTGCGTGTGTGTCTATCTGTGTATGTGTGTGTACGCGTTTGTGTGTGTGTGTACATATACATACTAGGGGTAGGTTGAACATTATTGTCTAAAAAGGAATGAACTTGCGAATAAACGAATATCTGAACGTTTCAGAAATTTATCCCAGCCCAACACATACATATGTAATATATTCTCTTGTTTACTGCCTCACTATACTGAAGTCCTTGGTAAATCCAATTAGTATCACTTTACTGTCATTTCATGGCCAGTCACAATGTAAGGTATCATTGTTTACTATATATAACATTTGTGGAAACCCCTCAGGGGATTGTGTTTCACTACAGTAGGACCTCAGAAACCATGTCGTGTGTTATTGCATTATAGTATGTGTGGTGTATGATATATTGATGTTAATGTAGAGTGATGTTAATGTAGAGTGAATGTTGTGACTGGGTGTGTTACAGCATGAATATGTTTATGTATGTAAGTGTATATGACTGCATTGGTTGTTTGTGTGTGTGTGCACTTGTGTATTGGGTGTATTGTTTGTTTGTACGTATGTTTGTACGTATGTTTGTACGCTTGTGTTTGGGTGTTGGAAATTAATGCACAATCATGTCTTTGTTAACTTTAACGAATGGTTATAATGGTGTTTTTTCTAAAACTTAGATATAGCTTAAACTTCTGCAACATCTTTTAAATATGTGTACACACAGTCTCTCTCTCTCTCTCTCTCTCTCTCTCTCTCTCTCTCTCTCTCTCTCTCTCTCTCTCTCTCTCTCTCTCTCTCTCTCTCTCTCTCTCTCTCTCTCTCTCTCTCTCTCACACACACACACACACACACACACACACACACACACACACACACACACACACACACACACACACACACACACACACACACACACACACACACACACACACACACACACACACACACACGCACACACACACGCGCGTACATACGCACTTTTAAAACCATATATTAATGCATAGACTAAACTCTTGAAATAAAAATATAGTTTTGATTATTACTACCAATTAAACACTATCATAGTTGATACAAGCAGTTCAATGGAATACTCAGACATTATTGTGTTTGATGTATAGTACAATGTTTTACATTACTCAATCATTTGTCAATTCTACCAATAATTTCTACTGCCTGATTGTTTACAATGGCCACTCGTGTCTTCCTTGTTGAGATTCCAAGTCTCCAAGAGTTCATGTTGCTTATTTATGAATTGATGCCTGCACGTTAAAATCTTTTGTGTGTTGGTGTAGTAGTGTACAGTACGTGTGGTGGCAGTGGTACACATGTGTATACTTATGTGTGTACTTCTGTGTGCCTGTATTTGTACTTGTACGTACACGTGTGTGTTTTGTACGTAATTATACGTAGGTATATTTGCATACCTATTACCTATACATGTAATTTCTTGTGGGTAATTAGAGAACTATGTATACTTTTGTGCTGTATTAATAAAGGCATCTTTAATGTTGAAATTACTACAAAGTTCTTGCTTCAGAAACTAAACAGTGAAAGTTGTGGAAGTGTGATATCGATATGATTGGCTATTATTTTAATAGCTAATCATATCGCACTATCACAACTTCCGTTTTTAGTTTCTATGTTCAAATGATAATATCAAGGTTGTTTTGTTGTAATCCATAATTCAATATCATCCCCCCTAAAATGGTTTAGTGAAGGTTGTGTATATCACCACTAGTAAACAGTGTTTTCAGTGGTCGCTATTGTCTAATAGGAAGCTGATACCTCTATTGATTTCCATGTTGTTATCGATCATCGTATTAATGTAGTTGATGAAATCCAGTCGAACACTTTGTGGTTGTCATGTGTTTTAATAGTAATGTTATCCATTTACGATGATACTGTGTCGTATATGGTCGGCAGGATGAAACTTGATATGGCGATAGTATTTCTATTTTGACGTTGATATAGTTTTTCTTACTAGTGATTCTGTTTTTTTTACTGCCAGATGAGTAGTATTGGTTGTCGTTGTGCATAACGTTATCCATCTGTGAGTGTGATGTTTTGATTATAAGTCTATCCGTGTGCGATCACTTGTAATTATTATATGTATGTACATACGTACGTATGTACGTGTTAATGGTTAATATAAAGATTATTTATTATGCTCGTGTAGACACACACACATGTATGTATATATACACGCATGCACAACATACACACACACACACACACACTGGTGTTTTACTCAATTATTACAATTCACAGAGGATGGAGAGCCTTCATTACCGGAGGAAGGAGATGAAGCAGATACAGAGGTATTGGATTATACTGATCCTGAAGTGTTCTTGTTAGTTTACAAGTGGTACCTTCCTCCTGAGAAATTAGTGGATGTCTTAATCGAATAGTATCCTCGTTATGTGTGTGTGTGTATGTGTATTGTGTATGGGTGTACATACGTACGTACGTGTGTATGCATATGTACGTATGGTTTGTGTGTACGCATGTTTGTCGTGTACATGTATGTATGCAGACCTATGTACATACGTATGTTAAGGTGCTTGGAACTGTGTAAGAATGATATATACGTACGTACGTATACTATGAAATTATCATGTGCACACATGGCATAGTATTTGTGCATGTTGTTCCTTGACCATCGTGCAGTTTTCAAAATGGTTGCATCGTCTCGGAAATTGTAATCGGCAAATCGTCAAACAGAAAATCCACCAACAGCAAACGTGTCAGCACATGGAGTGAGAGCACCATCTCAATCGGATCCCTCTCGGAGGGCAAACACCTTGATGACAATCCGTCAGTAAATGGCGAACTCCATGACTCCAAATCTTTAGCCGACAGCATCGAGGGAGACATTGACAAATCTGATCCGGAAAGTGATGAAAACAAACGTAAATCACTCATTGAAACAGAGTCCGTTGCCTCAGGGGACAACACGAGCACCCGTGTATCCCCAAACAATGATCACTCAGTAGTGAGGAAACATTCCAGTATGGGTGACTCTGTGTTTGAGGGAGGTCGTGCCAGTGCTGCTATGAACCACTCGGCCGGTAGCCTGGTATCCGTCGGCATTGCTAGTAAGGCACAGAAATGGAGTGTAGTGAGAATGTTCAGGTATGTATGTATGTATGTATGTATGTATGTATGTATGTACATATGTATCTGTGTGTGTGTGTGCGTATGTGTGTGTATTTTACATGAAAAAAAAACATAAATGGTAAAATAGTTTTGCAACCTTGGAAGGTATAAACCATTATGCCTGGGAGAGGGTTACACTTGCTGATCCTTGCCTTTGTAAATCACATTGACTACTTGTTGCTAAACTAAAACCCACAATCGATTGTTACACATTTTACTATATAAACTGAAGCTTGCCAAACTGATTGTCCTGATGTTATACCATAATTTGCTTAGTAATTTTTGGCAAGTCCCTTCTTCAAACAAGGGCTTGATTTACATAATAGAATATGATCATATAACGGGGGAAGTTTGGCTAAATTTGGCAAGTTATCTGTGATTCGTTAAACTAAGACCATCCAAATTTTACTTCTGAATGGCTGAATCTATCTATTCGCGCAACCTTCCCGCTATACAGTAAGCAGTGCTTGAAATAACAGTCGGACATCAGACATTATCCAACCAAAAATTGATTAAATGTCTGAACATTTTTGGTTTTGATTGGACACAATGTCGTAGTAGAAAATTGTTTAGAAGTACTTCAAATCCATGTTAATATATTCCGGTAGGATGTTATTGTCCTAGCAAATCACATAAATGTCTGATCAAATCACTTTTGTTCAGACAATGTGTCTGAGCATACTTTACTGCTTATTTCAAGCACTGCAGTAAAGTAAATAATTCTTCAAATACCATCATCAAATAAATAGCGGTTTAATAATGTATAAAATCACATGCACAATGAACTGTTGAAGATTACTGCAATGAATTGCACAAATCTGAAACCCACAATCGATAGTAACGGGTCTTGTTATATAAATTATTGTGAGCCTCTGATTTTTGCGCCTGTTTTTCCTACAAATTCAGCACCAAATAGTATGAATTTTTGGATTGGTTTCTTAAAACATAAGGAGCCATGATTCTTGAACCAGTTTAGACTACACGTGGGAGGTACCTGTAAATTCCCAGGGGTCTATCACTCTTTGAAAATTGTGTAGAAGATTTTGAAATCAGCTCTAAATTGTTCTGATTTTTTGATTTCAAATCTGATTTCAGTCGCTTAAATGTGTGAGATTTGTCAACCGATTATGAGCTTGCATTTGAAAGATATTATCAATGTCCGGAGTTTACAGATAATTACTGAGTTACCATTTTTGCTTTATTTGCTTTTAGAGTAAAACATCGAAGGATTACTTTTACGTAGTACGGGCTTTCAGCACATCTGTGACTTGTTTAAGTTCATTATCATGTAACTAAGTTTCAGGGGCATATGAATAGGGAACCACAGAGACCAAGCCTCCCACCCCAGTTTAATTAATGCACGGTTGAGTAACCTTGGACAATCATTGTGACCCTCCTATAACTTTTCATCTTTTTACTCCTTTATATTTTCTTGTGTCTTATTATCCAGTTATATATATCAACTTTAGCACTGGGTCCCAATTAAACTTACGTATGTAGATATAAACAAATAATATGCTACAGTTTGCTACACAAAAACTAAAACCCACAATCGATAGTAACATGGTTATATAAGTTAAACTGCTGGAAGCTTTGAGCTGCTTAAACCTTTCAATCTTTCGGCCTTCTTGGGTCCAAGTCGAAAAATTTTTGGATGATTTCTTAAATACAAGAAGCCTTAAAGGGGGACAGCAAAGCTGCTTGTAAACGACTTTAATTCAATAGTGTCACACTGTTCCTTTAAACAGCATCGAAAGTATTTACAACGGAAACAACAATCTGCACAGAGCCTTTATATTTCTTAAACATTAACTACGTGTACATACAAACTGTAAAACCAAAACCCACAATCAATAGTAATATGTATTGTTATGTACGTATATAATTATATTTCTGCTATTTGAATTTGAAATGTTGGGTTAATTCATTACCATCTCTCTACCTCTGTAAAATACAGTTTGTTGCTCTAAATTAGAACCCACAATCAATTATAATATGTGTCAGTATAAGTATGGCCACTCAGGATATTGTGGGTCAAACATTTTCCCTGAGTTCTCCGGGCCAAATATATTTCAATTTTTGTAACAGCTTCATTCTAACGGTGGGGCTGTAATTTGTAGCGATACGAGACAATGGAATTTTAAAAATGAGTCGGAACTGACACGATGCCAATACAATATTTACAAACTTTGAGGATACTGATACTTTTTGAATTGTAAGCAGCTATAAGCACCCAGTGGGTGCTTATAATCTCTAATCAATAAGCACCCTGTGCAGAGAGCGTCTGGCTATGCGAGACCAGGGTACCAATCTGTTGTGTTAAACTTGGTGAATTTGCATGTTTCACATCAAAGAAATTCTTTATCAGCTTATTAAGCCTCAAAGTAGCTGCATAAATATTTACAGAAGCTTATTAAGATCACATTTGAATATCATATTGAAATTTGCGAAAGTATTTTTGATGCTAAACATAATTTCAAGTATACCAATTCAGAATCAATGGACACCACTAAAATAGAAATGTATGCGACAGCCCATACAAGTATTATTAGTGATTACGCAATTAGTAAATAAGCGCGTGACAACAATAATGCACGTGTTCTCGAGGTGTTGCTATAATGGCTGAGTTGGAAACCAGTAGCCAACATTCAGGAAGCAGTTGTTCACTGGATAGCGATAGCAAGAGATGAGATACCTGTGTAACTGGTTTTCGTTAACACCAAGTTTATTCCTTACAGACGCCGCGTTGTAAAAGATATCCTTTTATACTCGCTGCCCGAAACATTCTAGGCCTACCTAGCATGGGTGGCGGTGATGATGCTTCGTCTTGAAGCCACCATACCTCGATATAACAGTTGCATTGTCACAAAGTCTCGTGCACCTAAATATAGGCTGCGACGCTTAGCATAGTTTATGACTGCACGGTAAGTTACAAAACTTCCTTGTTAAATTCAGCATTTAAACTTAGTTGTAGTGATTTGAGCGAATCATAAGATCTGATTTGATAAGCTTCAAAAAGTGGTCACTTTAATGTGCCCACTAGAGGTCCGGTCCATCTTTAATAAAAGAATGTGACCGATTCTGCAAAATAACCGTATCAGCGCAAATTTCACCTAGTTAGATATTTATTAATATCTTCAATTCTAAAAGAAGTATTTACATTCTGTAAGCTTCAAAAGATTCTCCATTAAATTCTGCATTTGTGGTGAAAATTGTGTTTTGTTAGCATAACAAGAGTGTGAGTTATGATAAAACAAATTTGAAAAATAGCCGATATTTATGGATGATTTTTGCAGAAACTTTAATTGTCATTTCAAAGTAAAATACAAAAACTGCAAACCACAATCGATTGTAACAGGTGTTACTATAAATTTGGCTGCTAAGGTGTGCACATGACCAACGCTTGAGGTTTTACCTGCGCCTTCGGTGCCTAAGATTAAAATTTTTGTACTGGCCTCTTAAAACATAAGAGGCCATTGATGACAATAATCATTATTTATACACGCTTGATTTATTAATATTGCCATCAAATCCTTTTATGTGAAATATATTTTCTTGTTGGACCTTTTGAATAAGTTTGTTTAGTTGGTTTTTCAAGGTACGTATGTACTTGAACTACACAAATTTCATGAAATTTAAGAGTCCTCGAAAATAAAAATGTTAGAAGTGCAGTTGGTTTTTAGACCATTCATAAAAATAAAATTGTGAAAATGCTGCATTCGCAGAATTTAGGTACCTCAAAATTTCAAAAATACAACTACCGTATAGCATGTGAGGCGCAATTTTTGCGAATCATTCAATTTAGTCTAGCAGTAATATTTGCCAATTTAAAATTTGCGAACTGCGTGACAGCTACGTACGTAGAAAAGTCTGAACTTATCTCAGTTTAAAATTTGCTAGCTCATGATTCCTCGCAAAATTTGCACAAATTAGGACCTCGCAAATAAAACCCGCTATACGGTATATAGTAGTTATACTAAAACCAAAAACCATAATCACATGTATTAAGTGTCACTATAAATTGGGTCAGTGACACTGTTAACTTAAAACTAGGTTTTCCTGCGCAGACGTTTTAATTTTTGTCATGGCTTCTTAAAACCCTAGAGGCTGTGATTTTAAAAGATTAATATGCACGCAATTATACCTTGGGTGAATGAACACACTCAACCTTTGATCGATGCAGTGAAGTTGCACTGTAAAATTCTTACTCTGGTTTTAAGGCATCGTTTTACGTAATTGTATAGCACAATTTTTGATAAGGCAAAATATTGTCGGATGGACTTCATTGAGAAGTTTAAAATATTGACGGACAGCACATCTTAGGTCACCTGTATTAGCTTTACTACTGCAAACTATTGAAAGGGAAAGTTTTTATAGATTGCTGGTTTTGCATCAAATCTGTGACTATTTCCCCTGTCAAAAA
The DNA here is from genome assembly GCA_963930835.1 of Spongia lamella. Taxonomy (NCBI): domain Eukaryota; kingdom Metazoa; phylum Porifera; class Demospongiae; order Dictyoceratida; family Spongiidae; genus Spongia; species Spongia lamella. Next base: position 4,626,604 of record OZ005747.1, read on the forward strand.
ATTGTACTAAAACATAGAAGTTATTACCATGCCATTGTAACATGAATTCGCATAATAGTATATTGTATATAGAATACTAGAGTATACTAGAGTATACTGACTCTGCATTTGTTTGTGACAGATCGTGGATGTTGAAATATGCTGAAGATTTCAAGTACAATCCTTCACTGAGGAACAAGGTCAGTGAGCTGAGGCAAGCGGTCGAACAAGAAGGTGAAGAAGAAATGTTAGCAATGGTGGACCTTGATCAATGGTACGTATGTATGTGCTCACACACACACACACACACACACACACACACACACACACACACACACACACACACACACACACACACACACACACACACACACACACACACACACACACACACACACACACACACACACACACACACACACACACACACACACACACACACACACACACACACACACACACACACACACACACACACACACACACACACACACACACACACACACACACACACACACACACACACACACACACACACACACACACACACACACACACACACACACACACACACACACACACACACACTCACACACACACACACACACACACACACACACACACACACACACACACACACACACACACACACACACACACACACACACACACACACACACACACACACACACACACACACACACACACACACACACACACACACACACACACACACACACACACACACACACACACACACACACACACACACACACACACACACACACACACACACACACACACACACACACACACACACACACACACACACACACACACACACACACAGTAATAATGACTAATTTATTTCAATGGCTAATGTATTTCATTCTGTATTTAAATATATTTCATTAAATACAGTCCAGATGTGATATGGATGTTGCCTCAGACACACAAAACTCCAAGCCACAAGGCAGCACGGCGCACCTCACTGGCGTTCGACAACATTGACACACGTGACATGGCGCACACACTGGCATACCTCGACTTCAAATTGTTCCGAAGAATCTCGGTAAACCCCATCCTTTGTATGACTACTAAATATTTATACGATTAATTTGTCGTGCGTAGTTTGGGGAGTTTTCAGAATACGCTCGCAAGGTGAAGTTGACTAAGGAGACACCGAGGTTAGAGGAAGCTGTTGCATTCCACAATGGAGTCACTCAGTGGACCATCTGTAATATTATGAAGGAGTTTACTGCTGTTAAACGTGCTGCAGTCATCGTCAAGTTTATTGATGTAGCCCTGGTGTGTGTAATGTGTGTGTGTGTGTGTGTATTGTGTCTGTGTCTGTGTACATGTGTTTATATATATGTGTGTGTGTCTGTGTACATATGTGTGCATGCTTGCATATATGTACATGTGTGTTATGTGTGCGTGTCCATGTGCAATGTTATAGTTGCATACACTCACACACGCATACACACGTACTATACGTACGTACATTTTTTCCACAGCACTTGGCAAAGCTAAACAGCTTCAATACACTGTGGGCAGTGGTCGGAGCGTTCCTTCATTTCTCCATCGAGAGATTACACCAGACCTGGGATGAAGTGCCCAAGGCCAAAAAAGAAGTGAGTAACACACCAGAGCATATTGTAAAATGATCATATCATTATTAATGCCCTACAGCAAAAAGAGGAACTGGTGAACATGTTTGTGACCAGTAGGAACTACGCTCTTTACCGATCAAAATTGGATGATGCACGAAGGAAAGGATATTTCTTACCCCTACTGTAAGTCTGAAATATTCAACAATGTGATGTGTTAGATTTTGGAAAGTTTAGTGGAAAATGTATGGAAATAGTTTACTAAAAGATTATGCAAATGGTCAATACAACTGTTGTTGCAAAAATTGAACCTCATACAAAACCCACTATACTGTATATACTCTAATAGAACATTCATTTCCAGTTTATTATTTACAATGCTGTTTTGTTGTAGGCCTGTGTTATTGTCTGATATGGTCAAGGCTAATTTGATGCCGGACGAGGTCAAGGAGTGTCGCTACTCGTACTGCTTGAACCTCAACAAGTACAGAATACTCTACAAGGTTTTCTCCCTTATATGGAATTGTCAACACACCTCACCGATATTCTCAACCGACATTGAACTCAGTAACATCCTCAGGGTGAGCAAAGAGATTGTTTATGTGTGTATAGTGTTTGTATGTAAATAAATGGCTAGAATACTGAATAATGTATAGCACACTTTCTTGATAGGGCAAAATATTGACGGACAGTATCCTAGGCCACCTGTATTAGCTGTACTACTGGAAACTATTGAAAGGGAAATTTTGAGCATTGCTAGCTTACCACCAAATCCGTCAATGTTTTCATTATTTTGCCCCATCAAAAATTTGTACTATATATAATATGTTACTATTAATAGGCTGCAGTGATGTATATGTTACTATTAATAGGCTGCAGTGATGCAGGTGCAAATGAATGAAACTGAATTAAACGATCTGTCGCACGCCAGAGAACCATCCTCCAAGCGGAACTCAGAAAAATACCGGGTGAGTGATTCAACCATCCTGTGGAGAGATACCCTTCATTCTTACCAATCATGTCAGTGCAAATTACACCTAGTTAAATATTCATTAATATCTTCAGTTCTAAAAGAGGTGTTTGCATTCTGTAAGCGTCAAAAGATTCTCCATTAAATTCTGCATTTGTGTTAAAAATTGTGTCTTGATAGCATAACTAGAGCGTGAGCTACGATAAAACAAATTTGAAAAAGTTTGGACAATTTTTGTGCACTAACATGGTTGATTTTCACAGACCTGGTCACTATTGTTATGTTATTAATTATCCTCCCTGTGTAGCCATCCTCCATGTTGATTGATGGACTTAATCATCTTCCAAAGTTCGCAGACTTCGCCAAAGAGGACAATTCCCAACTGGACGCGGTCGCCATACAGAAATACGTAGCAAGAATGGTGGATGTGAGTTGGTGTATAGTTACTATGACTACGACTGCACTGTTCTTAGCATTAGTAATGCCATAGACCCATACAGCTATTTTTCAATGAATGTATATATGTTCTTTAACTACTTATACAGCAAAATATCCGAGGGGGAAAATTTCTGCGGTTTTGCAATTCTTTACTCAACCGTGAATGATTTTTCATCGAATAGTTTACTAGATTAGGCATTCATTTATTAAAAGAAGCTGCTACCACAAAAGTTTTCCCGTGAATGTTTATTTTCTATTCTAACTACAGAAGTTTTCCCCCTCAAATGTTTGACCATATATGGTATATTTTATTCTTTAAATTCACGTTTAATTATTCTTATAACAAAGTGATCTTAGTTCAATAGTCAACTAATGTTTCTCTACCCTCAGGCGGTATTCCAGGTTTACGATACAGACAACTCGGGTAGCATCAGTGTTGATGAGTTTGAAATGATCTCATCGAATTTCCCATTCATACAAGCCTTCTCTGAACTGGATATGGACAAGTGAGCGATAACACACTGTATAGTATGTATATCGCGTACTGCTAAAAAGTAATACTTGTTTCTTTGTGTGGGAAAATCGAAGGCAAAAAATAGTACTGTATTAATTTTACCATAAAATGTTGAGTGTGCTATATATTATAAGATTTATGGGAAAATTGACAGATTTGATCGATGCTAGCATCAAAGTTTTCCCTTTCAATATTCTCCAGTGGTGTATAGCTAATACAGGTGGCCTAGGATGCTGTCCGTCAATATTTTCCCAGTCATAAAATTAACTATATGGTACTCCCTACTACAAAACGTTTACAAAACAAGCAATATTGTAACAACGCTACATTGCAGGGATGGAGTGATCAGTAGAGAAGAGATGACTCAATATTTCCTTGGAGCCTACCAGTCATTGAAGAGAATATTCAAGCACAACTTTCAGGAGTGTTCCTATTTATCGCCCACCTACTGTGATCACTGCAAGGGAAGACTAATAGGCTACGTCAGACAAGGATATAAGTGTAAAGGTTTGTGACATGATGGATAGTTTATAGAGCTGATGTATTTGTTATGTAAATACGTACCCTAGTAAAGTGATAAATTATTGACAATGTAAGAACTTTTTGTGAATCATTAGCACTTAAAACATGGTGTGCGTTTATTAGAGTATTTCAATATGATCTTTATTTTGTGTAAAAGTTTGTATTCCTGAATGTATTGTATGGAATCATTGGCATGTATGTACACGTATATTAAAACAGAAGTCATTCAACTATGTATCGTATAGCTGGTTTTTCAAGGGGCACTATTTTCACAAATTGAGCTGAAAAATTGCTGAATTAAGTGTAGCAATGTTATTAAGAGCCATGCATCCGTGAAAATTTTCCTCGTGAATAATGGCACACCACTGGCCCATGGGCATTCACACTATATTTCCCCCTTGAAAATAACCCGCTGTACAGTATAGCTGACCACTACAATGTTTATTGAATAGTTGTTTTGGAGTTCCCCTACTTTACACCAATATCATAAACTTATCATCCATCATGTATTAAGGGTTGTACATATATTTCACACACACAGACTGCAACATCAATTGTCATAAAGACTGCAAAGACAGTGTAGTGGTGGAGTGTCATAAAAGAGACAAAAGAGGTAACTAACTATATAAAGTACACTCTAGTCTACGGTATAGCAGTGGCGTATCTAGACTTCAAAAGTTAGTGGGGCCTACAGTTGTAAATGTCTGGCGCGTAGTACTGAAAAATTTTGCTAGTGACCATGCCCACTTCTTCGAGACTTATGAAATTTCTTCGAGTGAAAGTCAAGTAATGTTAATTTTTTAGTCTTTTGGGGCAAGCCATCTTGACGAAATCCAAAATACAAAAATTAACGTGCAGCACGGGTGCTTATACTGCAAGCGATAAATGCCCTGCGCGGAAGAGAGACTCTTGACTACATAGCGCAGCCACTACTTCGGCACTTCCAGGTTATGCTGACTTATGCGTACGCGTGTAACAGCTACAAGAAAGATAAGCTACGTGTTTATTTAATATATAAACTGAAAGTTCTGAAAGTTAGTGGGGCACATGCCCCACTAGGCCCCACTGTAGATACGCCACTGCGGTATAGTATAACATACATACGTACGTGCATACCTACTTCTTTACTCCTTAGTGTTTACAGAGTAGCAACTGTAGCGTCATCAAGAGTTTTATAATAATACAAACACTATATTGTACAAGTGTCCTTAATCTTAAACTTTCAGTTGTACGCATAGTTATTATTAGCTGTCTAACTACTAACTGCTGCTTTAATTTCAACTGTACAATTGCATATTATTAGCACTCACTATTAGAGCTGAGCGATACTGCCATTTCAGTATCACGATCGATACTTGGTCAAACATTCACGATACGATTACGATACGATTATTTCATGATATATTTCATGAGCCTTAGGTTTCATGTATTTCTGCAATACTTTACCATTTTCTTACAAAGTTTATAACACACTCTTTTTATTTGTTTCGTATTTGCCATTCTAGCATTTCTGCTTTCATATTTCAGTTTTGAACCTTACTGTGTCCATCAATATTAATAAAAACCACTGGCATGTGAATCATCATTTTGATTTTTACTGATGCGTAGTCCTATTCAATGGGTATCGCGATGGTTACTAGCAAAAATCACGATATCAATCTTTATTTAATATCGCGATATATCGCCAAAACGGTAGTATTGCTCAGCCCTACTCACTATACACTATGTATATACTCATGATTAGTGCTGAAAGGAATAATCGGATATTCGGACTATTCGTTTGAAATAGTGATATTCGGATCGCTTGAAACAGATCGAATATTCGTTTTCTTTATAATGCCTCATATTTATGTGGTAAAACAATAGGTTTGCTTGCTTTTTTACTGCATAATCAATACTTAACTAAACATTTTAATTGATTTGAAAATATTTTGTTAACTTTATAGTTGTTTTTCTGTGATTTCTTTGATAATAAGTTGTTTTGCCAGAGGTTTTCAATCATTTTTAATAAATGGCTACGGAGAATAGATTAATCGAATATTCGGTCGTTTTGGTACCAACTATTCGGATAGTGAAATTTACTATTCGTTTCAGCACTACTCATGATCCTACACTATTATTGACTGATTATTATTGTCATACAAACTACAGCACGTCGTAAGGGCAACAAGAGACCATTAATGGTGACAGGATCAGGCAAGTCATTACATGATCCAGTGAGTATGTATGAAGACGAGAGTATGGCCTCACTGAAGGAGAAGCTGGTCAGAGCAGAAGAGGTAAAGAATATCTCTTCTTACTAGTACCATACAATGGGTATTATCAAGAGTTCATAATACATAAAGATTCTTATATATATTATGAACTCTTGGTATTATTGATGGCCTTTGTATTTAATGAATTGGTGAAAACTTAAAAACTTTATTTGATGAATTTATTACTGCGGAAGCTGTCTTAAAGGACCCTCTTAATTAAGGACACTATAGATTTGACCTCTCTATAATGCTCCTTTGACCCCTAATTTACTTCTGAAAAAAGGACCTCTATATAATGCACATGACAGCAAAACTGAGTGGTCCCAAACTGTCGTATTTACGTATGTATTCAAAAATATAATTTGATGAATCACAGATCATTTAAATATCTGTAAATAAGTAGCACCTGCGATATACGTAATTACTGTAGGGTCCTTTATGATCTCTATACATCTATAAAATTCATGTGCCTATTATGTGTAGCTACAGCAGCATAGTACTCAAGTGTATTCTATTTTATTCAGGCAAGGGATACATTATCTGCTGAAAATGCTGAACTACGTGAACATTTGCGAGAGGCGAAGGTCAAGATACACGCCCTCCAGCAACATCTTGAGGTGATCAGAGGTCACACCATAGGCTTCATACTGGAGCAAATGAACACTCTTCATATTGAAACTAAAGAATCTCAACTATGACTAATTACCTTATAATTTATCATTACTGTACATAATATCAAGTGTTTTCACATTTCACCAAATTGCTATGTATGTGTATGTATTTCAAATGTGTGTTTTATTAAATTACTGTTATTTTGCTTCTACTCATTTGTATATTTCATAATTATAATTATATATTTGCCTAATTTAGTTACTTATATAGAGGAAAAACTTTGACAAGTAGGGCACGCACGAAACTTTGTCGAGCAAAACTTAGCTGAATGGACTGTGGGTTTCATAGGAGAAATACCAAGCAGAAAAAGGTTAGCAGACGAAATACTAGCCATTCGTCAAACTTTTGCGGTATACGGTAAATGATCAGTTTTAAATAGGTGATCAAATTACCATAGCTACAGCTACTACTTACAGATACCAATTGTACATAATTATCATACGGCACGAAATATTGATTTTTGCAATTTGTTGACAGCTTGTTTGCATGTTAGGCTGATATAATTTTTCATCAAAATTTTCTACCGTCAATTTTGTGCTATATGGTAAATTAATCATGGGGTAAACACAATGCATATACACCATACTCTAGTATTATTACAAAAAAGTGCATATATAATATGTTAACCTTCATTTAACAGAATCAAGTAAGCAATAACCACCTGAATTGCCAGAAGTGACAGAGGATGACCAGTATTATGAAATTATGCAGGAACATTATGTAGAAGATGGTATGTTATATTATTAATCATCAATGATTATTTTACTAAATGCCATGTAGCTAACTAGCTACGTATTTTATCGAATTACCCTAGTTAGCTAGCTAGCTAATGGTTAAATGATCATGATACAAAACTCAGGAAATATAATCATTAATTTTAGTCTTTTGGTAGCTATCCCTGATTTGGTTGAAGAGGGTCTATCCCTTCTGCCTTCATATGATAATTTTCCCTGCATGATATGGTTGAAGAGGGGTCTTAAATCCCTTCCACCTTCATGATAATTTGCTTCCTAAACTTGAGCGAAATATATGGTTCAAGTTTTGTGATCTAAATTATAGTTAGCTTATCTATAGCTAGATAGGCTAATATTTTAGCAATCTATAAGTAGCTAGCTAAGTAACTACCTTTCAAAACTTCCGCTAGATTTAGTTAGCTGTATTTATAGCTTAGCCTACTGTATGTTGATAATCTGATAAAATATAGAAATTAAGATCAGTGGTACTAACAGGCTGTAATTATTGAATTCGTGCTTTTCATAATTGCCTACGTATACATTTACGTAGCTTTTGCTACAGCTATGTAGCTAGCTAACTATATATTTTTGCCATTGATAGCTATGTGTAAGCTACATATGTAGCTATGTAGCTATGTAGCTATAGCTAAATTATTAATAAGTTACTGTTAGTCACTATTAATAGCTGGTTGGCTATATATAGTTATATTATTAGTGCAATTGATTACAAATTATTAATGCTATATAGCTACATGCATAGCTAGTTTTGTTAATATTAAATAACTATGCATATACGTAGGTACAATTTCAGAAGAATCTTCTGAAAGTTCAGGTGAAGAAACATGGAATGCAAATGAAGGCTATGAAGAACACATCACTGATCATGATCCACTTGGCCTTGAAATTGAACAGCCACCATCACAGATATATCTTCTGAATCACCTGATCAGAGTGCATTAGTGATGTGGTTTATAAGGTTTTTACTTATTTTTCAATCTGTCAACTACATTACAGACTCTGCAATCAATGCTTTACTGAAATTTTCCATGTCTTTCTAAAAGCCCTAAGTAAATTTTCAGACTTTGTTGCAGGCATTGAATCTCAATTTCCATATTCACTTTATCAACTTAATAAAAAGGTTTCCTTCAAAAATGAATTTAAAAAGTTTGTAGTATGTTGCAGATGTGATACTATATATAATGCCAAAGATTGTGTCAGAGGTATAGGATTTCTTCAAGAGAGTAAATTTTGTGAAAAAATACATTTCCACAACACCCAATCCCATACTACCGGAGACCATGTGGGAACTGGGAAGCAGCTGCTGCAATCTGTGACCTTATCAAATGGTAAGAAAACCTTCTATCCATTCAAAACTTATTGTTATAGTTCCTTTGTCACTGCTCTAAAACATTTACTTGCTAGGCCAGGATTTTATGATTTGTGTTCTCAGTGGAAAACTAAAGGCACTGCTAGTGACTTACTGACTGATGTATATGATGGTAAAATATGGAAAGATTTTCAATGTTTTGAAGGGGTGCCATTTTTGAAAGGAAAATTAGGCCTTGGTTTGATTCTCAATATTGATTGGTTTCAGCCATATAAATTAACTAATTATTCTGTGGGTGTTATTTTTCTTGCTGTGTTAAACCTTCCTCATAACATCCGTTACAAAAGAGAAAACATGATTTTAGTAGGCATCATTCCTGGGCCATCTGAACCTCATTATCATTTAAATAGCTATTTGGAACCACTGGTAGAAGAACTTAATGAACTTTGGACTGGCATTAAATTCATTGTAAACACTAATGCTAAACAAAAACACCCTGGGTGTAAAAAAAGTGCGAGGCCAATCAGAAGCAGCATTGCAAATAGGTATGTACGACCAAAAACGTTGATATCAGTTGAGGCCAAGAAATTACTTATCAAAAATCTACTTGAATGACATAATAGTTTATAGCATATTGTCACAACTATGATTGACTTTGTCACTTGGCCACCTTTATTAATAATGATGGTGTGAAAAAGGTGGCCAAGTGACAAAGTCAATCATAGTTGTGACAATATGCTATAAACTATTATGTCATTCAAGTAGATTTTTGATAAGTAATTTCTTGGCCTCAACTGATATCAACGTTTTTGGTCGTACATACCTATTTGCAATGCTGCTTTTGATTGGCCTCGCACTTTTTTTACACCCAGGGTGTTTTTGTTTAGCATATCACTACTTTTTTGGAAGTATAAACAGATGTTATTACTAGCAAGCATAACTAGTACTTGCCTAGCACACAATATTGCAAATTAAACTTTGAAGCTTAATTTTGAAAAACTCAAGCCTGAGATTTTTTTTAAACTTTCACTACAGAGTGATACATCAATATAGATTGTGTATCTGAAAGGTTATGTAAATCATTCGAAGGGGGTCCAAGTTATGACAACTATCAACCTGCAGTGTAATAGTCCTTCTCAAATACATTCAAGTGTTTACTTCAGACTGATAATAGTATGACAGGTAGAGTATACATAGGAGAAGTGCTGATACAAATTTGGCTGAAATCCATGAAGAAATGAGTGAGTTATTAGACAAACAAGTGAATGTATAAAAAGGGAGTTTGAAAAAAACTTCCTGGGTTCACGAAAGCTCCCGCAAGCCCACGAAAAAAGTGTGCGATGAAGAAAGAAAGAAAAAAAGAAAGAAAGAAAGAAAGAAAGAAAAAAAAAAAAAAAAACGACTGCCGTGTAAAAATTTTTGTGGTCACAGGAAGGCATTTATAAGGCTGTATCGGAAGAATGGCTGAATAGATTTCTACGAAGTTCGGGATATTGATTCTTCAAACAATGAAGGTACTAATTGTCTAGTAAACGGGCGAATTGGGCGGGAAAGGATGGTTCGTCGTGCGTAGTCGCACAACGGGCGCCATAAAACTCGCAATGGCTGGTACTTAGTAATGGTGGCGCCTATTTCCTCCATTCTCGGTTTATTGATTCTATATAGTAAGAACGTTGTGGGTCGGTAATAACTGAGCGATAGCTTTAATGGTGGCTTAGCTAGAGCGTTTGCGAGTTTGAGGGCGGTGCTACGTGTAAATAACTCACTCAGTGGTTGCGTTGCTGTGCTTCTTCTTGGCCTCACGACTCACTATTGTGAGTCTTGATAAAAAACATATTACTGTTACTGTTAGAGCAGCACTATTATGTGTTTCATGTGATTTGCCAGCTGGTCGTAAAGTGTGTGGCTTTTTAGGGCACAATTCCACTCTAGGATGTACAAGATGTCTTAAAAAATTTTCAGGAACAGTTCGTACCGGCATGAATTACAGTGGCTTTGATCGCAGTAAATGGAAGAAGCGAGATCTCAGTGAATATCAAAAGAATATAAAGAAAATTAACAGATGTAAGACTAAAACAGAACAAAGTGCACTGGAATCTAAATATGGATGTCGATATTCATGTCTTATCAAACTGAAATATTTTGATCCTTCTCGCATGTTAATCATAGATCCTATGCATAATCTTTTTTTAGGGTCAGGAAAACATATGATAAAACTGTGGTTAGACACTAAGTTAATTACTAAAAGTCACTATAGTGAAATTCAAGAATTTTTAGATAATTTCATTGTTCCAACAGATATAGGTCGTATACCAAGAAAAATAGAAACAGGATTTTCGGGGTGACTCTGAGTCATCACTTTTCTAAAATATAATATTGATGTATAAATTAAAATATATTGAAGATCGCTAACCTCATCTGAACTTTCTGGATTCCCCCGCTTTCTAGATCTGATGGTGATACTGATTACTGTAAAAAGCAAAAGTTACATATAACTAGAGCGTAATTTTTTATAATGAATTTTCACAAATAGCTACAACTACGTCTGCCCGATTGTCCTAGGCATAACTACACTGGTGCTAGCTTATAGTTGGTACTGATGGACACACAAGTTTATACATAATCAGGGGGCTAGCTACTAGAGCAGTATAGTAGCTATAGCTACCAAGCTGGCTGATGACTCAAACTCACGGGGCATGCGCAACATAGTTTTGTAAACAATTATGATTAGCTAGCTATACACTCAGTATATATATATATATATAAGGGTGCTAGGTCAGTATGTGAATCAATGGTATAACCTGCATGGCGAGGACACTGAAACAACATTAATGATATTGAATTTAATTTAAAGCACTTTTAATTAAGAAACTATATGTTTATTGCTTGTCACCTTTCCGCTTTCCTCAATAAACTGTATCACAATCGATTATAACAATACTCTAGCTATATAGTGAAAGTGATAGACCAGTATGTATATACAGTTTAGTCTATTCTATAGCTATAGTTTATTTGCGTAGTTCTATATAATTATAGCTAGCTAGTTTCTGGTTAATAGCTACAACTCCTATATATAGTGCATGGAGTTAAGCTACTTAGCTAGCTACTAAAACACCTTCAGTAAAGCTTAGCTGCTCCTGCTCCTGCTGCTGGTGCTGGTGCTGCTGGTGCTGCTGCTGGTTGTGATCATCGATATCGTCATCACTACCACTACTACTGCAGCCATGGCTGTCAGTAGAATAGTGGGAGACCTCTTGGCTCCCATCTGTTTCATCTACACAAAAGAATAGCAAGCTATACACATGTAGCCAACTATACCTTATATATATATATACTAGATTGATAGAAAAATTAAAAAATTCAAAAAGGTAAGTAGGGATTGAATTCAATAGTGCTACAAAAAGTAAGGGAACAAGGAATAAGATTTTGGGACGAAAGAACATTCTGGCATGAGATAATTTATAAAAGTCTAATCCTTACTTTTGGCAAACCTACTGAAGTGAGCCAAAAGTAGGGATTAAATTTTTATAAATTATCTCATGCCAGAATATTCTCTCGTCCCAAAATCTTATTCCTTGTTTCCTTACTTTTTGTAGCACTATTGAATTCAATCCCTACTTACCTTAATTTTTTTATCAATCTAGTTTGTTTGCCTTTTATACATGCTAAGCATTCATAATAACCTTTCAGCAGGCGCACAAATGTTACAGGCGCTTACGTAATAATTATGCTTGTTTACAGGCGCTTGTTAATAACAACGCACTTACATGGCAAAGCAGCTGTGTGATAGCAAATAGTGCTCGACAAACAGCAAAAGCTACTTGTCCAAGGCTATAATCTCGAAGTTCACGACATAATAAAATACACGCGAAAACATCGTGCCAGTGGTGCCATTGTAACTAATTATATCACGTGCAAGCCAGGTTTTTGCGTGACGTAATAAGCAGAAGCCGTAACAGGCTATCGTCACCTTAGGTGAGATTCACACCTTGCTAAAGGAATATAGAAGAACAAGGAAGGGAATGAAGGATAAAAGGAATCGCCATGGCGCAGTGGGTAAATCGTCTTCGGAAAAACATTTTCGTAAATCCACCGCTATTACCTTTATAGTGTGAAATTTCTGGAGCTCTACACCTAGCGCAACCGGGTCTTACGGCAGGCTGGCAGGCAGACGAAATACAGGTGAATTTCGAAATTTTCAAAGTTGGCTGTAGGTCGAAATACCGTATACGTCAAAACATTCGAGGGGGAAAACTTTCGCGGTTCATCAACAATGTGCATTATGTAGGGAAAACTTTCGCGGTTTGCAGCCTTAAAGCCCGCGCGCGCCTCTGCAATACGGATTTTAGAGTGTGCTCAAGTTAGAATAACGTTTGACGTGCGCGCTGGGTGCATGGCTGAAGCCGAATTTGAAACCGACAATTCTGTCCGTGGTTATCATGTGTATCAAGACAATTGGACACCTGTGATTGGAGAGCGACTTCACTGCGAACGGTAATTTTTTTATCGCAGACTTGCTGACCTGCTGTCCCACAGGAATAATGTGACTTATAATACCACTTTGGCATGGCTGAGATGCACACTGTCATTTTCTTTGCTGCGATCTGCCGCAGTGTGCATTCGTGGCAGTCGATCCATCTCTTATCGATCACCTGATAGTTCTCCTGAGGTGGGCCTGGCTGCCTGTCCCAGGGACCACTAGACATCTATGCACCTAGCTACACAGTTTTTAAACAGTTGTCCAGCACTAACATTTCGTGCTGGGGGTGGTGGCAAGGGCGTTACATCTAGCCCGGGAATAAAAAAATAATTTTCTAATTGTGAAGCAGGAAAAGTTTCAATGGTAAAACATTCGCGTTTTGCTAAAATCCGCGAAAACCGCGAAAGTTTTCCCCCTCGAATGTTTTGACGTATACGGTATTCGACTTGTCGCTTTGTTTAACCAAGGTACAGCATCATTACAGTCTTACCAATGCATTCCAGTCGGTTTTTTCGGGTAAAGCCTATTGGAAGGTTGTTTTATGAAGTGCGAAAAATCGGGAAACCATACAATTTCTTACCAATCCCTACTATTAAGTACTACCGTACTTAATGATATATTAAATATATATATATATCATTAAGTACGGTAGTACTTAATAGTAGGGATCACTATGAAAAACTATGGCTTCTGGAATTTTCGCACTTTTAAAAGCAACCAGCCGGCCGGCCAGCCGGCCAGCGGGCCAGCCAGCCGGCCAGCCAGCGGGCCAGCCAGCCAGCCGGCCAGCCAGCGGGCCAGCCAGCCAGCCGGCCAGCCAGCGGGCCAGCCAGCCAGCCGGCCAGCCAGCGGGCCAGCCAGCCAGCCGGCCAGCCAGCGGGCCAGCCAGCCAGCCGGCCAGCCAGCGGGCCAGCCAGCCAGCCGGCCAGCCAGCGGGCCAGCCAGCCAGCCGGCCAGCCAGCGGGCCAGCCAGCCAGCCGGCCAGCCAGCGGGCCAGCCAGCCAGCCGGCCAGCCAGCGGGCCAGCCAGCCAGCCGGCCAGCCAGCGGGCCAGCCAGCCAGCCGGCCAGCCAGCGGGCCAGCCAGCCAGCCGGCCAGCCAGCGGGCCAGCCAGCCAGCCGGCCAGCCAGCGGGCCAGCCAGCCAGCCGGCCAGCCAGCGGGCCAGCCAGCCAGCCGGCCAGCCAGCGGGCCAGCCAGCCAGCCGGCCAGCCAGCGGGCCAGCCAGCCAGCCGGCCAGCCAGCGGGCCAGCCAGCCAGCCGGCCAGCCAGCGGGCCAGCCAGCCAGCCGGCCAGCCAGCGGGCCAGCCAGCCAGCCGGCCAGCCAGCGGGCCAGCCAGCCAGCCGGCCAGCCAGCGGGCCAGCCAGCCAGCCGGCCAGCCAGCGGGCCAGCCAGCCAGCCGGCCAGCCAGCGGGCCAGCCAGCCAGCCGGCCAGCCAGCGGGCCAGCCAGCCAGCCGGCCAGCCAGCGGGCCAGCCAGCCAGCCGGCCAGCCAGCGGGCCAGCCAGCCAGCCGGCCAGCCAGCGGGCCAGCCAGCCAGCCGGCCAGCCAGCGGGCCAGCCAGCCAGCCGGCCAGCCAGCGGGCCAGCCAGCCAGCCGGCCAGCCAGCGGGCCAGCCAGCCAGCCGGCCAGCCAGCGGGCCAGCCAGCCAGCCGGCCAGCCAGCGGGCCAGCCAGCCGGCCAGCCAGCGGGCCAGCCAGCCGGCCAGCCAGCGGGCCAGCCAGCCGGCCAGCCAGCGGGCCAGCCAGCCGGCCAGCCAGCGGGCCAGCCAGCCGGCCAGCCAGCGGGCCAGCCAGCCGGCCAGCCAGCGGGCCAGCCAGCCGGCCAGCCAGCGGGCCAGCCAGCCGGCCAGCCAGCGGGCCAGCCAGCCGGCCAGCCAGCGGGCCAGCCAGCCGGCCAGCCAGCGGGCCAGCCAGCCGGCCAGCCAGCGGGCCAGCCAGCCGGCCAGCCAGCGGGCCAGCCAGCCGGCCAGCCAGCGGGCCAGCCAGCCGGCCAGCCAGCGGGCCAGCCAGCCGGCCAGCCAGCGGGCCAGCCAGCCGGCCAGCCAGCGGGCCAGCCAGCCGGCCAGCCAGCGGGCCAGCCAGCGGGCCAGCCAGCGGGCCAGCCAGCGGGCCAGCCAGCCGGCCAGCCAGCGGGCCAGCCAGCCGGCCAGCCAGCGGGCCAGCCAGCCGGCCAGCCAGCGGGCCAGCCAGCCGGCCAGCCAGCGGGCCAGCCAGCCGGCCAGCCAGCGGGCCAGCCAGCCGGCCAGCCAGCGGGCCAGCCAGCCGGCCAGCCAGCGGGCCAGCCAGCCGGCCAGCCAGCGGGCCAGCCAGCCGGCCAGCCAGCGGGCCAGCCAGCCGGCCAGCCAGCGGGCCAGCCAGCCGGCCAGCCAGCGGGCCAGCCAGCCGGCCAGCCAGCGGGCCAGCCAGCCGGCCAGCCAGCGGGCCAGCCAGCCGGCCAGCCAGCGGGCCAGCCAGCCGGCCAGCCAGCGGGCCAGCCAGCCGGCCAGCCAGCGGGCCAGCCAGCCGGCCAGCCAGCGGGCCAGCCAGCCGGCCAGCCAGCGGGCCAGCCAGCCGGCCAGCCAGCCAGCCAGCCAGCCAGCCAGCCAGCCAGCCAGCCAGCCAGCCAGCCAGCCAGCCAGCCAGCCAGCCAGCCAGCCAGCCAGCCAGCCAGCCAGCCAGCCAGCCAGCCAGCCAGCCAGCCAGCCAGCCAGCCAGCCAGCCAGCCAGCCAGCCAGCCAGCCAGCCAGCCGTAAGACCCGGTTCCGCTAGGTGTATGGCTCCAGATTTTTCACACAACAAAGGTAATCACGTCGGATTTACGAAAATGTTATTTTGATCAAGGTTTGTCCACTGCGCCATAGCTTGTCCTTTGTTCTATCTTCATCGATTGATCTTCCTCAACCGAAGGATGACGAAATATTACGAAGGTGTCAACATTCCACGCAATGTGTTAAAATGTAACAATAAACACCTTGGATAGGCGCATGCTTATTGATGCAATCTGTAACGCGTAATGGAAGAATTTAGTCTTTCCCTATAGTTTCGTCTTCCATAGCTAGACCAATTTATTTACACGCAGCTGCTTTATCGATCTTCTGAATTGTAAGCGCTGGATGTTAATTATAACATTAAGCGCTTATAATCGGACACCTATTAACGACCTAGTAGCTGCGTATTAAATAAAATGGTCTGGCTACGAGTAGAATATAGTACTTTCCTTCGCAGTACAAGTCGTTTTACCATATAGACACTTGGTACGGTACAGCTCAATTTAAACTTGAAGCACGCGTGCGGGTGACACGCGTGTGTTTCGTAGCTCCTCTCGAGTATTTTTCAAAATCGTGCGTGTCTGTAGACAACTGCACGAGAATTTCGCGTGCCATACACGCACGTGTGACGTCGCCATACATGCACGCGTGCGGGTGACACGCGTGTGTTTCGTAGCTCCTCTCGAGTATTTTTCAAAATCGTGCGTGTCTGTAGACAACTGCACGGGAATTTCGCGTGCCATACACGCACCTGTGACATCGCCCTACATGCTCGCGTACGTACGTACATGCATGCAAGCACATCTACGTTAGGAAATTTCGATCGCTACGAGTAACTCCGTTCAGTGTGTAAAAACACTCTCACCTTTATTCCAGTCCACCTCTGTCTTTTTGTCCGTCATTATTCAAAGAGAAAGACGCCCCGATTCAAAAGATAGCGACTTCAAGTGCCACGTGTTACTGCGCAGTTAATTAGAATCACCTTCGCACGTGATACGTACTGATGTAGAAAGGCGCGCGAAGTGTCCCTGTTGGTGCAGCTTCAGTTCAGCCAGTTACAAAGTACGTAGCTACGTCCATACGGTATTTTATAGTAATATATTTGTTATCCCTAGTCGACTGACAGGTTCACCCACGTTACGAGCTAAGTGCACGCCCGGAGATGCGGCACGCGTCTCGGCGAGTGATGCGTGTCGAGTTCACTATAGACTGACTCGTAACGAGTGCACTATAGACGGACTCGTAACGAGTGCACTATGGACTGACTCGTAACGAGTGTTATTACTCTCTACGGGCAGTTAATGCGTCATCAATCTCCAGTGCGCTCGCGAGCACGTAGCGAATATTTCTATGCTCGTGCAGTGCGTGTGCAATTGCACACGCGTGTGTTCTTAAAGTTTAAATCGAGCTGTACCGTATTACGATGAAACGAGTCTGTTGTAAAGGTGGGCGTGGAACACATTCTCTAGCACTTCTACAAGATTTAATCCCTACTTTGGCTGCATGATGTTTTGAATGCCAGCTGGCTGTCAAAGTAGGGATTAAATCTTGTAGAAGTGCTAGAGAATGCGTTTCATTTGTGCATGTATGAACGCTTACCCAGCTGCAATTGTACACTTGAGTAAACACATGCAATATGCTGGGTAGTGAGTGATCAACAACTTGTTTCCTTACTTTTTATACGATCCCTACTCCCCTTTTTAAATTCAATTTTTTTTAAAAATCTAGTATTTGCAGTAACATAAAACAGTTATCTTTACCTACGTAGGTATGGTACACAACCTTCAGACTCCAGTAACTTACTATTACATGCTAAAGTTAACATAAGCTACTCACCATCATCTCATCAAGCACAGCGGCCATTGTAGGACGTTCAGATGGATCATCTCTTAGACATGATTTTATTATCTCTAACCTTCTCTTAAGCAATGCCTCTGGGTCTTTTATCTCATCTATATACTTTTGTCGATGTTCAACTTCAGACTCTTTAGCAACTGAATCATCATCATTTGCTTGACCGGATGGTGTAGGCCATTTGTGTGTGATTACAAACAGCATAATGGCCCCATAGGAAAATGTATCCGTAGGAGTACCATATACAGGCTTGTCACCTAATGACTCAGGAGGCATAAAATCCACTGATCCTGGAACTTGCTTGAGCATGCTTTGTGTTGCTTTACTATCAGTTTTGATTATTCTAGCAACTCCTAGATCAGCAATCTTTGCAACTGGAACTTCACCTTTGCCCATCTTTAGCAGGATATTCTTTGTTGATAAGTCACCATGTACAATAGCAGGTTTCTGTTCATGGAGATAAACCAAACCTTTGGCCACATCTATTAAAATCGAACGATTTTTCCTCCACTGACGCACATAATCATCACTACCATAATCATATTTTGGTAGACTGTTTATGTAATCGTATAGACTCTGATCCATCAACTCCATGATCATTATGGTTACAGTAGAGTGCAAGTTGGAGATGCCGATGAATCGAACAATATTGGAATGGTTTAAAACACTACAATGCTGACATTCTCGAAGAATACCTTCCCTGATCTGTTGTTCTCCTACTCCCTCAACAAGAAACGAATGTATCTCTTTAGCAGCGCAAACCGATCCGGCATGTTTTACGGTGAATACTCTGGTGTAGGCTCCGTGTCCTATTTCTCTCCCTACGGATTCGTCAGTGGACTGAATTTCTGATGAAGAAATGGTCAGGTCTTTAAGACAACCACTGATATCATTTGGTACAGTCGCCATTTTTTGAGAAAAAGTGCTCATTGGAAACACACGTGATTGCACCTGCCCGAGGTGGAGCTGTGGAGCCATAGATAATAGACGCCCCTCCTGGATTGGAAACATACATACCGCACGCGTACAAACTGATGTCACCATCCGCGTTTCGCGCCTGAAGTTTGTAAAAGTTGCTTGCTGTATAATAGTACTGTTTCACAGTCTGGTGATAACTTGGGCGCTTTTATTGGTACGTTTTGTGGATTGTTTGATGGAAGTTGATGCAATTTTATAAAGGAATGATGTAGTTCTTAAACCTTTCGCTACTGACGGTTTTGACACATATGTGCAAAAATGGCTTAGTCAGTAGGGCTGACTCAATAATGGTTGCTATTAAGTTGAAGTAGTCCGTGTACTAGTAGGTCAATTTTTGTGGGCAGGATATTATCAAGTCAGTTTTGGCTTAATTTGTGTTTTGCTTTGTGTACACATGTTTTACTCGTACGTAGTTGCTAGTCTTCGTATAATGCCATAAATGTATTGTGATAAGTACTGTGCGTGTACTGGTATGTATTAGATAGTAGCATTTAGCGAGTGTAAGGTATAAAGTTAAGGTGTGCATCAATAACATTTTTCGAATCTTCCATCTCCATCCAAACATAATTGCTGTAATGTTTCTTTAATCTTCTTGCTATTCTTAGAATCGATTTTCAATTCTTCACTATCACAAATATCGCGCAGTACACTCCTGTAATCAAAATCCACCAAGGTACAAGTGGCCATTATAGAGAATGGGGCGCGAAACGCGGATGGCTCGTGTGGCGCTTATAAGTTTCCAATCCAGGAGGGGCGTCTATTATCTATGGTGGAGCTAAGAATCCGCAGAAGTATTATTAGATTAGTATATATTCTACCGGTTAAGCAATGGAGAGGGCATCAGATTCGGCCCACTCCCCCCACACCTAGCCATAGCTTTACTTTTCTCAGGGCTGGGCGTTATCAGTATAAGCGCTGGGGCTTATACTTGAAGTCCCTGTGAGCTGAAAGTACGTATCTTGTTTTGCAGTAGTTCAAGTAACTACGTGGTGATGAAAGGTCTATAGATATACCAGCAAAGCCAAGGTTTTTACACATCCTCTAGAGACACCAGATGTGAGAAAGTATGTTATTGTTTGAGTAATGCAGTAATGCACCTATCAATTTTAAGCCCCACCTCCCCCTCCCGAATGTCAAGCCCCACTCCCCACTCCCCCCTCCCGCGGGATTTGTGCGTCTTCTGTCAGAAATATAGGGGATTTTATAATTGTATTGGAATTCAAATAGCATAATATATATACACATTGTCCCAGGATATTGAGTGCGTCTAGAGAGGAGCATTGTAAAAATTAATTGCCCCTGGCACGGGGTGTGTCCGTTGAACAACAAATTGTACAAATCCCCACCTATGCCTTGATAGGTGCATAATGCGCATGTGTTGTTCTGTACTAATACATTATTGGGACATGTGCAGCCCACTTGATGATGAATTGGTTGCCAAGGGAGATTTCCTGTTGCCATGGTGAGAACACGACACCATTAAGTGTTGACATATGTCTGACTAGATCACTCTACCAGTAGCCATGGTAACTGTACACTTCAATGTCATACTATCAGAATTTATCCCTTAGCTGTCCCCTCCAGGCTGGACCATTGAGTGTGGCGCCTGGCCGGAATCTGGGTGGCTTGCAAGTTGGAGTCCCGCCTTTTTTTCTTCAATTTAAAAATAATTATTTATTAATATACGTAGTTGTCCTGTACCTAATTTGATTCTAATAGGTTCCCATGGCTTTAGGTAAGCACGTTCTACAGGCTAACGCCTTCTGTGTATCCCTTCCAGTGCCAAACTGGTAAAATTAGATAATAATAATACAAGGAGGTGTGTGTGTGTGTGTGTGTGTTGTGTGTGTGTGTGTGTGTGTGTGTGTGTGTGTGTGTGTGTGTGTGTGTGTGTGTGTGTGTGTGTGTGTGTGTGTGTGTGTGTGTGTGTGTGTGTGTGTGTGTGTGTGTGTGTGTGTGTGTGTGTGTGTGTGTGTGTGTGTGTGTGTGTGTGTGTGTGTGTGTGTGTGTGTGTGTGTGTGTGTGTGTGTGTGTGTGTGTGTGTGTGTGTCTGTCCAACCCCAGGCTATGAAAACCATTCATATGAAAGAAGCCTGGATAACTAATCAAACAAGTCCCACAGCGTAATATTGTTAATGGGCGGGGCTTTAGTAATGAAGCACGTCGTGAATTACTGCCAAAGAAGAGCAAGGTAATGCTGTGTTAGCCATTTATTTCACAGTAAAAGCTGTTTAACCAACTGTACATTACTAACAAGACGGAGCACTTCAGTTTTAAAAGTACTGTAGTGCAAAGCTTATAATAGAAGACTGTTACAGTAAGAATTTTGAACTTTATTACATGCATAGCTACTAACTTGTGAGCAGTTAAAAGAAAAGAGATTTCCATAATTATTGTGCAGTCACTGTATGTTGGTGGTCCCGCTAATGCTTCATGCTTAGCTAATTTTACCACCTTAATCAGTGTAATTGGGATAAAGTTTAGTTGTTAATTTTATTAGTTGCACTTACTAAAAAATCTCAGACTAACCTAAACTATTATAACAATGATGCACAACATCTTATAATGAGCATTCTAGTTGACATGAATCTAGCTAAAATACATATCAAGTTTGTCACAACATTGTCATAATCAACTACTTATAGTTGCTATAACCATTTTTATATTCCAGTGTGTCACACCAAATTAAAAAGTTGCCAGGGAGTAGGGCTGTGATGATTATGCCGGAATAATTTTTAGCATCATGTAAAGAATTGTAATTCTAACATAATGCTGGCATTTTGCAAGTAAATACCTGTAAGAAACTGGCATAAGATCTATATACTAGCTACTATACTACTATACTCTAATAGAACAGTCAAACATTCTATTAAAGCAGTCGGGTTAACTTTGGCTGCTCTAATAGAACAGTCAGGTAGTAATAAGATTAGACCCTATGTTACTCTAATAGAACAGTCAGATATTGGAAAAGCAAAACTTAAACTTAAAGTGATTGGTTTTTAAAGAATGATGTATGAACTTTAGAGCATAATGCAGACAGAAATTCTGAATAGAATAATGCAAAGAATTTTGCCTCAGCCCTACCAGGGAGTTTAGGTAGTTATTACTGGTTGATATCTAGGATATCTCATGTCCAGAAACCTTGCATGCAGCTGCTTTATAAAACTTTACAAGCTTTGTTCTACGTATGTGGGAGATAAACAAGTTACGTATACCCCATTTAGGGCTGAGCCTAATATGCTCAAAATTTTACCTATCATTCCTTCCCAAAGTTCCCAAAATTTTGACCCATTATTCTTATTTTATTCCCACATCATCACCTATTATTTTTGTAATTTTTTTGTATCGGTGATACGTAATAATGTCCACAATACACACAGTAACTATTATACAGCTGGTGAATAGTATATTGCCAGTGCAGACTTTCTTTCAAATCTACATGAAGTATTGCTACCTTCATGGACATCTTCACCATCATCATCATTAAATTTTTAAATAATCTTTGAGATTATTTCATTACATTTACCCATTGCAACTTCCAATTATTCTTGTATTATGCTCGTGAATGTTCTATAATTTATTCCAGAATTATTCTAATTAAAATTGCAACCCATTATTCTCAAAATTACGCCAGCATATTAGGCTCAGGCCTAACCCCATTCACTCAGGGTAGCTATAGCCTTGTTATTAACACTCAACCTTAACTGCCTTGATCTCGTGAAATAACAAGGATAGGCTACATGCTCTGGGCTATAACTAGTAACACAATACAGGGATGTGCCTACAGTGATCGGCAGCAACCACTACTCAGATAAAATGATCACCACTACAAACTCACTGACCAGTACTAAAATATTTACATGTAGCTATGAAAACGCTTAGTCTTGCTAGCCACTTTAATTACTCCGAACACAAAACAAAGTGTCTACAAGGAATCCTAAACACAATTTGAGCATAGTTATTAAAGGTCACTAAGTTTTGAAGATTTATAACCCCTTTATGTAGCTAGCTAACTGCCACTTTCCTACGAGTTATGTACACAATTAATATATGCTATGACAACAACTATGTAGCTACATGCTTATATGTTAGAAAACCGGGCTTATGTACACAAAATACACCCATTCATATTATGGTAAGTATCTCCTACAATGTTTAAGATTTTAGCAATCTGTAAACTGCATGAGATTCCCTATGAAAAGCTGCACAAATGGTGTACCTTTCTACATGCTTACTTATAAAATTATTTAAGTTTGAAATCCAAAAATGTGGTCAAAATTTATGTGTACATAATAATTATTATATATTATAAGCCCTGTTTTCTCATGCCAGGTCACATATTATATCCAACACATGTTGCTGTAAGGGCTGCTGAAAATCTCTGTTGATGTGACTGTCTGAGCAAAAACCAACACTTAGCTACCATTTCATGCTTTATAGCTGTTGTTGGGAGACATAGCAAGATAGTCCATTAGTCGAAATAAACATCACCTTATCATTGGTGACCAGATTTTAATAGACTGATTTGTCACATTTGATATCCTAAATAATTTATATGTATTTATTCCTGATTTAGACATTGTATGATAGCTATCAGTCAACTTTGTTATAGTGAAAACCAATTTTGCCAAGCATAATAAGATTAGTTATAGAAAATTCAAATTTTCAACAAATTTACGACCAGATTTTGGAAATCAATCAAATTGTCACATGTGAAATGATTAGAATTTCTGCATCCTGTTCACACCAGGTTCAGTATGAGTAGTTATATGTTTTAGTTATTTGTATAATATACATAATTCAGGCTGTGTGAACTTCACATGCACATAATTATATGCACATGTCATTGATTAGCTATTTTGCAGATATGTTTAGTCTTTTTATTACTCCCAAAAAGAGACTGATCATTGTTTGCTGCCACTTTCGACTGATAGCTATATATAATATGTATGATCCCGGCCAACATCTTGTTAGACAGTTAGACATTAAATAACTTTTGATGAATGCTTCGATCTAGTCTTCATCACCTTTAGCTAGTGCCTACCATCAGCATTACTTGACTCAAACTTCCATTAGTTTCAAGATGATTATCATTTGGCAACATGCTGTCAAACTGCTACACACTACCGTATGCGTAAAATTTTTGTGGTGTATAAGGCCACTCCAAATTGATTTCCTGTTTCCCGTCCTCCGCCCGCATGGTTTTTTGTCAAGCCAGAAAATTCCATTATTCCGTAAACTGACATTTTCTAAGTATCACATAGTTTTTTAAGTCCGGATTCTTTAAAACACTAGTAAACGTATGGCGCAGTCGAGCATGATGGTTAACCTGAGCTATATTAAAATGCTGCATGTGCAACTGAGGTACATCGATTGTCCACCTTGTAGAGATGTACAAAACATGTGTAGTTGTGTACATGTGTAGTAGTTAACATAATTGGACAAAGATTTTGGACGATGGCTAGACTTTCACAAAGCATTTGATTGTGTTCCCCACCAACGCCTTCTATCTAAATTGAAAGCCTACAGTATGGCTGGTAGTGTTTTGAACTGGGTCACTGACTTTTATCAAATAGACGACAAAGAGTAAATGTAAATGGCTCATATTCAGATTGGTCCAATGTTACAAGTGGTGTTCCACAGGGGAGCGTGCTTGGACCACTCCTCTTTATTATCTATATCAATGATTTACCCGAAGTTGTTCAAAGTTATATTGCCATCTTTGCCGACGACACCCAACTATATAGACCTATCATTACTCCTGACGACAGTAATGTCTTACAATCTGATCTTGATCTCCTTGATGAATGGTGTAAAGTTTGGCTTATGAACTTTAACTACACCAAATGTAAACATTTGTCTTTTGGTCATAACTCTCCATCTAGGCAATATACCATGGGATCTAGTGCTGAGTTACATCAGATCTGTACAGTTGATGAAGAAAATGACTTAGGTATCATGTTTAGTTGTGACTTTAAATTTAGATCTCACATTCATAAGATGGTACAGAAAGCAAACAAAGTTCTAGGAGTCATTAATCGGACATTTAAATACCTGGATCCCAATATTATGCATCTGTTGTATACTAGTCTGGTTCATCCCCATTTATAGACTATACTTCTAATATGAACCCCTACCTGTTAGAGGACATGCGTACTATAGAAAAGATACAAAGAAGGGCTACAAAACTCATTCCATCAATTAAGCAATGCACATATCAAGAAAGATTATCTGCTCTTAACTTACCTAGCTCAGGATGGATCTCATCATGGCGTATAAAATCTTACATGGTACAGTACACCTCAGATAGGATCATTTTTTACTATGAATACTAACCCCACCAGAACTAATGGCTTGAAAATTTACAAGCATCATTGTAACAAAAGTCTTAGAAGATATAGTTTTTCACAGAGAATCATAGACCACTGGAATAGATTACCCTATGAAATTGTCAACGCATCAAATTTATTATCATTTAAAACTCAATTAGATTTTTTTTTAAGTAGTTTGAGATTTCAATATGTATTTTATAAGACTTTGTCTTCCTTCTTACCAATTATCATTAAATAAATAATAATAATGGAATAATGGAATTTGCCGCCCGCCCGCATGCCAAAGTTTGTTTGACCAAGACGGGAAACAGGAGGAGTGGCCTAAATTTTCGTGGATTTCGTGGTGTGTTCC
The DNA here is from genome assembly GCA_963930835.1 of Spongia lamella. Lineage (NCBI taxonomy): Eukaryota > Metazoa > Porifera > Demospongiae > Dictyoceratida > Spongiidae > Spongia > Spongia lamella. Next base: position 4,652,367 of record OZ005747.1, read on the forward strand.
TTACCCACGAAAATTAATCTATTTCGACGCAAAAACAACGAACAAATTGCAGAAATTTTCCTTGGCACGTGGCCTACTATTAGTCTGGCGTAGCTAGACCCTTGGATTTTCGCACGCGCTTTTAAAAACGGTCGGCTACGCCAGACTAGCCTACTACATTGATCCCAATCCTTCTGCACACATACAGCGAATGGATCGAAAACATTTCCTGTTTTCCTTGTACAGCTTAGCAATTCACCATAGTTAGCCTCCCATATGTCCTGATAGATGTGGTAACCTCTAACAGCAGAATCGCAATAGTAACGTATGAGCCTTATCCGCAATTACGTCACGATATAAAAATGGCGGCGTTATGGGGGGACAATGTACAGAGAGCCTATGGAGAGGTTAACGTTTCGCTATGTTCGCCGTGTACAATGCAGGAGAAAACTCTGGTGAGACATATAAGCTATCTTCCGATGTAGGCCATACATTTTCGTGCTTTTAAAAAAGTCCTAGGGCTGGTTTTGCTTTAATGAGACATTTTGCAGAGTGGTCAAATATAGTAAAACCAACTTTTAGTCGTTTCTACTCTATCCTACGATGTTTTCTAGTGCGAAAGTGCAGAGTAGTGGGTGTATGGGCTGTCAGGGCAATGTTTTCTGACAAGCCGTCATGGCGCCTTGTCCAGGCGTATGGCCTTCAGAGCCCATACACCAACTACTTTGCACTTTTTCGCACTAGAAAACATCGTAGGGTAGAGTGGAAACGACAAAAGTTGGTTTTTCTACGTTTGACGACTCTGCAAAATGCCTCATTAAAGCAAAACCAGCCTTAGGACTTTTTTAAAAGCACGAAAATGCATGCTCCTACGTCGGAAGATAGTTTACATGTCTCACCAGAGTTTTCTCCTGCATTGTTCACGGCGAACATAGCGAAACGTTAACCTCTCCATAGGCTCTCTGCACATTGTCCCCCTATAACGACGCCATTTTTATATTGTGACGTAATTGCGGAAACGAGATTCATTTTAAGTGGACCCTATCCTAGTTTTTGCCCGAGTAACATAAGATTTAGTTGAAGTGGCCTTATGGATGAGAATGTAAGTTACAGTATGTACGAGTGTATATTTGCTGATAGTCTAAGATAAGTACGTAGGCGCCAAAGCTTTACCTTAAGTTTTGATTCATAATATGGCGCAAAGGCAGCCACTATAGGTTATGATTGTTCATAACAATAAAAGAGGAAAGGTATAAAAGCCGGAGCGGAATGGAACCAATTAGGGGGGTGCGCCACTTTTAAAAATTGCTCTGGTTTCATTTTAGACACTTTCGGTTGAATGCTTACATCAAGTTTTACTATTTCATTGCTATTAAGTTGTTTTACAGTGACTATATAATGCAATGTCGAAGTACACGTGTAACATTCTATTTAACGTTCACCGTCACATTGCTGACTAAACATAACTTTTGGAGTACTAAACAAGTCTATAGCTACCCTATAATTTATTAGCCAGTATATTATACATGATGTTATTAAAGGGCTTGTAGCGAAAAAGAGCTTAAGGTGAGTGTAGCCGAGGGGTATGACACCTTTGAAAATAGCGTACGAGATTTCAAATCACTGTGATTTCTCACTTGATTTCTAGACTGTGATTTCTGATTTCTGATTTCTCTTGCGATTTCTGATGACTGTTGGACCGAATATTCGACAGTATTGGCTCGGTATTGGAGTGTGATTTAAAACTATACTCATGCAGTTATAGTAGTGCCATTTAGAATGTTGTTTAGCAAAGATCTTTTTATCATGACCACTAGTATATAGCTATATGGATGTTATCCACCAATAATGCTGAACAGTGATCACTCCTCGGATCACTCAATTCGATGCCAGTGCGTAGATAGCACTCCACACGAGGCTCCACACAACCTGAGACCTCGCCCGAGATACAACCTAGCTAACACATGTTCAAGGTAACATCTTGCCTCGAATCAGTATTGCTCACCTTCTGCCAAGCCTGAGCCTTCTGCTCATGAGTTCTCGGTTCAGCCGGTGTACGTATGTTCAGCTCGAGATTCAAACCGGGCAATTCAAACAAACACACCAGCAACGCCAAGTTTCGATCTTATATTCCGCTTATATTACAGTTATTAATTGTATTTCAATTAGAATTCTATTGTATTTCAAATATATTTGGTATTTAAATGTATTTCAATTAGAATTCTACTATCTAAGTGTGATTTCTAAGGTAGCTGTGATTTCCATGATTTCCTGATTTCTGTCATGATTTCCTGATTTCTGTCATGATTTCTCGTGATTTCTTGGTAGGCGTACGAGATTTCCAAAGGTGTCGTACCCCTTGAGTGCAGCATGCAGACTATTGCTTGTGATAAAAGCAGCAAGCTAAAACTTTTCAATTCCTTTATTGTATATACAATATTAAAATAATATTATTTCCTTACTTAACATGTTGATTGTTTATGCCTTTAAATAGTGATTAACTCCTGTCATAAAGATTTAGTCAGCAATGTGACGGCGAGCATTAAATAGAATGTTGCTGTGCACTTTGGGAAATTGCATTATATAATTCACTGTAAAACAACTTAATAAAGCAAAGAAATATTAACGCGCACCCCAATTGGTTCCATTCCATTCCAACTTTTATACCTTCTCCAATAAAAGTTTGTGAAATGAAGTTTGTATTTGTATTATTATACTGTGAAGATTTCAATAAGATGACTGTATACAGTTAATTAATTACATATAGATGACTTAAAATTGCATAATGATGTTGATGTGACGGCATGTCTGGGTAAACATTTCCAGCAGCCGATCGTCTCTGGGAAAAAGGAATGTTTGTATATGTCAGTTCTACAGGAAGGTAATACAAAGTTTTGACCATTAAAGTATCTGGTGGATGTAGCCGTGGAGGGTTGGTAGTGGCCCGGTAAGACTGTTAATGGCCTTATACAATATGCTCAAGCATCCTTTTTGACAATAAGCCACCAATATCTCCCAGTCTAAAATAGAGATCATTAACAAATTTTGTGTCACACTTGCCAACGGCCAGTAGTTATTATGGACAAAACAGGTAGCACGGTGCTGTACTTTTTCGAGCTCTAATATGTCATGTCTCAGCCATGGTGACCAGGCAGAAGAAGCATATTCCAGCTGAGGTCTTATAAGAGTTTGGTAGATTTTTTCTCTAACTTATTTAGGTGCTTTTTGACATTTCAACGTATCATTTCCAAGAGCATTAACTGTGGTTTCTAGACCACCGCAAATTAGACTGAAGTGCAACCCCCACATACTTGGAGTGATTTAGAATGGAATTATGAAGGGCCCTCACTAAAACCCGGACTGGACTGAATTTTGCTTTTAATTTATTTTTAAACCAGGTGCACGCCTGGTTTCTTGAAATCATTTTCGTGCGGACGTCGGTATGTGTGTGTGTGTGTGTGTCTGCCCCCCAGGCTATAAAAAACCATTCACGTGAAATGAACCCTGAATAACCAATCAAATAAATCCTACTGCTTTTCTATGACACTTGCTATTGATATTACTGATGGGTGGGGCCTTAGTAACGAAGCGTGTCCTGAGTTACTGCCGAATAAGAACAAGGTAATGCAGTGTTAGTCGTTCATTACATAGTCAAAGCCGTTTGAACAGCTGTACATTACTAACAAGACGAAGCCTTTCAGTTTTGAAAGTGGGCGTGCCATGCGGGTTGCAGAGCTTATAATACAAGACTAGCCTATAGTGTTACAGTGAGAATTTCGGCTTAAAACAACTTTGTACTACTTTTAAAAAGATTTATCACTAAAGTAACAGAGTATAAAGCTGGTTTAAACAAAAGCATTAAATTTGTATGCGTTGCTATGTGCCCCTTAGTGATGAGTCTTCGCTCACATGACTTACTCGTGATGTCATTAATTACTATTACAACACACTGAATAGCAGTTGATTAACAGTGGTTTAACTTACACATCGCCTGGTTTTAGATGGTAGAACATCAACTTGTTTATTTTTATTGACTCTACAGCATGTTGTGTATATATATTGAGTATTTCTAAATGAATAGGTCGATGAATGTACAACAAGCTACGTACTTGGGATAAATGATGGCTCTACGCACTGTATACAATGCACTTTTGCATGATAATTTAATGCTAAACAAAAACACCCTGGGTGTAAAAAAGTACGAGACCAATCAGAAGCAGCTTTGCAAATAGGTATGTGCGACCAAAAACTTTGATATCAGTTGAGGGCTTGAGGCCAAGAAGTTACTTATCAAAAACCTTTTTAACTACTTGAATGATATACAATAGTTAAATCACAACTATGATTGACTTTGTCACTTGGCCACCTTTATAATAATAAAAAGGTGGCCAAGTGACAAAGCCAATCATGGTTGTGAAAAATATTGTATGCCATTCAAATAGTTAAAAAGATTTTTGAAAAGTAACTTCTTGGCCTCAACTGATATCAAAGTTTTCGGTCGCACATACCTATTTGCAATGCTGCTTCTGATTAGCCTCGCACTTTTTTACATCCAGGATGTTTTTGTTTAGCATATCACTACTTTTTTGGAAGTATATATATTATTACTAGCAAGCAGCAGAAAACTGAGTACTGCATGGGCATAACTTGTGCTTGCTTAGCACGCAATGTTATAAATTTAACTAAAAACTCAAGCCCAGAATTTTTTTAACTTTCACTACAGAGTGATGCATAAATATGCAAATCACTTGAAGGGGTCCAAGTTATGGAAACTATCAACCTGTACTGTAATAGCCCTTCTCAAATACATTCATGTGTGTACTTCAGACTGAAAATAGTATGACAGGTGGAGCATACATGGGAGAAGTGCTGATACAAATTTGGTTGAAATCCATGAAGAAATGGGTGAGTTATTAGACAAACAAGTGAATGTACAAAAAAAATACCGGGGTTCACGTAAGCTCCTGCAAGCCCACGAAAAAGTGTGCGATGAAAATGAAGGAAGAAAGAAAAAACGACCGCCACGTAAAAATTTTTGTGATGACAAGAAGAACTTTATAAGGCCGTATCAGAAGAATGGGTGAATCGATTGCGATGAACTTTGGGTTATTGATTCTTTAAACAATGAAGGTACCAATTCTCTAGTAAACGGGCAAATTGGATGGGAAAAGATGGTTCGTTGTGCATTGCCATAAAACTTGCAATGGCTGGTACTTAAGAATGGTGGCGCCGATTTCCTCCATTCTCAGTTTATTGATTCTATATAGTAAGAATGTTGTGGGTGTGTATTAACTAAACGATAGCTTTCATGGCGGCTTAGCTAGAGCATTTGCGAATTTGAGGACGGTGCTATGTGTAAATAACTCACTCAGTGGTCGCATTGTTGCACTTCTACTTGGCCTCATGACTCACCATCGTGAGTCTTGATAAATAACTTTGAGAATGACACCATGACCCTTTCTTTGTCAAAGTAAGACCACCTTTCAAGATGCGCTACCACCATGTTAATTAAAAGGAGGTTGAGGAATGGATACATCAGATAGCCACAAACTACGTACCTCACACCTGCACCAGAATCACATATCATCACTATAATAATTTTACGTAGCTATGTTTTATAGAGAGTAATAATCAGTGATAGGGTTACCATCTGGCTGCAATGAAGTTACGTATACCAACTCTGTCTCTCTATATATATTTGATATAGGACCAGAATTTCTTTTGGCAGCTAAAGGGCTGGTTTTCATCATTGGAGTATTGATGTACCTCCAATATGAGGTGCACATCTCAGCTTGAATACGGTGCTTTAGGTTCTTGAAATTATTGTAAGCCTCAATGGATTTTGATGTTTTGTATATTTTGTATTGGGTATCTCGCTTTTTAATAAGCTTTCAGATGTAATGTAATTTGTGACCCAGGTCAAGTGTTGTCGTTTACTAGTAGTCTTACACGGGATGTACCTGGCCATTAAGTTTAGCAGTGTGTCTCTAAATATAGTCCAGAGACATTCAACATCAGTATTTTCAGTGAGCAATTGAGGGAAGTCATTTGCAGGACAAAGGGGTTCTGTCTAATAGCACCCCAGTTGGCTTTGTAGTAGAGAAAAAATTTCTTGATGGTTGAGCTATGAATTTAAGTTTGATATCTGCAGTGATCATTGCGATGTCGTGATTACTCAAGCCAGGAAGAATACTGATGTCGGTTATGGTCAGTAAAAATAAATCCAGCATATTATCGAGTCTAGTAGGTTCAGTTACAAGTTGTGTTAGCCCATAGTCACAAGTAGTAGCTAATAGAGAGCTGTGTACAGAGGCATAAACATGGTCACTTCTTAAGGTCATTGTTTGCCAGTCAATGCTGGAGGCATTGAAATATTGCCGGCCAGCAAAATAGTGGCGTTTCTTGCTTGACTTTCAAGTTTGCATAGAGCTCATCTATTGACGCTGATCATATACGTGTGGCCTATAATATGCACCCACAAATAATTTATTGCAATCAGGCAGGAGTCCAGACTATTTCACACTTGATTATTAGGTTTGGTACCTCCAGGGATGATATCTGATTAGTAATAGCCAGCATTACACCACCATAACCATCTGCACGACTCATCTTGATAAATATTGTAATTCAAGTCACTAGGGATTATTTCATTATTAGAGACATCTGGAGATAGCCAAATTTCAGTACCTATGATTATGTGTGGTTTCTGATTTGAGATAAGTTCTAATAGATCAGTTTTTTGCCCATAACTGACTGGAAATTAATTTCTGCCACATTAAGTAATTTGCTCTGGTGATAGCAGGATTCTTGGTGTTAAACTGATTGTTAGGATTGCTGGAAACAGAAGAATCCATTGGATCAGCCAGGAGGGGAGCATCAGTACTAGCTGGTATCAGCATTGTCTTCAACAAAAAGTTGGTCTGCCATGTAGATCTGTTTGTTACGAATTTTAATTGATCGGTGGCTGGTACCTCGTTGGATAAGGTTCTACCTTTCTGTTATAAGAGCATGGATTCTGTATTTCTCTCTTCCTGTGACATGTCAGGCTTTACGAGAATAGGAGAAGGGGTTTGACTCCAGTTTGATAAGATAGTACTGGTATCAAACGATCTGAGAAATTCGACTAGAATCGGTCTGAGACGTCTGTGGTCTTCTTGGAAATCTTTTTTTTGATTGATGTGGACTGGATTGAAGGATAATGCAGGAGGAACTTATCTTTGATCTAGTAGATTTTGATGTGCTTTTTGATATTCATCCATTCCGTAGATGAAAATATTGAAGTTCTTATCTGAAACTGTAGCTCTGGGTAAGGATTAGGATGAGGTACGTAGCAGTTTGATTCTGCTGCAGTGAGCGTGAGGATTGGTTAAAACTTTGAGAGTTGAGCAGTCTCTAAATTAGACAGTTTAGCTTCAATTGGTGATATTTCTTTTGTAAGGTCTTGAATCTTATTTAGGTGTTCAACATGTGGCTGATGGCTTGGAACATCTGTGACTGCCTAATTAGAGGGTGGCATGCTTAGCTGGTCAATTCTACTTGTAAGGTCCTTGACAATATTTTTAGCTCAGTGATTTTATGGGACTGTTTAGCTATCATGCAATTGGGACACAGATATGGATCATCAAATTTACCTAGTTTTTATATAATTATACAGTGTTACTCATACTTATGTGTTTCCTGTGTATCCATTCCCCTCACAAAATACAGCATCGTCGCCATTATCAATGTCATCTTCGGCAATAACTTCATTGCATACGGGACAAATTAACAGGTTGTTTTCCTTAGTACACTTCTCAGCATCTTTCGTAGGGGTATTGTGGACTGGTTTTGTTCATTTCTAGGCATTGGCAATACAGGTCACCAGCTGGGCTGAGGTCACGGTCAGTCGAGGTTGCTGGTGAGCACCTGTTATGATAATACAGGAAAATAAACTTATGGTCCACACCTTTGTCTTGCCTTCCGGGGTACCAAAGTTAATTGGGTTTATTATCGTTATAAAGTCTGTAGCATGGGGTAAGTAGAATTCTAGAGAAACGGGAACGGAAAGCGAGAATGGGAACCTTGACCGGAACTTATAAAGGTCATTGCAAGCTATAAAAGTAGCCTTTGCTCATTCTCTGGTAAGGTTTATAAAGCCGCATTAAAGAAACGCACAAGCTGGAAATAATTGATGGAAGAAGTGCAGCACATTCCTTTCTAACGACTTTTGTCTTCTTGAGTAAACAACTTTTCCTTGATTCTCCGATTATTACTTTGGTCACGTTAGTTGTGGTTATAACAAGATTGCGCCGTGCGCTAGAAACTACATGCACAGCCCATTACTTTTTTGAATAACTAGCCAGATTTTTAGCCTATAGGCGTCAAATTCGACAGGGAAATCAGTGATAATTGTACTAAAAACGAGCGCTTGTCAATTTTTTATAACTGCTTTTGTTTGGAGGTGGCGATTTTTAAAAAAGTGAAAAAAACATCGATGGTGTACCGGAATAGTTGTATTCTTCTAACCATTGTGCTTATGAGAAAACTAAAAGCGCACAATTGTAGCTGATAAGGTAAATGATGTTAGTAGGAAATCCAGCACCACAGGACTAGCTACGCGTTCCGTATTCTTTCAAAAGGCCTGGATTTTTAACTCGAGTTTCACGCATGATAGAGCACTTTGGTTTGCTAGAGATGATAGATCTACAGTAAGTCTGCTTAGTAAATGCTGATTACTTAAAGACGTTTATTGATAGTGATTATTGCATGCCAAGAGTTTGAATTCTGTGGTGAAGCCATATATGAGCCACCTTAAACCATAGTACAGTACTGGCTTGGCTCATACAGCTTTATAAACCTTACTAGAGAAGAGCTATAAGGCTATTTTATAGCTTGCAACAAATTCTATGAGTTCTCATTCCCGCCTTCCGTTCCCGTTTCCTTGGAATTCTATTTACCATATCCTGTATGGTCTGGTGCCGCCGACCCTTTTATGCGCCCCCTGAAAAATAAATGTGTCTAGTTTGCTCTCTATAGCGCACTTGTGCAGATGGAATGCATGTGACGTAATTATTTAGTTAAAATGGCATCAACGGAAGTGCACTGTTGTGACTGCGGTATCGATATCACTGGTGCCAAAGGTAATAAAACAGAGGCATCCCAGCCAATTGTGCCACTTTGGCTTCACTTTTTAATGAAGAACTGAAAGCGCGAGGAAAGGATAAACCACCTGGTAAACTAGCAAACCACAGGTTTTTGCCAAATCCCGTTGGTAAAGCAGCAAACACATCCTTTCCGCCAATTAAGTCCTTCACTACTGTGCCTTACTCTTCCTTCAGTCATACATATCCAAGAGAGGAGCCTACTTCATTGATGATATCGTTAAGAGACATTGTTGATGACGTCTACAGGCTAAAATGTAGTTAATTGGTCATAAACCGTTTTGATTGGTTGCACCGGAATTCGGTAAGACTGCACAAGTGCGCTAAAGAGAGCAAACCAGACTCTTTTATTTTTCAGGGGCGCATAAAAGGGTTGGCAGCGTCAGACTATATCCTGTAGGGGTTACACATGCGGAGATATACGTGTTTCTTAAATGCATTGCGTACATGTTTTTGATGGGGCAGGGGTGGCACACATACAGTACATGCATAGCTACTCAAAAGCAATTTCAAGGAACTCCCACCTGGTTTATATAAACCTTGCCATAACTTTGTCAGCTATTATAAGACCATTTAACCCAGTGCATATAGAGTACTAAATTTGTTACGTATGTATGTAGCTATGTATGTACGTACATTGCAATAATTCACTAAAAAGTAATTAAATGGTACATAGAACCTGCTTTTTAGATGGTAAAACTTAAGAACTAAAATAGGCAATATTTGTGATAAGCTGTGTAGCTATGTACGTAGCTGGTTACTAACATTTAGTTAATATGATTGTTCTCTGTATTCTAGTGGATAACCATCATTATACGTGTACATACTAATAAGAATTTTGTAATTACTACTAAAACAACAGCTACACTAAGTGATTTGTATTTGAAGGTTGAAGACAGAACAAAATGTAAAGCCAAGTCTTTCCGTCTTCATTTTGATGGTAAAGTTTTGCCAAATAATGATGAAACAATTGAAGATTATAAAATTTACCGTAATTCAACTTTATTTGTATTACCTATAATGAATGGTGGTGGATCTATTTCATCCTTAGTGTCAGAATGTGCTGGTTGTTCACCACCATGTACCTATGATGGACATGAATTAGGTTTTACAGATATGTCTAAGCTTATTGAAAAAGAAGAATATGCATACAAAGTTTTGTGTCATAAATTTAAATTTTCATATCAAGTTATTAAAGATATTGAAGGTCACACTGACAGTATTCGTGTGAGACTTCATGATGTTTTACATCGATTCCATCATATAGGTTGGACTGTAACCTTTGAAGATGTTGACGAAATACTTTCCAATAGAAACTGAAGGCATAGATTTTCACCTATAATTATATTAATTCCCCTTTATATGTACGTCATTATAATAAGTGTTTATGTAGCTACGTACGTATGTGTGTTATATGTATACATGTACATACTATTATACAATTATTTTGTAATTGTGTATTTATATACGTTTTTAGAATGTATATTCATATACTGTATGCATAGCTAGTTAAGGGCAAGATTTTAGCAGCAATTGCAATGCCGCAAGACTTTCATGGTTATCAAGCCCTAATGACCCCCACAATGAAATTTGTGGTTGCTTGTTTATTTACATACGTAGGTGGATCTAGGTGGAAGGCAGTAGGAGAGGCTCTAGGGGTGCAATCCCCAGGTTTTTAAGTTTACGTATAAAAAGCTATGATACTTATAAGTAGTAGGATATGCATGCTTTTGGTGACACTTAGTTACCATAATTTTATCAGTTTTGCAGGCTGGATAACTATCTCCTTACTGCTTCCCATCCACATAGCCAATGCTGCATGGTCATTAGCATAGCTTGCAGGTTTTTCATAGGCAAACTTTTAGTTTTTAAATTTTTATCATAATGGGTTTAGCCATAGGCGGCGGAAAGGGGAGCTAGGGGGCTGAAGCCCCCCTATTTTTAGTGTCACTCCATAGAATGGTATTTTCTCCATACAAATGTGTCCAGAGAATTTAAATAGCCCCCCAGTTCTGATATATAGGTTCCTCTGCTGCTGGGTTTAGCCACATATATATTTAGCTAAATATCTTGGGAGTGTCTCCACAGGCCTACATGATTGTAGAATATGTATCTTAAAACCCTCTATCTATACAATATCAGATGGTTGTAAAATAGCTATAAGACACAATCATGAATTGACTCATGGCAAATTCTACATTTACAAATAGTGAAATCCTGCATCAAACAACACTGACTAGGGTAACTAAAATGCACCACAAGATGGAGGAACCATTTTAAAGCAACCACTAATACGCAGCTACTGGAGGTATAGAGGCCAGGAGGCCATGGCCACCAGCTCTAAATTTAAATAACTACTATCCATAGGATTGTACGTACAACTAGGCGACCAATTCTGGCAACGAAAAATGAAACTGAATAGCTTGCAGGAAGAGAAAAGCCCTTTAGTAGGCGAATATACAGACAGAAGGTGCTACGTTGTTGTTACTGTGCAGACGTATGCAAATCAGTGCCACCAGTTTGTTAGTCCAGAGAAACTCAATGCAAAAATGTATATATCTACTGCAGGAATGTTGGCGTTACCAATGAAATGATGCCACGTCAAATTGGTGATGCCAAATGTTCTGTTGAGGTGTTCTATGTGCAGATCTATGGGCACATTCTTACCTGCCTTATCACGTACTCCACAACAATTGGTCATGTAACCTGTCACTGAATATAAAGTGGTACTGTGCTAATAAATTAAAAGCCTCAACGGAGTACTTTATTGATGATTTATACAACATCAGCATGTACTTCCAGCATCAAAGTATTCTGTTTCCATCTCCCTCATGAATACCAACCAATGAATTCCATATGGAAAAGCCCCAATGAAAACACTTTCTTGGCATACGATAGCATGCTATCGTCTGATTGCTTATAGTTGAAATGTTTGTCAATAAACTGAACAAATATATAATACTCTACAAGGTTTTCTCCCTTATATGGAATTGTCAACACACCTCACCAATATTTTCAACCGATATCGAACTCAGTAATATAGTCATCAGGGTGAGTAATGGAATTGTAGTATTGTTTACATGTGTATAGTAATAGATGGCTAGAATACTGAATTGTGTATAGCACAATTTCTTGATAGAGCAAAATATTGACTGACAGCATCTTAGGCCATCTGTATTAGCTGAAGCTATTGGAAACTATTGAAACAGAAATTTTGAGCATTGCTAGTTTAGCGCCAAATCCGTCAATGTTTTCATCATATTGCCACATCAAAAATTTGTTCTATATGACAACTGAACTTGTAAATTTTGGGCATGTGTGAAAAAGGTCTCTTTCCACAAATATGTGCCATTTGAAAACCTGTATGTATTGCTCTTAGCTAACCCCTCATAAGCTCTTATGTTACTATTAATAGGCTGCAGTGATGCAGAATGAAACTGAGTTAAACAATGTTACATGCCAGAGAACCATCCTCCAAGCGGAACTCAGAAAAATATTGGGTGAGCGATTCAATCACCCTGTGAAGAGATACTCTTTATTCTTACCAACCATGTCAGTGCAAATTACACCTAGTTAAATATTCAGTTCTAGATCTAAAAGAGGTATTTACATTCTGTAAGCTTCAATAGATTTTCCATTAAATTCTGCATTTGTGGTAAAAATTGTGTATGCATGGTTAGCATAACTAGAGCAGGAGTTATAATAAAACAAATTTGAAAGAAATTGGATGATTTTTGTGCATTGATTTTCACAGACCTGGTCATTACTGTTATGTTATTTATTATCCTCGCTGTGTAGCCATCCTCCATGTTGATTGATGAACTTAATCATCTTCCAAAGTTCGCAGACTTTGCCAAAGGGGACAATTCCCAGCTGGACACGGTTGCCATACAGAAATACATAGCAAGAATGGTGGATGTGAGTTAGTGTATAATTACTAAGACTACGACTACACTGTTCTTAGCATTAGTAACGCCATAGACCCATACAGCTATTTTTCAATGAATGTATATTTGTTCTTTAACTACTTTTACCTTATACAGCAAAATATCCGAGGGGGAAAATTTCCACGGTTTTGCAATTCTTTACTCAACCATGAATGATTTTCATCGAATAGTTTACTAGATTAGGCATTCATTTATTAAAAGAAGCTGCTACCACAAAAGTTTTCCTATGAATGTTTATTTTCTATTCTAACTACAGAAGTTTTCTAGTTTTCAGAAGTTTTCTTTTTTTTATTTTTTATTTATTTATTTTTTTTTCAGAAGTTTTTTTTTTTTTTTTCTAGTTTTGGTATATTTTGTTCTTTAAATTCACGTTTAATTATTCTTATAACAAAGTAACCTGAGTTCAACAGTCAGCTAATGTTTCTCTACCCTCAGGCGGTATTCCAGGTTTACGATACGGACAACTCGGGTAGTATCAGTGTTGATGAGTTTGAAATGATCTCATCGAATTTCCCATTCATACAAGCCTTCTCTGAACTGGATATGGACAAGTGAGCGATAACACACTGTATAGTATGTATATCGTGTACTGCTAAAAAGTAATACTTTTTTCTTTGTGTGGGAAAATCGAAGGCAAAAAATAGTACTGTATTAATTTTACCATAAAATGTTGAGTGTGCTATACGTATAAGATTATATAGTACTGTACTGCAATATGTGACAATATTTGCAATAATATTGCACATGTGATGTTATTGCATGGAACAAAATGCTGGGGATACTGATATTGCACACTGTAGATATCGCGATGTGACGATAAAATTGAAATATTGCCCAACCCTACTATATGGTACTCCCTACTACAAAATGTTTACAAAACAAGCAATATTGTAACAACACTACATTGTAGGGATGGAGTGATCAGTAGAGAAGAGATGACTCAATATTTCCTTGGAGCCTACCAGTCATTAAAGCGAATATTCAAGCACAACTTTCAGGAGTATTCCTATTTATCGCCCACCTACTGTGATCACTGCAAGGGAAGACTAATAGGCTACGTCAGACAAGGATATAAGTGTAAAGGTTTGTGACATGATGGATAGTTTATAGAGCTGATGTATTTGTTATGTAAATACGTACCCTAGTAAAGTGATAAATTATTGACAATGTAAGAACTTTTTGTGAATCATTAGCACTTAAAACATGGTGTGCGTTTATTAGAGTATTTCAGTATGATCTTTATTTTGTGTAAAAGTTTGTATTCCTGAATGTATTGTATGGAATCATTGGCATGTACATACGTATATTAAAACAGAAGTCATTCAACTATGTATCATATAGCTGGTTTTTCAAGGGGCACTATTTTCACAAATTGAGCTGAAAATTGCTGAATTTAGTGTAGCAATGTTATTAAGAGCCGTGCATTCGTGAAAATTTTCCTCATGAATAATGGCACACCACTGGCCATGGGCATTCACGCTATATTTCCCCCTTGAAAATAACCCGCTGTACAGTACAGCTGACCACTACAATGTTCATTGAATAGTTGTTTTGGAGTTCCCCTACATTACACCAATATCATAAACTTATCCATCATGTATCAATTGTTGTACATATATTTCACACACACAGACTGCAATATCAATTGTCATAAAGACTGCAAAGACAGTGTAGTGGTGGAGTGTCATAAAAGAGACAAACAAGGTAACTATATGAAGTACACTCTAATCTATGGTATAGTATAACACAGCTACATACGTACGTACTAGGGCTGGAACGAAAGTTAAAATTTAACCTTCGAACCTTCGTTGATACAATGCACCGAAGGCAAAGCTTCGGTGTTACAGTAGTAGTAGTAGTTTCGTATCTGATAAGTTTATAAGTATTTGGTTAACTTAAAACGGTAGTTCAGAATGATGCGATCGATCAATCGCAAAATAGGCGTGTCCATACAGCACCATGCATAGCCAAATGCTATCTAAAGGCTAAAATGATGATTTTTGTGCATTACCTGTCATTTAGAAGGCGTTTTGAGGCTTCTACTGTGGTAGAAAAGCCAAAGTATTTTGGCTTAAAAGTGGGTGTGGCACACAAATGTTGATTGTGCAGGATGTATAGGCTGCCGCAATAAAGAAAACAATGTTCACTCATAAATCCTTTCGTATTTGTTAGTGTGTAATGAGTGCTTTACGAAGCTTCGACGGATAGTTTTACCCTTCGAAGTTTGCTTAACCTTCGAAACATTCGAAGGCTTCTTTCCAGCCCTAGTACGTACCAACTTCTTTACTCCTTAGTGTTTACAGAGTAGCAACTGTAGCATCATCGAGAGTTTTATAATAATACAAACACTATATTGTACAAGTGTCCTTAATCTTAAACTTTCAGTTGTACGCATAGTTATTTTTAGCTGTCTAGTTACTAACTGCTGCTTTAATTTCAACTGTACAATTGCATATTATTAGCACTCACTATACACTATACTCATAGTCCCACACTATTACTGACTGATTATTATTGTCATACAAACTACAGCACGTCGTAAGGGCAACAAGAGACCAATAACGGTGACAGGATCAGGCAAGTCATTACATGATCCAGTGAAGATGAGAGTATGGCCTCACTGAAGGAGAAGCTGGTCAGAGCAGAAGAGGTAAAGAATATCTCTCCTTACTAGTACCATACAATGGGTATTATTGATGGCCTTTGTATTTAATGAATTGGTGAAAACTTATAGCTTTATTTGATGAATTTATTACTGCGGAAGCTGTCTTAAAGGACCCTCTTAATTAAGGACACTATAGATTTGACCTCTCTATAATGCTCCTTTGACCCCTAATTTACTTCTGAAAAAAGGACCTCTATATAATGCACATGACAGCAAAACTGAGTGGTCCCAAAGTGTCGTATTTACGTATGTATTCAAAAATCTAATTTGATGAATCACAGATAATTTAAATATCTGTAAATAAGTAGCACCTGCGATATACATAGCTACTGTAGGGTCCTTTATGATCTCTATACATCTATAAAATTCATGTGCCTATTATGTGTAGCTATAGCATAGTACTCAAGTGTATTCTATTTTATTCAGGCAAGGGATACATTGTCTGCTGAAAATGCTGAACTACGTGAACATTTGCGAGAGGCGAAGGTCAAGATACACGCCCTTCAGCAACATCTTGAGGTGATCAGAGGTCACACCATAGGCTTCATACTGGAGCAAATGAACACTCTTCATATTGAAACTAAAGAATCTCATCTATGACTAATTACCTTATCATTTATCATTACTGTACATATCAAGTGTTTTCACATTTCACCAAATTGCTACGTATGTGTATGTATTTCAAATGTGTGTTATTAAATTACTGTTATTTTGCTTCTACTAATTTGTATTTCATAATTATAATTATATATTCGCCTAATTTAGTTACTTATAATTATACCGTATAGCACAAAAGTTTTGACGAAGAAAAACTTTGACGAATAATTACTGTACATCACGAAATATTGATTTTTGCAATTTGTCAATAGCTTGTTTGCATGTTAGGCTGATACAATTCGTCAAAATTTTCCACCATCAATTTTGTGCTATAAGGTAAATTAATCATGTGGTAAACACAATGCATATACACCATACTCTAGTATTATTACAAAAAAGTGAGTACACACATGTTTATTTAAGTTACATACATGTACAGTTGTATGCTCTAGGCCTAGGGCTGATCATTTCAGTTACCCTTTCCCAGGTAATGTTAGGGTCTTTATGATAGATTCAATGTAGTACATCAGCAAGTCTTATGCCCTTCACCTCATGATTATCATCAATGGCTCTTATGACTTCATGTGAAAAGTTAAATTTTCGACACAGAAGGTTGTATGCATTTTGTTGTTGTTGACTAAGCTCATAAATATCACCCCACTGAAACAGGTCGTGAAAGCGACATTGCTCTTTCATGGAACAATCATCAAAGTATGAATACAAATGTGTAGGATTTCCTCCCCCCAAATAACGAGTTATTACATAGAGTGATGTGAAGTCTTCAATTTCATAATCCTCAAGTGTTCCAGTAGAACAATTATTCAACTCCATGGTGTAATGAATTATACGAGCTTCATGAGGTAACATAGAAGCTCTCTCTAAAATTTGTGAAATTATATCCTTTACTGGACTACCTTCTTTAATTTCAATTGTAAATATCTTGTTTGACTTTGTACACTGTATCACTTTCAACTACAATGCATATTTGATTATTACATTATTACCATAAATAGCTACGTAGCAGAACATTAAAATAGATTAGAAGATAATATACCTATTGCGTTGGTGAATCAAAGGAAGCTACTGGGTGATAACTGATAACTATGTAAGATATTATTTGCTACCGGATGATAATGTAGGTACGTATCACCCAGTGGGCAAAATTATCACTCAGTAGAAGGTGTAATGATACGCGATTTGGGTGCATCTAATTTCAACACAACTTATCGAGATATAACTTTTCCAGTATCACACATGTACAGCCCTACTATGAGTACTGATTATGCATTGCTGCTGTGTATGTACATATATTTGCAGCAGCATAAAACAGTTATCTTTACCTACATGGGTATGGTACACAACCTTCAAATTCCAGTAACTTACCATTACATGCCAAAATTAATGCAAGCTACTCACCATCATCTCATCAACCACAGTGGGCATTGTAGGACGTTCAGATGGATCATCTCTTAGACATGATTTTATTGTCTTTAGCCTTTTCTCAAAATATGGCTGTGTTATATCTCATCTAGATACCTTTGTCGACGTTCAACTTCAGAATCTTTAGCAACTGAATCATCATTATTTGCTTGACCGGATGGTGTAGGCCATTTGTGTGTGATTACAAACAGCATAATGGCCCCATAGGAGAATGCATCCATAGGAGTACCATATACAGGGCTGTCACCTAATGACTCAGGAGGCATAAAATCCACTGATCCTGGAACTTGCTTGAGCATGCTTTGTGTTGCTTTATTATCAGCTTTGATTATTCTAGCAACTCCTAGATCAGCAATCTTTGCAACTGGATTGTTACCTTTGCCCATCCGCATTAGCAGGACATTCTTTGGTGACAAGTCACCATGAACAACTGCCTGCGATTTCTGTTCATGGAGATAAACCAAACCTTTGGCCACACCTATTAAAATTGAACGTTTCTTTCTCCACTCAACATAATCTTCAGGTTCTGATAGATTGTTTATGTAATCGTAAAGACTCTCATCCATCAACTCCATGATCATTACGGGAACAGTGGAGTCCAAGTTGGAGATGCCGATGAATTGAACAATATTGGGATGGTTTAATACACTCCAGTGCTGACATTCTCGAAGGAGGCCTTCTCTGATTTGTTGTTCTCCCACTCCTTCAACAAGAACGAATGAATCTCCTTAGCAGCCAAAATCGACCCGCCATGTTTTACGGTGAATACTCTGGTGTAGGCTCCGTGTCCTATTTCTCTCCTGACGGACTCCCTAGTGGACTGAATTTCTGATGAATAAATGTTCAATTTTTTATATCATTTGGTACAGTCGCCATTTTTTGAGAAACGAAAGTGATCACTTAAGCCCTACTATTTCGTCATACATTAGGAACACCCTTGATTAACCTCCCACCTTAGGCACGTGCAGTCACGTGGGATTCAAGCATTACCTTTGGGGGCGCGCGCCTGGTTAAGTTGGATCACGAGACGATACTGGATAGTGGATTGTTTTGAGCGAGGGGTCCGCAACTGTGAATTTTCGTTAGAATCTTGGCTTGATTCCAAGATTCCAGAATCAATTCTTGTGATTCCTGTTTACCAAATAAGGGTATGCATATCACGTGATTCATAATATACGAAGAATTACTAAATTTGTGGAGCAGGTATGATTCCTGAATCAAAAATCTCGACGTGATTCGTTGATTCCAACAGAGATTCTTAGAGCCATCAACGTGATTCGGAATAGTGAGGGTTTTGAGACTTCGACTAAAAGCTCGTTTTTTCCTTTAGCTATTACGCAGTAAGTATTATACACATTTAACCCGTCATTCATGTAGCTTTCTGATTGTGCATATCTCGGTATATTATTCCATTATAATGGGTGTGGTCGGTCATATTGTGTTAATTATGCGCCTATCAATTGTTGGCCTCACTATCCCCCCCTGGGGCACTGGGTGGGGATGGGTCGGGATTTGACAAAGTCGGTGATCAAATGCTTTACCCTTTGGGCAGGTCAGGTAATCAAATCCCTACCTAATCCTTGTTCCTTACAGGGGATTATGTGGGGATTTGACAACTTCAAGGGTCAAATTCCCCACCCTTGGGGCACGTCTTCCGTTCAAAACCGAGGAAAATTCCCCTGCCTTTCCCCTATGTAGCCCCAGGGGGGGATAGTGGGGGAAACAATTGATAGGCGCATTAATTTAATAGGTTTCCTTATCGCTATGTATTTAGGCATAGATTATAGGGATCAGCCTACAGGCTTTCTCGCTTTTAATAGTAGCGATTTCAGACCATTTTACAAAATCGCATATTTTGAATTTTTAACATTCCAAGTTTGTTGAGTAATGTTTAGGAAACCTTAAAATGAAAAAGGTATTTTAATATCACTCTTTATAAGCAAGTTATGACTATAAATGTGATGTAGTGAATTTTAAGTACCAGTTTCCTCATACAAAAAATGGCACCGTTATTAAAATCAGTATAACTTCTGAAATCAAAAAGATATAAATACACAATCTTTTCCATAGCAAGACTATATAATCAGACTATCAAAAATGTAAAAATTGGCTGCACCCACTTGACTAAATACAGATCATGGCCCAGCATCATTATATCTCCAAGATTTGGCCAGTTTTGGAGCTTTAGATAAAATTGGCAGGTTACCACCACATGATCTACTATAGGAACACCAGGCTTTACATAATATCAGGGCACTAAATATCAATGAGGAGTAACTAAAGATAGTTGGCAACCTTTAAAAACTAAGCCAAATAAGTAAACACTGATAAGTAATATCAAGAGTTAATAATATATTATATAGAGGAGAATATCCTACTCCCATATACCCCTGTAGAAACGCGTATCGTAAAATTATGACATAACGACACTGGTTGTTGTGTTGTGATGTTTATGAAGCCCCAAAAATGTCTGTAGCAACAATGAGCTAGCCCACGCGACGCCATAGTAACAATACAAAAACTCCTACTACGCAAGGACTTACAGTGTTTCTCTTTCAAGTAAGTACTGGATTAGTTTTGTGGTGTAAACCAAATAAATAATTTGCGTGATAGTTTGAACTTAAGCTGTGCGCTAAACCATTGAGCATATATAATTGATTTTTAACGATACCATGTTCAGTTGTTGACGTCACTTGTTATACAGGAAGAAACGGATAAATTCGGAAATGTTATGTCATAACTTTACGCTACGCGTTTCTACAGGGGTATATGGGAGTAGGATACTCTCCTCTATGTATATATTGTTAACTCTTGGTAATATGCTAAATCCGGGAAATTCCGAAATGCCAAATGACCAAACAAGTTGATTTTCTTAAAGCAAAGGCTACCTAGATACTGATTAAGACTGTTACAAACGCGTACCTGCAGCCTTTGGTAGTTTAGACCGTTCAAAAATCAGCAAAACTTCATCTCAAACAGCTAGTCTGGCTGCAGATTCGAATTCAGCGTCCCAGATTACCTTTGGAATGCTGGTTTCATGCAAAAATCTCATCATATTGCAATGGTGCGCTAAAACACACAAGGTGCCATTTTTGTCATAGGAAATTTGGTACGAATTATTTCTATTGAAAATCAATGGACAAAAGTTTTCTCTAACTTTAGTTTATGGTATCTCGAATACCACAACTCGGAATTTTACAGGGTAAGCGTTAAAAAGTTCGGTATCGAACGTAGTTTTATATCAGCATAATTAAGGTGTGAATGTGACTTGCTTTATAATAATATTCACTGTTTTCTAAAAGACATGCAAATCAGGTAGGTCTGAAATCGCTATTAATAGACCTGTGTGATCCGTTTGATCGCTTAATCTCACTAATAGCTATGATCTGACCACTTTGTTCCTATCCACAACAATAATTGTAGCTAATGTTTTGTAGCTTAGCTACTACGTACGTATATAGACATACGTTCATTAGCAGCAACAAGTGAAAGTTGATGGTGGTACAGATTAAATGCTTTATTGATATGGGATCGGCTATTGGTATTATTGGATTAGTCAAAATAAATACCGCGACATCCAGGGGCGGATCCAGGGTTTTCTGAAGGGGTCAAAAATATAGAGGTGGTTCTTTGAAGCAGGGGTCTGGGGGCACCCGTAATGCAAGATTTTGAGCATACGTAAGTTTAAGTAAACTAGATTTTTTTTAAAATTTGGAATTTAAAAAGGGGAGTAGGGATCGTATAAAAAGTAAGGAAACAAGTTGCTGATCACTCACCACCCAGCATATTGCATGTGTTTACTTAAGTATACAATTGCAGCTGGGTAAGCGTTCATACATGCACAAATGAAACACATTCTCTAGCACTTCTACAAGATTTAATCCCTACTTTGGCTGCATGATGTTTTGCTTTGAATGCTGGCTGCCAAAGTAGGGATTAAATCTTGTAGAAGTGCTAGAGAGTGTGTTTCATTTGTGCATGTATGAACGCTTACCCAGCTGCAATTGTATACTTAAGTAAACACATGCAATATGCTGGGTGGTGAGTGATCAACAACTTGTTTCCTTACTTTTTATACGATCCCTACTCCCCTTTTTAAATTTCAAATTTTAAAAAAAATCTAGTTTGTTTACTTTTTATAGCTAGCTGTTACAGGCACTCAAGACTGGAATTATTTCTTAGCAACTGATATCTACATAGTTTACAATGGCTCGCTACGTATGTGCCACGCCCACCTTTACAACAGACTCGTTTCATCACAATACCAAGTGTCTATATGGTAAAACGACTTGTACTATGAAGGAAGGAATATATTCTACCCGTAGCCAGACCATTTTATTAATACGCAGCTACTAGGTCGTTAATAGGTGTCCGATTATAAGCGCTTAATGTTATAATTAACATCCGGCGCTTACAATTCAGAAGATCAATAAAGCAGCTGCGTGCAAATAAATTGGTCTGGCTATGGAAGATGAAACTATAGGGAAAGACTGAATTCTTCTTCCATTACGCGTTACGGATTGCATCAGTATAAGCATGCGCCTATCCAAGGTGTTTATTGTTACATTTTAACACCTTGCGTGGAATGTTGACACCTTCGAAATATTTCGTCATCCTTCGGTTGAGGAAGATCAATCGATGAAGATAGAACAAAGGACAAGCTATGGCGCAGTGGACAAACCTTAATCAAAATAACATTTTCGTAAATCCGACATGATTACCTTTGTTGTGTGAAAAATCTGGAGCCATACACCTAGCGGAACCGGGTCTTACGGCTGGCAGGCAGGCTGGCTGGCTGGCTGGCTGGCTGGCCGGCAGACGAAATACAGGTAAATTTTGAAATTTTTAAAATTCGCTGTGGATCGAAATATTAGACTTTTTGCTATGTTTAACAAAGATACAGCCTAATTACAGCAGTACTAATGCATCCAAGTAGGTTTTTTCGGCTAAAGCCTGTTATACGGTTGTTTTTAAAAGTGCGAAAATTCCGGAAGCCATAGTTTTTCATAGCGATCCCTACTATTAAGTACTACCGTACTTAATGATAGCTACAAGGAACTTTCTAACCATATATGGAGTTGGAGGTGCAACCCCACAGAAGATTTAATTTTTATGTTTTTTATAAAGTAGTGAAATAACAAGAAAAGTACATTAATTTTAGTGTGTTTTATGCCAATACATCATTGTTTTGGCTTCCCTGAGGAAGGGGGTCATCCGACCCCTATAACCCTCCCCTGGATCCACCCCTAACATCTGATTGAACCAAAGAATCAGTAGTTACTGATTAGGCAAATACTCTAAATAGGAGACAGGAAAAGCAGTTGCTACGTATATTAGTTTTCAAAAATAGTTCACTCACGTATGTGGAACTCACTAGAGACATTGATTGACTAGAAAATTTATATCTATGAAGTTATAACCTAGACATTGGGCTGTAGAATCCATTCTATGATTTCTAGGACACTTATACATTATGTACAATAGTGTTGAGCAACATACCAGTTGGGTAGTTATATATGTACTGCATTTATTGTTTTTCAGTACCGTCAGATTTTTTTGTACCGTAGTACTGTGAAGTAAATTAATAATGTTTTTTAATCTGTTCTCTACAAAAGTAAGACTTGTGTAGTTGAGTAAACACTTAAGCTAAGCTAGTATAATTAGGGTTAAATTTTGCCACAATATGAGTACCATGATAATTATTTGGCTTTAGTACATATGAATTAATGCCCACCTGGTAGTAGGAAATTATTGTAAGTTAAAATGTTGTAAAAATAATAATTTAGGACTACTTGCTCTGAGTTGCTCATTATACCGATGATTTAGTTATACCACAATATTGTAGCAAGAATACCATAAAATGCCAATACCGCTCAACACTAAATGTACACACACACACACACACACACACACACACACACACACACACACACACACACACACACACACACACACACACACACACACACACACACACACACACACACACACACACACACACACACACACACACACACACACACACACACACACACACACACACACAACACACACACACACACACATGCATGTATGTATGTATGTATGTGCGTGTGTGTGTATGATTCAATTTTACTTTTGGTAGATTTCTGATAGAGTATGGCTAAGCGGTCAGCAAGGGAATTGTTTGATCACTATTACCAAGGATTAGTTCATTGTCTACCAATGAAAAACAGCACCTTTGTGTCACAACTAAGGAAGTTTAATTTAATTTCAGGGAATGAAGTTAGCACAGCATTGGAATCACTGAGTACATCTGCAGAAAAAGCATCATACTTCCTTGATTGTGTAATAAAGCCTAGCCTGGCTGTTAGTGGTGATACATGCTTCTCTACACTTCTCACTGTAATGACAGAAAGTACAATGGATAATGTTGTAGAATTAGCTGAAACAATTAAAACTGAATTAGATGTTGAAATCACAGAATGTGAGTGATAGTGTATGTAACAGGCTCATTGGTAGTAAAGTAATTCTGGAATGTGAGGCCATTATTATTTACTACTGAGGATTTCCAAATCTTTGCAACACGTAAAAATACAGAGCAAAAGATGTGATCCTCTACATCACTTGCTGCCCTTTCATGTGCTGAAAAAGATGGGTGTACTCACATGCTGAAAAAGTCGGCAAGTGATGTAGAGGATCACGTTTTTCACTTTGCACTTTACAGATGTGTTGCAAAGATTTGGAAATCCTCAGAAACTAAATGTAAGGTTTAACCAAAAATTAGACCCTAGCTGTAGGAATTCTCAGGCCAAAAGTTAGGGGTCTAAATCACTTAGACCCCTAGTTGTGCTACTTAGACCCTTAGTTACGCCACTTAGACCCCTTGTTCTTGGGCAGTGAATAACATCATACTGAAATCTCCGTAATTTGTATTACTTACGGAACTTATTGGCATTATATTCAATTGTATACCTCCTCTAATTCTCTCTCCGTGAGTTAGGGTGAACTGGACTGCTGCCGAGTGGTGCGTATCAATAATAAAAGTGGGCGCATGCTCGTTCGAAATAAATAGAAGCAGTTCGTCATCAAGGAGCATAAGCGCACAATTTTTATATTTCAATTCAGAATGGCTATCCGTTTTCAGCCAAGCGGAAAAACTACAACGAATACAAAGTTAGTCAGCATGAAAATTGAAACAGTTTTCAAGGTGAGTATCGCTGAGTCTAAATAAGTTAGACATCAAACCACAATGGGGTCTACATAATTTAGAAACCCTCAGGCCCTTAATAGCGCCCTTGCTTTGCTCAGGCGCCACAGCCCAGAGCCTTTGGGTTTCTGAATTCCATAGACCCCTGTGGTTTGACGTCTAACTATTATGTAAAGATTTAACAGAAAAGATACGTAGCATAAAATATTATAATACAATAATGTCTGTTTCATATTTCATTTCGAAATTGTGGTGCACTCTTTTTATTGCAATCGAATAAAAGACAATAATTATTTCAAAATAATTGTTATTTCTGCAGGGTGGCTTTGGCAGATTGAATCTAACCTGAGAAAATCTGCAAAGGCTGGCTATGTCATACTAATCATTATACTGCCCACACATGATGGCATAAACCCATGATTAAAAGGAACCTGTGAAACAATTAGATAACAGCTGCGCTATGCACGAAAGTGTTAGAATACAGTGGTGTCCAATGTTTTCACACTGTCCCAGGAAGGAATGAAGCATTACGTACTTTGTATTACAGGCCATGTAGCTGTATTTACATCATTAAGTACGGTAGTACTTAATAGTAGGGATAGCTATGAAAAACTATGGCTTCCGGAATTTTCGCACTTTTAAAAACAACCTTACAACACGCTTTTGCCGAAAAACCAACCAACCAACCTGGATGCATTAGTACTGCTGTAATTAGGCTGTATCTTTGTTAAACGCAGCGAAAAGTCTAATATTTTGATCCATAGCAAATTTTAAAAATTTCAAAATTTACCTGTATTTTGTCTGCTGTAAGACCTGGTTCCACTAGATGTATGGCTCCAGATTTTCCACACAACAAAGGTAATCACGTTGGATTTACGAAAATGTTGTTCCGATTAAGGTTTGTCCACTGCGCCATAGCTTGTCCTTTGTTCTATCTTCATCAATTAATCTTCCTCAACCGAAGGATGACAAAATTATACGAATGTGTCAACATTCCACGCAAGGTATTAAAATGTAACAATAAACACCTTGGATAGGCGCATGCTTACTGATACAATCCATAACGCGTAATGGAAGAAGAATTCAGTCTTTCCCTATGGCCTTCTATTTCATCTTCCATAGCCAGACCAGTTTATTTACACACAGCTGTTTATCGATCTTCTGATTGTAAGTGCTGGATGTTAATTATAACATTAAGCGCTTATAGTCGGACACCTATTAACGACCTAGTAGCTGCGTATTAAATTTAAAATGGTCTGGCTACGAGTAGAATATAGTCCTTCCTTCATAGTACAAGTCGTTTTACCATATAGACACTTGGTATTGTGATGAAACGAGTCTGTTGTAAAGGTGGGCGTGGCACATATGTAGAGAGCCATTGTAAACTATGTAGATATCAGTTGCTAAGAAATAATTCCGGTCTTGAGTGCCTGTAAAAGGTGTTAAATCTATAGATACTGAAATATAATGCCATGCAATTTAGTGAAGATTAAATAGCTAGCTAGCAGCCATACTAAAAGTAAACAAACTAGATTTTTAAAAAATTTGAATTTAAAAAAGGGGAGTAGGGATCGTAATACAAAGTAAGGAAACAAGTAGTTAATCACTCACCACCCAGCATATTGCATGTGTTTACTCAAGTATACAATTGCAGCTGGGTAGATGCACAAATGAAACACATTCTCTAGCACTTCTACAAGATTTAATCCCTACTTTGGCAGCCAGTGTTCAAAGCAAAACATCATGCAGCCAAAGTAGGGATTAAATCTTGTAGAAGTGCTAGAGAATGTGTTTCATTTGTGCATGTATGAACCAGCTGCAATTGTATACTTGAGTAAACACATGCAATATGCTGGGTGGTGAGTGATTAACTACTTGTTTCCTTACTTTTTATTACGATCCCTACTCCCCTTTTTTTTAAAAATCTATATAATCACAAGGTTAGCAATAACATATAGTCATTTGTCTAGAAAGTGCATCAGCCAAAGCCAGACCATCAGAGCTGCCCCTGTTCTCGAAATACAAAATGTGCAATCCTGTCAATAAATGCATGTATGGAACTTCTTACACAAGGATGGTGAAATTGTGCCATTGCTGGGGCTGGGGAGGGGGTAGTGATAGGTGGGTAAATTATCACTGGCAATAGATGCAACCAGCTAAGCTTTATGTTCACTCAGTCAAGGTAGACATTAGGAACAGTTTGGCACCCCCATGCTGCCTTATTAATGCCCCTTAATGGCCTCTCTCTTGTGGCCTTTTATGACTTGACAGGATAAGCAAAAGCCATCTTAAAAGCAAATCTGGCTACATACGTACGTATATTGTTTCTGTGTCTAGATAGTAATTCAGTGTGACTATAACATTAATAGATTTCAGTTCATACATACGTATGTACCTGTATGTGGAAATCTTTGTTGTTAAACCAGGCGCGCGCCTGGTTTCTTGAAATCGTTTTCATGAAAACGTCGGTGTGTGTGTCCGCCCCTCAGGCTATTAAAAACTACTCACGTGAAATGAAGCCTGAATAACCAATTAAATTAGTCCTACTGCTTTTCTATGACACTTGTATACAGCTTTGAGTTAGTTCCATTAACTATGTATACAATTGTATATGGCTTTAATTACAACTCCAGCACCATTTGACAATGCCATCAATGTTACACAGCTTGAAGCTATATACGTATATACTACTATCAAGTTCACTCACTACTACTATATCATCAGTTTTATCATCATCACGAACACGACTTAAGTTATTTACAACAGCTTTTGCTGTGAGTGCTGTCACATGGCGCACCATCTTGAGACAATTTACTAAAAATTCCAGGATACTACCCCAAAATGCCGGCATAGCAGGTAGCTATAAGCCTATTATGCTTTAAATTATGCTGGTATATTTGACAGAGGCCTATCGGTAGCTAATGGTATAAAAGCATTGGTATCAGTAAAACATCACATCGGTACAGTCTTACTAGTTACATACACTGTGTATTAATTAGCTAGTTACATATGTACGTACGTACATATGTATGTAATTATTATTTTTAAGCATCAAGTGTAATTATATGAATAATTCTTTTGATGCAGTTCGTTTAGTTGGACATCTACACAGCCAAGAAATCCATCATTATAGTGAACCAGTTAGTTCGTATCATTACCATGATGAAGTTGTTACTAGGTTTTACAGTACTCAATCACATTTTTCAACTCATGTTCTAGGTTAGTAAGCTAATATCACACATAGTCCGTAATGTATACGTACGTATGTATAACAACTACATAATGTATGTGTGTACTACTGTGTATCAAGACTTACAATAGTCAGTCACAAGGCCAAGAAGAAGCACAGCAACGTGACCACTGAGTGAGTTATTTACATGTAGTACCACCCTCAAATTCACACGAATCGCTCTAGCTAAGCCACCATGAAAGCTATTGCTTAGTTATTGCAAATCCAGAACATTCTTACAGTGCTACGTACGTATGTATATAGAATCAATAAATGGAGAATGGAGGAAATCGGCGCCACCATTCTTAAGCACCAGCCATTATAAATCTTATGGTGCTCATTAGTACACCACGCCCAACGAATCATCATTTTCAGCCTGATTCACCAGTTACTCGAGAATTACATAGTACCTTCATTGCAATAACCCGAGGTTCATCGAAATCCTTTAGGCCAGCCTTTTGATACAGTCTTACCTTTCACCACAAAAATTTTTATGCGGTAATCGTTTTATTTTTCTTTCTTCTTTCATTTTCATCGCATGCTTTTTTCAGTTTGCATGATCCCCAGAACAAACTCTCATTTGTACATATATTCATTAGTTTGTCTAATAACTCACTCATTTCTTCATGGATTTCAGCCAAATTTGTATCAGCACTTCTCCCATGTACGTACATACTTATGCTCTACCTGTCATATATCATTTCCAGCCTGAAGTAAACACTTGAATGTACATATTTGAGAAAGGCTATTACATTGCAAGTTGATAATTTCCATAACTCAGACCCTCTTCAAATGATTTGCATAAAATTTTAGACACAAAATCTACGTACGTGCGTATATACGTACGTACATACGTATATACGTAGATATATCATTTTTCAATGAAAGTTTTAAAAAGTTGCGGGCTTGAGTTTTTCAAAATTAAGCTTCAAAGTTTAGTTTTACAATATCGTGTGCTACGTACTATACGTACGTACATATACGTTATAAACCTAAGAAAGTACATGTGATGCCCAGTACTTCTCTGGTGCTTGCTAAAGTGGAAAACAAAAACACTTTGGGTATAAAAAAATGCAAGGCCAGTCAGAAGCAGCATTGTATGTAAATAGGTACGTACGGTACAAATCACCCACAACTTAAACAGTCCATGCGTGTTACACGCGTGCCACACGCAGAAGACACGCGTGCCACACGCAGAAGACACGCGTGACACACGCAGAAGACACGCGTGACACACGCAGAAGACACGCGTGACACACGCACAAAGCTTACACAACAACACGCGTGGCATCACACCGTGCGTATACACGCGTGTAGTATGCTGTACACGCGTGTAGTATGCTGTACACGCGTGTACACGGTACACGCGTGTAGTACTGATGCTGTACGCCTGTAAAATGCTGCCGTGGCATACATTCTCCCTATACGTAAAACTGGAAAAACTCAGTGGTTGAGTGCAAAACCAGTCGAGCAATACTTGATCCTTCAATATTTTGGAGTATGGGATGGTACAAATTTCCCCATCTTCTTCGAAGGCTACCAACATGTACAGGTCTTCGACCTCTACATAGGAACTTGGCAACTGTAATTAAGTTACACCTGATGTATAGACGACATCTTACCCTTGCCAGATCCCACTCGAGACGACCCGACTCGTGAAGACACTCGAAAGACATCTTCAAAACAATGACGGCACGAGGCAGAAAACCGGTTTAACAAGTTAAGTAGGTCAAGCGGACAGGCGCTTATAGCCTTAAGCACTGTAGCTATTACGACAAATTATTAAAATGTGCTGAGTCATAATGGCTGCCAAGATTCGCAGATAGCAAGGAAAGAAATATACAGGTTCATTTGCAGTGAAGTTGAGTTGAAATAAAGTGAGCAGTCCATACACTGCGTGTGCGTGTTCGCGCGTATCAAAAACTGCGGGTGCGTGTTACCACGTGTCGATCATCAAATTTTCACGCGTGTGAAGCCGCAACAATAAAATGCCACGCATGTGACACGTACAGCACACGCGTGTGACACGCACAGCACACGCGTGTGACACGCACAGCACACGCGTTGGGCACGCGTGCGTTGTTTAAGTTGTGGGTGATTTGTACCGTATATGCTTTGATATCAGCTGAGGCCAAGAAGTTATCAAAAATCTTTTTAACTACTTGAATGACACACGTACATACGTACATATAATTGTTTACAGGGTATTTTCACAACTACGTATGATTGCCTTTGTCATTTGGTCACCTTTTTGTACCACATCTTTATTATACATATATAAAGGTGCATGCATGACCAAGTTACAAAGCCAATCATAGTTGTGAAAACACCCTGTAAACTATTGTACGTACGTACGTATGTCATTCAAGTAGTTAAAAAGATATTTGATAACTTCTTGGCCTCAGCTGCATGATATCATAGTTTTTGGTCACACATGCCTATTTACACAATGCTACTTCTGATTGGCCTCGCACTTTTTTATACCCACGGTGTTTTTGTTTAGCTAATATTTACTGATGGTACACATGTTGGATGATGCTGTATTCTTTTATTGCAGTAGCTAAGCGTTCCACTGCAATATCGCTGTAATAATTGCATTACCTCTTGTTGCAATTATGTATCACAGTGAACATTTTCAGTATCACCCAACCATAATCGAAATCATGGTTATGATAATTTGCTAAGTTATACATACGTAGCTACGTATAATTATGTTCATGTGATGTTGTTTGTTAGGTGATCATAGAGATTTCCATAGTGAGCCAGTTGGTCAATTTCAAGATGTTTATCAATTTAGTATGTTAAATAATTTACAGAAACATCCTTTATTTGACACAGGTTAGTTTAATGAGTTAATACACACATTTGTGCTGGGATGAATAGCCACAATGGTTGTATGCGTATGTGTGTGTACGTATATACGTAGCTACAGTATACATATACGTATGCATATACGTATTATAACTGAAACAAATATTTGAATACATACGTAGTTTAGATTATTTGCTCGTACGTATTTGAATATCAAAAAATTAATCATTCCGAAATATGTACATGAAAGACTTTTCTGCATTGAAGTATATTTTGTACTAATTTTCAAATTCAAAGATACGTATTTTGGTAATTTAAATCATGACCAGATTTGTCAAGAGGGGTCTTGTACGCACACCATTTCAATACACAGATTTCACCACCATTCGATAGCTACGGTACAGCTCACGACTAAGTTTACACTCGCGTGTACCATTCACGCGTGTGTTTATCAATTTAATTCGAGCGATTAGTCGGCACTCGCGTGTCACCGACTCACTGCACGCGAGTCATACCTCGTGCGCTGCTGCTACACGTGAGTCATACTTCGTGCAATGCACTCGAGTCATACATCGAGTGCTACACGCGAGTCAGACATGGTGTGCTGCACGCGAGTCAGTCCTCGTGCGCTACACGCGAGTCATTGTATGTAGCTACGTATACTACGTACGTATCACTCCAAACTGAATACCAAACACGCGAATGAGTCCAAATGACACGAGACTGAGACAGGATACGCAGCTAAATTCTTGCACGTGTTCTTAGACAAAGCGCACGTGTTCTAACACAAAGCGCACGTGATAAGGCACTTAAGTGAAGGAGCTGGCGCTATTTGCGAAATCATCACAAGAAGATACGTCCCGAGATGCACTCCAATATGTTGAACCTAAAAAGGGCGTGATTTGATAAAGCAAGCGCGGACAAACTTGTGTAAGTCTATACTGCACGAGAAAGCGCACGACTGGATTTACTCGCGAGTGCTTACCACTCGTCAGTGATTACTCGCGAGTGCTGAAAAGCACGACACGATTTACTCGCGAGCATTCACCACTCGTTAGTAATTACTTGCGAGCACTACTGACGTGCATGAAATATTCATACGTGCGTTGTAACACTCGTGCGTTCGAGAACAACCCGCGAGTTATCTTCGAGATTTGTCGAGGCACACCAAAGGACACGGGTTTTTTTGTAAACTTAGTCGAGAGCTGTACCGTACGTATAATACGTACATTAATAAAATGTGTGTATGGTAGCCAACAGCTCATCAATCTGCTTTTGCTGTGGACACTGCAGAGACTCAGAGATCACCCATATACCTCTAGTATATAATAATGAGATACCTTAGAGACCATAGAGACTGCTAAGACTTAAAGACAACCCACATACAGTACATGCAGTACATACCTATATACGTACTTGAATACAGTATAGCGGGAAATTTACGAAGGGTTTTATTTTCAAAAATTTCGAAAATATTCAAGCATTTTCGAAAATATTTTTTCGAAATACCTAGCTATATAATTATTCCTTAATCACGAGCTAGCTGATTTTCGAAATTATTTTTTCGAAGTCCTTTAAACTCAGCCTTTTTCGAAATTTTAACCTTTCGAAAATTTCCTGCTATATATACGGTATAATAATTATAGAGAGACATGGATGATCTCTGAGTCTCTGTAGTCTCTGTGGTCTGTAAGGTCTCTCTATATATTATTAAGAATAATTAAAAATTTAAATAGTGAGTAGGAATTGACCTTAGTGCTCCAAAAAGTAAGGAAACAAGGAATAAGATTTTGGCATGAGAGAACACTAAAGATTCTAGTATGAGATAAGTTTAATCCCTACCTTTGGCAAACCTACGTACTTAAATGATCATGAGCCAAAAGTAGGGATTAAACTTACGTATCTCGTGCCAGAATCTTTAGTAGTGTTCTATCATGCCAAAATTTTATTCCTTGTTTCCTTACTTTTTGGAGCACTAAGGTCGATCCTACTCACTATTTAAATTTTTAATTATTGTAGTTTGTTTGCTTTATATATTTTATAGCATGCTTGCATATAAGCATAATGATCTTTCAGGTCCCTAGCAGGTGCCAAAAACATTACAGGCGCTTAGTAATTATACTTGTTTACAGGCGCTTGTTAACAAAGCGCTTACATGGCAAAGCAGCTGTGTTACAGCAAATTACGTTCGAAAACAGCGAAATCTATAATTTTGTGCATGCAAGGCTGGCTATAATCACACATATGTATATTGCAGTTCACTTCATAATTAAGGACTTGCAAAATCTAGTCTTGTGAACCAGACCCTATTTCTCCGCAGGGTGCTTATCGATTGGAAATTATAAGCGCCCGCTCCGAAAGGGTCTGGTCAACTGCCCATAACCATTTTTGTTCTGAAAAATCGACAGATTTTGTCGATTGTTGATTGGTGTCAAACCAACTTCTGAGAGGTGAGAAAAACCCTTGATAAGTGTTAGTTGATGACGCTGAAATGTGCTCATTTACCTTTCTACAGTACTGACAATACTAACACTTATCAAGGGTTTCTTCTTACATCTCAGAAGTTGGCTTGACACTAATCAACAATCGACAAAATCTGTCGATTCTTCAGAACAAAAGTGGTATGGGCAGTTGACCATACCCTTTCGGAGCGGGCACTTATAATTTCCAATCGATAAGCACCCTACGGAGAAATAGGGTCTGGTTCATGATACTACGCAAAAACATCGTGTCTATATGAACGGCTAATTATATCACGTGTGCAAGCCAGTTTTGTGTGACCATATGGTGTGATGTAATAAGCAGAAGCCATAACAGCTTATCGACACCTTCTTTCGTGAGTTCTTACCTTGTTCAAAGGAATATAGAAGAACAAGGAAGGATAATGAAGGATAAAAGGAATCACCATGGTGCAGTGGACAAACCTAATCGGAACAATAGTTTCGTAAATTTGCAGCAATTACCTTTGTTGTGTGGAATCTCTGGAGCCGTACACCTGGCGCTAGTGGGTCTTATGGCAGGCTGATTGGCAGACAAAATCCAGTTAAATTTCAAATTTTAAAATTCAGTATACGTACATACGTAGATTGAAATGTTAGCTAGAGTTTTCACTTCATTTAACAAAGGTACAGTGTTATTACAGCAGTACTAATGCATTTACGTACATAATTTGGTTTTTTTGGCTACAACCTGTTGTATGATGGTTTTTAGAAGTGCAAAACATCCTGAAGCCATACATTTTCATAGCAATCCCTACTATTAAGTACTACCGTACTTAATGATATACAATACTAGAGGTGTGTGAGTGGTCTCTGCTCTGCAGTCTCTATGGTCTCTAAGGTCTCTCTATACATATGTATGTGACCGGATTTTTGAAAACAGTTCCAAAATCACACATGTAATTCAGTATATTTCTGTAAGTATTTAACTGCACGTACGTATTTCTATTTATGCATATGTAATTCTAGAATATTTCTTGAACAATTTTAAGGATTTTAGCTATGAATTCCACATAGTATTTTGGATATGTATGTACGTAATATTGTTCATGTGGCAGTGATAAATATAATCAAATGCAAATGTATGATTTGGAATCACTGAAATGACACTTACATACGTAATTCAAGAAATAATACATTTTTATACCAATACGTACATCAGTCTTTTGGCTTCACTGATATATTTCAGGAGGAGGGGTCTTGAGACCCCAAAGAATCCCTTGATCCGCCCCTGGACATCATGCAAGTGTTGTCACTGTATTTATAATAATTTTTTATATATGTACCAGTAGCTACGTACGTATGTACGTACATGGCTAGGAGTATATGTATCACTGCATGTGACGACTGACGGATCCATGCACATGATTTGTTTCTACGTACGTATGTATAGTGCTTGTATCAGTTATTCATATGTGACTAGTCGACACACTTGTTTCAAATCTGTAAGTAAAATTCAATGAAAGATCTGAGTAGTTACGTACATAACTTGTATATTATGCAGCGACCTGTTTGTGAACACAACAGTGCTATGCAAAAAAGGATTATGAGTCACAGTGTACCAGCACTAATTAACAGCCTACGTATATTTGTACGTGACCATGCGAATTTCTATGCATGGCTATAGCTAAATCCAAGCCAGCTATAAATCAGTCAAGTACGAATAGCCCATAGCCAACACACTAGCTATACAGTACGTATGGGCCCGTATGAATAGCCACGGCCTACGTATTTTTACAGTGCCTAGTTTAAGCGACTATAGCTATATACTTTTATAGAGCACTTATTACTAGTGATAAAATCTTGCCGAGTAGCTACGTATGTAGCTACGTATCTTGCAAATAAGCAGTCTGGATATGCCCAATGACGAAGATACGTAATGCTATAAAGAGGCTACGTACGTATATTGTAATTTTCATGTACGTACATACATATCAAAGATGGGTTGGTTGATTTAACACCTGCTGTACCCTGAGATGGCCAGGATTTTAATGCATGAAACGCATTGAAATTTGGAGAAGATACGTAGTTTAAACACTTTAAAGTGAAATCCACTTATTCCACTATTCCGTTATTCCATATTCATAGCCAGACCCTTCCTTCGCAGACGCTTATCAAGTAGAGATTATAAGCACCCACTCAGAAAGTGTCTGGAATCTTTTACAGGTCTGACCTGTTCAGAGATCGGGGGGGGGTGTTATTATGCAAATCTTTGAAGCCTTAATAAAAATTTAACACATTGTGTATACAATTAAAAAAATTAATGCATCATGAAGGTGTTGGACGAGTCAAGCCTGTAAAGGATTCCAGACCCTTTCTGAGCAGGTGCTTATAATCTCTAATCAATAGGCGCCCTGGGAAGAAAGGGTTTGGCTACGCGAGACTACCGTATTCCAGGTTTTACTGACTCCCGCTAGAACTACTCCAACCTTCTTAACCATTTTAAGCCCGTTATTGAGAGTTGAATTTCCAGTGTCTGAGTTTTTTGTCCCCTTTGTCACTTACTTTGTTCGCCTCCCCTGTTGATCTAATTATTTTGCAACCACGTGCGTTCTAAACCATTCAGTACACGTAATTATGCAGTACGTAGAGTGTCCTTTGAGGTAATCCAGTTTGGGTATCGTTACGTACTTAGCTGTTACTGGCTCTCTGTCAGCAGTGAGCGACTGCACCAGGGTTGAAACCGGGTCAGCATCACTGACCCGGATAGTAATCCGGGTCAGACCCGGGATGTGACCCGGTTTAATTAAAGTAGAGGCATGCACTGAAACCTACATTCTAGGCACTACTAATTGGTTCTGTGCGTTACAGCATGTAGATACAGGCTATATACGTATTAACCAAACACAGCTTTATTCATATGTATTCTCGATCATACGCATAAACTGGGCGTGGCTCCTACTGGACAACTTGTGCAGCATTTTCATGCAGCATTAATCCTAATTATATCCCAATTCCCAACGAGGGATCACTGAAAAGCAGTATTTGAATTTTATATAAATAAACTTTCGAGGTGTGCGACTGTGCATGGCGGCCTTCACCTCCAGACGCCATTAATATCGCACATGATCCAATCCGGGTTAGACCCGGATATTTTATAAAGCAGATCAGACCCGGATGATCCGGCAAAAACGTGACCCGGTTGACCCAGATGACCCGACCCATGGAGGAAATCGGCGCCACCATTCTTAAGCACCAGCCATTATAAATCTTATGGTGCTCATTAGTACACCACGCCCAACGAATCATCATTTTCAGCCTGATTCACCAGTTACTCGAGAATTACATAGTACCTTCATTGCAATAACCCGAGGTTCATCGAAATCCTTTAGGCCAGCCTTTTGATAGTCTTACCTTTCACCACAAAAATTTTTATGCGGTAATCGTTTTATTTTCTTTCTTCTTTCATTTTCATCGCATGCTTTTTTCAGTTTGCATGATCCCCAGAATAAACTCTCATTTGTACATATATTCATTAGTTTGTCTAATAACTCACTCATTTCTTCATGGATTTCAGCCAAATTTGTATCAGCACTTCTCCCATGTACATACTTATGCTCTACCTGTCATATATCATTTCCAGCCTGAAGTAAACACTTGAATGTACATATTTGAGAAAGGCTATTTCATTGCAAGTTGATAATTTCCATAACTCAGACCCTCTTCAAGTGATTTGCATAAAATTTTAGACACAAAATCTACGTACGTGTGTATATACGTACGTACATACGTATATACGTAGATGTATCATTTTTCAATGAAAGTTTTAAAAAGTTGCGGGCTTGAGTTTTTCAAAATTAAACTTCAAAGTTTAGTTTTAATTACAATATCGTGTGCTACGTACTATACGTACGTACATATACGTTATAAACCTAAGAAAGTACATGTGATGCCCAGTACTTCTCTGGTGCTTGCTAAAGTGGAAAACAAAAACACTCTGGGTATAAAAAAATGCAAGGCCAGTCAGAAGCAGCATTGTATGTAAATAGGTACGCATATGCTTTGATATCAGCTGAGGCCAAGAAGTTATCAAAAATCTTTTTAACTACTTGAATGACATACGTACATACGTACATACAATTGTTTACAGGGTATTTTCACAACTACGTTTGATTGCCTTTGTCATTTGGTCACCTTTTTGTACCACATCTTTATTATACATACGTATATAAAGGTGACCAAGTGACAAAGCCAATCATAGTTGTGAAAACACCCTGTAAACTATTGTACGTATGTACATATGTCATTTAAGTAGTTAAAAAGATATTTGATAACTTCTTGGCCTCAGCTGCATGATATCAAAGTTTTTGGTCACACATGCCTATTTACACACAATGCTGCTTCTGATTGGCCTCGCACTTTTTTATACCCACGGTGTTTTTGTTTAGCTAGTATTTACTGATGGTACACATGTTGGATGATGCTGTATTCTTTTATTGCAGTAGCTAAGCATTCCACTGCAATATCGCTGCAATAATTGCATTACCTCTTGTTGCAATTATGTATCACAGTGAACATTTTCAGTATTGCCCAACCATAATCAAAATCATGGTTATGATAATTTGCTAAGTTATACATACGTAGCTACTTATAATTATGTTCATGTGATGTTGTTTGTTAGGTGATCATAGAGATTTCCATAGTGAGCCAGTTGGTCAATTTCAAGATGTTTATCAATTTAGTATGTTAAATAATTTACAGAAACATCCTTTATTTGACACAGGTTAGTTTAATGAGTTAATACACACATTTGTGCTGGGATGAATAGCCACAATGGTTGTATGCGCATGTGTGTGTATGTATATACGTAGCTACAATATACATATACGTATGCATATACGTATTATAACTGAAACAAATATTTGAATACATACGTAGTTTAGATTATTTGCTCGTATGTATTTGAATATCAAAAAAATTAAGCATTCCGAAATATGTACATGAAAGACTTTTCTGCATTGAAGTATATTATGTACTAATTTTCAAATTCAAAGATACGTATTTTGGTAATTTAAATCATGACCAGATTTGTCAAGAGGGGTCTTGTACGCACACCATTTCAATACACAGATTTCACCACCATTTGATAGCTACATACGTATATACGTACATTAATAAAATGTGTGTATGGTAGCCAACAGCTCATCAATCTGCTTTTGCTGTGGACACTGCAGAGACTTAGAGACCACCCATACACCTCTAGTATATAAAAATGAAATACCTTAGAGACCATAGAGACTGCTGAGACTTAAAGACAAACCCACATACAGTACATGCAGTACATACCTATATACGTAGTTGAATACAGTATAGCGAGAAATTTATGATGGGTTTTATTTTCAAAAATTTTGAAAATATTCAAGCATTTTTCGAAAATATTTTTTCGAAATACCTAGCTATATAATTATTCCTTAATCACGAGCTAGCTGATTTTCGAAATTATTTTTTCGAAGTCCTTTAAACTCAGCCTTTTTCGAAATTTTAACCTTTCAAAAATTTCCCGCTATACAGTATAATATAGAGAGACATGGATGATCTCTGAGTCTCTGTAGTCTCTGTGGTCTCTAAGGTCTCTCTATATACCGTACGTGGGAAAATTTTGGCAGGGTAATTAAGACATTGGCGAATGCACTGATTTGAATCAATTGGAGGGTAAAATATTGGCGAATGAGCCGCATGTACGTATAGCTAAAACTGATCCTAAAAAGAAACATTGGCGAATGGCCTTCTATTCGCCAAATTCACCAATTTTTCCCACTCCAAAATTTTCCCATGTACGGTATTAAGAATAATTAAAAATTAAAAATTTAAATAGTGAGTAGGAATTGACCTTAGTGCTCCAAAAGTAAGGAAACAAAGAATAAGATTTTGGCATGAGAGAACACTAAAGATTCTAGCACGAGATAAGTTTAATCCCTACCTTTGGCAAACCTACATACTTAAATGATCATGAGCCAAAAGTAGGGATTAAACTTATCTCGTGCCAGAATCTTTAGTGTTCTATCATGCCAAAATCTTATTCCTTGTTTCCTTACTTTTTGGAGCACTAAGGTCGATCCTACTCACTATTTAAATTTTTAATTATCGTAGTTTGTTTGCTTTATATATTTTACAGCATGCTTGCATATAAACATAATGATATTTCAGGCCCTTAGCAGGTGTCAAAAACATTACAGGCGCTTAGTAATTATGCTTGTTTACAGGCGCTTGTTAACAAAGCGCTTACATGGCAAAGCAGCTGTGTTA
Organism: Spongia lamella; assembly: GCA_963930835.1. Classification (NCBI taxonomy): domain Eukaryota; kingdom Metazoa; phylum Porifera; class Demospongiae; order Dictyoceratida; family Spongiidae; genus Spongia; species Spongia lamella. The sequence goes on from OZ005747.1 coordinate 4,692,108, forward strand.
TAGCAAATTACATTCAAAAACAGCGAAATCTATAATTTTGTGCATGCAAGGCTGGCTATAATCACACATATGTATATTGCAGTTCACTTCATAATGAAGCACGTGCAAAATCTAGTCTTGTGAACCAGACCCTATTTCTCCGCAGGGCGCTTATCGATTGGAAATTATAAGCGCCCGCTCTGAAAGGGTCTGGTCAACTGCCCATAACCATTTTTGTTCTGAAAAATCGACAGATTTTGTCAATTGTTGATTGGTGTCAAGCCAACTTCTGAGAGGTAAGAAAAACCCTTGATAAGTGTTAGTTGATGATGCTGAAATGTGCTCATTTACCTTTCTACAGTACTGACAGTACTAACACTTATCAAGGGTTTCTTCTCATATCTCAGAAGTTGGCTTGACACCAATCAACAATCGACAAAATCTGTCGATTCTTCAGAACAAAAATGGTATGGGCAGTTGACCAGACCCTTTCGGAGCAGGCGCTTATAATTTCCAATTGATAAGCACCCTACGGAGAAATAGGGTCTGGTTCATGATACTACGCAAAAACATCGTGTCTATATGAACGGCTAATTATATCACGTGTGCAAGCCAGTTTTGTGTGACCATATGGTGTGACGTAATAAGCAGAAGCCGTAACAGCTTATCGACACCTTCTTTCGTGAGTTCTCACCTTGTTTAAAGGAATATAGAAGAACAAGGAAGGATAATGAAGGATAAAAGGAATCATCATGGTGCAGTAGACAAACCTAATCGGAACAATAGTTTCGTAAATTCGCGGCGATTACCTTTGTTGTGTGAAATTTCTGGAGCTGTACACCTGGCACTAGTGGGTCTTATGGCAGGCTGACTCACAGACAAAATCCAGTTAAATTTCAAATTTTAAAATTCGGTATACGTACGTACATAGATTGAAATGTTAGCTAGAGTTTTCACTTCGTTTAACAAAGGTACAGCATTATTACAGCAGTACGTACATAAGTTGGTTTTTTTGGCTATAGCCTGTTGTATGATGGTTTTTAGAAGTGCAAAACATCCTGAAGCCATACATTTTCATAGCAATCCCTACTATTAAGTACTACCGTACTTATTGATATACAATACTAGAGGTGTGTGAGTGGTCTCTGCTCTGCAGTCTCTATGGTCTCTAAGGTCTCTCTATACATACGTATGTGACTGGATTTTTGAAAACAGTTCCAAAATCACACATGTAATTCAGTGTATTTCTGCAAGTATTTAACTGTACGTATGTATTTCTATTTATGCCTAGAATATTTCTTGAACAATTTTAGAAATTTTAGCTATGAATTCCACATAGTATTTTGGATATGTATGTACGTAATATTGTTCATGTGGCAGTGATAATTAAATATAATCAAATGCAAATGTATGATTTGGAATCACTGAAATGACACTTACGTATATACGTAATTCAAGAAATAATACATTTTTATACCAATACGTACATCATTCTTTTGGCTTCACTGATATATTTCAGGAGGAGGGGTCTTGAGACCCCAAAGAATCCCTGGATCCGCCCCTGGACATCATACAAGTGTTGTCACTGTATGTATAATAATTTTTTATATACGTACCAGTAGCTACGTACGTATGTATGTACATGGCTAGGAGTATATGTATCACTGCATGTGATGACTGATGGATCCATGCATGTGATTTGTTTGTATATATAGTGCTTGTATTCAGTTATTCATACGTGACTAGTCAAACCACTTGTTTCAAATCTGTAAGTAAAATTCAATGAAAGATCTGAGTAGTTATGCACATAACTTGTATATTATGCAGTGACCTGTTTGTGAACACAACAGTGCTATGCAAAAAAGGATTATGAGTCACAGTGTACCAGCACTAATTAACAGCCTACGTATATTTGTACGTGACCATACGAATTTCTATGCATGGCTATAGCTAAATCCAAGCCAGCTATAAATCAGTCAAGTACGAATAGCCCATAGCCAACACACTAGCTATACAGTACGTATGGGCCCGTATGAATAGCCACGGCCTATTTTTACAGTGCCTAGTTTAAGCGACTATAGCTATATACTTTTATAGAGCACTTATTACTAGTGATAAAATGTTGCCGAGTAGCTACGTATGTAGCTACGTATCTTGCAAATAAGCAGTCTGGATATGCCCAATGACGAAGATACGTAATGCTATAAAGAGGCTACGTACGTATATTGTAATTTTCAGGTACGTACCTACATATCAAAGATGGGTTGGTTGATTTAACACCTGCTGTACCCTGAGATGGCCAGGATTTTAATACATGAAACGCATTGAAATTTGGAGAAGATACGTAGTTTAAACACTTTAAAGTGAAATCCACTTATTCCGCTATTCCGTTATTCCATGTTTGTAGCCAGACCCTTCCTTCGCAGATGCTTATCAAGTAGAGATTATAAGCACCCACTCAGAAAGTGTCTGGAATCTTTTACAGGTCTGACCTGTTCAGAGATCGGGGGGTGTTATTATGCAAATCTTTGAAGCCTTAATAAAAATTTAACACATTGTGTATACAATTTAAAAAAAATTAATGCATCGTGAAGGTGTTGGACGAGTCAAGCCTGTAAAGGATTCCAGACCCTTTCTGAGCAGGTGCTTATAATCTCTAATCAATAGGCGCCCTGGGAAGAAAAGGTTTGGCTACACGAGACTACCGTATTCCAGGTTTTACTGACTCCCGCTAGAACTACTCCAACCTTCTTAACCATTTTAAGCCCGTTATTGAGAGTTGAATTTCCAGTGTCTGAGTTTTTTGTCCCGTTTGTCACTTACTTTGCATCGCCTCCCCTGTTAATCTAATTATTTTGCAACCATGTGCATTCTAAACCATTCAGTACACGTAATTATGCAGTACGTAGAGTGTCCTTTGAGGTAATCCAGTTTGGGTATCGTTACGTACTTAGCTGTTACTGGCTCTCTGTCAGCAGTGAGCGACTGCACCAGGGTTGAAACCGGGTCAGCATCACTGACCCGGATGACCCACTGACCCGGATAGTAATCCGGGTCAGACCCGGGATGTGACCCGGTTTAATTAAAGTAGAGGCATGCACTGAAACCTACATTCTAGGCACTACTAATTGGTTCTGTGCGTTACAGCATGTAGATACAGGCTATATACGTATTAACCAAACACAGCTTTATTCATATGTATTCTCGATCATACGCATAAACTGGGCGTGGCTCCTACTGGACAACTTGTGCAGCATTTTCATGCAGCATTAATCCTAATTATATCCCAATTCCCAACGAGTGATCACTGAAAAGCAGTATTTGAATTTTATATAAATAAACTTTTGATGTGTGTGACTGTGCATGGCGGCCTTCACCTCCAGACGCCATTAATATCGCACATGATCCAATCCAGGTCAGACCCGAATATTTTATAAAGCGGGTCAGACCTGGATGATCCGGCAAAAACGTGACACGGTTGACCCGGATGACCCGACCCGGTTTCAACCCTGGACTGCACAGCCCCCTGGATAATTCTAGGGATATCGTCTTTGGTGTGAGGCGTTGTTTCCTAGAGAGGTACTCTGCATTGCGGTGCACTACACTTTGGTGTTGCACCGACTTGGCCACTCTGGTGGTGATTAGCAGTGGAATGCTTTCGGGTATTCATCTTCATTGCATTTTTTTCCTGAGTTTACACTGATCAACATATTGCACACTGCAATGTATTATGATATACGTATTGTGATAAATGTACTGCAACATGCGTTACCTTCACAGTTGTAAATACGTATCCAATTATTAAACTGCAAAAACAATTGGAACTCTTGTAACCTAGTTACTATTTTATGTACGTATATGTTCTACTTAGTGTTTACTACTAAAAATATTCAATGTTCTTTACCCAAAATCTAGTCACATATTGCAATATACTCAAAGGCAATATGCAATATGGCATTGGCTCATATTGTTTCATCCCTATGACATACGTACCATAATTCTGTAAAGAACTACACACATAAACAATAATAGCTATCCATTCTAGGGCATACCCTTTACAAAGCTGTTTGTGTGATGGTACGTATACATACATACATAGCATAGTACAAAGAGTTTTCATTGTAAATGTTACGTAGGTAGTGATCATTATTTTGTGATACAAACCACTGATATTTGCACTGATACTAACACCGATACTAGATTATGATCATGATTGTGTTCTACAAATTGTGTGGTTGGAACATATCTACGTACCTACATACGTATATGGTTGTATATACGTATCTACGTATGTTAATTATGTACGTATGTGACTATGTACAAACATACAGATGCATAACTTTAGTTGATTATGTACGTATCTAATGAACATTACTAGCTACTGTATTAAAATAGATAAACGAGCCAAGCAATTTATGAAGACATACCTTCAAGCAAAGGATGATCTTGGATCGGAAAGGTTAAAATTACTTAAAGTTTTAATTTTCGGGCCACCTGGTGCCGGAAAATCTACATTGCTCAAAGTCCTACTGGAGGACACCGATGTTAATTTGCCAAGGGAGAGTACTGGGTTATTTAAGCAAAAGCTTGTACAGTTTAAGATTGCAGTAGAAAGATGTGGTACAGAATCTAAATCACAATGGAAAGTGCTTAGCATTAATGATGAGATTAGGCGGTTACAACAAATTATTGAAAGAAATCTTGATGCTAAATTTCTACTAGATGATAGCGAGCTTACTATGGATATGAAAGTGGATGATGATGATAAAAGTTTGGATATGAAAGTAGATGAAAAAATTTTAGAATCTGCAAAAGACAGGGAGTCTGTCAGTAACTGCACAACACCGATAACTCAAGGTGACAAGACTATTACACAAGAATATTATCAAACTAACAATACTTTAATGATTTGTTATGATAGTGGCGGACAGTCAGAATTTTTTGATGTTATGCCAGCATTAACCACAAGCACTACTGGAAATATTTTGGTATTTGATATGTCAACAGATTTACATTCAAAACTTGATCCTGATTATTATAAAAAAGGAAAGCAATGGAAATCTTCAGGTGTTCAAACACATTATAGTAGTATACAGTTGATGAAGACTGCTTTAGCAAATATTCAGTCATATTCCAATTATAGTAGTTTATGCTCAAATTCACACGTTATCATACGACCATTACTGAATCAACTGTTAGTGGTAGGTACTCATCTAGACAAGTGTGGTAGTACAAAGGATGATAAATGTAAAAAAATGTTTGATGTAGAGAAGATGATTGATGATAATGTTATACATGATTGTTCAAATATTTCAATAGTAGATCGGAAAAAAAGTCCAAATTATATTTTTCCTATTTCCTGTACAAATGATGATAATGATAGAGATGAAGCAGCTCAAGAAATACGTACAGCAATTGAAAATATGTATAGTGTACTCAATGACATTCCCATTAATTGGTTAATATTTCAATATGAAATTAAATTACTTGGTGAATCAGATCCAATTGTTCTCCGAACTAAATGTACTGAAATTGCTATGAAGTGTTACATAAAAGAAGAACAAATTGATGAAATTTTATTGTTTTTTCATGAACTTGGAATATTACTGTATTACAAAGATGTAGAAAATCTAGAACATGTGATTTTCAGTAATCCCCAGTGGCTATTTGACCAACTTACTAACATAATAGAATTAAAATACAACCCACCACATAAAGCAAAAAAATTAATATGTAAAGGAATTTTCACAAAACAAATTTTGAGTGAATTTAATAGAGAAAATTTTAACACAAGTAATTTGAAATGTGAAGATCTTCTTAATCTCTTTGTGTCTCTAAACATAATGGCCATTTTGCCAGATACATCAGATGAATACTTCATGCCAGCTTTTCTAGATGCAGCTCCAAATACCAATTCCATGCTGAAACCATATGGTAAAAGATATTTTGACATACTACACATTAAATATGGAGATAGGTTCTTTCCTCGAGGTGTATTTTGTTGCTTAATAGCATTATCTGCAAAAGATAAAGCATGGAAAATTCAATTTAATACTGTGTACAAAGATTTGGTTGTTTTTCAAATTGGTCATAATAAAGAATATGTTATTTTATCTGATAAAATAAATTCTATTTCTGTTGAAATATACCATGATGATAGAGACATGTGTTTACAAAATAACCATCAAATACTCTGCTGCAAACTCTTTAATAATTTAATTGAAGTATGCAGTAACCTTCGTCTAGAAAAAGGTTTTGAATTTGGCTTTTTGTGTAAAAACTGTCAACCATTAGAAAGAATTTGTAGTGTACAGTTACAGAATCCCTTTTACCCTGAAGCTTTATACTGCAAAGAATGCAACTCAAGTGTTGAAATGTCTTACAATCAACTGGTTTGGCTTATTCCACCCAATGTTATTCATATATTAAACAAACAGGTTAGCATACTGCAGTAACTTACTGTATATGTACATGCATATAATTGTACGTAATAAAAATCTATGTACATAATATGTATGTATGTAATATTTAAAACCACGGCTACTACGTACATAGGTGTACCAGTAAAATAGTTTGGCCAATTTGGAAAAAAATTGCAACTGATTCACCGAGTTTTTTTGCCAATATTCATGATGAAGCACATGATTATACAACGGGCCCTTGCCACTGGTGTTGCGGATTGTATGCATACGTAGAGCTACATACAAGGTACCCTATGAATAAACATCAGCTTTGGATGATCCCATCAAACAATCACTAAGTAAAAACACACGAAACATTGCTTTTATGCACCTGGTTTATGTATGGTGTTTATTGTGGGTCGTGCACTAATATACGTATGCAGGTAAGCCTTGGATTCACCAAAGTTTTTTTGCTAATGTTTCAAAAGTGCATACTACTTTTTTACTACCAAATTTTTTACTGTGCGGTATTCAACAAATAGGTGATCCAAGTTTGAGGATATACCAGGAGACCGAAGACACTGTAGGAGCGGTGGTTCATACGTACTTTTATAGCTAACCATTTAGCTACAATGCTGCTTATGATTGGCCTTGTGCTTTTTACCGCCAGGCTTTTTGTTTAGCTATATAGTCTCACATGTGTTATTATTAATATTAATTTATTATATGTAGCTTATGTACATAGCTACGTAGCTACTTACATACACATAATGTTGTTATAGGAATCTTCATCACCATACTTGCAGCCATCTCATGGTACGTATGTAATCCTTTGATATTTCTGTGTATGTAAATAGGTAGCTACTTATGAAGCCTATACATGGCTATAATATATGTAATAGTTATAACACATCCATGAGGTTTGTATCTGATTTATAAACACGACGCCCGAGGGCAGAGTGTTTATAAATCAGATACAAATCGAATGGGTGTGTTACAACTGCTTTATAGTATAGTGCGTGAGTGGATCAAAGGCGCCTCCAGCTTTTGTTCAGTACTAAGCATTTTATTGTATAGCTCATGCTTTATTGCCGGTGTTGTGAGTGTGGAATAAATGTTTCTCATGTTTCGTGCCATTAAGATAGAAAGGATTTGCCACGTAATCGCTGTGTCGTTGTACCCGGCTCCCTCGGATGGCTATATTGGCTCGAGTATTGGCCGGCTTCAGTATAAATGTGCTGCTCGCTACTATAATAGGCTATAGTAGCAGCGACACAAACAGCAAGAAACTCGTGTCTACTCCACGTACGTGCACATTAGCTATGTCAAATTGCACCGCTTCACTCCTCATGCATGGACAGTGCAATTTAGCGTTGTCCCATCCGAGTCCCTTCAAATGTAAAAACAGTGTTACAGATGCCGCTATATTAACTTGGCTATGGCTGTGGATAACTTGCAGAAAACAGTGCCTTGCCATTATAGAATATACTATCTGTGGCCTTGTTGCTCTGAGGGCTTGGCCTGGCTTTCACACATAATTAATAGGCCAGACTAATTATACATAACTATGTTATAACCATTTATAAATCAGTTTATATATGATTTATAACACTGCGATAGCCTTTGATCTGCCCATGTACTATGATACAAGCATAATTATAATTTAGCAATGTGTTCTATATAGCATACAAACTATAGCTGAATTTTAAGCCTTAACTATGTACATACGTACATACTTACCATATGCACATGCATACTATATTACATGGTTTTAACTTGTACTATAATGCATATCAAGACTCACAATAGTGAGTCGCGAGGCCAAGAAGAAGCGCAGCAACGCGACCACTGAGTGAGTTATTTACATGTATCACCACCCTCAAACTCGCAAATGCTCTAGCTAAGCCGCCATTTAGTTATTACCGACCCACAACGTTCTTACTACATAGAACCAACAAACCGAGAATGGAGGAAATACGTACGTACGTAGGCACCACCATTCCTAAGTACCAGCCATTGCGAGTTTTATGGTGCCCGTTGTGCGACTACGCACAACAAACCATCCTTTTCCACCCGATTCGCCCGTTTACTAGAGAGTTAGTACCTTCATTGTTTGAAGAATCAATATCCCAAAGTTGATAGAAATCGGTTCAGCCATTCTTCTGATACAGCCTTATAAATGCCTTCCTGTAACCACAAAAATTTTATGCAGTAGTCGCTTTTTAAACCAGGCGCGCCTGGTTTCTTGAAATCGTTTTCGTGAAAACGTCAGTATGTGTGTGTGTGTGTGTGTGTGTGTGTGTGTGTGTGTGTGTGTGTGTGTGTGTGTGTGTGTGTGTGTGTGTGTGTGTGTGTGTGTGTGTGTGTGTGTGTGTGTGTATGTGTGTCCGTCCCCCAGGCTATTAAAAACCATTCACATGAAATGAAGCCTGAATAACCAATCAAATAAGTCCTACTGCTTTTCTATGACACTTGCTATCGATATTACTGATAGGCGGGGGCCTTAGTAACGAAGCGCATTGTGAGTTACTGCTGAATAAGAACAAGGTAATGCATTGTTAGCCATTCATTACAAGTAAAAGTCATTTGAACAGCTGTACATTACTAACAAGACGGAGCCTTTCAGTTTTGAAAGTGGCGTGCCGTGCGGGTTGCGGAGTTTATAATACAAGACTAGCCTATAGTGTTACAGTAAGAATTTCGGCTTAAAACAACTTTGTACTACTTTTAAAAAGATTTATCACTAAATTACTGGAGTATAAAGCCAAAAGAATTAAATTTGTATGCGTTGCTACGTATGTGCCCCTTAGTGACGAGTCTTTGCTCACATGACTTACTCGTGACGTCATTAATTACTATTACAATACACTGAATAGCAGTTGATTAACAGTGGTTTAACTTACACATCGCCTGGTTTTTAGATGGTAGAACATCAATTTGTCTCTTCTGCATTTAAACAACAACGGCGGGGATAAAGGTTGTTTCTGTTCTTTGCCTTTCTTTTTGTTTGGAGCTTCCCCTGGTCCTTCGCTGCTTTACCTTTTCTATCAGTTTTTTTCTTGTGACGTGTTCTTCATTACTGCCATCACAAGGACCTACCCATGGATTAGGGTTATAAAATGTTGGCTTAGGATTGGTATGGATGGAGTAGCCTCTTTGTATGTGACGAGCTTCAACCTCCCTCTGCCATTGCTCATAGACCTCTTCTGCATGTAATCTTTTCTCCACTTCTTTTTTCAATTGTTAAGTGTTTCATGGCTTCTTCAAGTATTGCTTTCTTCTTCTCACTCTCCTTCTTTTTCATGGGACCAACTGGCAAAACTATCCTTTTGTTTCTGCTGTAAAGCTGATATCCTCTACAAAATGTTCTATTAAGTGAATCAAGTTCATGAACACAAATACGTATTACCTCTCTTTCAGCCTGTCTCCTTTGTTGCATCTCCTTCCTTTCTTTGTATTTCTTTGCTCTTTCAGCTTCTATTTTTTTCTGCTTCCATTCCTGGTAGGCTTGTTTTCTTCTTTCTTTCATTTTCATCGCACACTTTTTTCATGGGCTTGCAGGAGCTTTTGTGAACCCCGGAAGTTTTTTCAAACTCTCTTTTATACATTTACTTGTTTGTCTAACAACTCACTCATTTCTTCATGGATTTCACCCAAATTTGTATCAGCACTTCTCCTACGTATGTAGCTATGTGTGCTCTACCTGTCATACTACGTATTATCAGTCTGAAGTAAACACTTGAATGTACGGTATAGCTCAAAGGCAAGGTCGCACTCATTCGCTTGACTCTCGCACGAGTATACTCGAACTTGCTACGTATTTACCATTTCGAGTTGTAAAGCTTGCCATTCAAAAGTCTCTCCACACTAGGTTTAGGATGAAAGTTTTCATACAGGTATACTATTTTACAAAAAATACAACGTTACATAGTGTTATACCATACTAGTAACTCACCATCGCCTTCACTCGCATTTGTTTAAATCCAAGCGTGTATCATGCTTTCCTTTGTCAAAATCACATTACCCTATTGTTTATTTAAATCGGCATCACGTGCCAAGCAAGTAGTGTTTTCAGATCGAATAATATCACAACTCTTGGAGACTTGTGGCCGTTTCTTCAATGTCGAGTGAGACTCGAGGATTCAGTAAGCATGAGAAATGGACTCTTGAAATGAAGAAGATTGCTGACGAAGTTTATTATTGTTAGCCCTTTTGTATAGCTACCATGGCACAAGTATCAATATAGACTCCTTTGTGCTAGTATTGTAGGGAAGTAAATCTACTCGAAAGAGCCTAGAGGGGGACCCATACTCACGAGCGCTCGCGACATTGCCTTTGAGCTGTACCGTATTGGAGAAAGGCTATTACACTGCAGGTTGATAGTTTTCATAACTTGGACCCCCTTCAAATGATTTGCATAAACTTTCAGATACACAATCTATATTGATGTATCACTCTGTAGTGAAAGTTAAAAAAGCATCTCAGGCCTGAGGTTTTCAAAATTAAGCTTCATGCAAAGTTTAATTTGCAATATTGTGTGCTAGGTTATGCCCATGCAGTACTTCTCTGCTGCTTGCTAATAATAACATGTGTTTATACTTCCAAACAAGTAGTGATATGCTAAACAAAAACACCCTGGGTGTAAAAAAGTGCGAGGCAAATCAGAAGCAGCATTGCAAATAGGTATGTGCGACCAAAAACTTTGATATCAGTTGAGGCCAAGAATTAAGTTACTTACCAAAAATCTTTTTAACTACGTACTTCAATGACATACAATAGTTTATAGCATATTTTCACAACTATGATTGGCTTTGTCACTTGGCCACCTTTTTCACACTATCACTATTAATAAAGGTGGCCAAGTGACAAAGCCAATCATAGTTAAAAATGATTTTTGATAAGTAACTTCTTGGCCTCAACTGATATCAAAGTTTTTGGTCGCACATACTTATTTGCAATGCTGCTTCTGATTGGCCTCGCACTTTTTTTACACCGGGGTGTTTTTGTTTGGCATATGAATGTACGGTAGACACCAAAATAAGTTACACCGGTGTAACAAATAAACAGGATGTGAAATAGCATGCACACTTGAGACTTTACTTTCAGTTACATTATTTGTTGTGGCAACCTTTAGCTACGTAAAACTGTTCATAGAAAGAATTCATTGCCAATGCTACGTATGTAAGTAACTATGTAACCACATCGTCATGCACCCACCTTTTTATAGAGTTCCATGCATGTGTTGATACGTAAGCTGTTACTCAAATTTGTTGTTTCTTAAAAAGTCTTTGTGTCCAGTTGACTGGCAGTATATATACAAATCATCAGCACTTCTTAAACTATGTATGTACATAGCTATAGATAATCAATATGCTGATGTTTGTGAAACAACTTTACGTGTGTATTTTTCACAGGGTACGTAGCTATACCAAAGTTTGTCTATTTTAACCTATCAGCTATAAACTCTTGATAATACATAGCTATTGTGTGCTACATATGTACGTACATATACTGTATGTAGCTTTATATACATATGTACGTACGTACGTATGTATATACATTATAGCTACTGCTTATTTCTTGACATTTTACAGTCATGTTGAAAGACAAACCAACTAAACAAATACTTTCAAGAATCAATCATCTTTTAGTAGCCAACTATAGAGTAATAGCTTATGAATTACTTGAACCTGATGATGCTAAAAACATAGAATCTGCAAATAAATCCAATGATGATAAAAGCCTTGATATGCTATTTAAATGGTTGGAAACTGACAGCAATCCTAGTTACTCTAAATTGATTGATGCTCTAAAAGAATTCAACCTTACCAATGCTGCTGAAAAGATCAAGGATAAAGTGTTGAATTTCAAATAGCTGTAGCTATGGCTAACCATTATGCATAAATTTATAGCCAGTTACTATTTACGTAATACAGCAGTGCAAATAGCTACATTAATTCTTGCATAATTATGTACATATACATGACATACGTAATATAATATACATGTGCTAGCTAGCTAGTTTACTTAGTAGAATTGATAGTTATGATTATTATAAACTTATTATGATTATTGTAAAAACCTCTACACAAGAGTATGCATAAATGCACAAGTTATTTAAATACTTAGAGCTGTACGTAACGTACATTAGTTACTAAATTGTAATTTTGAGCATGCCAACTAGCTACGTAAGTAAGTTCAAACCTTACGGAGTTAGTTACAAAGTGCCAAGTTACACAGTAAAAAGTAACTAACAGTTGGCCCATTGGCCTTTCCGACTAACTTACTATTTTACCAATCAAAATTTATTTTGGTTGGACAAATTTACCTATGGAGTGATTAAATAGCTACGTGCAATACAACATTTTCTACAACACAAGTAATAAAGTTTCGATAGGATATTATACTTAGACAGTAAGTTATCAATACATGTACGTACGTAACTATGTAGAACTCCATACCTGTGTTTACATGCTATTACAGCTATGTATGGTTTGAAATAATAATGTAGATTCATTTTGTTAGTTTAAGAGTTTACTTATGTACAAAACATTTCTTTAATCCTAACCTCTGTATGCATGTTAGTACACCAAGACTCACGATAGTGAGTCGCGAGGCCAAGAAGAAGCACAGCAACGCGACCACTGAGTGAGTTATTTACACGTAGCACCGCCCTCAAACTCGCAAACGCTCTAGCTAAGCCGCCATTAAAGCTATCGCTTAGTTATTACCGACCCACAACGTTCTTACTATATAGAATCAACAAACCGAGAATGGAAGAAATAGGCGCCACCATTCCTAAGTACCAGCCATTGCGAGTTTTATGGCACCCGTTGTGCGACTACGCACGACGAACCATCCCTTCCCGCCAAATTCGCCCATTTACTAGACAATTAGTACCTTCATTGTTTGAAGAATCAATATCCCAAAGTTCATAGACATCGATTCCGCCATTCTTCTGATACAGCCTTATAAATGCCTTCCTGTCACCACAAAAATTTTTACGCGGCAGTCGTTTTTTTCTTCTTTCATTTTCATCGCACACTTTTTTAGGGGGCTTGCGGGAGCTTTCGTGAGCTTTCGTGAACCCTGGAAGTTTTTTTCAAACTCTCTTTTTATACATTCAATTGTTTGTCTAATAACTCACTCATTTCTTCATGAATTTCTGCCAAATTTGTATCAGCACTTCTCCTATGTATGCTCTACCTGTCATACTATTATCAGTCTGAAGTAAACACTTGAATGTATTTGAGAAGGGCTATTACACTGCAGGTTGATAGTTGTCATAACTTGGACCCCCTTCATATGATTTGCATAAACTGTCAAATATACAATCTACATTGATGTATCACTCTGTAGTGAAAGTTTTAAAAAAATCTCGGGCTTGAGTTTTTCAAAATTAAGCTTCAAAGTTTAATTTGCAATATTGTGTGCTAGGCAAGTACAAGTTATGCCCATGCAGTACTTCTCTGCTGCTTGCTAGTAATAACATGTGTTTATACTTCCAAAAAAGTAGTAATATGCTAAACAAAAACACCCCGGGTGTAAAAAAAGTGCGAGGCCAATCAGAAGCAGCATTGCAAATAGGTATGTGCGACCAAAAGCTTTGATATCAGTTGAGGCCAAGAAGTTTACTTATCAAAAATCTGTTATCTAACTTGAATGACATACAATAGTTTATAGCATATTTTCACATCTATGATTGGCTTTGTCACTTGGCCACCTTTTTCACACCATCATTATTAGTAAAGGTGGCCAAGTGACAAAGCCAATCATAGATGTGAAAATATGCTATAAACTATTGTATGTCATTCAAGTTAGATAACAGATTTTTGATAAGTAAACTTCTTGGCCTCAACTGATATCAAAGTTTTTGGTCGCACATACCTATTTGCAATGCTGCTTCTGATTGGCCTCGCACTTTTTTTACACCCGGGGTGTTTTTGTTTAGCATTTAATTTGTAGCCAACAGCCATATCCCTACAAAAATCATCAATATATGGCGACTATAGAAAATTTCATTATTACCTAGCTACATATATTAATTTATGTTGTATATTATATATATTGTAACTAAGTACAGATTGTTTCAATGGCTAGTTAGCAATTCATCACATCTCTGAAAGGCACCCTGTATAGCTACGTATGCACTAGAAATTTTATGTATAATGACTGCAGCATTTTTTATGTGTAATCTGGGTTGCTCGTCACTTATTTTTTCATCAATGTGATCTGAATCATTATCAGCTGCAGCTTACATTGAATCAGATGTGTGCCTTTCAGATGCATGCACTGCATACGTAGTTATTACGTATCTGCTTGAAACTATCTGTTATGCTTTTGAATACTGCGTATTCCTGATGCAGCATGTCCATATAATAGTTACAAAAACACAAATGTCAACCACCTTGGCAAGTATATATGAGTACAAAAGGAGTTTGAAGGGATGATGTGTTCTGTTTAGTGCTAGCACTCCCCCACAGGAAGTGATACACACTAACACTTAATTTCCTGTGTTAGGAAACCCAATGGAATGTACAGGATTGGTCACATGTAATATACATAATTATCCTTTTCCTAAGGCAGTAAGGGTAGAATTTCTGGGTCCTGTACTGTTGTGCACTCAGGAGCTATAAAAGATCATCAAAGAATCAACAAGAAAAAGTATCCGATATTCTAAGTGATGCAAAAAGGCATTGTAGTACTAGTGTAGCAGCTGTAGCTTCTCAACATTCAGACATTGACATTACTGATTTGCAACCTACTGAATCCCTTGCAAGATCTCAATCGCATCATGTATCTCTGGAATATGCATCAAACAGCTCTGCTCCAGTATTTAATATATCTAATTGTTCATCCGTATCTATCAACTTTTCCAAATAACTGCTATAACTATGTGATGTAATATAATAGCTAATTGTTTATTAATCATAATGTATTGTACATAACAACTAAAGTTAGTTGCCTAAGGGCATGGTATATATCAGCTGACATGGTATATATGAGATTTATAAACCTTACATTTACACATCAGATATAGTCTAAATGCTTTTATAATGCTAATTATGCTATCCTGCAGTTCACCTTAGGGCTGCGGTAATTATCATGCTGGAATAATTTTAGCATAATGCAAGAACTAGTATATTTATGGCATTTTGCAAGTGAATATGAAGAAAAACCTGTAGTCTAATAGAACAGTCAAACAGGATAATTTTTGTGGATTACAGATTGAATTATACTGTAGGAAAATAGTTTCAAGGCTAAAATTTTTGTGGGTACTCAAAAATCCACAAAAATTTTCACCCTCGAAAATTTTAGGCTATACAGTAGTCTTGAGATATGAATATGATTAATTAGGACTGAGAAAATTGTACATTTCGAAACTCTTGTATATAACATTGACGTTAATCTAACCATGACTTTGAGAGTAATGAATGATCATATAGCTAGTGCATAGGTAGCTAGCAATTTGACAACATGTTGCCAAATGATAATCATCTTGAAGTTATAGTCATATAATGCTGATAGTAGGCACTAGATAAAAGTGATAAAGGCTAGATCATCAAAGCATATAATTATTCATAAACACTCATGTAGTATAATGCCAAAATACTCAGTGCTGTCAATACAGCAATCAGGGTCTGCCATGCATATGTACTAATAAGTACATACATACATATAATTATACGTAGATGGTCAGAGTGTTATATGTAATGTACATACGTATGTATGCTAGCAGTCAGGGTGCTGCCAATCTGGATCATTGCTCAAGTGATTTTTATTGTAAAAATTCAATTCCTATGTGGACTGACAGCACATTGGTTGTTGATCAACTTGATCCCCAGGCCCGGCCAGTGTGTGTGTGTATGTGTAACTCATGGGCAATGGTGCTGTCTGTTACTTAGCTTGCCACTATATTATTTCATTTATTATCACTATACAATAATTATGTAGACATCATCAACCACATGCAAACACACATGTATGCGGTGTCTAGTTAAAATGAAGTCCATGATGCAGGGACCAATGCAAGAAACTAGCTATACATACTTACTCAGAAATATAAATTTTGTAAAGTCTGTTCATTTTATTTTAGCAACATCCACTATGCATTTAGCTACCTATGATGTACGTAATGTATCATTAAGATTTTAACCCCCTTTAAATAGCCTACGCATGCATGTATGCATTCATGCACACACACTTTGTGATGAGGATCTTATTATTCATTTTATCTACATATATACATGAACACTTCTCAGTAGACATACGTAGATAGTTGTTTATGATGGGCTACATGGAAACCTATGCATTCAGGTACCCATGCTGGTATACATGTCGAATCACAAATGGAATGAGTCAAGATACACTGATGTACAAGGCTTGAAAATAAGTTAGCTACACCTCTGAACTACATACTATAAACATATTATGTGTGAGTGAGTTTACTAGACTTTCCAAAAAATTACAATGTACATATATACATAGCTACGTATATATACGTATATCTAGCTATATTATGTAAAATGATGCTACCGGTATAATATAGACTTGCTAGGTATAGTTCAGTACATTCTTCCTCTTAGTGTTGTTATTAAGTAATTCATTTTGTGTGCATGCAATTCAAGAGAACCATGTGTTAAACAACAAGCTACGCACATTCAAAGTCTTTAATTGGCTTGAGTAATAATTATTATCAAAATAGCTATATATAGCTACTGGGTAGCCCATCTGAACACAAAGAACAGATGTACTACGTATATGTAGATAAAAATCAAGTTTTATATATTGCTACAATAATGCCATTAAAGAAAATTGTTATTTTTAGTCAAAACCACAATCAAATGTTATAATATAACATGTAACTATAATTTACCTGCAGCTCTTAGCTTGATCTTTAGCTTGATCTTATCTTGATTTTTGGATGGCTTCCTTGCAAAATAAACAAGGGGCCTTTGAAATACAAATGATAAAGCTATCCTTCACAAAACTGTTTGACAATTTCCTGTACATACATATATTACTTAATAAATCTAGTGCATGTGACATATTGAGTAGGTAGTCTAAAAGAGCCAAATATTTGCATGCATACAAAAATGACATGGAAGATGGCCAATGACTGACTGGAAATGGCTGAGATGGAAGATGGCCAAAATACTTTCAGTGCATCAAACCAGTCAAAGAGATGCATTTTTAGCAGGGGTAGCTGAACCCATTGTGGGGACGCAATAAACTAGCAATACACATTCTCATTGTGAAAAACTAAATTCCTATGGGCAACTCAAAGTTTGCAGGGGCAACTGCCCACGGTGCCCTCCTATTCCGTCTATGATTTTTAGTAAACCTTTCAATGCTGGTGACTACGTATATATATATATGTATGTGTTAGACTGTTAGTACACGTCATGTATATATAAAACCTAAGGAACACGTACAAGCACTGCAGATGAGAAAAGATACACAGATTTAGCTAGGAATATGTTTAATTATAGTATGTATGATTTCCTTTACCTTACATGTATAATTATGACTGTCTGAGCAAAAAACAGCCTGATTTTACCAAGTTAATGTACTATAAAATCCTTAGTTTTGGAATGGTGCATAAAGCTCAAATTTTCAGCAATAATAAAGCAATGCTTATTCTACGTACTAACCCTGTAAATATGAATTCTGTCCAACAAAAGTTATAAAGCATTGCATTGACAAAATTGGAAGTGTAAACTATGTATGTAGGCTGGTTTCACTTGGACAGTCATGAAGGCTGCATGGTGCTTTTAAATAGGGTAGCTGAAAGTACTTTAGATGCTACAGCCATATATCCTACGTATATGGATGCCTATTATATGGTTCTTCGTATGTAGAGTTCTGTATCAACAGCAGGGCCAGCCTGTTGACAGCCTCCAAGCCTACATCAACGCAGTGCATTTGGACCCAAAGCACATAGCGTCTTGGACGGACACGGGGTTGCTTTACAAAACAATGGAACAACCAATGTTAGTTATATACCCATTGCACACACATACGTAATAAATCTTTTGTAACCCACAATTTAGTGTATTATGCTCCAATTTGCACAACATTGCTCTTATAAAGATGACTTAATATTTTAGTTTATAAAATTTAATGTTTTATTAGAGTAATTAGCTAAATAAACTTGACTATTTTGTTAGAGTATATTAAACTTAATCCATTCGAGTGCTTTATTAGAGTACAATAGATATACCCAATATAATAACCCTGTTATATTAGCATAATGAACTCCGACTAGGACTACTTGCTGGATGGTGATACCACCATGATAGTCCCCAACACACAAATATTATGTATCTCCAGGCACCTAAGTTTCGAAGCTTACGTCATGGAGATTAGACACTGCTGGCATCTCTAACATCAACATGCCTGCATAATGCACTCATAAACATTGTTTAAGTCTGCAAAAATTTCAACAATACCATCAACAATTAATATTGATGGCAATAACATGAATAACAACATACATAACGACATTTATTAATTTTCCATCTCTGCTCATCCTATCAATATATCAGTGTGAGTTTTGTATTTATGTCACAAATAAAGCAAAAAATGTCACGAAATGTTGCTATCGTGCATCTTGTAAATGTATGTATGGGCCTTATTCCTACTATTGCTTACGTATGTCCATTTCATGAAAGCCATTTTGGTGGTCATAATTATATAGGCACCTATGAATAGTTGATGGGGGAAGACAACAACTAACTACCTAACTACGTATGTAATGAGATTAGCTACCTTAGGCCGAGTTATTTTAATGATACACTAATTTTAGCGATTTTTGTAAGCATGGATTTAGCGCACATCAATTTTAGCGATTTCACAAAAAATTATTCACTATTTAAACAATAGCTAGCTAATTATAATTAATTTTTATATTTTAATGCGTATAAAATTTAGCGTTTGTGAGGGCACTCACTAAAATCGCTAAAATTAGTGTATCGTTAAAATAACTCGGCCTAAGGTATTTAACCTTATGTAGCATTCTGATTCTAGCAATGAAGTATCAGTTTGTTAGCTCTATATGTGTTTTGTGTAATATTCATGTCCCCATTGAACATAGTAGATACTTGACTAGCAAAATGGTGGCCATGGAACGGATGTAAGTGATAGTATAAATGGATTAGGAATAAGGTCTACATGCATAGATCGATTTATAAAATTTAACACAAATGTGTAAAATTTTGCAAGGCGGTGAAGCGTCCATACGCTGTGTACCTTTGACCACAGTCAAAACACAAGTGAAGGAGCAATAAAAAATTCTGAAAGTGGTCATCAGTCATAATTGAAATTCTGATAGTCGTCAACAGTCATAATTGTTCAGAGCCATGCATAGTCAGGAGTCAAAATATTGTATGTAACTAAAACCCACAATTGATTTCAAAATGAAGGGTCAAGGAGGAAAAATACTACAAGTCAAGGGTCAAGGATGATTTTTAGCTGTCAAAAACTTTTACTGCGGTCGAAGGCACAAGTACACAGCATATATGTAGCTAGATGCTTCACCCCCTTGGTTTTGATAAATGTCATCCAAATACGTAACAATGTATAATGGAAGCCATTTGAAAAAAGGCTACCACGCCCATCACAGAACAAATCACAGATAGTCCTATAGCCAAAACACTTTCTGATGACCTGTCCTAACTAGCTATGTGCCAAGTTTCATGCTTCTATCATTAAAAGCACAATTATTTCTGTCAATATTTCACCTATCTGCAGTACTATAAGGTCACTAAGTTTGGAAGATTTATAACACCTTTGTGTAGCTAGCTAACTGCCACTTTCCTATGAGTTATGTACAAGTTAACGTTGTCCACTGACCTTACTCTGATCAACTGACTCCGGTGATATGCCTTGAGTCTCCCACAATCTATTGATTGTGGGTGGGTTGGTAGGTGTACAAGGCCTCGACTGCTATGGGACAAGACTTTGTATAGAATTTTTGATGGACCAAAGATTAGCTTAACAGATTAAACAACAGATACTTGGGTAGGCAAGAATGCTGGAGCAGGGTCAGCTAATGACCATCCAAATTCTTGCTACTAAAGCTATTCTATGGAAGTGCCTATCAAGCAGTCATCCTAGTTGAGACCTTGTACTATCACACTCCCTCTAAAGAGAATGGAGGTACTGCATATGCAGCAAATGAAGAGCCTTTTTGCATGTAATGTATGAATTTGTAAAAAAATTTTGCTTTGCTATGAGCTTGGTATGAAGCCGACTTTATAAAGGTTCCTAATTGGCTCTTCTTTAGCAGACATGCCCGCAGGGGGCTCACCAATATTTGCCTTAGTGGCAGTGATATTGATGAAAGTTACCAACCAATGTACATGTGGTGGACCAATATTTGCCTTATTGGCAGCGATATTGGCCCGAGTTACCAACCAGTATGTGTGTGGTGCATGCATGTGGTGGACCAATATTTGCCTTATCGACAGCGATATTGGCCCAAGTTACCCAACCAGTATGCATGTGGTGGGCCAATACTTGCCTTTCTGACAGTGACATTGGCCCGAGTTACCAACCAGTGTGCAAATGTGCAGAAACTTGACCCACTAGATAGTGATGAGCGTATTCCTCACTACGATGAGAAAAAGAGCAAACATACACAGGGAGGTGTAGTGTACTATTTATAATTTTTGTATTTGTATATGTAGATGTACATGGAGAGAGAAGAGGGTGGGAGTGGGGTTGGGTAAGACAAGTGATCCGTAGGGTAAGTCCGATGCACATGCTACTGCGCATGCGTCAATATTCCAATTGAGGTAACAGTGCTCTTATTGATGCCCTCCTCTGTGAACCATTGGCTGCTGCTGCTGCCATACAGTCTTTAAGACAAGTACCACCATGGTCAGTTCCCAACATTAACTCATTTTAAATGCATTTAAAGTTTATTTATGTGCACAATTATTATGCTATGATAACAACTAATTAGTTACATGCTTATATTATATCCAACACATGTTGCTGTAAAGGCCGTTGAAAATCTCTGTTTTGTGACTGTCTGGCTGTTGTTGGGAGACATAGCAAGATAGTCCATTAGTCGAAACAAACACCACCTTATCATTTGGTGACCAGATTTTAATAGACTGATTTGTCACATTTGATCATGATATCCTAAATATTTATTTCTGATTTAGACATTGTGTGATAGCTATACGTAGTTACCAATCAACTTTGCTTTGTTATTAATAGTGAAAATCCAATTTTGCCAAGCATGTATATTACGTAATAAGATTACAGAAAAGTTCAAATTTTCAGTAAATTTGTGACCGGATTTTGGAATCAATCAAATGTCACATGTGAAATGAATAGAATTTCTGCACCCTGTTCACACCAGGTTCTGTCTGAGTAGCTATATATTTTAGTTATTTGTATAATATACATAATTCAGGCATGTGTGAACTTCACACATAATTATATGCACATGTCATTGATTAGCTATTTTGCAGATATGTATAGTCTTTTTATTACTCCCAAAAAGAAACTGATCATTGTTTGCTGCCACTTTTGACTGATAGCTATATATATGTATGGTCTCAACATCTTGTTAGACAGTTAGACATTAAATAACTTTTGATGAATGCTTCAATCTAGCCTTCATCACCTTAGTGCCTACCATCAGCATTACTTCCATTTGTTTCAAGATGATTATCATTTGGCAACTTGTTGTCAAACTGCTATCCACTATAAGATCATTCATTACTCTCCAAGTTAGGTTAATGTTACTATTATGTAGCTACAATGTACAAAATACACATGTAGAATTTTCTCCTACTATCAAAATAATGTTACTCATATTCACATCCCATGCAAGACCATAATTATACTTCTGAATGTGATGATGTCACACATAGCTAGCTATACAGTACACTGTAAATACATACATACATACGTAGCTAGATAGTTAATCGATGTTCTGAAAATACGTACTTAACATAAATTCTTTTATATTAGCTACTAGGTGACCCGGCATGAGAAAATAGGGACTCTGATAAAATTTGGATTTCAAACTTGAATAACTTTGTAAATAATCATGAGATTGTAATAAAAGTTTCTCCATTTAATATAGGGAATCTCATGCAGCTTAGATTTCTGAAATCTTGACTTGAAAAGTATAGGAGATAGCTACATAGCTACCATAATATGAATAGGTGTATTTTGTGTGCATAGGCCCGGTCACATATTATCAGAGATGTGCCCATGCAGGTTAAAGTCAACAATTAGCTAGCTATGTAGCTACGTATTAGCTAAGCATTCAACCTTTGGGAAAAATGATGGTGAATATGTATGTACATTCACCCACAGTATATTAAGTCTTAGAGCATTTGTTTGTTTCAAGATAATCACTGATAGGAGGCGTTGTGATTTTATAAGCACAAAGTCAAAGTAATTTCTTGCTGCCATAGAAAGTTATCTGCCAGTCTTATGTAAATTTAAAGTTGGGACAATAGATAACTACATAGCTACAACTAGAATTACACCCTAGAGAATGTAAGTGTGTAGCTGTGCACATAATATTGTATATGCAGCTATAGTGACTGTAGCAAGGCCGTCGGAAGTGGTGAGGCTGATGAGGCCATGGCCTCATCAGTTTTTCTTCGTTGTATAGTTAGACCAGCTTAATATAGTAGTAAGTATTAAAAACATAAGAAAAGGCTGCAATAGAATCATTGCAAAAGGGATATCACCTTGGACACTACTGTATTCTAATTGCTTCGATCAGTTGTTTTTTTGAAAAAATTATTAGCGTGGTAAAGTTTTGTGAATAAAGAAGGTTGTGAAAATTGAATGGCCTCACCAGCCTAAATTTGCTTCCGACGGCCCTGTGTATGCTACGTATGGTACTTATTCAGTAGCTATACACACGTAGATATAGTCACTAGCTATACGTCTTAGATCTTTAGAGTGTATGTAGTTCTAGTAGCTAATGAACGGCTATCATGATTTAGGATGAATAAACAAACTATATTTGAATGGTTTGTTTTTTAGTCATAATTCTTATGCTATTACATGCATCATTGCATGATTCATGATTTTAATCATTACAATTAGTTACATAGTTAGTAGCTAGGTAACTGCAAACTCTACATGGAATCCTGTAATTCTTAGAAGCAGTTTTCACAGTAGCTAGCTAGCTACATAGCTATGTGGGAGGGTAGCAAGCCTTATAAACCAGCTGCGGCTATATAAAGAAATACTAGATACTTGCCATCAAATTTATAGTTTATCTGTTCAGCACTGACAATGATTTTCAAAGTGATCATTTTTATCAATTTGCTGTTTTTGGTTAGTGTTTCTTCCTTGGAAACTCGTAGGCAGCTGAGGGTTGAAATCTATAAAGATATACCAGATCTTAATGGAGATAACTTGACAACTTTATTATCATGGATCGAAGAAACTTTTGAGAAAGAGTATACAGAAATTGACCTTCAAGTTGAAACTCACTCTAAGAATGTATATGATATTGGTGAATTAGAGGATCTCTTCGTTGAAGATGATGATGCACCACACATAGTGGAATTGGACACAATACTTTTGGGAGAAATTGTTGAGAAGGGGTTGATCGCTAAAATTGATCCTGAAAGGTATGGACTACTTGACCCAGGAGCTTACAAAAAATTTGCCTTAGAAGCAGTCAACTATGAGGAATATTATTATGGCATACCTACTTTACTTTGTGGAAATTATCTAGTAGGAATTAACGTAGGTAAAGCATTTGATATTTGTCCGGTACATCATACAGAATATTTTGGGTATTTCGGACTTGACACATTACTATCTTACTGTAAAACGGAAATGTTGTCTGCTCCTCGTACAATAACCCTTGCTGGCAATTTTATGGGATCTTGGACATTACCAAACTTTTACATTGACGCATATATCGACTACCACTATGATGCAACGGTTTATGATGCTATCAATTCAGAAATTGAAAGTGAAATCAACGTTATTGCAAAGATGAGATCATTCATTGACTACTGTAGAGAAGACAATGGTAGAAACAAATGCTATGATGAAACTTTTAGAGATCCAAATAAATTGGCTTCTGCGTTAATAGCAAACACAGCAATAGTTAGCTATGGGTACTCGGAGCTCATTTACAATATGGCCTAAAGCATATTCCAGACATAAAGATTGATGTGTATGAAACTGTTGCTCCACCTCTAGGAAGACCGCTAAGAAATAATTTCCTTATGTACACAGATGCTTTGGTGATTAACAAAGCATTACTAAATGATGAGACTAAATCTGACATTGATACTTTCATTCAATTTTATTCCGATTTAAGTACCCGTTTGCATATAGCCTTTGGAGACGACCTACCTTACCCGCACCCTCCAAGATATCTTATGCAAGCAAGGGAAGACTTTTATGCTGAAAGTAGAGTGGAAGAAGATCAGATCTATATGTCATTACAACATATGCTAAAACATGCAGTGGCTGCTCCAAATGCTAAGCTGTATGGCAGAAAAGATAAAATGAAAGTTGACATAATGAATGCTCTTGATAATAAAGATTTAGAAGTGTGCGACGCACAATGTGCTTTAGCAGATGAAAGAGCTTGAACAGACATTACATTATTATTATTATTATTATTGTCGTTGTTATTAGTATTGGTGCATGTACATACGTACGTACGTACGTAGCTATATACGTACGTAGTGTTATACTACGTACGTAATACTTAGCTATTAGTAGCAGTAGTAGGAACACTAGTACTTACGTACGTAGTACTATTGTATAAGGATCTAAAATCTTTCATATTAATTACAGAGTAGGCCAGTTGCGCCGATTATGCTGGCATAATAGGCATCAAAAAGCATCAAGCATAATAGGCAAAATTTCTAGCGCGCGGCGCTAGTTTCTAATGAAAACCTATACTCAAATCATTTGTCAGGACCACACACTTACTTACTGTACTATCATGCAACTACTAGACTGAATTCAGTAACTATTGCAGATCCCTTTAATCAATTTCTTGCTTGTTTATGAGTATCAGTAGTCTTTCTGTTACCTCTACAGCATGAAATCTCTTATACAGGGAGCCATTCACAAAATAATTTTAATTATTTTTAGCGGCGCCTAATCTAACGACTGTAAAGCAAGATAAAAGGATAGAGTGTTGAAATTAGATTATTTCTTGGAGCATAATGTTGATTTATGGAGCATAATAGGAAGAATATTGGAGCATTGCTCCAATGCATAATAGGCAATTTTAAAAGCATAATAGGCGCAAGCCTATTACAGAGATAGCTAATATAAATGAAAGATTATTCTGTGACAAATCTTATTAGGGATGAGGCTATTGTGCTCCTAACCATAAGCATTGTAATTGCACAATTCCTATAGCTAGCTATACTGTTCTCATAATTATTATATTCAATTACGTACCAGGAATCCATAGCCTTGTGCACAACCATACTGTGCTATACTTACGTATTAGCTCTAAATCTACAGCAAAAGAACACTTTCAGTTATTAAAAGCTTACTGCCAAAAACACAAGACTGAAATAATTTATTGTGGGTTTCAGTTTTTCTTAGAACAAACGTACCATAAATAACAGATTATTAGCTAACTAAGGACTAAAGTGTATGAACAAGGTTTTTGCACTTTTGAGATTTTGCTGTGTTACATTACTTACATACGTACATAGCTATAACTGAAACTTTTCCTGTTATTCTAGCTCAGATCCTTTGCAACCTAGCTAGCTATATATACGTATGTTATTCTCAAAATATTATTATTAGCCTCGCTACGTATATATTCGTGTAGTGATATTATTCATGTGTTTTGCTAAGAAGTTGCATGTAAGATAATATGTTTGCAGTCTGAGTGTTGTAGGTATTATAATTATATGCATTATTCATTAATGTACATGTTTGCTATGAAGTTGTAAGATGATATGTTTGCAGTCTGAGTGTTGTGGCTAGCTGCCAGCACATGTAGCTACATCCTACGTACATACATTTAAAGTTGTTGGCAAAACACATGAATAATATGTTTTTACTGTGATAGTAATACGTATACCTAACACTTAATTTAAGCTCATCTGTAGCATAAGTGGGAGAGTGGAAGCCAGGCATGGGCCCCTTAAATGTAAGACTCCACATAGGAATTGAATTTTTACAATAAAAATCACTTTGGTAATGATCAATATTGGCAGCACCTTGGCTGCTAGCTATACATATGTACATTACTGGTAACACACTGACCATCCACGTATGTACATACTTATTAGTAGCATTATCATGTCTGACCCTGATTGCTGTATTGACAGCACTGGCATTGTACTACTGACAGCACATTGGTTGTTGATCAACTTGATCCCCAGGCCCATGCAGTGTTTGTATAACTCATGGGCAATGGTGCTGTTTGTTACTTAGTTTGCCACTATAATATTCTTTCATTTATTATCACTACAATACGTAGACATCATCAACCACGCGCAAACACACATGTATGCGGTGTCTAGTTAGAATTAGGTCCGTGATGCAGGGACCAAGAAACTACGTAGCTACGTACTTCACTCAGAATATAAATTTTGTAAAGTCTGCTTGTTTCAGTATTCTGGCAGCACCCACTATGCACGTACCCATAATCAATAATGTCACTGTAAAAAATAAAGCATACATACCACACTAAGTGTTATGATAAATGACAGTGTAGGATGATAACCACCTTATTAATATAGTGATTAGAACCCCCTCAATATCATTTATCACACCATTTAGTGTGGTATGCACACTTCATTGTGATGAGGATCTCATTATTCATTTCTCAATAGCCATAGATGGTTGTTTATGATGGGCTACATGGAAACCTATGCATTCAAGTATTCCTATTGATATGTTGAATCACAAATGGAATGAGTCAAGATACATTGATGTATAGGGCTTGAAAATAGGTTACATAGCTACACCTCTGAACTACTATAGCTAAACATATTACGTATGTACATGTGTGAGTGGGTTTACTAGACTTTCCAAAAAATTACAATGTACGTAGCTATATACGTAACTACGTATATAATATATATCTAGTTATATATGTAAATGATGCTACCTGTATAGACTTGCTAGGTATAGTTCAGTACATCCTTCCTCTTAGTATTGTTAAGTACCATATAGCGCAAAAGTTTGACGGGGAAAAACTTTGACGAATGGTGCGCGCATGAAACTTTGATGAGCAAAACTTTGATGAATTGATTGTAGGCTTCATAGGAAAAGCATTAACAGGGAAAAGGTTGGAAGGGAAAACTTTGACGAATCGCTGGCCGTTCGTCAAATTCATCAAAGTTTTCCCCCGTCAAACTTTTGCACTATACGGTAATTCATTTTGTCTGCATGCAATTCAAGAGAACCATGTGTTAAACAATAAGCTACGTATGTACATTTAAAGTCTTTAATTGGCTTCAGTAATAATTATCAAAAATAGCTAGCTAACTAGCTAGCTACTGGGTAGCCCATCTGAACACAAAGAACACAATTAAATTATGTAGCTATATATACACTATATGTAGATAAATAAGTTTTTGGCTTATAGCTACCAATAATGCCATAAGAAAATGTTAGTTTTAATCAATATCACAATCAAATGTTATATAACGTATTTGTTACTATAATTTACTTGCAGCTCTTAGCTTGATTATATAATTTTTGGATGGCTGTCTTGCAAAACAAACAAGGGACTTTTGAAATACAAATGATAAAACCTTCCTTCACTAAATTGCTTGAAAATTCCTGTACGTACGTATATTACTAAATCTAATGCATGTGACAAATTGAGTAAGTAGTCTAAAAGAGCCAAATATTTGCATGCATACGAAAATGACATGGAAGATGGCCAATGACTGGCTGGAAAATGGCTGACATGGAAGATGGCCAAAATGCTTTCAGTGCAATTGAACCAGTCAAAGAGGTGCATTTTTAGCAGGGTAGCTGAAGTTGAACCTGTTGTGGGGACACAATAAACTAGCAAGACACATTTTCATTGTGAAAAACTAAATTACCTACGTATGAGCAACTCAAAGTTTGTGGGGGCAACTGCCCACAGTGACCCCCTATTCCATCTATGATTTCTAGTAAACCTTTCAATGTGTCAATGGTGACTACGTATATGTGTTAGTAAAACACGTAATGTGCATATAAAACCTATAAGGAATACAACACTGCAGATGAGAAAAGATATGTATTTAACTATGATTTCCTTTTCTACATGTATAATTATGACTGTCCGAGCAAAAACGGCCTGATTTTGCCTAGTTAATGGCCCGTAAAAATCTATCTAGGATAAAACACAAAACTCAGGGTTTCGGCGATGATACATTTATTCTACTAACCCTATAAAAATATGAATTCTGTCCAACAAAGCATTGAAGTGGCAAAATTGGAAGTGTGAACTAGGCTGGTTTTCACTTGGACAGTCACAATTAGCTATCTACGTAGGTTGCTACTGCCTGGATGCTTATTATAAGGGTACAAATATTTTGGACGCTACAGCCACTACTACGCCTGAGTCAATTAGCTACACTCATAGTCAAAGTTTTGCTCAACTGAATTGCTTTCATTAACTTTCTTAAATTTTTACCTACGTATCTATATGTTCTTCACCTTCCCTCTTATGCTGGTAGTAATCCTATACCACCTTGGTTCTTCCATAGATTATATAGACTACGATTTTTACTACTACGACTACGACTACGATTTTGATACATACGTATAGACTATGTAGACATATAGACTACTAATTATAATGTGTATTTCTAGTATTATATAGACTACTAGAAATACACAAAAGTAAGTTATAATGGATACAAAGAACCGAATCCTTCTTACCACATGGAAAACTAACACCCAAAATTAGCCTTTTCTTATGAAAAGCGCACTGAACATTGGCAACCAAGCTAGACAAACTTGTAAAGACACGGTAAATAAGTACTACACTGATGGCACGTAAACTTCAAAGGCGGCAGCACTCCGTGTGCTATCCTGGTTACGTAGTCTATGGTTCTTCATATGTAGAGTCCTGTATCAACAGCAGGGCCAGCCTGTTGACAGCCTCCAAGCCTACATCAGCACAGTGTATTTGGACCCAAAGCACATAGCGTCTTAGGTATATACCCATGCACGATTTAGTGTATTATGCTCCAATTTGCACAACATTGCTCTTAAAGATGACTTAACATTTTAGTTTATAAAATTTAATGTTTTATTAGAGTAATTAGCTAAATAAACTTGACTGTTTTGTTAGAGTATATTAAACTACTTGATCCATTCAAGTGCTTTATGTATTACTTAAAGCACTGCCGCCAGTTTGTATGAAATATACAGCTCGAGGTGAGAGTCGAGTGGCAAATATACGTAGTACGAGGCGAAGCCGAGTGCTATATTTGTCACGAGACCCTCACCAAGAGCTGTATATTTCATATAGATGAAGCAGCAGTGCTTTAAGTGTTTTATTGTATTTTACACTACTGATGTGTGAATAAAACACAAATGAATGGTTTTCTTTGATGAAAAGTGTCAATGAGCTACCATTCTATAACTACTCTATCATTCTATAACTACCCAACCACAATGCTATAACTACCCAACCACAGTTCTATAACTACCTACTGACACTTTATGGCATATATAGCACTGTTAAACCCTTTGATCCGCCCATGCAAAATACAATAATAGAAATAGATATAGCTACCCAATATAATAATAACCTTACTGTTATATTAGCATAATGAACTCTGACTAGGACTACTTGCTGGATGGTGATACCACCATGATAGTCCCCGACACACAAACATTATGTATCTCCAGGCACTTAAGTTTCGAAACTTCACGTCATGGAGATTAGACACCGCTGGCATTTCTAAACATCAACGTGCCTGCATAATGCTAGCATATAATATGATTACATATGTAATTTGATACTCTCTAATAGAACAGTCTATGGTTCACATTGTTAAGAAATAATATCATTAGCAAAAAATTGTTGTGTGGCACGTAGACATAGAGGAGGATTGGAGCTCTGCTTGATTTGCCAGAAATGTGGAAGGTGAGTAACTAAGAACATTTTGGGAGTCACAGCCTGTTATTATGCTCATGCAGGCCTAACAGCCACCATCATGTCAATGATTCCGGACGTTTTATAAATCATGCCAGTAAGAAATGCCTATCTATAGTTATTGATGAAGGATCATAGAGAGAATTATGCAATGAATTTGTAACAAAAGAGACATATATCAGCGTTGCAACCTGGTCACAATCAGGTGACCCGGATGACCCGCTGACCCATTGGCTTAGACCTGGTGACCCAGATAATGACCCGAATAAAAAAATTTAAACCTTGAAATCTACAGAACAACATAGATAACTATTATGAAGTACTTGTAAAGAAACTATTGCTTGTGCTAGCACATTAATAATAAATAGATCAATACTCTCTAATAGAACAGTCACTGGTATTGTTTGTGACTGCTATATTAGAGAGTGTTATAAACCCGGATTTTTAAGCTTGACCCGCGTGACCCGGAGAAAAAGTGACCAGATATCCAGATTGACCCGACCCGGTTGCAATGCTGACATATGTACGTATCAGTTGGTGAACAGCTTTTTTGACTATGGAGTCTGGAATAAGAGAATGCAAAAACGGCTGTTCACATATATGTAAGTGATATGTACGTATGTATATATGTACGTATGTGTATTGTACCTTCTGTTATACCTTCTGCCATTTTGCTGCTGTTCCTGCAACATAATATGTATGTAAATTTGCTGATAACTTATTTTATCACTATGACACAGGAGCAGCTTAGTGAGTTACCATGTATATACATACTAAACAAAAACACCTTGGGTGTAAAAAAAGTGCGAGGCCAATCAGAAGCAGCATTGCAAACAGGTGCGACCAAAAACTTTGATATCAGTTGAGGCCAAGAAGTTACTTATCAAAATCTTTTTCACTACTTGAATGACATACAATAGTTTATAGCATATTTTCACAACTATGATTGGCTTTGTCACTTGGCCACCTTTTTCACACCATCATTATTAATAAAGGTGGCCAAGTGACAAAGCCAATCATAGTTGTGAAAATATGCTATAAACTATTGTATGTCATTCAAGTAGTGAAAAAGATTTTGATAAGTACCTTCTTGGCCTCAACTGATATCAAAGTTTTTGGTCGCACCTGTTTGCAATGCTGCTTCTGATTGGCCTCGCACTTTTTTTACACCCAAGGTGTTTTTGTTTAGCATACCACTACTTTTTTGGAAACAGATGTTAGCTACGTATTACTAGCAAGCAGCAGAGAAGTACTGCATGGCAGAGGTGTAGCTAGGGGTGGGCATGGTGGGGCATTTGCCCGACCGTCACTGATACAGCGTTAGATACTTCTGTTAAAATACACTGAGAGGAGTGGTATCAGCAGTGTTGTTACGCTGGTGACAAGTCGCGTGACAAAAGTAATATCATTTACAAAGGTCATATAGAAGAATTACTGATGAAGCCTCCAGCCTTCAACATGCATGCAGACTGGAGCTTTGAGACAGCTGGATATCAAGGTTAAGCAATGCATGTATAAACGTGTGCCCGGTTATAAAATTAAGCACTTGTGTGAAAACCTTACTGTTGGCCTTGTGTATACATGCGATCTTGTGTGGTTGCAAAAATTATTATTATTTCAAACATTATAATAACTAATATATATTTTCAATGTCTAGTAGATGCCCATTCAAGTAATCCAGAGGCACATGAGCTCGTATAGTCATGATCATCGCTGGATAGTTTCCTGGATCTTTTGATCGAGTACCTATAGCTTCATGCAGCAGCATTTGTTATACATTACATCATAGCTAGGATAGTGTGCATACACTTTTCAAAAGAACTAAATGCTCACATGAAAGTGGGCATATGTATGCATTAATATATAACAATATACTTAGTTGCATGCTTGAACCGTTGCCCGACCATCAAGAAATGGCTGGCTACGCCCATGCTGCATGGGCATAACTTGTACTTGCTTAGCATACAATATTGTAAATTTAACTTTGAAGCTGAATTTTGAAAAACTCAAGCCTACAATTTTTTTTTAACTTTCACTACAGAGTGATACATCAATATAGATTGTGTATCTGAAAGTTTATGCAAATCATTTCAAGGGGTCCAAGTTATGGCAACTATCAACCTGCAGTGTAATAGCTTTTCTCAAATACATTCAAGTGTTTACTTCAGGCTGAAAGTAGTAAGACAGGTAGAGCATACATAGGAAAAGTGCTGATACAAATTTGGCTGAAATCCATGAAGAAATGAGTGAGTTATTAGACAAACAAGTGAATGTACAAAAAGAGAGTTTGAAAAAAACTTCCGGGATTCACGCAAACTCCCGCAAGCCCACGAAAAAGTGTGCGATGAAAATGAAAGAAGTATTAGAAGAATTAGAAAAAAAAAACGACGGCCGCGTCAAAAAATTTTTTGTGGAAGGAAGGATTTTATAAGGCCGTATCTGAAGACTGGCTGAACCGATTTCGACGAACTTCAGGTTATTGATTCTTCAAACAATGAAGGTACTAATTCTCGAGTAACGGGCAAATCGGGCGGGAATGGATGGTTCGTCGTACGTGGGCGCACGAACGGCGCCATAAAACTCGCAATGGCTGGTACTTAGGAATGGTGGCGCCGACTTCCTCCATTCTCGGTTTATTGATTCTAAATAGTAAGAACGTTGTGGGTCTGTGATAACTAAGCGATAGCTTTCATGGCGGCTTAGCTAGAGCGTTTGCGAGTTTGAGGGCGGTGCTACATGTAAATAACTCACTCAGTGGTCGCGTATGCTGCTTCTTCTTGGCCTCGCGACTCACTATCGTGAGTCTTGATGTAAGCGTGAGTCTTGATGTAAGCTTTGATGCGGGAACTGTCTTTACACTACATGCAGCAGACATTTGATTTGACTAGACCTTTCCACATAACTCATAAATTGCATAAAAGTACTAGTATTTTTTCTGGTAGGCAACTCTTATTTTTTCAATTGTTGGTTAATTAGAATGTTTTGGTTGCAACAACTGACATTGGATGGGCTGTCCTATCGGCTTTATCATTTTCCCGAATGACAAAGAAGTTGGGTTGGATTTGCGAACCTACAAAACCCACATGGAGCTAAACAGGGAGAATGACCACCTTTGTTCTGATGACTTTATATTCAAGAAAAGATTGCTAGTATCAACTAACCCGACTATGTCCCATCTGTGAAAACCCAGACCTGGCAAAAGCTCAAGCTTTAGAAGTCACTGGCAGACTGGCACATTGTAAAGAGCTCAACACTGTAGCCACAAAAGCAACCAAAGTTTGCAAAGCTCTAAAAGTGGGACAAGAAGCAAACTCTGAATGCATTTGCGCAGTTTATAAAGAGTACGTATACTTGAACATGACCACAGGGCTTAAGATGCTAGTTAATCACCACACGCCCAAGCCAAGTAGCCTCGTCCACATGGGAGTGGTGTCACAGCAACAAGCAGGCAAAATTACCATTCATCCAGTACCATCATTCCTGCTGAAGTTAATAAGAATTATTTCATAGGTTATCCAAAATGTTTAACTATGTACGTACCACAGCATCAAACTTAAGTGACACCAAATACGTATCATGATTAATGCAAATGTACAAAACTACGTACGTATTACACAGATTAATATGCATATTTGCATATGTACGTACGTACGTATGTATGTATTTATGTACGTATGTATGTATTTATGTATGTATGTATGTATGTATGTATGTATGTATGTATGTATGTATGTATGTATGTATGCATGTATGTATGTATGTATGTATGTATGTATGTATGTATGCATGCATGCATGCATTGTGAACTACATACGTATGTACGTAGCTGCTGTTAATGTTCATCTGTCAGATTTGATGAAGAATGCAATTATGACATCCTTCTTTGTTTTAATGACTATACCATGCTTAGCCTTTGTTAGGCTACTTCTCACTCCTGACCAAAAAATTTAGCAGGCGGAAAATTCATTGTTCAAAGTGCTAAATAGTGCTTTATTGCAAGTATGCTATATTTCCCTCCGATAACAACATAGCACGTTTTGCGACAACCCACACATGCAGATAGCATTCCTGTCAGGAGGTAATTGTTTGTTATCATACATAAATATGTACATACATGGAGCTGTAAACAAGTTGTTAATATTGTTTATAGTCTTAGCAAAATAGCTATAGCGTGACATGATTGTTCACGATAATAAATATATGGTGATTCATGCTGGTTAAATGTGAGGTCAAACAGCACCAGGTAAGCGATTTTTCGGCTCATTGATATGTAAGACTACTCATTAAATACAGTGCAACTTGCACAGTGCACTAACAAATAGAAAAAAGAACAGTTCAAATTATTTGATTTATTTAAATAATTTATTTAAATATAATTTATTTAATTTATTTAAATAATTTATTTAAATATAATTTATTTAATTTATTTGTTAGTGCACTAACAAATAAAAAGTAAAGCAAGTATAATCGTGATCTCTGCAATGGTTGAACAATTTTGAAACCACAAATACGAGTATAAATAAAGTTGACCTCACAAAAATTTCCCTAGCGGTGAAAACCTGTACAGCAGTAATAAAACATTTTTCCAGGATAGTGGTATACAATATTGCTAGTAGCTAGACTATTAGCTACCATAATAATAATTTTTATAAAAATATTTAGGTATGAACATACGTAAACATAGCCAGTTTTATAACCACAGATAATTAAATATGGCTGTATATGTCTGAGAGCTATACAGCTAATAGAGTAAAGATTCATGATGCAGCCATATGTATGTAGTAAACTGCTATGTATATAGAAACCTGACATGTAAGTAGTGATCTGGCCTTCTGGGTGTAAGGGTTGAATACATTCTAAAAACAATTGGCTAGTCGGCACTCTGCAGTAACATCCTATCCAGTTCCTTATACTCTCTAGTTCCATAGCATGTAAGGTGTTGGCATCAAAAATACAGAAGACATGAAATTCCTTGTTCAATGCAAGGTGCAAAAGAAAAGAAATAATTTAGTTTGACTTTACGCACATGAATGCTAGCTGCTATATATGGTTACAATAGTGACTTATGTATGTGGCCAAACTGAATAGCTAGAATTTGATTTTGTAGCTAGAGACTGTATAATTAGTAGCTATAGGCCTGTTAGTTATACGTAGTTACAGACTATGAATTATGGATCTTAGCTACGTAGCTACACGTATGTACATAATACGTATATATAACTGTTTAAGGGATCAGAATAAGATTTACAAACCAAGAGCTACATATACGTATACGTACCTATACAATTGAATTTAAGACTATCTTATAGTACCAGATAGTTAAGCTTTACCATCATACATCATTGGTTCTGGTCACTGTACACTCACAGTTTTCCAGGAGAATTTGTGCTCCAAGGGTTGAATTATGGCACTGTATACCTGGATAATATCCTCACCGAATCTTCACCAGTACATCTTGAACAGAACACCTGGCCACCCCGGAAGAAGTATTGATATCATTTGAGGAGCTGGCTAGGAATTCAATTAAAAGCAAGTGCAAGTTTATAATGTCAGAGATAGAGCCAACCTTTGAGTGCCCCTTTTTCACAGTTTACACTGACTGGTTATGAAATATCATGTAAGTTACTATTGCCATATAGCTAAACAAACAATTGCTTGTGTACATTGTCAATTAAGTCATTAAAAGGAAGCCATATACATGCATGCACTGGGTGTCTGATCACATGCTGCCACATGAAGCCATATACATTCATTACTGTTCACTAGCCCTGCCATTGTGCCATTGTAATAAAGTATCGTCGTTAAGGAAATGTCATGTGAAAGTTGTCACAATGACATGTTAGTTACCATATATGTACGTACGTAAGCTATCAGTATGTCTGTGTGCACGTATGTTTGCTTAAGTATATGATGATGAAATAACTATCACAAGTGATTGTATACTGTATATTATTACTGACCATTATGACACTGATACTCAATTATTACGACACCGATACCCAGTCATGGAAGCCCCAATGGTAGTTATGTAAATACATCATACGTGAAAGTAATGTATGTAGCATACGTACAGTAGGCCTGGATGAGTGTAAAAATTGCCTTATATGGTACAAAAAGCCAAGTGATAATGCCAATCATTGTAATTTCCTGCTTACAATTAAACTAAGCTATGTATTGTTTAATACATACAGTGTATGTATATCTTTAACAAGTAAAAATGCAATTGGCTCTGCAAAATTTTTAAGTTTTTCATACAAAGTTTTGACCAATTTATAGAATTTCAAAATCTCATATGTACATAGCTCTCCAACTGTTAGCTACTTTTAATGTTATTAGCATTTTTAATACGTATAAAGCAATTGAAAATTGGCGCAACTATCAGGATTTAAAAATATGAGAACATGGCGAGTTTTTGTAGAGCCAGTCACAAGTTTTGTTAGCATATTTTCTTAGTCTTACTTTGTTTTTGTACCACATGCAGCCATTTAACTACTGCTTCTGTTTGGCTATTTTTCATCCTTTATTATCAAACAACAATAGATAGAATCGTGGATTGAAGCACCTATCAAGAAGTTCATTGTAAACATACAAACCATAGTATAGACATAATTATGAAATGCCTCCAGGAAACAATAAACAAAATGCCAATGTAGGAAACAGTAATTGGATATGTCAAAGGCTTAATCCAGGAAATAGTAGATGTAGGTAACAACAAGGAAACGGTAAGTGGATTTATCAAAAGCTGATGTAGGAAACAATAAGTGGATTAAAGCTAATGCATATAATGTGAGTCACATGAGGTTACAAGCCATGCAGGGTGACAGGTAAGGGAGTCAGTACATATAATCTGTATAAGTATGTAACAATTTCACAACTCAGGGAATATGTAACAGTGTATTACACGTACACATATTATCATATTGCACTGGGTCTGGAATGTTAGCAAGATATACACACACAGGTACGTACGTACGTACGTAGCTACATGTACATCATGATATTGCACACTGACGTGTGCATGTGTATATCTTGTCTGACTTGTCAAAATATTTCACAAATTGCTTAAATGCTTTGATAAACAAGGTGCTCTCTGCTCTCATAAAAACACACCAATGCAATATTGATTGCGGCTTTTAGTTTTATAGGTAAGTTGAATATAAATTTTCTTTTGCTTACTAAAATCAAGTTTATAAGCTGATATATACCGCAGTGTGTCATTTGAGGCGAGTTGCTCATGTGACAAAAACAGCATACAGGCCTTGTCTCTTACGTCAGCAGCCAAAAAGGTGAATTTATAATTGTCGGCCACACAAGACCATTATACGTACATACGCATGTGTGTCTTACGGGTTTATTGTGAGATGGAAGTATTTTGCAGGTAACTTTAAGTCCATGCATATCACTAACAATGAATATCTATGACAAAAGT
Organism: Spongia lamella; assembly: GCA_963930835.1. NCBI lineage: Eukaryota > Metazoa > Porifera > Demospongiae > Dictyoceratida > Spongiidae > Spongia > Spongia lamella. The sequence goes on from OZ005747.1 coordinate 4,730,014, forward strand.
ATTAAATAAACCTGTGTTGTAAGACAAAGTAATAAATTAACATTCATTTAAGCACTAGTGGTAACTACAGGATACAGTTCAATATTACGTAGCTACACCATGCGTGCATATATTATATTTTGTGACAAGGAATTACACAGTGCTTATGGAATGCTAACAATAATAATTATTGTTGTTTTGTACTTTACAACAATGAGTTACACAGCTTTATCAATATTCATAATAGTGAGTTACGAGACTAAGAAGAAGGACTAAGAAGAAGCAGCAGTAAGCTACGACTGAGTGAGTTATTTACACATAGCACTGCTCAAAATTTGCATCTCATTGTGCGACTATGCATGATGAACCATCCTTTTCTGTCCTATTCGCTCGTTACTCAAGAATTAGTACCTTCATTTAATGTAGAATCAGTAACCCGAAGCTAATAGAAATCGGTTGGCAAGTCTTAATTATAAGTTACAGCTTTATAAATTCTAAAAACTTTTACATGACAGTTATTCTACTTCCTTTATTTTCATCGCACAGTTTATGTATGAGGAAACCCCAGAATTTTTATTTTCAGATTTTCATTCTGTACGTACATCAGTCACTTGGTTGACTAATAATTCACTAATAACTCACTGATGACATTTCTCTTACGTACATGTACACTGTACAAGTCAAGCAATCTTCAGGGTTAAGCAAAAATACAGTTGTAGTGTAGCTACTGGAAGAGACTTTTACACCACAGGACAAAAGTTAAAATAAATTAAACATATAACTATAAACATACGTACGTAGGTTATACATATAACCGAGGGGTCCGCAACTGTGAATTTTCGTCAACGTGATTTGGAATCCTTTGCAATCTTGGCTTGATTCCAAGATTCCAGAATCAATTCTTGTGATTCCTGTTTACCAAATAAGGGTATGTATATCACGTGATTCCTAATATACGGAGAAATACTAAATTTGTGGAGCAGTTACGTATGATTCCTGAATCAAGAATCTCGACGTGATTTGTTGATTCCAACAGTGATTCCTAGAGATTCCTGGAGCCATCAACGTGATTCGGAATAGTTGCGGACCCCTCGCATATAACTGAAGCATACTTATAGCGTGATAGAAACCAAGTTTGAAGATTACAGATGATTCAACGAAGTATTGATTATACTCAAGATCGAAAGGTATTTAGCAAAGGGACCTGATGTCACTACATTAGGTAAATCTAAGGGCAGGCCAGCTGGTGGCTACAGGAAGTTCAGTGCTGATGATTGTGTTAGCAGTTCTCGGATGGAATACACTATACACAGGAAGTGTGGAAATCTCACGTGTTTATCCAGAAACTGGCCCCCTTTGGAATCTTTGAGACACTCATTATTTTATTAAATTTCCAGCTTCGTCACTATGTCCATAGATAGTATAACTCCGGAGTTATCAGTACTATCTATGCTATGTCCTGTGGTGTGAGGCTTCCAGGAACCTGACATATATTCAGCCATCCCCATAAGTGACATTTGGGCTTTTCGCATTTACTGACATAGATAATCTTGTCTCTTTTAAAAATTTTCGCCCCCACAAATAAAAACGGAAAAAAGCGGTCTGGCTCGCGAGACTATTGCTGACAAGGTTTGTCTTTTGTAAGGCCCTATCCCATAAATTTGATATTATTTTATTAAATCTTCGTATATAATTATGTCAACATACAAGTTAGCTTTTATATCACTCACAGTATTCCCGTGTTATCGGCTCTTGTAGGTCTAAATGAAAATTATTTTAGGCGCGCTATTTATAGAATAGTTGGAAAATGTTGGAGTCGAGTCGAGTCGATGAACAAAACTAGCTAGCTATTCCAATGATGATAAGGCCACATGAACTTAAATATTAGTCCCGCCCGCACCACTATTTTCATAGCCTCGTCAATTTTTCTTGCACGTGACACAAAATCCATGTGCTTCCACTCAGTGTTATGCTTCCATTCCATTTAAACTAATGAAGTGATCGCATCTGTAAATAGTAAATTTAGTATGGGTGCCAGCAGCTGTTTTGTTTGATGGAGCTAATAAGCCGAAGATGCAGCAATTTATTAACACCTTTCATGATTTTCTCACCTTTTTATAAGAAAGGCAACGAAGGATGAATGGAAGCACAATTGTGCACTGTATGGAAGTTCATCGGAAAAACAATAATATTGTGTCCGGAGATATACGTAGCTAGCTACCTTCAATGTTGTGTATACATGTGTGTGAAATTTCTGAAAATTTGATCCATAGATAGCTGGCTATAGCGCTAGTGGGTTTTATGGCAAGCAGTTGAGACGAAATAGCTACTAATCAGCAATTATATTTATTGGTTATACCAACAAACAGATAGCTGGCTAGCTGTAGCTATAGTTTTGAAAAACATGTTATTTATTTACATATTTATTATTATATACTGTGAAAACTTCAATAAGAAGACTGTACATGGTTAATTAATTACACAATTATATAGATGACTTAAAAGTACATAATGATGTTGATGTGATGGCATGTCTACATGAGGAAGCAGTTCTAGCGGCGGGTTGTCTCAGGGAAAAAAGAATGTTTGTAGACATGCATTGGGTTGTAGGTTAACCAAAAACATAATTATTTGCTAATCAATTTAAAGAATATGGATGACCATCTGGATGATCATCTAATTATATGTGGTATATATATCTAGCTATCTAGCTACTTTGACTATTTACGTGCATACATAACTAGTGTATAGCTAGTCAGTTACAGAGCTATATACGTAGCTGGTGAGAGAGTTATGGAGTGGTCAATTGTTTTAAACTTGTGTTTTGCTATAATGACTGCCCTGGTCAATTTTGGATATCCAAGGTAAGCTGCAGTGTCACACACACGCACACGCACATGCATGCACATGCACACACACACACACGCACACGCACACACAATGTAGCTACATATTAAAATAGCAAGCAGTTTTTATAGCTACAGTTTAGCTAGATACTTACCTACATGCATGGCACTTAGCTAACTAGCTAGCTAGCTATAAGTATAGCTACCAGACTACACTGTTAAAATGGTATTGCTGTGGTAGCAACTTCAAGTTTTTTCCAATTTTTTTGACCATTTTGGTCTAAAAATTGGTCAAAAATGCTACCATAGCATTATAAGTCACCATAACAAACCGTTTTAACAGTGTAGCACAGTAGCAGTATAAGGTATCGGTTAGCTATCAGACAGTCCGATATAGCTACCAGCACTCACAACTAACTCGTCATTTAAAATTTTTGCAAAATTATGGCGATCATTAAAAATTTTCTGCTCTTAATGTATTTTTGCTGCAAAACTCATTGTAGCTACAGGCTAAAACGAGGACCCATTCCATGCATAGATGCCGGAATAAGGGGGGCAGTGAGGGCAGTTGCACCCACACTTTTCATGATGTGCATGTCCATAGGAATTTAGTTCTTTACAATAGAAATGCATCTTGCAGCCGGGACTGTTTTGTCCCCACACTTTTAAGTACGTAGTTGATGGCGCTCATGCCATTAGAATTAATCTTCCGACAAACAAAAGATCATTTTGGACACCTTGGATTGATTTTATCGCTCATTCTTGCAGCATACGTATACGTAGCTAGCTAGCTATAGTTGTGATACGTCAGTAGCTAAACTTTTAAACAGTCGATAGCTATGGCTATAGACTACGTATATACGTAAGATATTATTAATTTTAGTAGCTAGCAAACTATGCATGGTCTAGCTACGTAGCTACGTATATGATCCGGACACAAAGACAACCCGTCACCCACACGCGCGGGTCTCGGGTTGGAAAACCGCGGAGCAGCTAGGCGCGGGTGCCCGTAACGTCACGGTTCTCACCTGTGTCGGGCAATCTGAAACTCTTTCGGAAATGGGAGGCTTATCAGTAGCGCCTGTTTTGATACCTTTGAATAAAATTCGCAGACCGAGCGTCGGTAGCCGCTATAGCTATTGTTTATTTTACACGACCATGGCCGCGGTCAGGGTTGAAACCAAGTCACAACTGATCAGGTGACCCGGTGATCTGCTGACCCATTGGCTTAGACCCGGTGACTCGGATGATGATTAATTATTAAAAACAATTTAACAACATAGCTAATTAGCTAACTCTGTAATTCTAATTTATGTTGTACTGTATAGCATTAATTTAAAAATCGATCGATACTCTCTAATAGAACAGTCACTAGTATTGTTAAGGTGACTCAAGTTTGTGATTGCTCTTTTAGAGTATTCTTGACTGTTTTATTAGAATAGTCGAGAGTAACCTCAACTGTTTTATTAGAGTATAATTATCAGTGAAACTTGATTGTTCTATTAAAGAGTATCTAACTAAATGCGAGAGAATAGAACAGTTCAATTTAATATTCTATATTCTATATTGTATTGAATATTATTATATTTTCTGTATAAAGGGTTTCTAAGTGTCCTGCACATGTACTGAGAGTAATGTCACTAATTATAATAAATAAAAAAATTTAATGGTACTAAAAACAATGCAAGCATTGAGTAGCTAGCTAATGATGTTACACCTCAAATAACACACTTACCATATGCATAGCTAGCTAGCTAGCTACTACACATTTAGAACGTAGAATGTATTTAGCAACAAGTCTCGTGATTTTGAATGAATAACAACCATTCAATAGTTGCTTTTGCCCTATAGTGACTATAACTATTAGTTTAGCCCTATAGTAAGTAACCATCCCTTTAACAAAATATCTGCAATCATCAGAATCCAGATCAGTTAGTGTTGATCATCAACTTGCTAGATCAAAAATGGTACCACTTATATCTATATGTTTAACAAAAACCAGCCTAGTTCACACCTCCAATTTTGCCCAGTTAATGGTCCATAAAATCTTATTAGAATGCTACATAATGCTCACATTTTCAGCAGTGATAGAGTGATGTTTGTTCTACTAATCATGTAAATTTGAAATCTGTATGCATTACACAACAAAAGTTATAAAGCACTAAGTAGCAAATTTGGAAGTGTGAACTAGGCTGATTTTTGCTCGGATGGTCACAAATGACCTTTCCGGCAAACTACATAGTTGTTTAATTAAACCATCTTTGTCCAGACCAATTACAATAATGTGCAATGCACCGCATCTGCTGTACACTACTAATGGCTAGCTACATGCCATGTCTAATATATTAGAGCACAATGTCTATGCTATGTGTTTATTAGTATTTATATTTGTAGGGTTTGTTATAAATCATCAGCTTACACTACACGGTCTCTTTATGGAAGATATTACAATGTTGCATATAGCTATTACTATTCTTGTGGATTCCTTGGTCTTAAGCGATGTCGGTCATCTACAAAGTATGTTAAACTTGTACTGTTATACATAGTAAATAATATGTATACATAGATGCATACTGTATGTACATAAGTAGTACATTATATACCATAATTTGGGAAAATTTTGCTGTTAAAAATTTTCTTCGGTGCATATGGTGTGCAATGACGAAAATTTAACACACAAAATAATTTTACTGTTGAATAAGTAGAGAAGGGAAATACACACGCTTGCAAGTTTGATTTGTTACCTATTAAATAAAGAATGTTGGCCTTCCAAAACCAGAACCAAGACCCAAGACCATTCAGTTGTCTTTACCTACAGGTGTATTCATCACAAGTAATAGTTGCATCTGAGGTGGTGTTGACAAGTTTTAAATGCAGAATGAAAGGTGCATGCGTACGTCAGGCGTAAGAGCTGTTTGTTTCCTTTTGCAAGTGCTTGAGGAAGTGCTTCGAGGAAAGTGCTTGCCCCATGTCTGCCCACAACTTCGACGCTTGTTTTATACCCTCGGCGAATTGACCAAAGCTTGGAAAGTAACCTATAGCTTTGTATTAGCCAATTATCCATCGATGGAGTTGTAGCTATAAGTAAGCACCTTCAAGTCTGCTTTTAGTTGACATGCAAGCGCTTATATTCCCTATTGTGCGAAATGATTGAATGGCTATACACAAGACCACGACTGAATATTATAATAATCAAAGCCACAAAATTTCAGTCAAAAAAATATTCGTTGTAAAAAATTTTTGTCAACTGCGTATCTAAAAAATGAAAATGTAAAGAGATTCACCAAATTTTCTGGTCCAAAACCTTCCAAATAAATAGATCCAGAAAGTAGCTGCTCTTCAATGTATCATTGGTAACTAAACTTGTTTTCTAAAAACATTGTGATAGACTGATGGTCCATTCTCAGTGTCTAGGATGAAATATTTTTCTTAACAGCTGGGCAATTCTTTGGCAGTGATGTTAATGCATATACGTACGTACATTTTCTTTTGAAGTCATACTACTGGTCCACTTCATCATTCCTGATCACTTCACTAATCTGGTTTGTATGGAGCCTAATGAACCTGTAAGCTATTTCCTCAGTTTCATGGTGGCATAGCTATGTAACTTTCAGTGGTTCAACAGCATTTAAAAGTCATGATTGATGGAATACTTTTGTTGGAAACATATTAGCTAGTTATAGCTAGTACGTAGCTATTTCAGTTTAGCATTTTGTTATTATTAATGCTATGTGTTGTAGCTAATAATATATATATGTTATTTTGCATACCTTACTATACGTGAACTACTGCAGGAGTATTCTATTATCAGCTGGGAAACCAGAGTCCTAAATATAGGAGTATATGCTCAGTAGCTATAGTATCCATTTAATTTTGTATTAGTAAAAAGTAGTGTGGTACGTACGTAGCTATAGTGTAAGTGACTTATTATTGACCAGTATAAATTCCACTTATTTCTGATTATCATCATAGACAGGAATTTGATTTTCGTTAATGATTTAAAAACCATGAAACAGGTTTTAAGCAAACAAGAAACATTTTAGTGTGTTCAGTGATTCAGTGAATGGTGCGCATGTCTTTAGTCAGCTATCATTGCATATGTGACAAGTACGCCGTGCTAAGTGGGAAATATGAAGTGTGGAGGTACACTGTAGCATATCAGCCTTGCACTGTTAGGCTATATTCTACTTATATCTATAAGATTACACTGGAAAATGTACTGATTGAGGCAATAGAGGCGTTACTATTTTTGACAGAAAAGGCTTCTGCTGATGAAGGCTATGAAAGGTCACTTGCAAGGTCATGGTGGTGTTCCCTTGCAATGAGGATGATGGTTTTATATCCCTCACCTGAGATATCTTCTGATTTCTTTACGTTGTTCATAATGAAATGCTAACCCCTCCATTGAGTCCCCCACACTGTAGCCATCATTTTTATTTTTGTGGATAAGGCTCATTGGGGATTAATAATTCATATTTTACGTGAATGTACATACGTATATTACAGTGTATAATTTTGTATGATGATTATAACAATTATTTTAAATGGATAATGTTTATAGTTACAGAAGAGTATATCATACAGCTTACAGATATTATACACAATATCGCACTGTGTCCTACTGCTGTACTGGATACAGTGGAAGTAGTACTAATTGTCAAGGTAAGTACATACGTATATGCATACGTATGTATATATACATAAGAATGTATTAAAATTTAAATAGTTAGTAGGAATCGAGCTCATGCAGTGCTCCAAAAAGTAAGGAAACAAGGAATAAGATTTTGGCATGAGTAGAACACTAAAGATTCTGGCATGAGATAATTTATAAAAGTTTAATCCCTACTTCTAGCTACTGTCAATGAATGAGCCAAAAGCCCTAATTAAACTTATATAAATTATCTCATGCCAGAATCTTTAGTGTTTTCTCATGTCAAAATCTTATTCCTTGTTTCCTTACTTTTTGGAGCACTGAGGTTGATCCCTACTCACTACTTAAATTTTTAATTTTTAATTATTCTAGTTGGTTTGCTTTTTATATTTCATGCATGACTTATCTTTCAGGACCCTAGTAGGCGCTAAAAATGTTACAGGTGCCAACATAATAATTATACTTGTTTACAGGCCCTTGTTAACAAAGTGCTTTCATGGCAAAGTGGCTGTGTTACAGCAAATTACGTTCGAAAAACAGTGAAATCTATTTGTCCAAGGCTACAGGTATAATCACACATAGTTAGCTACCTTGAAGTTCATGTCACAATGAAGCACATACGAGAACATCGTGTCGGCACCACATTACCAATTATATCACGTGTGCAAGCCACGGTTTTGTGTGACATAATAAGCAGAAGCCGTAACAGCTTATCGACACCTTTTGTGAGTTTCTCACCTTGTTTAGGGATAATGAAGGATAAAAGGAATCACCACGATGCAGTGGACAAACCTTAATCGGAACAACAATTTCGTTAATCTGGCTGGCTGGCAGGTAGACAAAATCCAGATAATTTTAAAATTTTAAAATTTGTTATAGACTGAAATATTCGAGTTTTATCTTCGTTTGATAAAGGTACAGCATTATTACAGCAGTACTAAGTTGGTGTTTTTGGCTAAAGACTGTTGTAAGGTGGTTTTTAGAAGTGCGAAAATTGGAATCATTCATTTTCATAGCGATCCCTACTATTAAGTAGCTACTACCGTACTTAATGATACATAACTATTAATAATTTATACTTACAGATATTAATGAGTGTAGTAGTAATAGAGGTGGTTGTCAGCACAACTGTATTAATACTGTTGGTTCTTATTACTGCTCCTGCCGTACTGGATACCGATTACACTCTGATAAACGCAAATGTACAGGTAAGCATTTATTTAAGTTGTAAACCTGAAATATAATTCTACTACTTCTAAATATTAAATATTTAAATACATAATTATTACCTATGTACGTATATGCATGCAAATGATCGGATAGCCTTCATTGGCTTGTTATCAGTAGTCAGGTACAATATAGAAACAGAACTGCTCAAAATATATGTAGCTATGTATGTGTTCAAGAAAGAGATATTTTAAGTGTAGCTACTATATAAAGTACTCCATTACAATGTAGTGGACTAAGTATAATAATCTTAGTTTAAAGCATTAATGTTGACATGCAAGCAAGTTTGATTTGAAAAACACAGTATCATTCCATGTCTAAGTAAATGTTGTTCCTATATACGTAGTGTACTTAGCTGTGTAGCTACGTACTTTACAGCAGTAATCATTTTGTACTTGATTGTAAACCATGTACGTATATGTACTGAATCCAAATTCTACTGATAGTCTAAAGTTGGCAATATACATACGATCTATAGGAAATTGATAATTGAATATTAAAACTGTGATTATGTACATACGTACAAATGTACGTATGTAGCTAATTATGTATATAGTTACTTAGTTAGCTATACAAAATTATTAGTCATGTGATATTTGCAGATATTAATGAGTGCAGTAGTAATAGAGGTGGTTGTCAGCACAACTGTTATAATAATGCTGGTTCTTTTTACTGCACCTGCCGTACTGGATACCGTTTGTCCTATGATAAACGCAACTGCATAGGTAAGCACTTAAAATGAGTTGCAATGATTTTATTTCTAATAATTAATTAATCAAGACTCACAATAGTGAGTTGCGAGGCCAAGCAGCACACAACCAGTGAGTGTGTTATTTACATTACAGACTTACGCATGTACATAGGAAATACGTATACAATTGGCAAACCGATTATGGAGGAACTTGGGACCATAAATCCTACACACGTACATAGGAAATTCAAACTATACAATTGACAGAGTGATGTGGCACCATAGTTCCTGAGTACTAACAATTTTTATGGTGTTTATTTGCCTGGCAAACCTTTTCCATCTCATTTCCTTGCTACTTCAGAATTAGTACCTTCAATTAATGTAGAATCAGAAACTCAAAGGTGATCAATAATCGGTTTGCCCAGTCTTCTGATGTACCTTTATAAATCTGGCATGCAAGATATGACGAGAGGCTATCATTTCAAGTTTTTATATAAACCCAGTAAAGCACTAATCTTGGCAGTCCTACGACAATTAATAAAGTGAAAAGAGTGCAGCTAGTATAGTTGGTGCATATTAGTTATTGATAATGATTGATTAGCTAAGTCAATGACCAAGAGCTTGGACCTACATGTAATGAGGGTTAACTGGGCCTACTATATGTACATAATTCTTGACTACTACATACTGTAACAGCAGTACTTGAAATAAGGATTACAAATTGGTCGGCCATTTATTGAAAATAGGAACACATCATTGGATTCCCCATTAGAAATGTACAGCAAATGTGTCCTAGCATATCAGTTTTGGTCGGCCAAATCCTGAAGTTGGTCGGAAAATGGCCGATGGCCAACTGCTATTTCAAGCTCTGTAACAGTATACTGAGTCGGCGAGTGGTTTGCTGGAAAATATGCGAACTGAAGAAGAGAGCAAAGCAGAATACTTTGCCAATAGAATTTTGAGTAAAATTGCCTTGTCATGACGACTGGTCGAATATTCTGATGCAACTGAAAGGTGATGCATATGTAGAGAATGCACATGTGTACATGTACATGTGCATGGGCTTCACTCCTGATAAACCGGCCTTCATCATTTTCACCAGCAGACTTAATTTGGCAAATGACATTAAGGTTAACAGATACGTACTGTAAGTTCCGCATTTGTATAAGAATGTAAGACTCCTAATGCAAATGTGTTCAAGGCATAAATGCCTTTGTGGGAAGTGTTAGAATGATTCAATAGAAACTTTGGCAGTTTCTATTCCATCATTTTGTCACCTTGTAAGCATTTATATGTACCTTGAAGACACTTATATTAGGTATCTTATTATTAGAGTTGAGCGATACTTAATGCACTACCGATTATTGCAATGATGCAACATTGTGATTATGCCAATATTGCATTAGAATACTACGTATATTGTAGTAAATGGTAGACACCATCATACGTGCATGATACAAGTAAATAAAAGTCTTAAATTTTATAAAAAATTTGTCCATTTACGTAGATACAGATTTGTCAGTTTGCAATATACGTAATACTGCACATGTGATGTTATTGCATGGAACAAAATTCTGATGATACTGATATTGCACACAGTAATGAGTAGATATTACAAATTGACGATAATATTGAATTATTGCCCAACCCTACTTATGTATGTATTATAGTACTGAATTACTATAATTAGTGCATCATACATATGTATGCACATGGTAGCTATGTAATTACTTTTATTTATCATGTCATGACTATACTTGCAGATATTAATGAGTGTAGTAGTAATAGAGGTGGTTGTCAGCACTACTGTCATAATACTGCTGGTTCTTATTACTGCACCTGCCGTACTGGATACCGTTTGTCCTCTAATAGACGCAATTGCATAGGTAAGACCTAAACTTATTTAAATTGCATGATACTTACATATGCTACTACACTGTAAAATATGTACGTATGTGTGTACTATAGACATTAAGATAGGCAATACAAAATCAAAAACTCACAGTAGCTCACATATGTACACCCTGAAGATTTGTATGTACATACGTATGTGCTAAAAGAAAAGGTAATGTTTAAACAAAATGCAAGGCTTCTTGAAATTGCTTTTGTTTATGATATGTGCCATTGTATGTGCCTTTTATAAGTACATTTATATACATACTCATCTTGGCTAGCTTAGCTATCACTAGTATGATTAACATTTGCTCTGCTAGTTGTAATCTCAACCAAAAACACCCTGGCTGTAAAAAAGGAGCAGCCAAGAACTAAAAGATGTGAAATCAAAATGGGCGGCCAAGGCCTGTGTAGTGTTACTACTGATGGAAATAAAATTTTAATAATCACAAGTCAGGCTGCAAAACATTAAGTTATCAATTTGTTAATGTTTTGCGGCCTGACTTGTGATTATTAAAATTTTATGTATTTCCATCAGCAGTAACACTACACAGGCCTTGGCCACCCATTTTGATTTCACATCTTTTTTATCCAGGCCTTTTTTAATTCTTGGCCGCTCCTTTTTAACAGTCAGGGTGTTTTTGGTTGAGATTTCACTTCTTTTTTAGAAATAACAGGTCATTTATTAGTTACATATTATGCAGAACATTAGTGACTGTTCTATTAGAGAGTATCGATCTATTGTTGCTACAATTACGGGTCACCAGGTCTAAACCAAGGTTCAGCGTTTCATCCCACCATATAAAGACGGCTTATTTCAACTATGTTGATATACGTAAGCGCCTCTTTTAAAAAATTTCGTCAAAAATTACACCTACTTGTTTTCGTGATCATAAAATCGGCTATGCTGCTCCGATTTACAAATCCATCAAAATGTCCACTTTCAGTGTTAGATTAGTGCCTGATAAAAATTCCAGAACGATAGGACCAACAGTTTTTCCGGTAGGCGTGTCAACAAATTGGTTAAAAATTTTATCGACTATCGCTCATATTTTCCTACAAATCCTACCGGAGATGTAGGGTTTAGGTAGCGCTACTTGTGCACGTTGAAATTTGTGCAAAAGAACATAGTTTCCGTACGCTTGGTGCGAAGAAGAAGAAAAATACGAAGAAAATCAGACGAGTTTCAGGGACCCGTATCTCAGGAACTGCTGAGGCTATTTCTTTCAAATTTGGTATGTAAGGTATTGTATGTGAAGACACTAAAATATGTAGATTTGGTAGAAATAGGCGCCATAGTTTTTGAGTTATGATAGGCCGAAATCGGCTACTTGACCTTCGCGTATTTTTGATTTCTTGGCCGCTGACACACTACCGAGGGGTCCGACACGCTTTCAAATCACGTACACTTTGGCTCAAATCAGTTTTCAAAACACAAAATCAGTTCTCAAAACACAAAATCAGTTCTCAAAACACGAAATCAGTTCTCAAAACACAAAATCAGTTCTCAAAACACGAAATCAGTTCAAAATCAGGTTCTCAAATCATAAATACATAAATATGGATCAGTAAAACTTCGTTTTATGTCGGTTATGACTAGCCTCTTTAATGCGCCTCCTATATTTTTATTTTTAGATAGCGCATAATGAATAGATGGTGCTATATCACGAGTGTTTATTTCTCTGCAATGTAGTGGATAATCGTGTGTTGTTCATTGATGTAATGCGAAGGTAAGGTGTGAATCTTTTCTACTCCTCCATCTATCATCGCTCATATATATTTAGTATTTAAAGATTTATAAATATCGACAAATCAGTTTTCAAATCACAAATACAGTTTTCAAATCACGAATACCAGTTTTCAAATCACAAATCAAGCACAAAACACAGATGTTTTCAAATTACGTACGTCAAAATTGCTTGTGACGGACCCCTCGCACACTACCGTGTGTCTTGATGTAAACTGGCTTGTCTTTGGGTTAGCAGAGGGAAACTGAAGATATCACTGGGGAGATGTTTGCTTATGTTGGCTATTTGTATGTACGTATGATCATGCAGCAGCAACTTCTCATACGGCAATGAGTGCTCTGGTAATAATGTGCAATAGTATTAATGTATCGATTATCACAATATAATTTTCCATAACATGATAATTATATAAAATTTCTGATGTCTCGCCACACGAGTGCACATAATCTTTTATATGAAAATAATGATCATTTTGTTATACTCATGAGCTCTGGTAGGGTATACTTACTGTCATTTTAATAGTGGGGAGTATTAGTAGTCACCATGCGTACTATACCTGGATAAGCGTTATCAAGGCATTTAAAAAATAGTAATAATTTTACTTAAAGAGCATAAAGCCAATGTGGTCCTTATTGAGGAGTTTTTGCTCATGTGACTTCTTCATGATGTCATTGTATATTCTTAACCATAGCAGTAAATTAATAATAGAATAACTTATGCCTGGTTTTTAGATGGTAAACATCAAAGTTTAAGAGTACGGTAAAATTTCATGATTAAGTATCTAACAGTGTAAGACTGGTTTTCTAAGGCATGTTCATGTTATACATACATACATGCACTATTATTGTGATTATTACGTATATCATTGTGTATTATTATCATGTATACATATTATTATTGTTATACAGTTATGCCACATACGTACACCTATACATAATAATTTCATAAATCTATCAATGATGTACTTACCATAAATTACAATTAATAATTTTATACATGCACTTGCAGAGATAAATGAGTGTCTTGTTAATAATGGAGGCTGTGGTCACACTTGCATTAACACTCTTGGTTCCTATCGCTGCAACTGCAATACTGGATATAGCCTGAATTATGATAGGCGCAGATGTACAGGTATTTTGTTAACTATTTAGTTATACATAAATACATGTGTGTGCCATGTATCCTCTACCTATGTACATACATTGTAATTTAAATATCAACATGTAGTATGGACTTGACAATAATCACCAATCTATGGAAAGTTAGAAGGGAAGATTATTCTGTGGGGATTATATATGGCAGCAATTATACGTAGCTACGTACATAATTAACTATAACATTATCAGTCGTCTTACCATTATACTTGCAGATATTAATGAGTGTAGTAGTAATAGAGGTGGTTGTCAGCACAACTGTTATAATACTGCTGGTTCTTATTACTGCACCTGCCGTACTGGATACCTTTTGCACTCTGATAAGCACAAATGTACAGGTAAGCGATTTTTAAGTGTAATAATTTTTGTTGTATGTGTAATACATACGTAGTTTTGATGCAAAAATTTTGTCATGTACATACATACATATGCAGCATTTGTTAAGAATGCATAAAACTTACAGATTTCGAATAGCACATACTATTAAGAGTATAGTTAGTACATGAATATGAATAGGTACGTACATACTTTATACGTACTGTACATATTATGCAGATAGCACTGGTTTTCTTAGACCCAGTCACATATACGTATCTATGGATAGTTGAATACACGTGTACAAACATGTGAAAATATCACATAAGTAGTATGTACATCAGCTACATATATAGCTACATATATAGCTACATATATAGCTACATATATAGCTACATATATAGCTACATATATAGCTACATATATAGCTACATATATAGCTACATATATAGCTACATATATAGCTACATATATAGCTACATATATAGCTACATATATAGCTACATATATAGCTACATATGTATACTTAAGAGTACAGAAGGTTCTACAGCTCAAAGGCAACTTAATGCACCCAGGTACGTAGAGCGCTCAACGGTTGCCCGTGCCCACATGTGCATGTACGGCACACACACACTCACCAATTAGGACAACTGTACTAGGTAATGACATGGGTTCCTCTCCACCCTCATCAGTTTTCATGCACTGCAGGTTTGTTTATTCAACACTTGTTCAGGTACGCACGTATATACATAGATTTAATGTTTTGCTGTACCAGCAAACTTTACAACCACTAGTTGCCGTATCAATCAAATATATTGCCATGCCTTGCTTGGAAATCAACACAAGAAGGGTAGTTAGCTAGCTAGCTGGTTGTCTAATGGTAAATTGCACAAGTTGTTTCATTTTACCAATTGAGAACCAAATCCAAAACATAATACAAGTACTAGTATTGCATAAATCAGACTCATGTACGTACTTCACCTATGTACCTACATACGTATGTACCAAATCAAAATTCTATCAACAGGTAGAGTTGGCAATGCATATAATACGTAATTATTATTATCAATCTACATAATAGGAAAATTTAAAAGGGGAAATTAGTCTAGTTATGTATGTATATGCTTATTAGAGTTTATGTACTTACGTAACTACATATACGTAGATACATACCTACGTACGTATAATTATTATGCTACAATTAATGCTTACAGATATTAATGAGTGTACTAATAATAATGGTGGTTGTCAACAAAACTGTGTTAATACCGCTGGCTCTTATCACTGCTCCTGCCCTGCTGGATATCGATTACACTCTGATAAACGCAGATGTATAGGTAGGCATTTAATTATTGAAATAAATAATTCTGTTATGTATGTACGTACATACATACGTAGCATAGCAATCTATATAATTATGGAGAGTAAAAAACTCATCGCGAGTCTAAATAAGCTTGTAACCTGAGTGCACTCGACACGTGACGTCGACTCAAGTATAATACGAATGTATGTACGTAAGTATATATGCAGCAACGTGCTTACGTACCTTACATGTACGTAACTTGCAGTTACGTACGTAACTGGCCAGGAAGGTTACCTGCAAGTCCAACTTCTTTAAGATAAGGCACTAGCTACATACCCTTCCATTTTCTCTGGTTAAGAAAAGAAACATATATCACATGCGCATGTGATTCTAATAATTTTATGGGAGATTTTACGTGACTAACATGTGTTTGTCAGCAGGCGTGTTTATTTGACATACACAAAGACTGACCGGATCAATTGGAATAAAGGAAACAATGATTTTGTGTTTGCTTTAGCCTCACCATCTTTAAATTGTTTGCGTACGCATAATAAACATACACATTTCCTTTGTTCTAGTATGCTCATGTGGTGCAGCTTATACATTACTCGTTTCAATCATGAAGATAATCGTGCATGCATTGCATGCGAACTTCTTGTGCAGTTGTGTACAAACACACGAGTTTTTAAAAATACTCAAGTAGAGTTACAAATTATGTACATGCATGTTACCTACGTACTCGCGTGCTTAAAGTTTAAACCGAGCTGTACCTTATGTAGCTAAGCTATGTGCTTTTGAGAAATGTACGTAATACCATATAGCCTAAATTTTTGAGGGTTAAAATTTTCAAGGAATGGTGAATTTAGCATTTTTGTGGATAAAATTTTTGTAGACTGCAGGATATAGAATTGTACTGTAGGACAAAATTTTCGGATAATATTTTCGTGAGTACTCCAAAATCCAAAATCGATGAACATTTTCATGGTATACGTATTATAGCTACATACATATTACTCCAGTAAAAAGTACTACATAGTTACTTATTACTTGTTATAGTAAAAATGTGTTATTATACATAGTTATGTACATACATATTATTTCATAAGTGGATCAACAACTCATTACAAGCCCACCTTGTGTCAAAATGACAGTGTACATTTATAAGTATAGTAGTTATACTGTATCTACCAGGGTTTCTTTGGGAAACTATCACAACTCGCTTACTTAAAAGGGCAAACTCATCAGTAATGTTTATAAGATAATGAAACTAGAATTTCCAGCCAATTTTAGCATTTGGCCAATCAAACCAGGCTCTACTATAAATACGTATGTACAAAATTATTATGTACATTATCAATGGGAAAGTCAATGAGTCCATAATAGCAACATTTATGTCCGGAAATTATTTAATCCTTAACACTGTGGAAAAGAGTAGACCTTGTTATTAAGGCTTCATCTCTTGTGGATATACATAGATATTACATACGTACATACGTATTTCCTCAGGGTCGATCGATACACAGACACACACAGATACACACAGATGCATAACACAGATGCATAACACAGATGCATAACACAGACACACACATGCATACTTAAATCTACATGCACACACACGTAGTATATAAGTAGCTATGGTTACATATGCAATATCATACTAATGATTAGATACATACGTACATACGTATGTACATACGTATATACTATAATTTTATTACAGAGATTAATGAGTGCCTTGTTAATAATGGAGGCTGTGGTCACAATTGCACTGACACTTATGGTTCTTATTACTGCACTTGCAATACTGGATATACCCTACACTCTGATAAGCATGGATGTACAGGTAATAACTCATACGTATATACGTACATACATACATATAATTTCACCTGCTGATTATCATTTAATAAGTACAGTAGTATCATTAAGTACGGTAGTACTTAATAGTAGGGATCGCTATGAAAAACTATGGCTTCCGGAATTTTTGCACTTTTAAAAACAACCTTACAACAGGCTTTAGCCGAAAAAACCTACCTGGATGCATTAGTACTGCTGTACTTAGGTTAAACGAAGCGAAAAGTCTAATATTTCGATCCACAGCGAATTTTAAAAATTTCGAAATTTACCTGTATTTCGTCTGCCGGCCAGCTAGCCAGCCAGCCTGCCTGCCAGCCTGCCTGTCGTAAGACCCGGTTCCGCTAGGTGTATGGCTCCAGATTTTTCACACAACAAAGGTAATCACGTCGGATTTATGAAAATGTTGTTCCGATTAAGGTTTGTCCACTGCGCCATAGCTTGTCCTTTCTTCTATCTTCTTCATTTGATCTTCCTCAACTGAAGGATGACAAAATTTTACGAAGGTGTCAACATTCCATGCAAGGTGTTAAAATGTAACAATAAACACCTTGGATAGGTGCATGTTTACTGATACAATCTGTAATGCGTAATAGAAGAAGAATTCAGCCTTTCCCTATAGCCTTCTACCGTATGTGGGAAAATTTTGGAATGAGAAAAAATTGGCAAATTTGGCAAATAGAAGGCCATTCGCCAATTTTTTATCCACCAATGTTTCTTTTTAGGATCAGTTTTAGCTATACATGCGGCTCATTCGCTAATATTTTATCCTCCAATTGATTCAAATCAGCGCATTCGCCAATGTTTTACCCCGCCAAAATTTTCCCATGTACGGTATTCCATAGCCAGACCAATTTGTTTAAACGCAGCTGCTTACCCTGGCTGCGTATCGATCTTCTGATTGTAAGTGCCGGATGTTAATTATAATATTAAGCGCTTATACGTAATTGGACACCATTAACGACCTAGTAGCTGCGTAGTGAATTTAAAATGGTCTGGCTACGAGTAGAATATAGTCCTTCCTTCACAGTACAAGTCGTTTTACCATATAGATACTTGGTATCGTGATGAAACAAGTCTGTTGTAAAGGTGGGCGTGGTGCATACGTAGCGAGCCATTGTAAACTATGTAGATATCAATTGCTAAGAAATAATTCCAGTCTTGAGTGCCTGTAACAGCTAGCTATAAAAGTAAACAAACTAGATTTTAAAATTTTGAATTTAAAAAGGGGAGTAAGGATCGTACTAAATAATAAAAAGTAAGGAAACAAGTAGGTAATCACTCACCACCCAGCATATTGCATGTGTTTACTCAAGTATACAATTGCAGCTGGGTATAGGTGTTCAGCATGCACAAATGACAAGATTTAATCCCTACTTTGGCAGCCTAAAACATGCAGCCAAAGTAGGGATTAAATCTTGTAGAAGTGCTAGAGAATGTGTTTCATTTGTGCATGCTGAACACCTATACCCAGCTGCAATTGTATACTTGAGTAAACACATGCAATATGCTGGGTGGTGAGTGATTAACTACTTGTTTCCTTACTTTTTATTATTTAGTACGATCCCTACTCCCCTTTTTAAATTCAAAATTTTTATAAAATCTAGTATATACATAGCTACATACATAACTAATTGTTAGTCTTAAAGCATTGCATACGTACATGTGCGTGCACACATAATTATTAAGAAAACAATGTACACATGTATATGTATATGTACGTACACATGTACGTATATTACATGCATAGATAAGTGCTGCAGTGATAATTATTATAGAAATTTCATATGTCATGGAACTTTATGTCACAACATGAACATACGTACGTATGTCTTGACTAGAAACTTCTACCTTGCCAAAGATGAAAAATGAATACACGATATCAACAATTATTCTTGAATTGCATGAAAATGCATGTAATTGCCTACTAATCACATAGCATGACCTATACTCTAACTTGAGGCGCGCCACTATATTTCAATAAGAGGCCTGCTCAAGAATCTTGTTCTTTTCACATCACTCGTTTAGTAGCAGCGCGTTCAGGATCAACAAATCAAGTGCTCAATGATTCATCCTGTAACCGTTACTTGGTTGCCATATAAGTCAGTTACTTTGAATCTCCTGTGCTATGCAATTTCATTTGTTGCTTAGGCTTCCTGCATTGCAAAATTTTATTGGCTATTTTGGCATGCAATTATTGAATATTGTTATGGCCTAGGCTATTAAACTGTGCAATTTGGGATTAATTGCACTTCTACTAATGGCACAATATATACAGGCTCAGGATATGTGATTAGAAAATTAATAGCTACGTACGTATATACAAAACTGAAAAAAGTAATAGCCAGTTAATCAATTGCAGATGCTTTTAAAAGCATTTAAATATGTACGTACGTAAGTACGTATGTATTTTAAACCAAATGCCTAATCACATTATCACAGACTGGCATGTGTCTATGTAGTTTCTAGCATCTCTTAATGGTGTACGTATCTATGTACAGTATGTACGTACATATGTATACCTACAATGTCATTAATAATCATACACATACGTACGTAAAGTGAACCTTGTAATTATGATCATTTAATAAAATATGTATATGTACATACGTACGTGTGTACATATGTAAATAATCGTGATTTGTACCATAATTAGCGTTGCATATACGTATGTATAATATGTACGTATGTATGTAGATGTATACATAGATACGTAACTACGTACGTACGTACTGCCACACAACATTATAACTCCCATTGTAATTCATACATATTTACAGATAATAATGAGTGTCTTGATAACAATGGAAAATGTCAACACAAATGTATTAATACTCCTGGTTCTTATTACTGTACCTGTAATGCTGGATATCAACTGCACACTGATGAACATAGATGTATAGGTAATTACTACATTCATAAATTAATTAAATTAGCTGTGTGCATAAGTACGTACGTGCGTACGTATAAATTTACCTGTTGTCATACATCCTACAGCTACGTGTAATAATTTATACACCTGTAGATGATGGATTTGTTAAGTAAATTCTCATTCCTTTATATCTACGTACTACGTACGTATGCATAGAAATTAATGCTTACAATACTAAACTACATAATTATGTATGTACGTACGTATATGCATGGATGTCACAAGGAAACCATGTAAATTGGAACTAAGGAGCACACTTACGTACTTAATCTCTGGCATCTGGACAAAAGAAATAAAAGCATTGTTTAGAATAGTGTTGTACCGATCGCCAGGTTTTAGGAGTATACCGATATCCGATTATTTTCCATTCCAGACAGCCGATATTTCAATCCGATACCGATTATTACAAACATACAATAAAACTTGCAAAAGTGTAAGATTCTGTCAAAATTAGCAAATATAATTATTGGTTCAGTTACAAGCACAAGGCTCTTGAATTATTTGATTTTAATAAACCGATATTGTAACCTTAAAATCCACCGATACCGATTGTCACAAAATTCCCCAATAATCTGCTGTTTCCGATTGTGATCTGATTAATCAGTACAACACTAGTTTAGAAGATTTTATAGTAATGGTTTTTGATGGTACTTAGAGCAGTAGTTTGAAAATATATGTATGACTACCTGTAGAATATCTCTTTATTATGTATGCAGGATGGTTTGTAGCAGAATACCCAATGTCCCAACCACTGTTGGTTGATATGACTCATGTCTCCAACCATTGTCAGGTTGATATGGTATGACCCACATGAATGTTAAGTCAAACCTTTGCCTGTGATAGCCCATAAGTACAGGGGAATTGTGCACAGGCACCCACCTACCTTTTAGCAGGTGCTGTAAAGTACACATGCAAATCATTAACCCCGTGTGTGATTATCAAGCTTTCTTCAAGCAGTACCATACTTTGTACATACAGTATCCTATGAGTTGTACATTAATAACAAGACAGAGCACTTTAATTATAAAGGTGGGCATAGCATGCATGTAGTGAAGCATTTAAAAGAAGATTAACCTTCTGAATCAGTAATAATTTTGGTAGCTATGTAGCTTAATCACCAGTAAAGGTTTACTCACTGAAAGATTAAGTATAAAGGCAGTCCAAACTTAAATTTAAACTTGCATGTGTTGCTACGTATGTACGTGCGTACGTAGTTCTGATTTACATGGTTTCCTTGTGACATCCTTGTGTGTTCATAAAAAATGTATGTACGTACGTATGTACTGTTTCTGCTTATGAAGAAACGGTATATACGTATGTACTAACAACTAACTAGTACGTATGTAGTTTAACTTATGTAGCTACATAGTCAAATAGTAAACGACAAATTGTTCCTCAATAATAAATTAATGCTATGTACGTTCACTAAGAATCTGCTACTTTCATACGTAGCTTAATTTTAAGTTTGTTGAATAATTCTTGGAATACACTTTTGTAATTTTCTTCTTTACATACGGTACAGCTCAACTATAACTTCACTCACGCGTGACAGTCCACACGTGGCTACACGCAGATATTTGTGTGTAAAATTCAAAAATTTCCCGTGGAAATCTTGATTTCACGACACGTGGAGTACCATGAGACGTGGAGTACGTACCACGAGACGTGAAGTACCACGAGACGTTAAGTGCCACGAGACGTGAAGAGCCACGAGACGTGAAGTACCACGAGACATCTCATGTACACGGCGACCGGTCCAGTCTGGACTTATGGCTAAGCACAAACAAGTCCACGACTGTTGCATATAACGACGTGTAATAATAACAAACGTTATGCAAAAAAATATCGTCCATGAGTTCAGCATGAGCCGATTTCTTATTAATCTCAAGTGGTCGTGCACAACTGTTAGAAAATCAATGAGTAGCAAGCAGGGCATTAAATGGAAACTTGCGAACGGTATTATTGTGGTGCCTTCATCGCCAAAATCCACTAGGGCATGCGAAGCGCTTGGTTTTGGTCCTGTGAAAAAATATTCATTGAACCATTAAAAGCCTGTGATACCCTCTAGTAACTGACCTAAAGGGCTTTGTACAGCGCGTCTCACGGAGCGGCCACTTGCCATTTCTTCTCCCATTCACCTCGTGCACGTGCGCCAAACAACAAAATGGTTTAAGTTCGTCACGTGACACATTAATTTAATTCATAAAACGACTTAGAACTTTCGTGCGCCACTAAAAATTCATCAAGATTTTATATGTGTGCTACTGAAGAGTCGATACGTGACATTGTGCTGATAAAACAACAGAATATTGGTGTAATGTAATGCGATAGACTCGGTAAGTACGTTTTTACGTGCATGTGAGTGCATGCGTGTTTTGTTCCACGCGTGAGCTTCCACGAGACGTACACTTCCACGCAAGAGCTTCCATGAGACGTACACTTCCACGCGTGAGCTTCCACGAGACGTGTACATTACATGACACGACTAACTGTGGTCCACGCAAACACGCAACGGGGATGCATTGTAGTATTGCCGTGGTACCACGCATGATCACGTGTGTAAAAACGAAGTTACAGTTGAGCGGTACCGTAATTATATATGTATGTATGCATATTTGTAGAAATAATAATCAGACTAGTAGGAGGCAGTTCATACAATGAAGGTAGAGTGGAGGTGAACTACAATGGTGAATGGGGTACAGTATGTGATGATGAATGGGATGATACTGATGCTGGTGTAGTGTGTAGACAACTGGGATTTGGATCATCAGGAACAGCCATTGGATCAGCTGGCTTTGGTCAAGGATCGGGACCAATCTGGTTGAATGGAATCACATGTACTGGAAATGAATTAACATTGATTGGCTGTGGTTTTCTTGAATTTAATGTTACTACAAGTTGTCATCATCATAAAGATGCAGGAGTGAATTGCAGTGGAGGACAAGGTTTGTTCAGTTACAATATTTATATATGTAATATGCTAGTTAACTTTCTCTGTTTATAATGACATGACCACTATTAGTATCGATCCAGCACATCTACAAATAACTAACATAAATTAATAAGCATTGGTAACATTTTAAAACATACTTAACATTATGTAGCTATCATAAATATGAATGGAAAAAGCTCTAATTACGTAGTAAAATGGCTTGAGTAACTCATGACAAAATGCTCGTACAGTGTATAATGCTCATTACATTGCTCAAGTGTGTACGCAGTAAACAAGTGAACTGAACACAAGTCACACCGAAAGACATGGAAAAATCTTAAGATTCACTACACGAGCTTGAGTGTTGAGCTACGTATACCATACTATAGTGCCTCGGCATTAGAAAACAGGGCTGATGTATACAAAATACACATATTCATATTATAGTATAGTACATGTGTACCTCTGTACTTTTTAAGATTTTAGAAATCTGTAAGCAGTATGAGATTCCCCATGAAAAGCTGCATAAATGGTGAAACTTTTATTATAATTATTATTTACAAAGTTTGAAATCCAAAAATTTCAATAATGTGGTCAAATTTTTATGTGCACATAAGCCATTATTTTCTCATGCCGGGTCACATATACGTATACATACATAATAATTATTCTGTTGTAGTGGTGTTTAATTCTCTATTACAGACATCAGAGTAAGACTAGCAGGAGGCAGTTCATACAGTGAGGGTAGAGTTGAAGTGCAATACAATGGTGATTGGGGCACAGTATGTGATGATGGATGGGATGATACTAATGCTGGTGTGGTGTGTAGACAACTGGGATTTGGATCATTAGGAATAGCTGTGTATCGGGCTGGCTTTGGTCAAGGATCTGGATTAATAATGCTAAACTATGTAGTGTGCACTGGCAGTGAGTTGACTCTATCTAGATGTGGTCATCTTGGAATAAATATTACAAGATCCTGTAGTCATGCTGAAGATGCAGGGGTGAGATGTAGTGGAATGCAATTGGAAGGTACGTATTGTATGTATGCATACACATTAGATTTAAATACACAATGAATTATAAATAAGTTTATGTAGTATATAGCTGATTGTTAACAAACTATGCATATCAATCATGAACCACTATAGTGGTTTACCAACAAAAAAATTATGAAAACACCCTAATAGAACACATGCCAAACCATCTTAAAGCTTCCTTGGTTTGAAAAAACTTGCCCAGATTATCTGTTAATGTTCTAAGACTATTGTCAAGTATAAAAAGCCTATCAATGTACGTATGTATCTATATTAATAGTACTGATTTGATGCAATGTTGCATTCGCAAGTGAAGCACTCTTGTGCATCAATACCATCATATAATTTCTCACGAGTGTCGAGTAAGGGTTATTACTTTTGGTGGCATCTTTGCCCTTTTGAGACCATTCGGTTTTATAACTACTTTATGCATCACAGTAGTGATGATATATACATATAATAGCTGGTGTTATGAGATGTGCATTGGTCAGCAATCATGAAGATTACTTGAATTGCCCATTGGTACTTAACTTTGCCCAGAGTGCTCTCATCATTGCCATTTTGAGACTGTTCAACTTCATAACTTCTTGGTCTTAAATTCAAATATTGCAAACTTGATTTATGTTTATGTCATGAGCTCCGTAGCTACTGCACATGATTACTCTTAATAATGCCATATTTCTGTTACTATAATGTATTCGTCTACACTACGTATGCAATTCACTCTCCAACATTAACCTACATATGTATTTTAAATCTTTTTGGCTTATTTTAGTAGGCTACCTATCTCATTCTACAATCTCTAGTGTTCTCTCTTGTTCCTTGTTGATAGCATTAATTGAAGCTACACACTGAGTATACAATTGATTTTATTCATAGTAGCTTCAACTGTTTTATAGAATTGTTTTTGACTGCTTTATAGAATTGCTATGAGATACATATATTGATCCCTACTAAGGACTTTACTCATTATCTTATATACTAAACAGGTGTTGCAGTCAGATTGATAGGAGGAAGTTCATACAATGATGGTAGAGTGGAGGTGAACTACAATGGTGAATGGGGTACAGTGTGTGATGATGGATGGGATGATACTGATGCTGGTGTAGTGTGTAGACAACTGGGATTTGGATCATCAGGAACAGCCATTGGATCACCTGGCTTTGGTCAAGGATCAGGGCCAATCTGGCTAGATAGTATCACATGTACTGGCAATGAATCAACACTAGCCAGATGCGGTCATCTTGGGGTCAACATTACTACAGGTTGTAATCATGATACAGATGCAGGAGTGGCATGTAGTGGAGGACAAGGTTAGTACCTATACGTATTTGTCAGCCCATCTTTTACATAGAATGTAACATAGTAGGTAAGTAGTTACGTACGTATTAGTCAGATGTGTTGTAACCTTTAAGATTACAATTTATTTACAACAAATACCTGAAACAAAATATGTACATATATACTACAAATACCTAGGAGTTACAGATAAAATTTATATATACTATATAGTACTAATATGTTATTAAGTCAGCTACGTAAGTACGTATGTATGTACACGCTGTCTATATCGGATATATAGGACAATTGATAAGACTGGTAGGAGGCAGTTCATACAATGAAGGTAGAGTGGAGGTGAACTACAATGGTGAATGGGGTACAGTGTGTGATGATGGATGGGATGATACTGATGCTGGTGTAGTGTGTAGACAACTGGGATTTGGATCATCAGGAACAGCCATTGGATCAGCTGGCTTTGGTCGAGGATCTGGAATGATATTACTGGACAATATTTTGTGTACCGGCAATGAATCAACACTAGCCAGTTGTGGTCATCTTGGAGTTAACTTTACAAGATCTTGTAGTCATACTGAAGTTGCAGGAGTGAGCTGTAGTGGAAAACAAGGTAAAAGATTTTAAACTACGCATGTACATACATATTCGTCAATTGCTGTATAAGTCCATATATATGTGCTGTATATACACATACCATAGTTAGGCAAAAATTCGTTGTTGGAAATTTTCATGTGAAAAAATTTCGTGTTAAAATATTTTCATCTTCTTGGGTAGCCTACGAAAGTTTTTTAACGGTGAATAATTATTTAGTTGAAGTTTTGCCACTTGTTTCACTATGCATAACTTACAAAGTCTTGTGTAAAAATTTCATATAAGCACGTACACATGGACTATAAGCGCTAGCTAGCCTACTTGGAGGCGCTTGCATCTAAGAGGCGCTCGCTGGGCTAGAACAAGCCAGCATTGAGTTGCTGTACTTTCCAACTTCGGTTGAATTGCCACGTAAGCATAAAGCCTCGAAAGAAACTAGTACTTTACATACCATCTGCCTTTTGTTTACAACAGCTACTATTGCTTGTGCACATTCACAATATCACATGTTGTACGTAGTTGATGTACATACGTACGTATGTAACTATTAATTTTACAAATGGCATATAATTCAAATATTGTAGGTTAGTTTTCTAAATTGCAGTCATAATTCTGATTGTTTTATAACTATCACTTGTAAATTACAGTTCGTAATTACGTACATAATTATTTTAGCAATTTGAAGAAGTACCACTTTGACTACTTACTATTAGGCCAATGTATGTACATTGTTTAATTGTAGCTCCTTATAGGCACATAGCTATACACATTGCAACTCTTAAAAATACAAAATTACTGGTACGTATTCGTAATTACCCATTGAATCATTGATTATAAAGTTACATTTACACATACGTACATATAAACCAGGATTACTGATTATTATAAGCATACATATGCAGGAAATACAATCAGATTGATAGGAGGCAGTTCATACAATGAAGGTAGAGTGGAGGTGAACTACAATGGTGAATGGGGTACAGTGTGTGATGATGGGTGGGATGATACTGATGCTGGTGTAGTGTGTAGACAACTGGGATTTGGATCATCAGGAACAGCCATTGGATCAGCTGCCTTTGGTCAAGGATCAGGATCAGTACTACTTGACTATGTTTTATGTACTGGCAGTGAAGTTACTCTATTCAGATGTGCACATCTTGGAATGAATATTACTAGATCTTGTGAACATTCCGAAGATGCAGCAGTGAGATGTAATGGTTTTCAAGGTACATACGTACATAGTTAAATAGTCAAAATTAAAGCAGATTATTAAAACACAAGTTGATGTTTTATTGTCCTTAAATCAGGCACTGTGTATGGTTAAACCACTGTTAATCAACTGCTATTTAATGTATTGTAATGATGTAACGAGTACGTACAGTAAGTCATGTGAGCACAGACTGATATAAAATTTTGTATCATTTAAACCAAAGTACAGTACAGCTCATGGCCAAGTTTACAATTGCACTCGTGTTCACACATGGGACCCAAACAAAACTTGCGATTTTTGCTCGAGTACACGAGCTATGCACGCATAGTAGAATGCACGTAAAGATATTTACTGCATGCCAAGGGTACTCGAATATAGAGGCACACGCTATAGCAGTGCTCACTAGTAAGTAACGTAAAAGTCTTCAACTATTTATGTATGTATGTAGTACACAGATTAATGAAGCATAAAAGCTACAATTACTTGGTTGCATAGGCAGTTTCAATAAATTTATATCATATTTCAAACTTCAAAATAGATAGCTAGCTAAGCTGGGTCTTACTGATGTGTGAAGTGATAAAACAATAACTTTGTTGCACAGGTATAAAGATAAGATTAGTAGGAGGTAGTTCATACAATGAGGGTAGAGTGGAGGTGAACTACAATGGTGAATGGGGTACAGTGTGTGATGATGGATGGGATGATACTGATGCTGGTGTAGTGTGTAGACAACTGGGATTTGGATCATCAGGAACGGCCATTGGATCAGTTGGCTTTAGTCAAGGATCGGGGCCAATCTGGTTGGATAGTGTTTCATGCACTGGCAATGAATCAGCATTACCGAGATGTGGACATCTTGGAATTAACATTACAAGATCTTGTGCTCATTCTGAAGATGCAGGAGTAAGGTGTGATGAATTTCAAGGTACGTACATATGTACATATGGCTACATACGTATGTATATACACAATTTTTTTCTATAATTGTACAGTATGTACATAGCTACGTAGCTACGTACATGGCTATAATAGTAGTTTAAAAGTTATGAGTTGATTTGCATAATAATGTATAGCGGAAAATTTTGATGGAAATTTTTGACGAATTGGTTCAAAACTGTTACAGCTTTGGGAAGAAAACACCGAATAGTAAAATTTTAATATACGTACTGCAAGTCATCAAATTCATCAATATTTCCCCTATAAAAATTTTGCACTGTATACTGTAACAGTATTCAACATCTTTTGAATCCATAAATTTATTTAATCAGAGAACTACTTATTTGAATAAAAACATTAATTACATATGATTATGTACATGTACGTATGTAAGAATAAATGATGACAAAGTTAAAGCACTACGAATTTGCAAAATGCCCAGTGTAGTGCTAAAAGCATTGCCTATTGTCCAATCTAGCAGGTGTAGTGCTATTTTAAGATTTTGTTTGTATGTACGTATGTACGTATGTATATATGCATTCAATATACGTACCTGTACGTACGTATACGAACATGCATGCTACGCACTTACATGCTTATGTACGTATGTATAGCTACCTGTGTGTTTACTATACAGGTATGAAGATAAGACTAGTGGGAGGAAGTTCATATGATGAAGGTAGAGTGGAGGTGAACTACAATGGTGAATGGGGTACAGTGTGTGATGATGAATGGGATGATACTGATGCTGGTGTAGTGTGTACACAACTGGGATTTGGATCATCAGGAACAGCCATTGGATCAGCTGGCTTTGGTCAAGGATCGGGGCCAATCTGGTTGAATGGAATCACATGTACTGGCAATGAATCAACACTGGCTAGCTGTAATCATTTTGGTGTGAATATTACAAAGTCTTGCAATCATACCAAAGATGCTGGAGTAAGATGCTCTGAAGGACAAGGTTAAGATACGTATTAATATTTTAGTGTCTGTGTACGTAAGTGTACGCATATACATAGCTAAGTATACTTTGTAGCAAATATCAATCTATCATTTAAAAGATAATTGCTGAAAGCTTATTTATAAATAGCTACGTACGTATGTAGCTTGAAAATACCTTGTGTGTTGAGTCATATTAAAATCAAAAGCAAAAATGTGAAAAATAATGATTATCACTAATACAACAGTCAATATCTAATTATAGCAATTATGTACATACCCAATTTTAAAAATATATAATAATTATAGGTATTGCAGTTAAACTGGTAAATGGTTCCTTGTACAATGAGGGTAGAGTGGAGGTGAACTACAATGGTGAATGGGGTACAGTGTGTGATGATGGATGGGATGATACTGATGCTGGTGTAGTGTGTAGACAACTGGGATTTGGATCATCAGGAAGATCATATAGTAAAGCATATTTTGGTCAAGGATCGGGAACTATTTGGCTAAATAATGTTACATGTACTGGCAATGAATCAACACTAGCCAGATGCGGTCATCTTGGAGTCGATATTACTACAAGTTGCAATCATGATATGGATGCAGGAGTGGCATGTAATGGAGGACAAGGTTAGTATGTACGTATGTGTGTACCTGTTTGTCAACCCATCCTTTACATAGTATGCAATAAAGTAGTTAGCTACGTATTAGTTAGCTGTGTTGTAACTTTTATGTACGTACGTAGCTACGTATGTATATATTTGTACTCATATACTTACTAAAGATTGCATTGTATTTATAATGACTATTTGAGATAATTGTAAATAATGTAAAATATGTAAAACATTCAAATAGATTTTAAACCAGGTGTATGTCTGGTTTCTCGAAATTTTTTGTCAGGCTATTAATAAACATTCACATGAAATGAAGCCCGAATAACTCATCAAACAAGTCCTACTGCTTTTCAGGTTCTATATATGACACTTGCTATCGATAGTATCGATAGGTGTGGCCTTAGTAATGGACCACATTGTAGAGCAAGGTAATGCTGTGTTAGCGATTTGTTTTGCAGTATAGGTTCAACCAGTTGTATATTATTAATAAGATGGTGTGTTTCAGTTTTAAAAGTGGGCATACCATGCGGGTAGCAAAACTCATAAAAGAAGACTGTCCTATAGTTTTACAGTAATAAGTTTGGCTTCTTTATACTACTTTTGAAAGTTTTTTCACTAAATAATAGTTAGATGTCAAATCACAGGGGTCTACAGAATTTAGAAACCTGAAGGCCCTGAGGTGTGGCGCCTGAGCAAAGCAAGGGCGCTACTAAGGGCCTGAGGGTTTCTAAGTCCTGTTGTGGTTTGACGTCTAACTGATTTAGACCCTAGCGATACTCACCTTGAAAACTATTTCAATTTTCATGCTGACTAACTTTGTATTCGTTGTAGTTTTTCCGCTTGGCTGAAAATGGATAGCCATTCTGAATTGAAATATAGAAATTGCGCTTATGCTCCTTGATGACGAACTGCTTCTATTTATTTTGAACGAGCATGCGCCCACTTTTATTATCAATACGCACCACTTGGCAGCAGCCCAGTTCGCCCTAACTCACGGAGAGAGAATTAGAGGAGGTACACAATTGAATATAATGCTAATGGTTACGTAAGTAATACAAATTACGGGAATCTTATGATGTTTTTCACCACCCGAGAGCAAGGGGTCTAAGTGACGTAACTAGGGGTCTAAGTAACACAACTAGGGATCTAAGTGATTTAGACCCCTAACTAATAGCATGAGAATTCCTACAGCTAGGGTCTAAAGTACTGTAGTATACGGCAAAGGATTAAATTTTTATGTATTACTATGTGTTCCTAAGTAATGAGTCTTTACTCACATGATGTCATAAGTACATTGAATAGTGTTTGATTAACAACTTATTACACAGTGCCTGGTTTTTATATGATAAATTATCAACTTGAATGTTTGTCCAAGAGGCATTCTTAATAATATATGTACATGCATACGTTCATACGTACGTAAGATTTGTATTTATGTGTAATGTGTACGTATACACTACAAATAGGAGCTACAATACAGATAAAACTTAATAAACTAGTACTAACATGTTGTTACATAGTTATAGTGATATTAGTCAGCTACATACATACATTCTGTCTAAAATTTATCGGATAGAACAATTGATAAGATTAGTAGAAGGCAGTTCATACAATGAGGGTAGAGTGGAGGTGAACTACAATGGTGAATGGGGTACAGTGTGTGATGATGGATGGGATGATACTGATGCTGGTGTAGTGTGTAGACAACTGGGACTTGGATCATCAGGAACAGCCATTGGATCATCAGGAACAGCCATCGGATCAGCTGGCTTTGGTCAAGGATCAGGATCAATCTGGCTGGATAGTGTCACATGTACTGGCAATGAATCAACATTAGCCAGTTGTGGTCATCTTGGCATAGGAGTCTCTAGAAATTGTAGCCACTATAATGATGCCTTTGTTACATGTAGTGGAGAGTTCAGTAAGTATTATGTTCTTTGAAAATATACGTACGTAATTATATGTATTTGCAGAATTTTTGGTACAAGTAGAGAGTCCTCATAAAGGAATAGTAGAAATCTTCAACAATGGAAAGTGGGGATTAGTGTGTGCTGATGGATGGGACACACACGATGCTACCGTAGTTTGTCAAGAGAAAAATTTAGGAACTAATGGTATTGCTACCCAGGCTGCTTACAACAAGACAGAGACATTGTGGTTAAGTCAAATTAATTGTACTGGAAACGAATCCCAATTATCTTTCTGTCCTCATAATGGCATTGGAGTGCTTCACGATTGTGCATTTGTTGCTGGAGTTGAATGCTTTGGTACGTACGTACATACATATATGTAAGTACGTACAGTAAATTTTAATACATACCTACACAACTACAAATATGGTAATATTTAATAGTCAGTCTGCATGGCTT
The DNA here is from genome assembly GCA_963930835.1 of Spongia lamella. Lineage (NCBI taxonomy): Eukaryota > Metazoa > Porifera > Demospongiae > Dictyoceratida > Spongiidae > Spongia > Spongia lamella. The sequence continues at coordinate 4,762,537 of OZ005747.1, forward strand.
TTATGTACTGCCACACGAAAAGGTCAACTACGTCAGACTACTTAATAGTAGGGATGGGAATAAAACTAGATGGTTTCTGAAAAATATGCACATTTGCACATACATACATAGCAGTGGTGAAGACTGGAAAACAAACTAACTTTTCCACAACTCAAATCATTTTGTTATTAATATATATTATGGACTCACCAGTCAGTAATCTAAAATCTAGTCTCATTGAAATGAGCAATCTCAAGATAATATATTTCATTTAATTTACTGAAGTGCCATTTTAATTACAAAATGTGCAAGAATTAATGCAGAAAAAATCATTCACTGTACATCCGAATACCATGAGACTGAGTGAATATCCAAACAAATATACTATTTGTTTCAGCTCTAGTAGTAAGTTATGCTGTCAAGTAAAGTATGCATGACGTATATATAATCAATGCATAGCTACATGATCGTGCATTACACATAATCACTAATAATGACCTGTACATTCGTCGAAGTTTCGAAGGTCGTAAAGAGCCTGAGGGCTATAAATTGACATTCATTGGTACACTAACTGAGAGTATTATATTGTACACATATGTACGTATGTTAAGTAGGGTGAGTGTAAAAATGCCTTGCTGAAAAACACCCTTAACACGCTACTAATCCTTAAATATACTAGCCTCATAAACAACATCATCCAATCAGTAATCTCCATACTTAATACTACGTACGTATATCTACGTATACTGTAGGTTGAATAAGCAGAATTATTGATGCTAATATCAGGCTTTGAAGTTAGGTTTAAAAATCTAATGAAATGTAACTACTATGTACGTATCATGGAATATCTTGTATAACAAGCAAGGATTTTTCTAGAAGATAAATTCAGGGGGGCAAATCAAGATTTTTAAAAATATAAAGGGGTAGGATTTCAACTGACTGTTGAGTGTAGCTGCTTGCAGAGGCCTAACTCAGGGGGCAAAACCATTTTCAGGGGGGCAAAATACCCCTTTGTCCCTTAGAAAAATCCCTCATAATCAGTCAAGGATGTATAAAAGAAGAAGGACAGATCTTAGGTGTCAGACCATTGAAATCATGACTAGCAAACAAATTGCTATTATAGCTATATACGTACGTACATACGTACGTATGTACATGAATTTTGTCTTACAATGGTTAACACAATGGTTAACTTTAATGGGGTTTAACCTTACAACCTATCATTTGTTTATTTTATGCATAACATCATCCACTTGAGATAGTTTTATTCTCTAAATTGACTTTGTGGATTTGTAATATGAAATTTCATTTTAACTGCACTACGTATGTACATTAGTGATGATTCTTTACTCTTGTGACTTACTCATGATGTCATTAATTACTATTACAATACATTGAATAGCAGTTGATTAATAGTGGTTTAACTTGAGTTTTAGATGGTAAAACACCAACTTGTTTTATGTTATTACAATACCTAACCATTTACGTAGCTAATATTTTATCATTGTAGGAGGACTACCTATTATTAATGATCAACCCAAAAATCAAACAGTTCGCATATTCTTTGGTAATGAAACTGTATCATTTCAATGTATTGCTGATGGTGAAGGACTGTCTTATTTGTGGCAAAGGCAAGATTTGGAATTACCTAACAGTGCTACTGGAAATACAACAAATACTCTGGTAATATCTAGACCAAGAGAAGAAGATAGTGGTAACTATCACTGTGTTGTGAGTAACAGGTTTGGATCAGTATCATCAGATTATGCTTTACTGATTGTAACAGGTACTAGGTATTAAGTTGTACAGGAATTTACAATTACGTTGCTAAAATATCAGATTACGTACATTATACTCAATACATAATTTACGTACATATGTATGTAGTAACAATACCAGCTAGAAATTTTTCTTAGGCTGTAATTTTTGTAGTAACCTCAAAAATTTATCCTAAAATTTTTGTCGGATCAAAACATAATGATGTTAACTCAACCTCCACATTTGGGTCAGATCACTTGTCAACAGTTATAGTTTCTACTGGGGTGTGTCAAGTTGCATTTGAACCGTACCGTAGTTTACAAAAGATATACGGTACTGCTCAATTTAAACCTCACGTGTGATAATTTACATGCACTACATGAAGCTTACTCGATTCTTCACGAGCCAGCAAGTCCTCGATGACGTCGCAGCATTTATAAAGAGCTCAACACGCACTTCATGTAATGATAAGAGTGATTATATATATTACCTCTATATGCAGCTGTCATGTGCGAGTACTGCCAGTAGCTACAGGGTGTTATCGCTTGCAGTAGCTATAAGCTCCGTAAAAATCTCAAGTTACTTACGCGCATAGCTACGTATTTACAACACAACTATTCACTACTTCGCTTCCTTACAAATCTCTGTCAGATGCACCTTTTTGAATTGTTTATCACATCAGAGCACCATCTACGTATGTACTATGTACCGTTAGTGACACCATTGTTGGCATCACATGCATTTATAATATTTTGGGTCAGGCACACATGTGTGGTGCATTGACAAAGTTAAACGTCCTGTTAATATTGTTATGGCCACTTCTATCAACTGGAATGAAGGTAAGAATGGATAGTTTCTATGTTAATATCATGCACGCATACTGAACGCATGTCACGAGTTGACCATCTGGCTAGTGATAAATAGTATTCCGTTTGATTCTTAGGCTCCGTGGCTTCGGGTAAGCACCTCATACAGGCTTTCCATTCTGTGTACGCCTCCAGCACCTATGTATCTGGTAAATTTAATAAATAAAATACTCAAACACGCAAGTTTCTGATAATCGAGCCATACCTCGAAAGTAAGGCGAGATTGACACGACAAACTTTCATATGCACCATTATTTGCGAGTTTACAGAAAATGCTCAAAGAAATATGGAAAATATGTGTGTTGAGTTTCAATTTTAAATTGAGCAGTGCCGTACATAGCTATGTACATATACAACTTTTTGCAGATATCAATTAATACAGTGTGTTTGTACACAGTACCACAGAGCTAAATCCTCTACATATTAATTTTTTATTTTAATTGTGTACTCACCTCTTAAAGCTTACCTTATTCATGAATGTTATAATGCAAATACGTACATACCCTATTTTGAGTGTTTTAGCAAAATAAAAAATTGGATCATAGCTACAAGTATGCATATAGTTGGCTACATGCATACATATAGCTATAATTTTTACTAACCTCTTTTAATGATGCAAATATTTAATTAACAGATATATCAGTTGATAATTCTACCAATACTGGTGCCTCTTCTTCCTCGTCTTTTTTAAGCTCAATTCCACTTCCTGCAATAGCAGGAGCTATCATTGCAGTGGTCATAATAAGCTTAATAACATGTATAGTGATTGCTGTAATTGTGGTAAAGAAGAGAAAATCTAATGTTAAAGAATCGAAAAGGTGAGCATTTTATGATAGATATTTAGAAATTTTGAAGGTATCAATTTTGCTGTAATGAAAAGATATAACTCATTCAGTGGCTGTATATACATGCAATAGTAGCTATAGTAATGTGTGATATGAAATACTTGATTATTGTACAGTATATACAGTTGCGTATTTTATCATACAATAATATTCACAAAGAATTATATTTTATGTACTACAGTGCCGAAATTAATGCAATGTCACATTTGAGAGTAAAACACTCTTGTGTATCAATACCTTTTCTCACAAGTATTGAATAGGCGTAGGGTTATTATGTATTTGAGTGCAGGCAACTTGCAAGTACCGATATACTCACAAATAAGGTTGCACCGATATAAGATTTTCCGGTAACCGATAATTTGATTTTGTGTTTGCCAATAAGCCGATATTAACCGATATACTTTTCAGCTATAAACCAAGAAAATATCCACCATAACTCGTAACTAGCTATAACCAAACTGGGAAACACGAGTCCTGGCTTTCAATTTAATATACGTATGCATATCATTTTTGCCTAGTGTAGCACTTTAATAAAATTCACGTGCGCATTGACAAAGTAAAAATATGCACATATTGATCAATCATAGCTAGTTTTCCTGAACGGCAGAAATGTGTATTTCATTTCATAAAAGTACAGCAAGCAAAACAAAACGTCATGATACGTATATTAAATCACATAGCATGACTGTACATATTAGGGACACCTACATAATAATGACGTATAAGTATAAGTATGTACACATTTAAGGTTACTGGATACCCATGAATTAATTTTATGAGCACTAATTTTCATTGTCTTGAAAAGCAGCCTTATTGTGTTCTGTATCGAGTGGTCTGGTTACCACCTTCAAAGTACTGTATAAAAAGTCTACAGACACTGTTGATAGGACATTAATCAAGCCTCCTATGCTCCAACAGGGCTAAGTGACGGCAAGGTTTCTGTTTCTACACACAAAAACTCGCCGCCAAATGCTGCGATAACGAGCAAGGTAAGTACCATTTTTAGGGTTTCACCTTAATTATAGATATATTTTTGAGGGCCTATCGAAGAGTTCTTAGCTCTCAACAGGCTTCATAAGTAGTTTAGCCAACAAATGTCTCACTAAAGCGCTCCTAAAATGCCAATTTTTAACTTTAGACACTTACAAAATCTCTCGTCGGCGTTGTATGCCTAAAAACTCTTCGATACGCCCTCAAAATATATCTCTAATTAAGATGAAACCCTCAAAATGGCATTTACCCTGGCCGTTATCGCTGCATTTGGCGGCGAGTTTTGGTAGAAATGGAAGCCACTGCCGTCACTTTGCCTGGTTGGATGGCCTATCAACGGCATCTGTAGACTCTTTACATAGTACTTTGATGGCGGTGATGAGACCACTCGATACAAACCACAAGAAGGCTGCTTTTAAAGACAATGAAAATTAGCGCCCATGAAAGTAATTCGTGGGTATCCTGTAACCTTAAGTACGTACATCTATTAACAGATCTGGTGGGAATAACATTACCAATCCAATATTCAGTGATAAAATTGAAGTTACCAATTGCAACGATACAATATTTGAAGAAGAACATATATATGATGCAATCAAATCTTGTGGTGGCGATATGGCTAGAAAACAAGAAATGGAACAGAAGCATAAGATTACTTCAGATGTCTTAAAAAGTGCCAGTAAAGCTGCCGATTGTGCTAGTAGTAAATCTGATGAAGTGACACATAATAAATTGAAACACCACTACATGCCAAGTGCAAGTGATCAAAATACAGCGTGTGACAGCAAGTCACTTTCTTTGTCTAAGCCAAAGGTTATTAAACAACCTGCAGCTGATGCTAGAGATAACCGTCGCCTTGTAACCAAGAAAAGCATGTCCCCTGAGGATGAATATGTGCAACCAGATATAAAGTACACTGTAGAAAGTCAGTATGGTTCACTGAATGAAGGATGCAAAGCAGAAAATAATCTCTACTCTTCACTGGTTGCACCACACCATGAGGCTTATTATGAAGGTCTGGTTCATCAACCACCTCTCTCTTCTGAATATAGCTATGTAGCTACCCTTCCGAGGAAAATTCCAGCTACTAACTAACTAAATACGTAGCTAGGAATTACACAATTAACAAGTTTTTGTAGACAGTAGTTGGATACTAGTCTAGTAGTGACAGAGTAGTGATGTATAATATAGTAATGTAATAGTTAATGTTTCAGTTGTGTGCTACAGTTATAAACTTTTCAGTTAACATGCTTTGTTGTCATTAGCTACGTACGTACTTGTGTATATATACAGCTGGCTACATACACGCAGGTAAAAATATAATTATGTAGCTAGCGACGTATGTACGTATATAGTACTGTGGCTATATAGCTGCTATAACAGCCTGAAGTTAAGGAATGACTCTATACCACACATGCACACACCAGGGTTTCAAGAGCAGTAGAGAGTGGTGCAGCACTGCTCTACTTTTCCAACTTCATTAAGATAAAGCAGTGAACTAGCTATAATATTATTAGGACATTAATGTGTGTACGTATATAAAATTATGAGCAAATTTTTTGTATTTGCATGGCTTAGCTAAACTTGTCCTGTTATTCTATTTCTAGCTCAGATCTTTGCATTCAAAATATTATACTTTACTACATACATACGTACGTATTCGTGTAATAATATTATTGATGGATTTTGCTAAGAATTATAAGTTGCATGTAAATCATATGTTTGCAGTCTGAATGTTATAGCTACCAGCACACGTACATCCTACACTGAAAGTGTGCATGTTGGCAAAACACATGAATAATATACTTTTTATAACTACGTACGTACCATATAGTGACTTTGATGTATTAATACCTATGTACATCGTATGTAGGTATAGCCGGGAATTTTCAGGAGGGACTTCCAGTAGTATAGTAGTGAATCTGAAGTATAATAGTAGTCTGGGGTGTATACGTACGTATATGTATTCCTTAGAGGTCAATTAATTGTGCACATAATATTCTTATACGTATGTAATTATTTGCAATGAAATTTAACAGGAAAACCAGTATAGCTATTGTAATATAAAAACTTTATATTCTTATGAGGATATCATTCTTGTCTATTACGTTTATTAAGCATGTAGCTACAAAGTATTCATGCATTGCTGTACTTAAGTAATGGCAAGTTTATGGTATAAATATTATAGAATGTTTAGGAGGTATGCTTATTCAAGTGTATGGTCTTTTGAAATGCCTTTCTGCTGCTTCTCTCAACTTCTTGGCAATGAACAATTAGCCATGACTTTCAATTTGCCTGAAAGGCATGTACATATGTATATATATAAATAACTTGAATATTTCATGCTGAATAGACATCCACTGATTATGCCTGCATAATTTAGTATAAGTCAAAATTGATATGCTCTAATAGAACAGTCACCATACCTGAATATATACTTATTTATTGAATATTACTATGGACAAGTGAATAATTATACTCTAATAAAACAGTCTAACTTTTACAACATATGCAGCATGATATGTAGTTTATGAACACTGTAGCATAGCACAATAGGTTAAGGCATGATACGTACAGTATGTTGGCTGCTTTTTATTATAGGCAGTAAACTGAGAATGTACGTAGCTAGCTACGTACGTAATTATCTCTAAATATACGTATTCAAAATATTATCTTAGTTGTAGATATGTGGTCAAACTTTTGCTGTAGTACAGGTGTAGATTTATGGGGTACGTAGCTACATAATTATAATGTGCATATGCTTTTACAAAAATGATGACATAGCTACGTATGTTTCCACATTTTAATGCATGCATATTGAAATCAGCACTTTTAATTGCATATTAAAAGCAGCACCTTTATTAATGCCTGCCCTCAGATTGTGGTTGCATAATGATGCATTAAAAAGACATTATTACTTTAAGTACACATTTTGAATAAATGCTTCAGTACATCATGATGTATGTAACTGGACTAAAATAAAGGTGGCCATGTATTGGTCATTTTGTATGTGTGTGTTTTGTGGTAGTTCACATGACAGTCAACTGACTCATATTGGTGTCTTTGTGGCGTGCACAACAGCAACCCAATGAATAACACATTCAATAAACACACCCATGTTTTTGTTGTTGTATAGTCAAGCTAAGAACTTAAATTTGTTTGTCAACTTTGTTTGGAATGTATAGCTAGTGACTATGACAGCTATCCAATAATATAAACAATTAGATAACTTAAAGTATTTTTACTGATAAGTGTATTACTCCTTGTCTATTGTAATATAGAAGTTATGGCCTATTTTCTACTGACATGCAAAAGTATGTTAAATCGCTGTTAGTGCCATGATTACATGTAATTACAAATGGCCTCTTAAAAACCACTGTGTTCCCTCTATGAAGTTCAAATAAAGTTTAAAAGATTCGTTATGCTTCAGCAAATCGATTTATGTAGATTTCAAGCTAAACAAACCTTCACTCTTGCAACTGAGGCCTCCTCTAAATGGAATTCACGAATGAAAATGCAAAAAGCTAATGGCTGCCAAGAAGAAGCCTCCATTTGGTATTTTACAAGAGTACATAACTGTCGAAGTTCTATATGGAATAGATTGATGTTTGTTTAAAATTTGTAGAAGCTAGCATGCTGAAGTTATGGCCTACTTTCTACTGATACGTATAGCTACATTTGTAAATATAGCTACGTATTAAAATATGATTTCGCTTTGTTGGTATACATATGTGTATACGTACGTAGCTACCCTATGACATTTTTTACTGCAGTGATCATGAAGATCTAGACTTCACTGCAATATTCTAAGTCTTAGTTCTATAGCTATATCATGTATGCATTACGAATAAAGGATTCAGGCAATCAGGTTGTAGCTGTAGCTACGTAGCTAATGTTTCTTGTAATACATGCATGATCTTAATTATTATAGTAAACATGCATGTAGTGCATGCATGGCATGCAATTGAGCATATCATATATATTTAATAGCTAGCTAATTTAACATTTAGCTACTTAGTTTTACGTTGCATATTTTTAGCTAGCTAAAACTATTCCCATACCTATTTAGCTAATGATGAGAGTTGAAGTTGCTTTGCTTGTGATTTATTTATTAACCAACATTGGAGTGATAAATGCTATATTAGAAGACTGTATTTATTTTCCCAATTGCTCAAACACACTGGACTGCAAAGAGCCATTAAGTTGTATTAGTGATTATGATTCTTTGGAATTGTATGTTCAAAACAACAAATCCTTGATAAATGACCTTTCACAAGCTTTTTACAGAACAGGTAACTCGCCTACAAGGTTTGTGAAGATTACTTATAAATTTTAAATTCCATCATATTTTAATGACTTTAATGAAAATGATTCTTATGCTGATTTAACTGAAAATGCTACTTGTTCTTCTATTCAAAGGATATACTATTGGAGTTCATCACCTGTTTATTTATTAGGACCAAGACCTCTCATGTATTTATCACTGCTTTCAGTTATTGTGCAAGAAGAAAATGTCACTATTCAACTCCCTTGCCTTCAAGCAGATAACCAAAAAGCATTACTTTCCAGGCTTACTTATTTGGTATGTTAATAAGCATTTTTGCACATGTACATTGGTTGCAGGTTGTATTCCTTATGTATAGCTATACATAGGCCTGTCAAAGTATAGAGATTAAATCTCTAGTTGTACGTGTTGTATATAAACATGATATAATTTATTTTTTATTGGCACATGCAAATGAAATAGTACATAATCAAGCACACATGTTTGTATGCTCGAAATATGTAGAAAAACTGACTGTTGGCGATAAGCAGCTGCAGCATGCATCCATATCCTATAGCAAAGTTTTATATACGTAGTATAAATACTAGAATGATAAAAAATTAAAAATTTAAAAGGTAAGTAGGGATTGAATTCAATAGCCGGTGCTACAAAAAGTAAGGAAACAAGGAATAAGATTTTGGGACGAGAGAACATTCTGGCATGAGATAATTTATAAAAGTTTAATCCCTACTTTTGGCAAACCTACTGAAGTGAGCCAAAAGTAGGGATTAAACTTTTATAAATTATCTCATGCCAGAATGTTCTCTCGTCCCAAAATCTTATTCCTTGTTTCCTTACTTTTTGTAGCACTATTGAATTCATTTTAAATTTTAAATTTTTTATCATTCTAGTTTGTTTGCTTTTTATACATGCTAAGCATTCATAATAATCTTTCAGCAGGCGCACAAATGTTACAGGCGCTTACGTAATAATTATGCTTGTTTTCAGGCGCTTGTTAACAACGCGCTTACGTGGCAAAGCAGCTGTGTGATAGCAAATAACGCTCGAAAAACAGCAAAAGCTATTTGTCCAAGGCTATAATCTCGAAGTTCACGATGTAATAAAGTACACGCGAAAACATCGTGCTATGGTGCCACTGTAACTAATTATATCACGTGCGAGTCGGGTTTTAGCGTGACGTAATAAGCAGAAGCCTTAACAGGCTATCGTCACCTTCGAAGGTGAGATTCACACCTTGCTAGGAATATAGAAGAACAAGGAAGGGAATGAAGGATAAAAGGAATCGCCATGGCGCAGTGGGTAAATCGTCTTCGGAACAACATTTTCGTAAATCCGCCGCCATTACCTTTATTGTGTGAAAGTTCTGGAGCCCTACACCTAGCGCAACCGGGTCTTACGGCAGGCTGGCTGGCAGGCTGGCAGGCTGGCAGACGAAATACAGGTGAATTTCTAAATTTTCAAAGTTGGCGTAGGTCTGTCACAACACCAATGGTCCGGGCATAAACGATCCGGGAGGACCATATATGTCTACATAAATAGTCCGGCCAGACCATTTATGACAACATAAATGGTCCCCCCAGACCACTTATGTTGGTGCATAAATGGTCCGGCCAAATCAAAAGTGGTCCGGAATCAAGAAAACTCCCGAGGACAACTTATCATATAGCTATATCATTCACCGTTATAGCTAGCTAGCTACGTATATATACATTGGTATTAACAGTCTGCATGGTAAAATCAAAGCCAAACTTGCTGGCTGATACTCATGATCAGCACGTGTCTTGCTTCGAATTAATCAAACTCGATCAAACTATAGCTACCTAGCTATACGTAGTAAGCTTTTAGCTACGTATATAACTATAGCTACAGAGAATATATAAATTCCTGCTGCATGCATACGTATATAGCTAGCTACTATATATAATTATAGCCTATATAGCTATATGCATTAATATCCATTTTGCGTTAGCCCTTCTTTATACTTCTTCTCTGTAAGATATATATATATACGCACACTTCTTCCAGTAAGTCGCATTCTTCAATTTCTTTCGCTTCGTCTAGATCTGTAGACCCCATGGTTCTGCTATCTAACGCAGCTCTGACGAACGGACTAGACTACAACAACGAGCAGAGATTTATCTGCATCTCTTTGAGAATTTTGCGTCGTTTCCATAATATGGAATGAGTATTTTTGAGTAGCTATGTATCACATGACGCGTATACAGAGTTTGTGACGTAACTTGTATAGTTCAATATAAAGCTGGCCTTTGCCATTTCGTGGCCCGGACCATTTATGCTTATGGAGGACCATTTTTGTTAGCACAATTGGTCCGACCGGACCATTTATGTTAGACATATTTGGTCCGGCCGGACCGTCTATGTATCGGGACCAAATATTTTGTTACAGGTCGAAATATTCAACTTGTTGCTTCGTTTAACCAAGGTACAGCATCATTACAGCCTTAGCAATGCATTCCAGTCGGTTTTTTTGGGTAAAGCCTATTGGAAGGTTGTTTTATGAAGTGCGAAAAATCGGGAAACCATACAATTTCTTACCAATCCCTACTATATAAGTACTACCGTACTTAATGATGCACTTGATTTACGTAGCTAACTATAATGATTGTGTTACTGACAATGGGCCAGACAGATAGCTAACTGAGACTAATGAATGGTTAATGTACTTTAATATTAATAAATGCGAAGTTATCCAAATTACATTAAAAAATCCCATTCAATCAGCTTATTACTTATATGGCCATCAACTCAAACAAGTAACCGAGGCTAAATATCTTGGTGTCACCCTGGATTCTAAACTCAATTTCAATAAGCATACTGATGTAATCTGCAAGAAAGCAAATACTATGTTGTCTTTTATAAGGCGAAATCTACATACTCAATTAATTCATGTCAAGTCACACGCCTACAGAATGTACGTCAGACCGATTTTAGAATATTCATCAGCTGTTTGGGCCCCTCATACCAAATGTAGCATTGACAAGCTTGAGGCAGTTCAAAGGCGGGCAGCCAGATATGTTATGGACGATTATAGATATAACAGTAGCGTATCATCAATGATCCAATCACTCAAATGGAACAGTTTATCTTCTAGAAGGAACGTATCAAGACTCATCATCCTTTACAAAATCCTACACCAAACAGTTGACGTCACTTTACCGGACTATATCTTACCATATTCATACTCAGCCATCACTAGAGGACACAACTTAAGACTAAAGGTACCATTACCTAGAATAAATGCCTATAAATACAGCTTTTTTACTAACGTTGTGGAACAGTGGAACAGCCTGCCAGAGCACATCGTAAGAGCACCCAGCGTCACCACCTTCAGCAGACTACTGAATTCATATATGGACATACCTAATTAGTTTTATTGCTATATATACTCATGTATTTGAGTTTTGCAATTATGATGATAAATAAATAAATAAATAAATAAATAAATTTTCCCAGGTTTTTTCTGGGAGGGGATCTATATAGTGGTATAGTGGTGGACGTCTGAAGTACAGAGTCTGGGGGACACGTGCACAGCCCCTTAGAAGTTATAGGGTGTTTATATAATAGCTAGTATAGCTACCAAAAAATGGTAATATTATAACTAGCACAATATTTAGAGCATATTTAAGAGAATTTTCTTAAAATGGCAGAGAGAATATTACGTAGGTAAATTTTAAGCATAGCTAATAGGCTCAGCCACTCAGGCTGTGTTAGATATAGAGAGCTTGCACGAACACCCCATTTCTTGTATGGCTTTGTGGTTAACCGGATACTCTAGGACTTTGTCGGTTATTTGGCCATTTTGAAGGGCAACCCTATGGGCAGTTCTATAAGGTTTATCCGCAATTACGTCTTAAAATAAAAATGGCGTCGCTAGTTGGGGGACTTTAATATTTTCGAGTATTGGCGCCTATGGAGGTGGTGAATAATTTTTTGTCTTCTGCAGTCCAAGAAGAAAATGGGGAACAATAAGGATTAGGTAAAGCGATGACATGCATTAGACAAGCCATAGGACACGCGAACGGATAAACGTTCTTATTTTCTCGCTAAGCTCGTCCAGCATAATTAATCCTGATTCTTATATTGTGCCCCATCTTCTTCTTGAACTGCGGAAGACGACAATTTATTCACCACCTTCATAGGAGCCAATACTCGAAAATATTAAAGTCCCCCAACTAGCGACGCCATTTTTTATTTTGTGACGTAATTGCGGATAAACCTTATTGCAAAGTCACTAGTTTCACGTGCGAAAACTACACAAAACAAGTATGTTATACCTTTCCATACATATAAACACTTTTTCGTAACAAACATACGTTTTTCAACTTCATTACGTTTCTTAACACGTTTAACACATTCTGCCATACAAACACTCATGTTGCTGCCCTTACAAATGGCTGACTTCCGGATAAGCACGTGAGAAGCGGCGCTCCCACAAGGCCTCTATACATACGTATAGTTAATTTGAACATGTTTTCACAATTGTACAGCTATATACGTACGTATATATATATAGCTATATACCAATATACCAATATACCGTATGCGTACAAATTTCGTGGTGTATAAATTTTCGTGGATTTCGTGGTGTGTTCCTTACCCACGAAAATTAATCCACAACAACTAGGTATACCTAGCCCGTCTTCCCAGCTATCGGTATACTTAACGAGTCCTTCTTTGGTGCCTTCTAAATTCTTTTTAACGCCGGCGCGAGTACCTGTAAGTGATCACCACGTGACCCCATCTAGCTTAACAATTCACCATAGTTAGCTTCCCATATGTCCTGGATCGTATTAAAATCTATAACATGCGATCGGGGCAGGTTTTGCGTACTTGCATCCTCTGTAATAGCATGTATGAAGTTAGAAATCAGTGAAAGGTGAGTTAAAGAATGCAAACACATGCATAGTACTCGATAGTATCCTTGAGTATGAATGACCACGAAAATTAATACCCCACGAAAATAAGGACCCACGAATTTGGTTGCTTATTACAACACGAAAATTTAACCCACGAAATTTAATACGCATATGGTACATGTAATATTATAGTAAATTGGCAGTTCCTTTCATTTAAATATTAACCATATTGTAATGATCTCCACTATTTTGTTCAATTATTATTACTTTTTCTCAGATAAAGGTTTATGCAACCAGCAAATACAGTGATGACAAGATTCAACTTTTAAGTAGATATTTTTTACAGACACACACCAGATTAAATCAACAGCAACAAGATGACAATGACAGCAACTTTTTAACGGTTCAAGGACTTTATTTCTTTATTATTTCCTTTCAACTAATTTTGATGCCACTTTTTGGTTTATTAGGTGGCTGGGTTGGTTTAATGATTAAACTAACTGTAAAGAAGTTAACTAAAAATGATGAAAGATTTGGAAAACATTTAAACACTTTCATAATATACGAATTATATTCAAAAATAATCGTGCTAATGTTTTTAATGATTATTTACAGTTTAGCAGTTAGAGAACTAATCAAATACACTGAAGAAACATTTAACAGTAGTGGAATAGCTGTTACCAGCATAATTTTCTCTAGCATAACAATATTATTAGCAATACCTTTGCTTGTATGCATTTTATGCAAATGTTGTGATTGTTGTGTTGATGATGATGATGATGATGATGATGATGATAACAGTCTTCATGCTCGCATAAATAAACCCTTGGATTATTTTATTACTGTAATAAGCTTTATGTTTTTGGGATACTTTTTCCCTTACATGATTATAGCTTTTATTGAGAAGCCTATACAATCAATTTTTACTTATGCTGCAATGTTTCTTTTTGTATTTCTTTTAAACATACTTCAGATAATGTGGCTGCTTAAAGTACAAATTTTTAAAGATAATAGAAGGATAAAAAGGATAATAGCATTCGTATTTACAGTGTTTTTTGCTGCCCTAGCTTTACCATATCTTTTTATGGTTTTAATTGTATTATTTACACTTGGAAACTTTGATGATTTTGGTGACCTTAAAAACATTATTCTACCTTTGTTTTCATCTCTTATTATCTCATTAATGGGAGTTGGTGTATACTACATCAAAAAAGATTAAAGGTTACTTAGCAAAAGGTTTTTTTATATAGTTGGTTTATGCTTTTGTGGAAGTGTCATAGCTGTAACTAGGTAGCTATGTACGTATGTAGCCATTTTTTGTAATAACTGCAGTGTAGCTAATAATTAACTATAATGTGTATCTATAGATGATGTTATTGTACCTGTAGCTATGGCAACTTTGGTGTAATTTTATAGTAGTATATTGTATGTACGTAGTTGGTAACCCTCACTTTGATATATGTGAACCGGCCTAGTTCGCACTTGGTAGTATTTCGAGAAATACCATTTCAAAATATTATATTAATTAAAGCAACCTGCTGCCTGTAGCTGGCCGTCATGTATTAGCAGTAATAAACAGAGTAATCCTTTAGATTTTGTATAGTTAACCTTGTGAATGGCTGATGGCTGAATTTCAGTGCTTTTGAGACATTTTTTCTGATGTGCACTAATTTCAGTCCACATTGAGCCCATACCACACCGCAAGCCCAGGAAGGTATCTAGCTAACGATGGGAGCAGTTCCAGGTCATTGCCGGCCCAATTGGTGCACTCTGTTAGCACCATTCTCTTAACCGTGACATCACAAGGTTGGCAAAATGCCCTCCAGAAAAGCAGACCCACTCACATTGGACAGTGGAGACGCTGCATGTGCATAGATAGTTATTGAGTGTATAGCTATGCTCTTGTGCAATAAAAGTGATTTCAGTTTTGGTGCGAACATGGTTGGTTTTTGCAGAGACAGTCACATAATTACGTACAGTAACTGTAATTTGTAAAACTGACCAATAGAATTGAATAATCTCATGAGGTACACTATTCTTAGATATAAAATACGGAATGGAATGAAACTTGGATGTCAGTACTATACAGTAACAGTACAATAATAAAATATAGCTACTAGTATAGACCACATGATTGTCATTATATAGGCGATGTTTTTGCGTGTACTGTAAAACACATGTGATAGCAACTTTTTCGCTATTTTAATTTATTGTAAGACAGGTAAGCACTTGGGTTGGAAGAATAACTATAGCTACTGGGATATGTAGCTATAAGTGTTAAGTTGTAACGGTTGTAATACCTAATTGATTTAACTTGCATAGCTTAGATGGCTATTGCTAAATACGTACGGTACAGCTTAAAGGCAACGTCACGAGCGCTCACGAGTAACGAGTCCCACTCTATAGGCTCTTTCGAGTAGATTTACTTCTCTACAATACTAGCACAAAGGAGTCTATATTGATACTTGCGCCATGGTATACAAAAGGGCTAACAATAATAAACTTCATCAGCAATCTTCTTCATTTCAAGAGTTCATTTCTCATGCTTACTGAATCCTCGAGTCTCACTCGAGATTGAAGAAACGGCCACAAGTCTCCAAGAGTTGTGATATTATTTGATCTGAAAACACTACTTGCTTGGCATGTGATGCCGATTTAAATAAACAATAGGGTAACGTGATTTTGACAAAGGAAATACACACTTGGATTTAAACAAACGCGAGTGGAGACGATGGTGAGTTGTATAACGTTTTGTAATGACATATTTTTTGTAAAATAGTATACCTTTATGAAACTTTCATCCTAAACCTAGTGTGGAGAGACTTTTGAGTGGCAGGCTTTATAACTCGAAATGGTAAATAGCAAGTTTGAGTATACTCGTGCGAGAGTGGAGTGGATGAGTGCGACGTTGCCTTTAAGCTGTACCATATGTAAATAGTAGCAGACTGCAAAATGTGAAACTTGGACTATTTCTGATTCTATAAATCACATTCCTAAACTTCAGTAGCTACATAAGTAGCTAGCTACGTATACATAGTAGTATTTAGAGAAATATCAATGTGAAATATCCAATTGAAAAAGGCAGTGCCTGTACATGCACATGCGTACTGGCCTATACGTATATGGCCATAGCTTTTCATAAATTATGGGCCTGGGTATAGTATATACGTAGCTATGTACATACTGTACGGCATGCATGTATGCAGCTGTCATTATCTTGCAGCAGCCTTGAACGACTGATTATCAAACAACATAAAATACGCACATGGCGTACATACATACGTACACATATTTATACATAATAACTAACGAATGTATGAATAATATAATAATGACTGCAGTCTACATACGTAACTGCACTAATATGTCACTCAGTCTACATATATTTTATATTTGTGTGTACACTTTTGTAGTAATAATAACAGATTAATAGGAGAGTTTGAAGGCATTATAATAGTTGGTTTGCGTTCACTGTGCGGTCGCTATTTCTTTAATAACTTTCCGTAGAAATGAGCTAAAATAAAAATTTTTAGATCATCGTGAAGCCCGTCAAATGCTGGAGATGATTACAAAAGAAGCGCTTCAGTGCTTGGAAATTATGGAGCTTTTAAGTTTTCCCATACATTTCCTATGTAGAAGCCGTTTAAGTACAACCCTTTGAAGTTACCGAGTTAACACATGTTCGTGACGTATAGAGTCAAGTAGACGTGCCAATATTTCATCAGCAATAATAAGCGCCATACATTTTTGTCGCTAATAGTGAATTTTGTTTGCTAGAATATATCACTGAAGGTACTGTAAATCTAGTGTAATTACAGTGCTATACATAGAAAGCGACTTACCAATTCATTTTGATTTTATCGTTCACACTAAAACTTATATTACCTCGCCATTCTTGGTTTATCGATACATAAGGTAAGTGTCTGCAATACAAGACAGCTGGTATTATGAGATACTTTCGTTAACGTTGCAAATAACCACTGTTCATAGCTAAAACTTGCATAAAATCAATACAAAAGGAAAAGAAGAAAGTGAAGGAAGTAGCTAGTGACACAAAAGAAAGTGAAGCTGAGTGCCCAAAGTGTGCCCTAATTTATGGGGAAACCGAGATAAATGGTAATGCTGTGACCTATGTGAAACATGGTTTGATTTGAAGTGTGCTAATGTTTCAAAAACTAATATTCCTGAGGAATATTATTGTATTGACTGTCTCTAGAGGTACTTTTGTGGCTGCCATGATATAGATTTTATGTCATGCCATGGATAAATGTCACGACCTTTCATGTCACGACACAAACTATATTTGGTTTCATAACACCATTTATGAATATAATCAGTGCAATTTACATGTTAAACATTTTTGTTTTAGTCTGCAAAAATATTGACCATTATCATCAACAATATTTAACGACAATATGGTTAAAGTTTGGCGAATTTACTCTGATTCGTCAAAGTTTACCATTATACGGTATCATGTATCACTACAGATACGTAAGTTGTTTGATATGATACTGCATCATGGTACTGTACAGTGCCATAACTTACAATATGGATTAGGGATGCACGATAGTCGTGAAGTACGACATGTCATGACAAAGAATTCCATGATATGATATGTCATAGGTTGCTTTGTCGTGACATACATAGATAACTCTTAAAAATGCACAATTTTCTTATGATGTAATAAAAAGCTACGTAAATAGCAGGAGAAAGGTAAAAATCATGTTGTTAATGTTAATCAATATACCCCAAATAAGTGCCTTATCATGTTAAACAGGAGAAAGATGTCAAGAAATTTGTCAAACTTTATTTTGTCAAAGTTGTTGAAGAGAGGACTCATCAAAGTTTCCCTTTGTCAACCGCTGTATGGTACTTAGGCCAGGTAAAGTGATTTACAGTTTATCGTTAGAGCTTTTTCAGAAAAGCATGTGGGTGGGAGGTCATTTTCACTATTCATTACCACTTTTTTGAAGCAAAATTATTGAAAGTCATTTGAGATTTAGAAAATCAGTCAGAAATTGGAGTAAAAAATAATCATATTGAAATTTGAGGCGGTAGTGTTTGGAGTGATGCAGGCGGTGACAATAAACAGTAGTGATGGGCAATACTTTAAATTTGAAAACGATACGATACCGATACAATACTTGCAAAATTTAACGATACCGATACTTTTCGATACGATATCTTGATACCCAAATTCTGAATACATCAGACCTTTTTGAGCAGGACACCTATCAATTAGAGATTATAAGCACCTAGTAGGTGCTTATAACCTCTAATCAATAAACACCCTCTGCAGAAAGTGTTTGACTATGATGCCAATCTGCTGTTAAAACTCAGTGCATTTGCATGTTTTTCTTCATAGAAATTCATTATCAGCTTATTAAGCCTCAAAATAGTTACATAAAACTTGTTAAGATCACATATGAATATCGTATCAAAATATCAAAATTTACAGAAAATTTTAATATTTTAGATATTTTCAAAATATCAATTCAGAATCGATATGTTGCCCATCACTAATAAACAGTTAATCAACTTTGCCTGGCTTTAAAATGTGCTGTATTGCAGACCACTACCATATACTATTTCAATCATTTGTGGCTAGTTCATGTACTTACATGTTTTAGGTATATTGAGTGGATTATGATTATCATCAGTGTAGCAGGCTGAACCTGATTCTCTTCCAAGTGGATACAAATCAAGACCTTATACTGGCTATATTACTACAAATACTACAGCACTTTACCTGATACTTACTGATATAATTATTTATTGTTGCGTCTATGTGTTATAATTATAATTTTAGTTATATACAGCTGTTCATCACGACTAAAGCAATAGAGTTTTTTAATCTCCATAGTGACAAAAATTACAACCGTATATTCTCGGTTATTATGCCATATTTATGCCATATTGCCAAAAATCTAACGAGAAGTTGTATTGCAGTTTGCTCATTTCTTTAAAGGTGATAATGCACATGATATACGTATGTTATTCATTTCTTTGTATAATAAGTATTTACCATGTGATGTTATGAATTTGACGAAATAAGCGTTTTGGCACTTTCTACAACAGCTCGCACATTCGGGAATATGGCCGACTTAAAACTGTAATCATGGAGATGAAAGAACTCCATTGCAATTGCATGGCTGCGTGTAAAATAATTGGTGTACAAGATAATAAATAATATAGAACATGAAAAATAATTATCATTTCCGGAACTGTTCCGGTTATATTTCAGGAAATAATAGTTCTGTGGTAGGCAGCTTCTCCAGTATTTTTGGTAGCCCTTGGTACAAGTACATGCCTCGGAAAAAGCACCATAATGATTAGACCTGGCCTTCTCTAAGCCTTCCTTGACATCTTCAAAGCATTCCTCGAACATCTCGTTTCTTTTCTTCTCCACCATACGTAGCTTTCAAACGGCTGAATTAATCACGACACTTATACAATCGCTAACCGCAGCTCGACTAGCCATTACAAGGGCTCAAATGTGCTGGCAGCAGACTATTAATGGGAGCATGAAATGCGGATATTCATGGGGCACTGAAGGAGTTTCCAATCCAGGATGGGCGTCTATTATCTATGGCTTTAGTTTTAAAAGTGGGCATGCCCTGCGGGTTGCAGAGCTTATAAAAGAAGACTGGCCTATAGTGTTACAGTAAGAATTTTGGCATGAATTTTGGCTTAAAACAACTTTTTAATAAAGTTTAATCACTAAAGTACTGCAGTATAAAGCCAGTTTAAACAAAAGAATTAAATTTGTATGCATTGCTATGTGTTCCCTAGTGATGAGTCTTTGCTCATGTGACTTACTCGTGACATCATTAATTACCATTACAATACATTGAATAGTAGTTGATTAACAGTGGTCTAATCAGCGCCTGGTTTTTAGATGGTAAAACATCAACTTGTTATAGTTGATGGGGGAAGTACAAACAGAGGTACGTACGTAGCTATATAGACAATTATAGCTATTTTCATGCTGCAACTTGGTTCATCCTGAAATGATGTCCATAATCATGAGAAGTATTTCACATTTTGATTTTTACTAAGCCTACGTACGTATATATTTGTATATGTAATAGTATGGGTTGCTGTAGTATTTGGAATTAATTGCGCAAGTAATGCAGGCAGAAAACTTGTAATAGTGTGAGGCACAGCAGCTGTGTGGTCATGTAGCATGTGTCACAAAATAAAATAAACAAAATACGTATAAGAAGCGTTGGCAACAGTGTGTAGTATCAATGTGCAGTGGTTGTGCTTTGAGTAACTGAATATCACTAGGAGTGCTGTTTCTGATAGTAGCTTTTACTAGTAACTGATATTCCAGAAACTTGTTGGGCTGTTCATTACTTAGTGGAATAAAAAGAAAAGCTGGTTAGTACAGGACTGTTGAATAGAGGAGAGATTAAAAGGGAATCCAATTACTATAACAGTGGTATAGCAATTTGTAATATATGTAATGTAAACAAATTAACCAATTACAGTTTTTGTTTGAGCAACGTAACAAACAAGTGTAATAGCGTTCCTATTGGCTATTTATTGTAGTATTTCACTATAATACACACAAGCTATATTAGGCCTTTACTGTGTAAACTGTAATACATATTGGCATGGATTAGCCAGAAATACAGGGTGAGCGGTTAGCTATCTCTGAAATAGCATTGTGATGTTATGCTAGCCAATACGTATATAACCAATCCATTCAGTAGAACAAGGCGAACATTTTGAGCCATATTGTAAATTAAGCCATATACTGTAGGATGCACAAGCAAGAGTTAATAATATACCTGGAGAGGAGAGTACCTGAATAATGAGCACCTACGTAAATAAGAGCACCTGAGTTAATGAACCTGTTTCTTCTATGGAGTTCAAAAATTCAAATTATGTTTAAAGGATTCATTATGCTACAGCAAACCGATTGAAGATGTACTGATGATTGTGAGTAGGCCTGAGTCAATTATGCTCAAAAATTTGCCCAAATTACTCTCAGGAATTTCCATAATTAGCTATACTTTGCATCTACCCTCCATTTTGCACAATGTTGCTCTTAAAATTTGACCCAGCATTTTAGACTATGATTGCTCTATCAGAGTATCAAACTTGCCAAGGGTCTGTCACTCTTTGAAATTGTGTACGAGATTCTTATTCTCTGATTTCTAGATTTCAAATTTGATTTCAGTGGTTTAAAAATGGACTGATAATGAGTTTGCATTTGAAAGGTATCAAGGTAATAAAACCAGGAAAAATTACTGAGTGTAAGGATTTCATAATTTCAGGCAAGGATGCGCCTACGAGAGTTCAGACAGATCTTTTGACTGTTTTATTAGAGTGTATCGATCCACTTTCATTAAACACTCTAATAGAACAATCACAACAGCTTTGGATAAACATAAACTAATCAAACATCTACTGTTACAGTATTTGTATATTACTTTTCATAATTGATTCTGTAACTAGAGGATATCACATTTACAAGCAGGTATTGTTAAATGCTTTGGGTGTTTGTGATATGTGACCTTCCGAGGGAAAACCAGCCTAGTTCGTACTTGGTAGGAGAAATACCATTTCAAAATAGTAAAACAACCTGCTACCTGTAGCTGGCCGTCATGTATTAGCAGCAATAAACAGAGTAAACCATTAAAATTCGTATAGCTAACCTTGTGAATGGCTGATGGCTGACTTTTAGGGCTATTGAGATGTTTTTCTGGTGTGCACTAAATTTAGTCCAGCAGAGCAAGGGGGTGGGTGGGTGGGAGGGGGCTCAGACTTTTATACAGCTATGTTTAGAGCAGGAGAAGCCACCAAAAGTAACTACATTGAGCCCATACCACATCACAAGGCCAGGGAGGCATCTAGCTAACGATGTAAGCAGCTCCAGGTCATTACCAGCTCAATTTTGGTGCCCTCTATTGGCGCCATTCTCTTAACTGTGACATCACAGGGTTGGCAAAATGCCCTCCAGAAAAGCAGACCTGCTCACATCGGACAGTGGAGACACTGTGCATAGATGGTTATTAAGTGTAGCTATGCTCTTGCACAATAAAAGTGATTTCAATTTTGGTGCGAACATGGTCAGTTTTTGCAGAGACAGTCACATATACGTAGTTAACTCCACTCAACTCATTTGACTCTGATTTGAGCGCTGTATAAGAGTATAATATACACTGACTGTTCTATTAGAGAGTATTGATCTATGAAGGATATCCATATTTCATGGCATAATATGCCATCCGGAATATTTGACGTGAGCCTGATTGTGAGGCGTGTTAATGGAGGCGCGTAAAAGTGTGATGCCATTTTTTGTGTCGATACTTAGTCTTAGCTAGCTGTTATATAATAGTTAGACGCCAATACCAAGGAATTAAGTGATTTACATAGTAACTCGGATGCCGAGGCTGTAGCGTCCCGAGCGCAGCGAGCACGCTAGCTACAAGGGCCTGAGGGTTAACAAATCGCTTAGTTCCATAGGTCGCGGCGTCTATAATTATACTAAATAACAAAAATCTCCACAAAAATAACATAGCAATACCTTCATATGTCATTGTGAGCGTGGAAGAGCTATATTAATCGATAGAGCAGAACTTTCTGAAGTATCCATGGAATCCATTTGGCAACAAGCGCCAGGAAATATTTGTGGCAATATTGATGCGCTTAACAATTTGATGAGTAAACAAGACGAAGAAGATTACGAAGAGTTGAAGATTGTCGTTCTACCAGCTATCTTAGTAAGAATGAAACTTGTTTTGTAGCTACATGAAAGTACGTAGTATCATGAGTCTATTTTTTGACCGTCGGTCGTGCCTATATAGGCCACCATAAGTAAACATGTGTAGGTGACTAAGTCTAAACCTGTAAATTAAGCACAACTGTACTTAATGATGTCAGATAACCAAAGTGCTGAAACCCACAATCAGTTGCAACAACTGTTACTATAAATGAATAAACGGTAGATGAGATAGTGAATTTCTTACCAGCACCCTCAGCGCCTATAATTACTAATTTAATTTTTGGATAGGTTTTCTCATTAAACAGTGAGGAACCTGATGTACTTTTGTATGTATTGTACATACATACATACATAGCTATGTGCATGGCATGAATTAGTCTATATGTAAGGTTGATTTACAGTTTATTGTCAGAGCTTTTTCAGAAAAGCATGCATGCAGGTGAGAGGTCATTTTTCATTTTCATTACAGAACACCTCGATTATTATATAGAAAGTCAATTTAAAAACATAAACATACAGAAAATATCCTTACTTAGCTAACAAAATTTAGTATTGGTTCTACCATAGATAGTATACCCTACGGAAACGGAATCGGAAACTCCCATAGTATGCATTGTGCGATCCGTGCCTAGACCTAGTAAAACATAGTTTAGTACCTGTAATTCACAAATCGGTTAATGTTTTATCTTCTTACTGCCCAAGTGAAATGGTGTTGTCTTGGTGTTGCACACACCAATTATTAAATACATATTTGAAATACATTTAGTATAATATGCATCGCAGTAGGTAAAAACGGAAAAGAAAATAAGGAAGGCTTGAAAACAGTCCAGCTCAGCACCGTTGTTGTTACCCTATTGTATAGGTACCTTGCTTCATGATCTGCCTGTTAAGGGTTCAATTCTGCTTGATTTCTTAGTTTTTAGCTCAATTTACCTAAATTTTCTAAGTATCATGTATTTCAATATTTAGTATTTCAAATAATATTTGGAGTCATAATTGGTGCATCTGTGCAACACCAAGACACTACCAGTGAAATTGTCATTGTAAACTACATCGCCTCGTATTAATACTTTTTGGTTAGGAGATTCACTTGGTGATTTGAATTTGAATATACGTTTTTTGCGAAAAACTTATAGTACCTGTAACTTGAACGTGGCTGAATATTTTTCCTTCATATTACATATATAGATGTGGCATTATCAGCTGTATTGCCTCATATTAATATCTACCCGCTCTGATTAACTTTGAGACCTAAGTCCCGCCCAAGTCTAGGTGCAGATGGATCATTATTATTCGAAGTTTCCAATCCTGTTTCCGTAAGGTATACTATCTATGGTTCTACAGATATAACAAACTAAGAAACGAGTGTTCTGTTATAAGATTATTACAATAATTCGTCATAACAATGTACAGTACGTGATTTACATACATATACATAACACAGATCATGCCAAAAATAATAAAAATGAAATTTTTGCTGGGTTCTTAGTGGGCATTGGAGATAAACTGTAAATCATCCCCAAGTTTTATCCCTGGTTATTTGGATAACAATTAACACTCATTACAATATCTAGACATGTCTACACATGTACGTACGTAGTTCTGAATGTTAGAGTATTTACCATATAGCGCAAAAGTTTGATGGTGGAAAATTTTGATGAATGGCTAGCAATTAGTCCAACTTTTTCATGCTAACCTTTTTCCTCGTTAATGTTTCTCCTATGAAACCTAGCTACATTCCATTTGGCTCGTTGAAGTTTTGTGTGTGCCCCATTCGTCAAAGGTTTTCCTCGTTAAACTTTTGCACTATACGGTATTAGGTACACACTTAGACACATTAGCTCTCTGAGTAATTCTGTAAAAATATGCATCTAAAATTAATCTAGGCAACGTAGTGCTGCACGACATGAAATTTTCTATGTGCTACGTATGTCATAGAAGTCTGAGGTTACGATATGAATATATGTCATGACATAGACTTGTATTACTATAATACACAATTATTTGTAGTGATATGTGACTATAAAGAATTCTGCGTGGGAGGATCAAAGCTGAAAACAGTGCTATTATAATATTGCAGTTATAGAACCAGAAATGCGTGAACAGTGCTATATCAGGTACGTAGTTATAGAATGGGAAATAAAAATGAAAGACTTTATACCTCTTGTTTTCACCGTATATACTGATGGACAAGGCAGTAAACAGTAGGAAACACTGGGATACATCAATGATAAAGCCATTCTGCTGAAAGGTTGGACTTTTATGATGGCACACATGCAAATTTGTAGAGGAAATTCTCTATAACACTTAAAGCATTACCTTGCTCATGCTATATGAAAAATAAAGCACTCGACACTCGATGTTAATATACGTAGCACTCAGCTTCTCCTCGTGCTATATTAACCATCTCGGTCTCGTTGCCTCATGCTTTATTTTTCATATAGCACTCACGGCAATGCTTTAACCTATAAATGATGTGTAGCTAAATGTACAGAATAATCACAATTACTATGATAATATTGGTGATGCATACAGTCATCAGTATTCAGGCTTATCAACCCAATTATATGATATAAATGCATTGTGTTTTCTTAATTATAGCTATTTTATGTCACGACATAAAACTATTTGATTTGCTTATATCATATCACGATATAAAATTTTTGTGTTGCGATATGTCATATCATCATCAACTCATATGTCGTCTATGTTGTGCAGCACTACCACATAGCTACGTAAGTTAATAAGCTACTACACTATTTTTAAGAATGTACAATAGACCTGAGTCAATGATGCTTGAAAATTTGCCTAAAATGCTTTTGGCCAAAAATTTCCCCTATTATGCTTGGACTCTTTCCTATTATGCTAACAGTAATTACAGCTGTGAGTTATGTATATACACATAATTAGCTCTATTAACTGTGTATACAGCTTTGAGTTAGTTGCATTAACTGTGTATACAACTGTACTATGGCTTTAATTACAACTCACCATCTTAGTGACACGCCACAATGTACTATACAGTAACTGATGTGACTTCCTTATGACATCATTGTACATTAGGCCTGCGTCAAATATATTATATTAATATTTGTAAGAAGGAAGACAATGTCTTATAAAACCAATCTCTATAACTAAATCATACATATTGAAATCTCAAAAAATATCTAATTGAGTTTTAAATTATAATAAATTTGATACGTTTACAATTTCAGAGGGTAATCTATTCCAGTGGTCTATGATTCTCTGTGAATAGCTATGTCTTCTAAGACTTTTGTTACAATGATGCTTGTAAATTTTCAAGCCATTAGTTCTGGTGGGGTTAGTATTCATAGTAAAAAAAATTATCCTTTCTGAGGTGTACTGTACCATGTAAGATTGATACGTCATAATAAGATCCATCCTGAGACGATGGTATTGTAAACTAGGTAAGTTAAGAGCAGATGATCTTTCTTGATATGTGCATTGCTTAATTGATGGAATGAGTTTTGTAGCCCTTCTTTGTATCTTTTCTATAGTACACATGTCCTCTAACAGGTAGGGGTTCCATATATTACAAGCATAGTCTAAATGGGGATGAACCAGACTAGTATACAACAGACACATAATATTGGGATCCAGGTATTTAAATGTCCGATTAATGACTCCTAGAACTTTGTTTGCTTTCTGTACCGGCATCTTATGAATGTGAGATCTAAATTTAAAGTCGCAACTAAACATGATACCTAAGTCATTTTCTTCATCAACTGTACAGATCTGATGTAACTCAGCACTAGATCCCATGGTATATTGCCTAGATGGAGAGTTATGACCAAAAGGTAAATGTTTACATTTGGTGTAATTAAAGTTCATAAGCCAAACTTTACACCATTCATCAAGGAGATCAAGATCAGATTGCAAGACATTACTGTCGTCAGGAGCAATGATAGGTAGGCCTGCATCAAATATGCCGGCATAATTTAAAGCACAATAGGCTTACCTGCTATGCCGGCATTTTGGGGTAGTATCCTGGAATAAGTCGTAATTTTTAGTAAATTGTCTCAAGATGGCGCTCCATGTGACAGCAGACACAGCAACAGCTGTTGCAAAGTTCGTGGTGATGATATACGTAGTAGTAGTAGTAGTATATACATAGCTTCAATAGCCTTCCAAGGGTAGCTACGTACGTAAATGCCTCGTTTAGGCTGTACTCTTGCTGATCTTTATAAACTGATTATTGATAGCTATAGCTACACTGTGCCAGAAAATTAGCCTATTATGCCATACATTATGCTTAGTGCTTTTTAAAAGTTCTAAAAATGGGTCAAAATTTGTATGAGAACATGGAGGGTTTTCGCACAGAGCCAGTCACATTTTGCTAATAGCTATGTACGTACAGTAGCTATACATCACTCCATCATAAATAATTGTTATTTACATAGCTGTTATCATAATGTAGCAATTAATTCTCGTATCTAGCTCATTTGATTGTGAGATTAATAGTTATATTGACAAACTAGCTTCATAGCTATGGTGAGTCTGTGACTTGGATAATTTAATGGCTCACACAGCCATATAGGTATACTCTAGCAAATACAATATCATAATATAGCATCAAAACTATGATAGGCATGTACAGCAGTGCTTATGATAAGGGTTGAAAATTGTCTGGACATTTGTTTTTCTATTATAAATTTATTGGCTTCCCCATTGATAATGTATAGTAAATTTGTCAGGTCAAATGTCTCAGTTAGCCAGAAAATGTCGGATGACTGGCCATTATCATAAGCTCTGGTACAGGGTATAAACAATTAACAAAGATGTTAATTTTGTATCCTGACTGCTTTAATGGAATAAGTAAAAGACAACTTGTTGCTAGGTACGTAATTACATATGATCTGTAATGTGTTTGATATTTACGTAACTACTTTATAATGCTACAGCTCTAGTTATACTCATGCAGTACATGGTACATATGTATTCTTATTTTATTGCTATAAGTTTGCATCACTTGTGATTTCTGAAATACAATCTCAACACTTAGCTACATAGCCAAACTTACATATGGCATATCATAAAAAGTGAACAAATTACATATATATGTATAATATGTACATAGCTACATTTTAGTGAGGAAACAAAGGAAACAAGTACGTACGTACATACGTGGCTAGCAAAAAAACTACGTAAGTACATACGTAGCTATCACTGACCATCCAGCAAGTACTGCAAGTGTTTGTTCAGCTTACCCACAGGTCATAGAATTGGATGTGCAGATACCCAAGACCTGTTTTCACTAACTTGGTCATATCTATAGCTATGTATTTTTATGTCTATTTTGCGAAAGAAGATATTAGCTAGCTATGTAGTTTTCTAACTGTCTTGGTGATACTGATCTAATTATTTAGTAGCTAATAGTTGTTAACACAGCTTGTTAGCTTGTTAGCTAGCTACTCATTTCTGCATCCATTTTATGAGCTGATTTGTGTCGAAAAACGAAAATTGTATATTGTATATAGCTATGCATATGGGAACTTAATAGGTCTGGATATCCACCATTTAATACAACAATGTGAGGCATAATATATTTGCAATTTCAATAGGATTAATGTACGTGCATACATAGCCATTTCTTCAATACATTTTTATTCGATCCTGATACGTATACATCCTTAATAATATTATATTGTATTAGCTATAGCAAATTTTTAATATTTAACATAAACATATACGTACGTACATATGTAGCTGGCCACAGTTATAAAAAGGAATTGAGTTTTCTAAAAACCATGCTTACAATTTTACTGGCAAGCAGACACTGATCCTTACAATGGCTTATATGTACAAACTTGACACAAGAGAGACTACAAGCATAGTGTAAAATTTAATGATGTAACTTTTGTGTGGTTAGCCATGTACGTAATTCACAAGGGAAATTAGGACTCATTAAATGTGTGAAGTTGAATGTGCAGACCGGTTTTCGCAAACTCTGTCACATACAGTATACGTACGTACGTACGTATAGCTGATTGTTAAGGATCTTAGAGCTATCACTACGGGTAATGCTGTCATAAAGTCAATTGGGTGGTATCAACAATACCTTCCTATGGTATACCTTTATAATCAATACCTCGGTATGACTAAAATATTGATTCTTAAATATGCATATGATTTTACTGCATACAACATGCACTTGATGTACTGAAATAATTGAATGACATGATGACATGTTTCACACAAATGCATGTATTATCCTACTATCAAATAAAGTGTAAATTCTCAACACCAATAATTAAAAATTCAAAATATATCTAAATACATAATAATATATTGAAATAATACCTAAATACGGTATTTCGGTACATAAAATCCTAGCCGGTATCAAAGCGATATTGCGGTATGACTAAAAAGTTGGTGTATTGCCCAACCCTAGTCAATGGTATATACAACATTCTTTTCTATAACAGTTGTCCTTTATAGCTACGTATGTGAGGTCAAACTGATTATTTGTGATTCCGGAATCTGCAAGTTTGGTATATACAGCTTGTCACATAGTATGCAGCTACATATATACATACGTACATACGTAGCTATGTAGCTACACATGTACTTCTGATCCTTTACCTGCAGCTGTCGACCAACCATAATAATTATGACTTTAAGTGCATGCATGTGTTTAATACTGTTCCCTGTGTTTTCTATGCAGCATATTGCAATTGCATCGGTATATACACTGTAGTACATGACTGTACAGAATAGAATTATGGCTTTAAAGCAGGTGCTAAACCATAACCTTAATATATAGCTACGTAACTACTGTATACTGTTCCATGTGTGTTTCTATATATGCAGCATATTGCATCCTCATGGCTTCCAGGGGCGGATCCAGGATTTTCTGAGAGGGGGGTCTGAACACAGAGGTGTATCTCTGAAGCAGGGGGTCTGGGGGTGCAGCCCCCCAGAAGCTATAGGGTATTTTGTTATTACAACACCAAAATCATGTTTGTTGTAAGTTATAGAGCATATTTAAGTAAATACAAGGAAGTATTTAACCAAATATGGAGTAGGGGTGTGGTGGGTGCAACCCCTTGGAAGATATAGGTTGTTTGATTATATAAAGTGCTGAAATGACACTTATTTCAAGAAATAATGCATTTTAGTGTTTTTATACCAATACACTACTCTTTTGGCTTCTTTGATATATTTCTGGAGGGGGGGTCTCTAGACCCCAAAGACCCCCTTGGATCCGCCCCTGGCTTCATAGTAACAATAATAGTAGCTAATCATATAGTAACAACACTACAGTAGCTACATAATTAAATAATTATAGCACAATCAACAGTTTCTAAAAGGTGATTTATATACATTGTAGCTAGCCATATTATCTATTGTATAAGGAGCAACAAAAATTTTAAGCACCAAAAATTAGCTTCTATACCCATTATTTAACATATAAGATATCACAAACTTTTAAATGTCTATAAATGATTACACTAAAATCATCTACACACAAATTTAAATTGTTCATTCTTGCTACTTAACTGTGCTAACTAAACAGCTAACTTCTAATAACTAACGCTAATGAAGTCAGTATAAGTTATAAAAATCCTCTTCCTTGGCGAGGCCATTCCATCATTGTAACAGTGCCATTTCTCAAGCCAGCATTCTTTTTTCGGATGACCAGACCATGGCGAAGAGGCTTTTCTTTGTCATCATCACCCTCATCATCCCTAGCACCCTTCTTCTTTTTCTTCAATGCCTCGTCAGTTTCCTAGGCATCAGGGCTTTGCAAATCTTGTAGGAGGCTGTCAATCGTTTGTTGAGTAACATGGCCCATTACATACAGATGTATGTATGAACGCACTTCGTCCTTCACCCGCATGGTTTCAACTGCAAGTGTATACTTGTGCGTTATTTCATCGTTTGGTTTCTTGAAACGGATGGACAGAGTAAGTGGAGTATAAGCAAGCCAAATATCCTGTGGAAACTTCTGTAGCTCAGCATGCGTGTAGGCAGCCAATTCAAGATTTCGGACCACTTTGTCAACCTGTGATTCGTAATTGTATGTACTGATGTATGTCCACCAATTTAAGGCAGAAAGACCATTACGTGATCCACCAAAAGTGGTATCGGGAGAACCAATGTAATCTGGATCAGATGGAGGCAGAAGCTGAAGACCAGTCTTGGTCATGTAGATCCCGCACGGCCATGGGGATCCCGGCCACTTGTGGCCACTGGTGTTTATCGAGCAGACATATGGTATCTTAAAATCAAAATCTGGAGGAGGAACAATTTTTGTAAGACCTTTATTAGAAGCCATCTTCAGGAAGGGCATGTAACTAGCCCCCAAGGCACCATCAACATGAAACCAATATCCATTCCGCTTGACCGTTTTCTGATTTTTAGGATTATTTGGATCGGTTACTGTTATTATACGTTCATTGAGACCATTCTGAGTTAAGATCGGCATAATCTTATCAGTAGCTGTTTTCACATCATCATAAGCTCCTTTGAATGTTGTCCCATAGTTCATTATGATTAGCGGTGGGTATCCCTCTTTGGCAAAGAATTCTACTAACTGAACAAGTTTATCAATGTCGACACATCCTGACTCCAGCGAAGGAACTTCAAGCGGCCAATCTCCATTCGTTCCGGTTATTGGACATTGTCCGCGATATTTAGTGCTTCCAATCTCGTAGAATGTGCTAATCTCCATCACAGCCATGGCCTTGACTAAGGAGTAATGTGCATCTTCGGAGTAAAAAGCCACTGGGGTAAAGGTGTTCTGACTTTGACCTTTCCCGATCATTGCTCGGACATAGTAAACCTTCGGAGCAGTCGGCGAAGATTTATCCGTCATCATAAACTTTCCCTGCAGGTAATCGCGGGCGTTCCAAGTACCGTAAAGATTCGCTTCACTAGACCCCATCGTCAATACGTATCCCCAGTAGGTATCTGGATCGTTCGAATCATGCGGCCATTTCGCGTTCCACAGCGAAGCATAGTAGTCCAGTACATTTCGCTCCATCCATTTCGAATTGAGCGTAAAGCTTCCGGGGGTGAAAGGATCGCCAATGTTGTTAAGCTGCGTAGTGAGGTATTTTGCAGCGACGCAGTAATCATTGCGGAGTGTTACTTGGTATCCTAAGAAGTGACTCGTCTGTTGAGAAGAGTATGCATAGGTTTCGTCCTGAGCCCTTCGCGCTTCATCAGAAGTCATACCTTTCGACGGCACCTGGTAATACTTTGAAGTAATGCCTTTTTCTTCCTTGGGAAATTTATAAGCCTCCTTTGGATCTTGAGAGGGAGGCGAAACTAGGTACTTCCTATTCTTTTTTGCTACTGAAGCAACTGTGTCTTTCCAAGGAAGCTGTTCTGGTCCGTAAGGAATTTGCTCGGGAATTACTTTAGCCATTGATTGATCGATTATTATTTTAAACTCCACTGCTATTAACGTTGGATATCTTTGAAACTTGAACTGCAATGCTGGTGTACCGATTTCTTGTTTTTATACCTACTAATTTACTTTCGGGTAGCTACCGATTGCGCGTGTTAGCTGATGGTTCGGTGACAAACCCCGCTAATACATATATTTACGCTATATTATCTCCTTTCACGTGACCAGACACTTTATTTAGGGAGAGATTTCAAGTGAAGGATAATTAAATCGGAAATAGCTATATATAGCTACGTATACATCATTATTTTTTAGCGTGTGGCTAATATTCGGGAATATTTCACCTTCTTAAAATCAGTTTTCACCCGGTTTTCATTATTAATTTTGTTGATATCGGCTGGCCACGTACTGATTTCAAGCTTGTCGTACTATAGTCTCGCGTGGCCACTGGCCAGACCTAAAACTGACACTGACACCCAGGACGTCTGATTGTTTTTCCAGTATTAATCGACAAGGCATCCTTCGCGTCAGTTGACGTAATTTCCACTGTTTCGTAATCTTTCCGTAATTTATAAGTTTGCGTAATCTTATAACGTAAAAGCACGGAAATAATACGGAACTATGTATTCGAGTGGAGGCTTATCACAATTAGCCTGAGGTGAAAGTGACAAGAAATCTGCATACGTAGCTATGCGTATCATAACAACATGAAACCAAACGTGTGAGTCTTTTTTGTGTGAGGCCACCAGTAATATAAAAGTAATGCACGTGATTATAATTGTTTTATTGCATGCTGTTTATGTTCGTGCAGCAGTAATTACCAATGATAAAGTTATCTTTGTCTGAATTAATAGTTTTAAAAAGTTATTTGCTATATATCTGCGTAGCTACGTACATCACTGTAGCAGAGGCTCCAACCTAGGAAGTTTTCTGGGAGTGAGACATTAATAGTATGAGGAGCAAACTGAGCATGCAAAGCATGCTAAAGCTAGGGGGTCTGGGGGCATGCCCCCCCAGGAAAATTTTCAAAAAAGGAGCTCTGAGATTGCATCTAAGAGCATTTTTCACAGTAAAACCTTGTTTGTAATAATCATAATAATTGTTGTGTAGGTAGCATTAACTGCATGTGTATGTGTCTTCATATATAGCTAAATCAAAAACTTATTGTAAGCGCCCCACCCTGGCCTAGTATAAGCGCCCCACCCTGTTCACGAGACTAAGCACAGATGTAAACAGAGCTACAGTATTTTAAAACTGCACAGGTGTGAAAGTAGATAAGGAAACTCCTTTAGGAGTGAGAAAAATATCTAGGCGTGAGATTGAAGCTTAAATCGTGAGAATCACGCCCAAGGCGTGAGAGTTGGAGGGTCTGCTGTAGCTACTGACGTATTCAATACAACCCATCAATAAGGTTCAATAGATGGTATAAAATATAACCAGCTCTTCATAGCTGTAAAATTTAGTAATACATCACGGTGAAATGATCATACAACCTGTGAAAATAAGGCCATGCCACAGTAGTTAGTAATTACGTAGCTACCAGTACCAGCAGTACCCACTAGTACCAGCAGTACCACTAGTACCAGTTTACCATACATAATATTTATGTATTTAATATATATTTCTCGTATTTCGTGACTTTTATATCCAGAAATACCCAACATATCATATGGTGCAAAAATTTGACAGGGGAAAATTTTGAGTAATTTTAGCAATTCGCCAAAATTTTACCATTCAAAAATTTTTCTTCCAATAGCTGTTTGCATGTAAGGCTGACAAAATTTGTCAAAATTTTGCTCGTCAAATTCTTCCTGACTCCCAATTCGCCAAAACTTTTCATCGTCAAAATTTTGTGCCGTACAGTATTTTGTACATGATACAGAACAGGATATTAAAGGTGGTGCGAATTAGTGCTGAGACAAAAACGTTTCAAATATTTGTTCGTTAAAGTATCTTAATTCACCTTGCCTTCGTGATCATGGCAATTACAGTAAATCTATAAGTTTCAAGTAATTTGTAGATTCAAAGATTCAAAAAGAGGTTTAAAATACATCTCTGTAAGTACGTAGTGTCACAATGTTTGATTTTCTGTAAATATAATGAAAAAATAGTGGAATGGTTTGTTCTTATGAAAAACAAACCATTCAAACATTCGTTCGTTCTTAATAAGAGAACCTCCGAAAGTGGAAAATGTGCATTTGTCCCAGCTGTGAATAAGGCAGAACATAACCAGCCTAGTTTGAATTCACGCCTCCGATTATGTCAAGTTAACGTTACTCAAATTTTCATACTATACATACGTACTAACCCTGTAAATGTGAACTATGTAGCTATATCTTTCCCAACAGAAGTTAGCCAGAAGTGGCAAATTTAGAAGTAGAAACTACGTAGGCTAGACAGTCACATTTTATATCTAACATTAATGATTTGATAGTGCCATGATCATGGATTTGTGTCTTGTTAGAGTCACATGTACAAACACAATAACCTTTGTGAAGCCTAAATTACATCCAAGTGGTTAGTTAGTGGCATAATTACTTATAGCTACCAAAGTGGCCTGATGATAATTATGGAATTAGCCATAATTTGCCTAATTATTTTATTAAGTATGTAGCTATGATAACCATACCTTTATAACAGTTTAATTAAATGCCCACAGGTTTCTTGTATACCAACTAATAAATCGTGAATATTGACTGTGAAAAAGTACCTCTGTTTCTGACAATGTAGCTTGTATAAGAATACAGCTCTATGATACAGCTTACACTTCATGATGCAAATTTTGTGCCTTGGCATAAGTAGCTATACACACGTATCTGTGTACGTACGTATGGATGGATGTTTATTGTAACAAAAGAAACTAATTTAATTTCATGCACGTCCACAGTAATACTTCGTTAAGGAGTTTACTACAATATCAGAATGCTGTGATAGAAACAACAATACTGTGGTTAGCCAGTAGAAATCAAACTGTGATGGAAATTTGGTCATGGCTTTTAATTAGCATGCCAACCCTTACACTGTATACGTATATCTTAAACTTTTGAGAGCAAAACTTTTTGTGAATTGACAAATTTAGCAACTTCTGATTTTTGTGGGTTATAATAAAAGTAGCCATAGTATTGAATTTGAAATGCAATGCAAAATAAAGTTTTTTCAAAGTTAAAATTTTCATAGTTACTCAGAAATCCGCGAAATCCATTTGTCCTAGCCAAATATACATACATTGCTACAGTACATATAATTGGGGCGAGCCCCACATAAATGGTATATCGAGTTGAAATCACTACATTCCGATGGTATGGCGTACGTTACATAGGTACGTAACTCTAATTGTAAGCGCTATCAAGTATGGTAAGCAGTTATACACGCTTACGCAAATATAATGTGGTACTTCAGTTTGACACCGTCATACGGTCTCTTTCTATCACTGCCATCGGTGCTCTAAACTGACTATCATACCTAATTATCAGCCACTGTCAAATCTAAAACTCATAGATAATTCATATAATCTACTGTAATATAATTATGTAGTTATATAGTTTATGTCAGAGCTGTCGACAGTACTTGTCCCCAGCCCTCAGCACAAGACTAATTTTATTCTTATAATTCGCTTACCTACTATAATTGTAACCTGATGCTGTAAAACCTTTAATAATAATAATAATACTCACGACTGTCGCTATGGCAAACAGTTATACTAGCTAGCTACTCCACAGTTATAGCGTCTACGCGCTTACGCTGTCGCAAATATGTATAGTAGCTACTTCAGTTAGACACCTGTCACAAGGTCTAGATATATCGCTACTCATGACTGGCAAAGAAAGAAAGTTATGACGATAATATTTCCAATCTAAGCGCCATTATATAAGCGCTTGGTTATAGGCGCTTATATGCATATAGGCGAGACAAGATGCTTAATTAACAAAGCAGACTAATTGCACTAATTTAATACAAAGTTCTATACATCAATAGCTAATGTAATTATGCAAGAGTCATGTAACTATAGAGTGTGCTTCATCATAGAAACTATAGACAATTATCAGCATCACCAGTCACTGATCTTGTCACTTGTGATTATTGAAGGAGTCATTCCAATTTCATCACTGAATTTTTACACAAAAGTCATGTGACCTTACTTTTAAACTATATATAGCAGGGCTATATCATCGCCTTAGTAAAAAATTAATAATATCTCACTAACACAACATGACCTTGGCATGTATAATGTTAACTATGCATACATGTTGCCAAACTTCGCGAAGGCTCGCTCCACGATGTTGAAACATCTGTCTAGTTATTATACTGTAGCATTTACAATACTTTCTACCATCATTTATTTAATATTAAATTGTACTCTATACATACATTTTGTGTTAAATTGCAGTGATTATGTTCTAACAGATTCTGTATAATTATGTGAACCAGCATGAGAAAATAGGGCTTATGTGCACATAAAATTTGACCACATTTGGGATTTCAAACTTGAATAACTTAATTTGTAAGTAATCATAAGATTGTCATACAATTTTCACCATTAATGCAGATTTTCTTAGGGAATATCATGCTGCTTACAGATTTCTAAAATCTTAAAAAGTGTAGGAGATACACACCATAATATGAATAGGTGTATTTTGTGTACATAAGAAGATATTCAGGTCTTCCCAATGAGATAGTCAGTTATAGACTTATCAATAAACTTAGCTTGGTTTTCTCATGCCGGGTCACATTATTAACCATCCATTCAAACATGTAGCAATACTGTGTGCAAGAAGTTTTGTGGATAAGATTTTTCAAACACACGCATGCAGGCCATGCATATACATACATACGAAGC
This sequence comes from Spongia lamella, assembly GCA_963930835.1. Lineage (NCBI taxonomy): Eukaryota > Metazoa > Porifera > Demospongiae > Dictyoceratida > Spongiidae > Spongia > Spongia lamella. Next base: position 4,800,086 of record OZ005747.1, read on the forward strand.
ATTTAAGTTTTAGCTATGAACATACGTATACAGTACTGTAGTTTAACAAACATGCTCTTGCATATCAGACTGTTGATTTCCCTTTATGTTTGATATGTAGCTGCCTTGTGTGGTGACTTCTGAATACTCCAATGCTATGTATATCTACATGAAAGAGAAGGCTTTTCTGCTAGAGATTAGTTATAATTTGGAAAGCAGTTTTAATGTTTACTTTATATACGTAGCTATAGTAGCTACGTATTACATGTACGTATCCATGTGACATTTAATGTACATATGTATAATATTATATTTTATATATTTATATAGCAATATGGGCCCCAGCAGCGAATGGCATGATATTAAATTTGACATAAGTACAGAATCTCATGAACACAAACCGCTTTCCTCAGGGGTGGCGTTTATCGATTGGAGATTACGCACCTATCAATGTAAAGCCCCACCTCCCCCCTCCCGGGCATAGGTGGGGATTTGTACAACTTGTTGTTCAAAGGACACACCCCAGGGGCAATTATTTTTTACAATCCCCCTCTCTAGACGCACCCAATACCCTGGGGCAACGTAGAGATTTGTATTTATAATATGCTAATTTTGAGTTCCATTACAATTACAAAATCCCCACTAGTGGGGAGCATATTTCTGACATAAGACGCACAAATCCCGACCTATGTGCGGGAGGGGGGGAGTGGGGCTTGACATTGATAGGTTCATTATAAGCCTCGAGGCGCTTATAATCTCCAATTGACGTGCCATCCCTGAGGAAAAGCAGTCTGTGTTTACAAGACTAATACAAAGCTACTATATAATTATGTATGTAGTCTTTGCATGGCTAGACTGCTTTTTTGGGCCTCACAACTACGGAGATAATAATACCGTGACTCAGTTTTGGAATTCCAAGATAAGACTTAGTTACGTATATGTATAAGACTATCAATTTAGCGATGTAACCATACCATAAACACTGCTGAAGTGATGCTTGAAAGCTGGGAGACTGAGCCACTCGTAGACTAGTCTCAGTCTTGTAACGCTTGTTATAAATTTTATTCGATTGTGGGTTTGAATTACTGTTGTCAGTCATAGTGAGTATCTTTATATGACAAAGGTTGAAGGCGGCATATGTGCAAGTAGTATAGTAATATCCATTATATCCTTTACTCTTTTTAGTGCCTATATTATGCTAACACTGATGCAGGCGTAATGGATTAAATCACATGAAAACAAGAGATACATGAAAGACCCTCGTAAGGACCTAAATTACATGGAATTCAAAATACTATGAAAGGTACACTATTGCTAGAGTTTAAAGTTTCATGTGGTTCATGACCTATGTTTTGTGTATAGCTACGTACGTAGCTAAATGTCATGAAAAATACAAGGTAGCTACCTTCATGGGTATGCATGCACTGGTAGTGGATATTAGTTACCAAGGAATGATGACTTGTATGGTGCACATGATACATGACTTATATTGGTATGTAGTTGTGGTATGAGTTATAGATATACTGAGAAATCTTTGACAAGGTGCCGAGGTTGTAAAATGTAAACAAGAAGTGTGGAAATCTTTGACAAGGTGTCGAGGTTGTAAAATGTAAACAAGAAGCGTGACCCAGCATGAGATAATCAGGTTTATGTATATAATACACCTACGTATTCATATTATGGTATGTAGTATTAGCTATGTACCGTATAGCACAATTTTTTGATGGGGGAAAATATTGACGGATGGACCTCGTCGAGCAATTAGACGGGGGAAGTATTGACGGACAGCACCCTAGGCCACCTGTATTAGCTATGCTACTGGAGATAGTATAGTCTTTCATGTATCTCTAGTGTTGCTTAATAAAACTAGTCCAAACAAGTTGATGTTCTACCATCTAAAAACCAGGCGATGTGTACTGTTAATCAACTGCTATTCAGTGTATTGTAATAGTAATTAATGATGTCATGAGTAAGTCATGTGAGCAAAGACTCATCACTAAGGAGCACATAGCAACGCATACAAATTTAATTCTTTTGTTTAAACCAGCTTTATACTCCAGTACTTTAGTGATAAAACTTTTTAAAAGTAGTACAAAGTTGTTTTAAGCCGAAATTCTTACTGTAACACTATAGGCTAGTCTCGTATTATAAGCTCCGCAACCCGCACGGCACGCCCACTTTCAAAACTGAAGCGCTCTGTCTTGTTAGTAATGTACAGCTGTTCAAACGGCTTTTACTATGGAATGAACGGCTAACACTGCATTACCTTGTTCTTATTCGGCAGTTACTCACGACGCGCTTCATTACTAAGGCCCCGCCAATCAGTAATATCGATGGCAAGTGTCATACAAAAGTAGAAGGACTTATTTGATTGGTTATTCAGGCTTCATTTCACGTGAATGGTTTTTAATAGCCTGGGGGGCAGACACACACACACAAACACACACACACACACACGCATACCGATGTTTTCACGAAAACAATTTCAAGAAACCAGGTGTGCACCTGGTTTAAAAATTAACACTAATGCATTGCCCCTTTAATAACAAAACATCTTACCACTATAATAGCCACTCCAAAGGACTTTATTTGATGCATATATATGGTCACTGTAATGTACTTGGCTTCAATGCACACTTTCTTTGACTAAAAGGTGTTGAATAACACTCTCACGGCATTTATCTTAGTTAGCTAATACCATGGCAACTAATGTATGTAAATTCCTTTGTAGATCACTGATACTAGCTAAATGTAACTAACTATGTATATGCATATGTAAATATGTACATATGTATGTAGCTATACTACTGGAGATCACTGAAAGGAAAAATTTTGACGAATTACTAGCTATGTAGCCTAGCGTCAAATCTGTCAATACTTTCCCCCATCATAAAAACTGTGCTACGTATAATTATAGTGTTTACTTTATATAAGCTATTCTAGATCTGTAAGCTGCATGACTCAGCATCAGACTTCATATAGAAAGGGGTAAAATTTGTGTTAGATTCCTATGTACACCAACAAAGATATTTACATAATTTTGAATTTTGAAATCCAAAATGTGGTCAATTTTCATGTGCACATCAGCCCAGCTTTCTCATGCCGGTTACATATGTAAGTGGCTGTCTGGTATCAACTGCACGGAGACTGTTAACATCATTGGAAATAATCAACTTGATGTAACCACGAATATATTAGAGGTTAAAGGTCCACCTCCATTTATATGTATGGTAAAACTCCTTTGTTTCTTTGTTTGGCTTATTACGAGTAGCATAATTAATTCTTGAGTATTTTATGTTAATCATGTATGAAGGTTACACACCAGAATACATCATATTCATAATACATAGTTCTATGTATGTATCACAATGTGAGTACATCGCAATAGGGTATGAAAAAACAGGCATAGCTGGCTAGCTAGCTATAATACGTACGTATGTACATAGCTATACATAAAATTTGATCACGTTTTGGATTTCAAAATTTAATAACTTCTTCTGTAGTCCAAAAAATTATGCAGACCAACACTAATGCATTGCCCCTTTAATAACAAAACATCTTACCACTATAATAGCCACTCCAAAGGACTTTATTTGGTGCATATATATGGTCACTGTAATGTACTTGGCTTCAATGCACACTTTCTTTGACTAAAAGGTGTTGAATAACACTCACTTTACCTTGACCTTGTAGAAAAGCCTTTGAAGTGACAAACTTGTACAATTGTTTATTTGTCATTGGAAATGTAGGTAGCAGCTGCCTACAATTTGTCAATACATGAACTACAAAGGAATATTTCTCCATAGGAAATTTATGGTGAATATTTGTCAGGCCACCTCCCCTGTATTAAGGCCTATCAGAGCACTTCTTTTATTACTATTTCCTGCATTTGAAGGGCTTCATGACAGTATAAAATTTGTGATCAAAGAATGTACACAACGGAAGTTATGCAAAGAAAACAAGAGTCAAGGTGAATGCAACAGAGTATAGGAGATATGTGGCTATAAGGAGGAGTTTCTTAACCATAGGAAGATTAAATGAACTGTCATGACAAATTATGATAACATCTTATGTATGCTGTATAGAGTTTTTCACTAGGTTACAATTTTTGCTATTTGCTAAAAATTTTCTTCTAGAAATACAAATTCTGTGGATAACATCACCAAAACATGAAAATAAAAACCTGTGAAAATTTTTAATTTGTGAACATTTTTGCAGTGAAAAACTGGCTATACGCCAACCTACATGCACAATTTTCTGTCATTAGTTGGATCACCTCTGATGAATATTAATTTTAATGAATATTAATTTTTATGAGTACATCAAAATGTTTTAAAAAGTCCTAAAGTCCTAAGATCAATGATGAGGTTTACATTCATGTCCACCATGACTGGTTACTTCTTTCTAAGTTGTTTGCAAGCTTGTCCCACAGAATCTGTACAGGCCTTCCACACATTTTCGAATTCTACTCTAGTCCCTGTGAGACGTGGGAAGCATAGCTCATAAAGATAGCTTCTTAATTCATCTAGCTCTGTTTTTGGCAACGCATGGTATGCTCCCGTTCCTCGTACAGTGCATAATTCCATAATGCTTGGCCCAAAATAACTTGCTTTGCTTAGCTTAACAGCTAAAGTAGGAATTTTACATGGCGTAAGAAGTTTTTGATGTTTTTCTACTACTTCAGGAGGAGGTATCAAAGCTGATTTATCAATGGCTGGCAATGGGTTGGCTTCCTTCTCAGCTAGTAATGTTTTCAACATTTCATTTTTTGGTGAAAGTTCTTTTTTTGGTATAATAGATGCTGTTGATGGAGAAGTATTTGAAGCTTGACTCGCAAAATCATTTGTAAGATCAACTAATGGTAGCTTCTTGTTGCGTTTGGGAGTAAGATTCGGTAAGGCGGGTACCTCTGTGGCAATGATTCTTGTCAGTTGGTGTTCATTAACAATAGATTCCAAGCTTTCAACACACTGCTTCACTTTCATTAGATGTTCATTGCACTCCTTGACTTTCAGTAGATACACTTCATCTACTTCTTGACAGCTTTTCTTAATTCCTAAAACTAACCAAACAATTTTGCAATTGCAGAGGTGATTACAATTTTCAAAATAGCCAGTCTAATGTCAAATCATTTGATCTGACATGCCACCATTCAACTGCTAATAATAGTTTACACTAAGGTATAAGTTAGGTCCCTCCTAGCTTGTTTATCTCCTAGCAACAAATTGCACAATGAATTTGGTACATGAGAAACACTACAGTGTTTATGTATCCTATAAAAATATTACACTTGGTTGCTAGGAGATACTACATGGTACCAACCCAAGGAGTCTCTTCCCATTATTTTACTGTTTATTATATTACTTCCAGGTATTATGTCTGATGGTGGCAATATTATTTATTAATTTGACCAGCAAATACAATTCACATCTGGAAGACACATCATCTTGACCTATCTCTGGTTTTATGTTATCTCTTGTCTCGCTAGTTCCTTCTTGTATTTCAGAGTTTCCTTCTAATTCATCACTGCTAAGTGCTACAGAATAAGGTGCCAGCTTGATATACCACAACATACTCCAAAACAAAGAGTAGTTACTGGGGTTTGTATTATCCTCTTCCAAGCAAAAGGCAATGTTACAATAAATAGAACAATGCCATGTAGTGCTAGCTTGCAATTTTGTAGTTTTTAATTATACAAAGTCATCTAAAGTATACAACATCACTAGATGCATGCTAGGACTAACAATACCTATACCTTTTCCATAGTAAAACTTATCACACTCAGGCATAACTTAGCCTCTCGACCACTCCCTCATGCTACACTATGTAGTATTCAAGGTTTGAAAAACATAATCAGAAAGATGAAACTCCAGCCTTTAACATACATCCCACAAGCTTTATTGCTAATTATATATGACAAACCAGTTTGAGAATTTTCCCAGCTCATGCACACATAATAAATAAGCAATTTGTTTTAGTAAAGTTACCTGCTGCATAGACATCATCATAATATCGTGAATTAGATTCCATTGAATTGTCACTGTCATCTGCACATTATAGTATGATAAATGTCATTACAAAAGGTAACAAAAGATGAGGACAATAATCCTTATCCTACAAGGATATTGTAGCACCATACAGCCTAAATCAAGTGTTAACAACAGCATAGGCGTGATATATATAACTGGCTTACATCCCAAGCTTCAAAGTGCATACTTTAGTAAATAGATGTTAATAAACAATGCATAGTACACAAGTTTAATTTTGTCAACAACAATTGGTATGCATGATGTTAGTCTACACTGTATAATCAACAAACAATGTAGTGATGTAGTGATGGTACTTACCACTATGTATTATATCCTTAGATGCTTTGGGTGAAAAATGTCTCCTCTCTTTTTCTTACCTACTTACACAATTAAATCATTCTGAGCTTTCTCACACAAGTGAAATTACCTTGTTTTGATAAGGGCTGCTTTGGTTTCTCCTTTTGACCATCTGTTGACACTAACAATAATTATTCTTGAATTCCCTTTTATTAGCAAGCCATTACCATTTTTTGTCAAGACAAGCTTTCTCTTCCGTTTGGTAGCAACAACTTTTTCATTAACCTTTGCTTCAATTCTGACAGCAATCCTCTTGACAACATCACTTTCTACTTCTAAAACTCAGTGTAAGCACCATTACTTCAATATTTCTACTCACCTTGCACCTGATCATGGGCATGCTCTTTATCAATAGTTTCAACATCTGAAGGACATACACACTGAAAATTAAAAGCTAGCTACATGGCTAGCTTTGAATTACCTGTTTGAAAAGGAGTGAATGTGCCTTTTAAATACTGCTTTTCTTTGCATATCATTTCTGACTTCGAGCCTAAGTGTACGAATACAATTGTTAAACCCAAAGCACTACTAATATAGTCGCTTGATCCACAAAACTCTAATCCTTGAATTTTGTTCCCTCAAACAAACATTGCCCTATATATGGTATACCCAATACCACAAGCACATTTATTATCTTTTGCATGGGAGAATTAAAGCAAAACCTGTACATACAGAAGTGGAGTGCAGTGGTTGGTAAATACAGTAGGTTGGGCAGTCTAAAAGGTGTAAAAATCTAATTAAGCGACAGGCTGTGAAAATAAACAACACATCAGTAAACAATGTAGTCCTCAATGTTAGTTGATACTTTAGCCTTTTGGCTACAATATTCTATTCAACAAACTGAATGGAGCTCGTAAAGAAGCCAGTAGATATAGCCTTACCACCTGCCAAATATGATTGCATGGCGATTTGTGGCAAATACAACAATAAAGATTCTTATTTTAGTAAACCCCCTAATGGTCCTGAATCTTTGAATGATAATTTCTTACCCGATTTAACAACAAATCAAAGCTAACATGAGAGCTAGTGATTAAACTGTGCCATCCCACGTAATACAATTTAACAGTTAATGCACTGTACACTCGTGCTATACAGAAAATACAGCACTCAGGGTAGGGTCTTGTGGCAACTACAGCACTTGGCTATGCCTCGTGCTGTATTTGCCACTCGACCTCACCCCTATTACTGCATTTTCTGTACAGCACTTGCGGTGGTACTGTAACCAATATATATTCAGCAGATTACATACAAAGGCTTCTCTAACTAGCCAGGACCAAAGCTCGAGAGCTTTAAGCTAAATAAAAGGTTTTTTGTTTACTCAAAAAACGCTTGTGCAAATAATTATTACATTGATTGCGTGGGCTGCCGATAATTTTGCTCTGCTTCTTTGTGCCATTGCAGGGACATAAAACAACCTTTACAATCAATTAGCTATAACTACAAATACAGAAAACTGGGATATCGCTTCATCATACATTATAGGCACCTATAAGCTACCTACCATTAGTCTCGTGAACCAGCCCCTTTTTTTCTTATATATTCGGACGTGAAAAAAAGGGTCTGGTGTAACTCCGTTATCTTATTCGTTCTGCCATAGATACTATACATATAATAGGGATTGGCAACGCACTACGAAATAGTTATTTTCGGTAACCCATGCGCGTTTCACTAAAAATTGGAAAATGGGCGGCAACTATATAAAGGAGTACGTCGATAACGTGCTGTTAAAGCATTCTTTGGGCGTGTTGATACAAGCACGATATAATGCGTGTATTTATAAAGCTTACTCGTAAGCTAAGTCTATGTTGCTCATTTTGACGCGTATTTTATTTGATGTTTCACCTTGTCATGAAGTTGTCGGCAGTTGTGTAGTTTTCGTGAAGTAATAAAATGGTAGTTAACAATATGGACTTAACCTAGGCATTGCTTATAACCTTAGGAGTGTAATGATGTCGAAATTGCAACAAATGGGTGCTAAACTTAAAGCGAATATTTATCCATTCAAGCTTTTTACAGAATTAGATTGTGTAGTTTTATTAGAGGCTTTATAACACTTATTTGGCTTTTTTCATGACTAGGTGCCAGCTTTTGCATTGGAGAATGTATTGACCTAGCTAGATTAAACTAGTTGGGTCGGCACAATTTGCTTTGATAAATTATTTGACTGTTCTATTAGAGTGTTTGATTGTTCTATTAGAGTGCATCGATCTTTTAAATTTTCATAATTTTGGGCGTTGTCTGTTCTCATAGACGGCACAAGAAATTAATCACTCTCGGCTATCGAATATAGCACTCCTGCAACAATATCTCACTTGAAGTCGGAGTCTCGTGAATCTGCCATTCATTAAATTTACTGACAATATCAGACAAGCGAAACACGGATAAACTCCGTTTATGCTTGCGTTGCCAATCCCTATTGTATGTATAGTATCTATGGTTCTGCCAAATCCCCAGATTTTGGGGATTGTTTATTGGTGTGGATAGGCTTTAAAGGGTCGTTAACAAGGTGCGAGTGATGCAATGCTAACGTTTCAGCAAAGCCGCGGGCCCGAAGGTACGTGATTTAACTAGAATGTCACTCTCACCTTGTTAACGACCCTTTATAGCCTATCCACACCAATAAAAAATCCCCAAAATCTGGGGCTTTGGCAGAACGAATAAGGTAACGGAGTTACACCAGACCCTTTTTTCCCGTCCGAATATATAAGAAAAAAGGGCTGGTTCACGAGACTAACCTACTATAGCATGCAACCTTGCCAGAATACAACTTCTTTCCAAATTTTACGGAGCATTCATCGCCAATCTCTCGTTGGTCCTGTTGTTCTCTTATTACTTCATTTTCTCCATGAATACTTACTCCTACATTCTACAAAGAACAATAGATATAATATTTACAACGCGTGGTGAAGTAGCTACGTAGCTAGTTACCATTTTGCTTGGCCTCTTCACATTTAGCTCGTAGCTGCGCTCGAAGTGTCATCGTTGTTACGCAAAAATAACCCTAAAATCACGCACGTGATCATATCCTACAATTGGCGGTCACGGGTGCTTATTATTTTAAAATTACAAATCAATAGGCGTATAACGAGAAACCATCCCTACGTTATAGTTAGCCGTGTCTACCAAACATTATCATGTTAACAAAAGTGTTTTAGAAGTATATAGCAAGATTTACCAAAGGATTTCGAATGTTTGATCGTGGCAAATTTTGATTTTACAAACCATTACCCTGGCCCTACACCGAACTTGTAAGTTAAATAGCACCCAAATAACAATATTATAACGATACTACCAAACTAATATAGTATCTTCAAACCTTATGGAGTGTTAATAACATAACATGATCGGCTTAAGTACGTTTTTCACCGTGGCAAAATCCCTTCGTTTCTAGCGCGTTGTTCTTCCATCCATGTATTTACATTGATCGAAGTTTAGATTGTGGGTTTCGGTTTTTCTAGTGTAGATTCTAGTTGTTCTTTTTCGAAGGAAATATTAAATTTGTGGCTACTGTGGAACAGGAATAGCCATTTTAACGAAAAACAGAAATACTGCCATTAGCCTTACAAATTTTCTGTGGAGGCGCTTATCTCGAGCATTTCGCCATGATCGCGGAAATAGACGTGGAAATAGAAAGTGAGGAATACTACTGGACAAGATGAAATGAACGCATTTCAGGATTTGGAATCTTGGTATGTAGCTAGCAAGAGGATAGTTTGTATTAGTACTTATACTAGCGATTTCAGACCACTGAAGAGCATTTGTTAACAACTGTTATAATAATAATAATAATAATTATCTCATGCCTTACTTTTTGTAGTAGAGGTCTGTCTCCACTCACTTTTTATGTATAATTGTAAATTTGATGAGAAAATGTCAGGTTTTAAACATACATATTCATATAGCTAGCTAGAACTTTGTTAACAATCAATGTTTACATGCCAAAACAGCTATATTGATTTGAATAATAAAACTCATCCTAAATCATTTGTCCAAGCATACAATAACAAAGTAGTCAAGTACAGTTAATAGTATTAATAGTGGGCACTTTGACAATTATGTTTACGTATATGTTATGTGCAAGGAGCAGATTTTGTATGCAAAAGCTATGATTATCCTTGTTGTAAATGTTTAGTATATACAATGCAGTGTGGTCACACCACAAATCCATTGTGAATGTGTGGGAGACAAAGAAAACATTTTTGGATTTCACTTTGTCAAATGTAGTGTATGGCCCTTTGTGTTGGATGTCATTTATTTTAAAGGCTTCTTAATATGTTATAAACAATATCCTAATAGAATTATGAATTATGTGTTGGTGAGTTATTCATAGCCAGCTGATAGTCTATTGTTGACAAAGATCATATCAAAGATCATATCATATTATTGTTATCAAGGAAAACATTTTTTTGGATTGCACTTTGTCAAATATATATGGCTTTCTAGCTAGCCACCTAACAAATGGCCTTTTGTGTTGGATTTTATTTATTTTAAAGGCTTCTACATTATCCTAATAACCTTATGTGTTGGTAAGTTATTCATAGCCAGCTGATAGCCTATTGTTGACAAAGATCATACATAGGTGCCAAAATAAGGGGGGCAGTGGGGGCAGTTGCCCCCACAGTTTTCATAAGGTGTCCATAGGAATTTAGATTTTTACAATAGAAATACATCTTGCAGGACTATTTTGTCCCCACACTTTTAAGTAGCTGCTTGTGCTCCTGTCATACCACACCCTGTAGTACATAGTTACAATAAACATATGCATGTTAAGTTTATGACTTGTTGCATATGTGTACATTTGATCTGATTCTGTAGGATCGCATAATGGCAACTCACCTTTATTCATTGATTACTAAATGCATAAACATTTGTTTATTATGCTGAAACTGACTACAGAATTATATCAAATGTGTATGCAGCAGGCCCATACTTCACATGCATATGTATATTGTACATAACTACTACAGGTCTACAGACAGTTTGTATACATACAATGTATGTACAGGTGTCAGGTCATGTCCTACCAAGACTTTTATACCCTGACACACTGTAAGATCAATTCCAACCAGTTATATTTGTCTCTTACATTTGATATATAACTCTGTAGTCTCAGTATAATAACAATAGTGTAAATAATCTATTTCATTATTAAATATGCTCACATGTAGATAAAGAGCTAAAAGTTTTTTCCATGAGTCAATATTTATAATATAGCCATAGCAAATCCAGCAATTGTACAATTTTTATCTAGTATGCTTGTTTTCAATGAACTACGTACAATAAAATACCATTGTAGATACTAAGCTGATATGTGGTGGCCAAAGTAGTACTGTACAAAGTTGGCGCCATACAGACAAGTAATCAATAACCAATTAAGTAATAAATACATGGTTATGTTATTGTAAACACTTCATATAATAATTATATTAGTGACCTTGCACCTTTCAACCATGCAATTGCCTACGTAGATGATGTAATCAATGAATAATAAATTAAAGTATCTACGCACCATGTTATAATATGAGGAAGGTTTACTGCCTACGTAAAATAATACTACTATGTTTAGAGCCTGACATTTTCTCATTATCATATTTAGCTACAATTAAAAGTTTAAAATTTAAAATGTGATTGGAGACAGATCTCTTCTACAAAAGTGAGGAAACAAGGAACAACATTCTGACAGGAGATAATAAATTGTTACGGGGTTATATATTGTCCAAGTTATGCAAGTCATAACATCTAAATAGTGTCGGTATTGTAACAGATTATTATTTTACATTATTAGAAACTGTAATTTGGTGCAAATGTGAACATTGATATTTTGTATGGCAAAACAGGAAGTACAAATATTAATACATTGTTGTCATGTGTAGATTTGTAACATATCTGGTACACATCTTTCAGGGGCGGATCCAGGATTTTTTGAAGGGGGGGTCTCAGTTGAGACATTGGTTACGTATTAAGTATATTATATAATATATTGCAATTATTCACATTATTATTTTTTAATGAAAAAGTGCATTGTAACCTACTGAACACTATATATGCATGAAGCTACTCGCTGCTGTTCCTGCAGCTCAGTGATTGTATAACTACGTATAGTATACCATCGGGATATTTAAGTGTGCTTGGTTACTTATTTATATAGAACCATGTGCATTCATATAGATACTTCATATCACGCTGCTTCTTTCCTGTAGCCAAAATCTTTTTAGTGCTTCTGCCGACAATTCCTCACGTGAGCATAAATTCAAATCATTGAGTGATCTACTCTAGTTGTTTCCGCAATTCTTCACTTGTAATGCTCACAATCGATCATCCATCTGTTACGTAGCTTGAGTTGTTCTGCCTTATTCCATTAAATAACGGATCCGTGACACCTCGCGTGACACAACAGAATGATGGGTCCTAATGACCGATAAGCTGAATGTTAAATTCCTGGAAGAAATGACGTACAGACTTCTCGTGACGATTAAATCTTCAGTACTTCAACCATTTAACCTCACAACGCGACTGCTCATGACATCCGCCATATTAAACCAGTCAAATGATTAGTAGACTAACCGGAAATAATTATCTAAAATATTCTTAATAGCGCTTGTATCGGCAACTCGACGTTTTGAGTACTAGCTAGTAGATGGCTAGCTCACTCCTTTCAGTCCTTTGAAAGGTACGTATATCATAATAGTAATAGTTGTGTACACAGAGCACAAAGTTGATAGTACTTTATTTGAACTGTTACGTACCTGCACGGGTACGTGAGATACTGATGGTGGGGCCAGCCGCCACAGAATCGAAGTAGGATGATCGCGCTCAGCTGGAGTAGCGTGCAAATGAGGCTACGGAATGCTAGCACGTGGCCACCGAAGTAGCTGACTTTCCGGTCAGCAATTTATCATTTATACTAACCTTTCAGATGCAAAAAAAGTTCTGATATCCGTGGTGCATTGTTTCTTTCGTGAATCCTCAGACATGGTTCTATAGCGCTTAAAAGTACAAATACTAATAATTATTTTAGCGCCTATAATAATAATTATTTGAAGCGCTTGTTTTAGAATAAGACCCAACTTGGAGGGGGGGGGTCTCCAGACCCCAAAAACCCCCCCCTGGATCCGCCCCTGTCTTTTATGTACGTAAGTCTAGAACTCTCTTGCTAATGTTTTATTTTATACTATCATCATACAAGCTGGCATATATATGTACGTATACATTCTACTCAATCTGATATTGCTTTTCATTTTTCCATAAATGTTAAGACTTCCTCAAAGTTTTGCCTGTCAAATGATACATTTGTCAAAAGTTTTTCTCAGTCAAAATTTGTGTCACATTTATTTAATTTCACCAGATCCATAAAATAGGTCTTAGTGTTAAATTTAAAGTCCAAGTAATGCAACTGACTGCTTCATGAAATGTGATCGTTCTATTAGAGTATATTGATACAACTACTGTACAGTTGTACTAATACGTAAGACTGTAACCTCAACTATTTTCATGTTCTTTACCAAAAATACTAGTTTACTGACATTTTCTGGTTATGAAGATAGTAAGTAGTAGTAATATAACAATTAGCTAGAATTATTTACACTATGTACATGTATTTTGAATTTTAAATTTATGTAATTAGCTATACAGTTTCTGTTTCTAAAAATAAAACTAAAATTGGTTCAAAAACTAAAACCTTTTGAATTTTGGTTCAAATGGAGATAAACTGACATATGTATATAATATTAAAAAAGTAGGTGCCATATACAGACATGTATGTATGTATGGCAATCACATGACTGTATGCATTAACATTCCATATTATCATATACCTGATATAATAGTGGCCTCTACACTTCTGCACCTTTCAACCACATAATTACCTATGTAGATAATATAATAATCAATGAATATAATAAAAGCAGCATTTTTAAGTATTATATAATAATGTGTAACGGGTTATTTTCAATGGGGTTTAATTTTCAAATGTTTTGAAGAGCATGCCTTGTACAAAAACAAAACTCTTCAATAAATCACATGCCCACAATCAATTCGGATTCCTATTAAGTGTAGCCATCTTGTGTTTGGTGCTGTCGGTGTGTAGATACGTAGCTATCCAGTTGCTAAGTTCGCCATCTTAATGGACTGTTGTCAAGGTGATCTCGAAGGCGATACTAACAAAGCGCACACTAAATACACGGAGTTGCCTCAAATTTACTACAGACAACAAGCTCAGATAACAAAACATGCATGCCATTAAAAGTGGCCTGAAACCAAGAAACTATACTTCTATGCTCAACTTCTCATCGAATAAAGGCACACTCAACACTATTTAGCTAGCGTTACTAAAAAAGATCATGCGTGCAAGAATCATTGTTGGCATATGGAAGAGTATGAAATTAAACCTTTGAAATTTAATTTATTAGTTTTTGTACAAAAAAGTCTGCTTCTAAAAGTTATTTCATCTGCAAGTTAATCAAGCATATGTAGGTGCTTGCAATCATGAATGAATTCACATTTTGTGCTTATACAAGTACAATTACGTATTTAACAAACTAGGCAAATTCATAGTCAGCTAGTAGGAATTGATCTCAAGAAGGAAAAAACATTGGGGCTGGAGCTCATAATATTATTGCATGAGCAGGGATAGGGGAGCAAGTCAGGCAGACAAGGCGGTGGCCTGATATTGTGGCTACTATAGTAATACACAAAATACACATTTCTAACAGTATATGGAACTAAACTGTTATAATAATCATCTCATGCCTTACTTTTTGTAGCAGAGATCTGTCTCTGCTCACTTTTTACTTTTATTTGATGATGAGAAAATTCAGGTTTTAACATATTTACATATGTAGCTAGAACCTATTCAACTAGATTGATAAAAAAATTAAAAATTCAAAAAGGTAAGTAGGGATTGAATTCAATAGTGCTACAAAAAGTAAGGAAACAAGGAATAAGATTTTGGGATGAGAGAACATTCTGGCATGAGATAATTTATAAAAGGTTAATCCCGACTTTTGGAAAACCTATTGAAGTGAGCCAAAAGTAGGGATTAACCTTTTATAAATTATCTCATGCCAGAATGTTCTCTCATCCCAAAATCTTATTCCTTGTTTCCTTACTTTTTGTAGCACTATTGAATTCAATCCCTACTTACCTTTTTGAATTTTTAATTTTTTTATCAATCTAGTTTGTTTGCTTTTTATACATGCTAAGCATTCATAATAATCTTTCAGCAGGCGCACAAATGTTACAGGCGCTTACGTAATAATTATGCTTGTTTACAGGCGCTTGTTAACAACGCGCTTACATGGCAAAGCAGCTGTGTGATAGCAAATAATGCTCGAAAAACAGCAAAAGCTATTTGTCCAAGGCTATAATCTCGAAGTTCACGATGTAATAAAGTACACACGAAAACATCGTGCCATGGTGCCACTGTAACTAATTATATCACGTGCAAGCTAGGTTTTTGCGTGACGTAATAAACAGAAGCCGTAACAGGCTATCGTCACCTTCGAAGGTGAGATTCACACCTTGCTAAAGGAATAAAGAACAAGGAAGGGAATGAAGGATAAAAGGAATCGTCATGGCGCAGTGGGTAAATCGTCTTCGGAACAACATTTTCGTAAATCCGCCGCCATTACCTTTATTATGTGAAATTTCTGGAGCTGTCGCGACGGCAGAGCTGTAGAACTAGAGAACTAACCGTAATTATACTGTAGTTAATTTGGTTCCCATTGTTGTACGCATGTCTGTAACACACGTGCACACGACACATTCGATTGTGGGTACAACACGAGGTATTGCGGCTCGAACCCCCCTCTACTCCGCCAGTCCTGAGTTGAACCTGGCCAAGATAGGAGTTTCCACAGCATTACATTTGGTGCTGTGACCAGGTAAACCGCTATATTATCATAACCCCCCATTACATTTGGTGCTGTGAGCTGAAGACGGATTATGGCGGATATCAAGCGAGCCCAGTGTTCACGCAGAGCATATAGAACACACCTCAAGAAGATATTAGCGAGTGTCGATGAACTATTAACGAACCAACAACCCCTCAGCGAAGATAATGTAACCACTCTGAGGGACCTTCATGAGCAGCTTCAACGTAAGTACGAACTTATGACCCCATTGGACGCGAAGATACTTGAAGCTACTGTAGAAGACGATGCTATTGAAACTGAAGTACTACAAGCGGAAGAGACAAATACCGCAATATCGACAGCGAAAACTAAGATAAGCCATCGCCTAAGCTCTATCTCTGCAAGAAACGTAGAGACCCTTCCACGTACATTACCCCCACCCGCTACAGACCGCCACGTGGACCATGAGGGCAGAGTTACCCGACTTCCTAAGTTAGAACTACCTCAGTTTAGCGGCAATCCACTTATGTGGCAATCCTTCTGGGATTGCTTTGAAGCATCCATTCACACCAACAATAACTTGACTGGAGTACAGAAACTTGGTTACCTTAGAGGCCAGCTGCAGGGAGAAGCCAGTCGTGTCATTGCTGGATTTCCTTTAACTAACCCTAACTATCAACACTCAGTTGCACTATTACAAGAACGTTTCGGACAACCACACAAACAGATAGAGGCCCACATGCAAGCGCTAATTGACCTCCGCAGTCCCAGTGGCACACTCACTAGTCTACGTGAGTTTCACGACTCCATTGAAGGGCACATACGGAGTCTGGCTTCATTTGGGAAATCACAGGACAGCTACGGTAGCTTGCTTGTCACCATCATTCTTGGGAAAATCCCAGCTAAGATCAAACAGAACCTAGCCAGAGTACACGGCAGAAAGGAGTGGACGATTGACGAGCTTCAAGAGGCCATCCTTAATGAGATTTATATCCTCGAGGTGGGATCACAGACAGACTCTCCATTGCCACCAACTGCATCGTTTCATACTGGAACTGCCAATAGACCTATTGCAGGAACCAGAAGTAAACCACAGTGTCCCTTCTGCAAAGGCCCTCACTTCCCCTCTGTATGTGATGTTATCAAGGACCCAAAGCAACGTACTGACATAGTCCGTCAAGAGAAACTTTGCTTTAACTGCTTGGGTCATCATAAGGTGTCTATCTGCAATTCCAAGCACAGATGTCACAATTGCAAGCGGAAGCATCACACAAGCCTATGCAGTCATGAACAACAGCCTACTGGCCAGCATCCTAAGGTACCCACTGGACACTCGTCACAACCTGCACATACTGGACAGCAGAATATTGGTGCAGCCACAAGTTGTCCTATTTCATCAACTACCAATCCTCCACCGACACGCCCTGTGAACTCCAACACAACTGACACTGCTTCATTGTCCATGACCATGCCACCATCACATACCACACAGAACAGTGTGTGTTTACTAAAGACAGCTATTGCAACAGTTACACATGGGAGCAGAAGTGCCACAGCTAATTTACTATTTGATGAAGGATCCCAACGATCATTTATTACCCAAGATCTTGCCAGCTCCCTAGCGTTACAACCCTATCAACGTGAAGACATCAATATCTCTTCCTTCGGAGCAAACTGTCATCTGAACCGTCAGATAGATGTCGCCATGATCAACTTACTGACCAGTGATGGACAAGCCATACGGCTGTCAGTGTTAGTCGTACCACGTATTGCTACACCACTGCAGAACACCGCAAGTATCAGCGTGACACATTTACCACATCTACAGAACTTGCAGTTGGCCCACCCACTAGCTTCAGAGCAAGAGTTTGAGATTTCCTTACTAGTTGGTGCGGATCACTACTGGGACATTGTAGGTGATCACATTGTGAGAGGGGTAGGAGGAGGACCAATTGCAGTGGCGTCTAAACTGGGTTACCTTCTCTCAGGACCAGTACAACTGACTAACACTCTGCATACCAGCACCAGTACCATGATGTTAACCATCACTCAGCATTGTGAGTTTGACCTTGAACGTTTCTGGAACTTAGAGTCTGTAGGAGTAGTAGTGAGTGACATCAGTGCTGAAGAAGACATGTTACAACACTACCTTTCTTCATGTGTCACTAGAGACCCAGATGGTGCTTATGTTGCCAGGTTTCCATGGCGACTAAATCCTCCTAGCTTACCCAGCAACTTCATTGTAGCTGAACGTAGAACACGCCAAATGCTTAAACGGTTGGCCAAGACACCAAACTTACTGCAAGTATACAGCAACATCATTGACGAACAAGAGGCTAGAGGATTTATTGAGCGCGTGGAACCAATTGATGCTCAATCCAATGTCCACTACATTCCACACCACTCAGTAGAAAAGGATTCACCAACAACACCTATACGTATTGTTTTTGATTGTTGCTGTCGACAGTCTTCTGGGTACCCATGTCTTAATGATTGTCTGTTGATTGGTTCACCCTGTGTTAGTAACCTATGTGCTATTCTTGTCCGTTTCAGGTGTCATTATTTTGGAATTTCTACTGACATTGAGAAGGCGTTTCTACACGTCCGCTTACACCCAGATGATAGGGACTATACTCGTTTCTTCTGGTTGACTGATCCCACTGATGTATCCAGCCAGTTCTGTGTTTATCGATTCAAGGTCATTCCCTTTGGTGCAACAAGCTCACCCTTCATGCTCAACGCTGTTTTACAGTACCATCTTCAACAACACAGCACAGCTGTTTCCCATGACATGAGATCCAACCTGTACGTAGACAATATCATTACTGGTGGCGCAACAGAACAAGCAGTTGTGAGCTACTACAGAGAAGCACGGTCTATAATGTCCAGTGCTAACATGAACCTACGCAGTTGGTCATCCAATAGCATTGAGCTGAAGGCAATTGCTGCTCAAGATAACGTCAGTGATGATAGTCAGTCAGTCAATGTTCTAGGTCTCCGGTGGAATCCCACAACAGATGAACTCTCACTAGCAGCTAAACCAACTATTCTGACCCATGACCACTTAGTAACTAAGAGGGAAGTACTACAAGACATCTCTAAGATTTTTGATCCGCTAGGGCTAGCAGCACCTGTGGTCATAAGAGCTAAGATTTTAATGCAGAAACTATGGATGTGCAAGATTGGATGGGATGAGCCCTTGAGTGAGGAACTTCACAAGGAGTGGAAAGAGATCGCCACTGACCTTAAAGCAGCTACTAGACACTCAATCAGAAGATGCCTTTTTACCACACCCTTGACGCACCCAATTGTGCATTGTTTTGCTGACGCCAGTCAGAAGGCGTATGGTGCTGTTGTGTTCCTTGTCCTCCAAAGTCAAGTATCCTTTGTCACAGCAAAATCCCGTGTAGCACCCTTGAAAGAACTCACTTTACCACGTTTGGAACTAATGGCTGCGTTAGTCGCTACACGACTGACACGCTTTGTGCTGAGCACCATTCCCCTTCATGACCCACCAATCTTTATTTGGTCAGACAGCCAGATAGTGTTGCACTGGGTGAAGAGTCAGAAACAGCTACCAGCATTTGTTCGCCACCGCATAACTGAGATACAATTAACACTACCAACGGCTGAGTGGAAATACTGCCCCACCCTTGAGAATCCAGCAGACTTGCTCACCAGAGGAATTACTACCGAAACACTTACGTCATCGTCATTATGGCAGAATGGACCAGCATGGCTTACTACACCTGACAGATGGCCATTGTTTGATCATCCACCCTTACCACCACTTCTTGTTGCAGCAGCAGTAGCAACAGACTTTGTTCCAGCTGATCCTGCCACACCTACAGTTGGTCTGCATTGTGTAATCTTACTCAATCGCTACAGTACTCTGTGTAAGCTATTACATGTAACTGCTTATGTGTTCCGTTTCATAGACAATGTACGAGCTCAACCAAACAACCGACGCTATGGACCAGTAAGTGCCGAGGAGTTTACCACCATGCGACTTAAGTGGATGAAGGACACACAGCAAACAGTGTACGTGAAGGAAATCGCCAACCTCCAGCTGGTAGCGAAACACCCCAAGGCAACCCGGGCCCTACTAGTTCGACAACTGAGACTCTTTTTGGACACACAAGGGTACCTACGCTGTGGTGGACGTATCCACAATGCGCCGGTGAGCGAGATAACCAAATTCCCCTACCTCCTACCTTCTGGACACTTGTTTTCCCATCTGATCATCCTTAATGTACATGTAACACTACACCACGCTGGAACTAGTGCCACATTGACCGCCTTGAGACAAACATATTGGATTCCAGCAGCACGTCACTACATCAAGAGTATTCTGCGTCACTGTGTTATCTGTAATCGAGTACTAGGGAAGCCATATTCATCACCTGACCCACCTCCACTGCCCTACTTGTGGACCCAAGATGTACACCCCTTCACCTTCACAGGGGTAGATTTCACAGGCGCACTGTATGTAAGACACGGTGAACAGGAAGTGAAGGTTTACTTGTGCCTGTTTACTTGCGCGACTACACGTGCAGTTCATCTGGAAATAGTTCAAGACTTAACTGCAGAAACCTTCCTTCTGGCTTTCCGCAAATTTGCTGGGCGGAGGTCATTGCCGAAGATTATGATTTCGGATAATGGATCCACTTACATGTCGGCTGCTGAAGAATTACGCAAGCTGATGGAATTAACAGAAGTTAAGGAGGAGCTAGGCAGAAGAGGCCTGTCTTGGCAGTTTATCCCCAAGAGAGCCCCATGGTACGGGGGCTTTTGGGAAAGATTTGTAGGGCTAACGAAGACAGCTATTAAGAAGGTTTTAGGCCGAAGACATGTATCTCTCCCAACCCTTGAGACTATCGTCGTGGAGATAGAGGCCATTTTGAATGATCGTCCTCTGACCTACGTCTCATCAGAGCTGATGGATCCTGACCCCCTGACACCTTCCCATTTGCTACATGGAAGAAGAATCACCTGTCTTCCACATCAGTCAGTGGAGATTGATGAGCTCACTGATCCCACATTTGGAGATGCTAGTCGAATACGCAAGAGAGCTAATGTGCGAGCAGCCATATTGAGAGACTTCCAGACAAGATGGCGTCATGAGTACTTGACGTCTTTGAGAGACTATCACAGGACTTCTGGGAACAATATTCAATCAGTGAAGAAGGGTGATGTAGTGATAGTCCATGATGATACCCCCCGCATGACCTGGAAGTTAGCCGTAATTAAGGATCTTATTGTTGGAAGAGATGGATTGACACGAGCAGCAATGATTAGAACTGCCAATGGCACAACCAGTAGATCTATTTCTAGGCTCTACCCTTTAGAGCTGACTTCTGAGCAAGACGTTAAGGAAGTCAATGAGAACTCTGGAACGCCGAACAGTGATCCAATGAGTGAAGGGAGACCTCCAAGTAGAGCAGCTGCGAGAAGGGCTGCTGATAAGGTGAAGGAATGGGCTAGAATCCTTGTGGCCCCCCCGGAGGATGTCGCGAAGGCAGAGCTGTAGAACTAGAGAACTAACCGTAATTATACTGTAGTTAATTTGGTTCCCATTGTTGTACGCATGTCTGTAACACACGTGCACACGACACATTCGATTGTGGGTACAACACGAGGTATTGCGGCTCGAATCCCCCTCTACTCCGCCAGTCCTGAGTTGAACCTGGCCAAGATAGGAGTTTCCACAGCATTACATTTGGTGCTGTGACCAGGTAAACCGCTATATTATCATAACCCCCCATTACAGGAGCCCTACACCTAGCGCAACCGGGTCTTACGGCAGGCTGGCTGGCAGGCTGGCAGACGAAATACAGGTGAATTTCGAAATTTTCAAAGTTGGCTGTAGGTCGAAATATTCGACTTGTCGCTTCGTTTAACCAATGTACAGCATCATTACAGCCTTACCAATTCATTCCAGTCGGTTTTTTCGGGTAAAGCCTATTGGAAGGTTGTTTTATGAAGTGCGAAAAATCGGGAAACCATACAATTTCTTACCAATCCCTACTATTAAGTACTACCGCACTTAACATACTTAATGATTAGTTTGTTTAAATTTGCTTGTTAACAATAATGTTTACATGCCAAAACAGTATATTGATTTGAGTAATATAAACATCTGAAAACTCATCCTAAATCATTTGTCCAAGCATATGTACAATCACAAAGTAATCAAGTATGGTTAATAGTGGGCACTTTGACAATTATGTTTATGCACAAGCAGCAGATTTTGTATGCAAAAGCTAATGTATATATAACCTTTTATCATGATCATCCTTGTTGCAACTGTTTAGTGTATATACAAAGCAGTGTTGTCACACTGCAAGTCCATTGTGAATGTGTGGGAAATTTTAAGTTTCAAGGAAAACATTTTTTTGGATTGCACTTTGTCAAATATATATGGCTTTCTAGCTAGCCACCTAACAGATGGCCCTTTGTGTTGGATTTTATTTATTTTAAAGGCTTCTACATTATCCTAATAACCTTATGTGTTGGTAAGTTATTCATAGCCAGCTGATAGCCTATTGTTGACAAAGATTATACATAGGTGCCAAAATAAGGGGGGCAGTGGGGGCAGTTGCCCCCACAGTTTTCATAAGGTGTCCATAGGAATTTAGATTTTTACAATAGAAATACATCTTGCAGGACTATTTTGTCCCCACACTTTTAAGTAGCTGCTGATGCTCTTGTCATACCATACCCTGTGGTAGTTATAATAATACATACGTACGTATGTATGTACTGTAAGCATGTGAAGTATGAGCTTATGACTTGCTGCATATGCATATGATATGATTCTGCAGTCTCAGCATAATAAACAAAAGTTTATGCATTTAGTAATCAATGAATAAAGGTTGTCATTACGTGATCCTCCACTGGAATATTAGATACTTGTCTTAGGCATATTTAAAATAATTATGTGAATAGCTACGTATGTGTTAGGAGTTATTACAGTTATACAGGGTCACGGACACATTACTATAAGCACACAGAAGCAAACAGTGCATCTGTACATACATACATACATACATACATACATACATACATACATACATACATACATACATACATACAGCAATGTAACTGTACAAGCAATACCTACTGCAGTGGTAGAATCACTTACGTATAATTATGGGATTGCTATTTGTTATACAAGGTAGATAAGACCTAGGTACTAATACAGACCTATGTTGTCACATATATATATGTATACATAAATGTAATAGCAATAGCAATAACATAAATTGATCAGTTTTGAATTTCATGTTCTGTATTAGACAACCATACAAAATCAAAAATGCTTCAATATGTAGCTACCTTGGATTATGTGTACCAAACAGCGTTGATTAATTAAAGTGCTATGGTATGTTGCAGCTGTTTATATTCACCACACACATGCAGCAAACAAAGGAATAAATGTCAAACCACATGTGTCCACTGTAGCCAAATGTATGAAACACTTCTATGGATTTATGCAAACTATAAATTTTTGGGTTGTACTAGTGCTGATTTGAATACATATGTGGCAGTTGGTATTTAGTGGGTGTTATGTTGGATATTTAATTTTAAAGTCCTTTAAACTTTATAAGCCTATTGTGATGACAAGCTTTTGATATTAAATATTATCCTTGGATTGACACTGCATTAACATATTAAAATATTGTATATACCTATTTCTATCCTAGGTGATCACCTATTGTACTGGCTGGTTGGTAATACATTTGCAATTAATAAACCTTCAAACAGAATGAGATTATAACCATATTTGTCACAATTAATGTATAATTTTATGAAAAGCATTATAAATATATAAAATCTCATACATGTAACTACGTACGTATGTAGTACAAGTTTGTGACTTGTTGCATATAGTTACAGTGTGTACATCACATGATATCAGTTTGAAATTAATTGAGCTTTTCCGCCAATCTTTAAAAAGAAAAGTGTGATTTTGCTTAACCATCAACATCTCAACACAGCAAGCACCAACAAGCACAAAATTTGTCGCATGCATAGAGTGCATAGAGACGTCTGTACTAAGTAAGTTTCATTACCTATCATCATTTCATAGTGGATAAATAAGCAATCTTCTCTACTGACCACAAACCACACCCACTTTTACACAGCATCACAGACATCCAAATAAGATATTTTAGAGCCAAAAATTTAAGCTTTTAATGATTTCAGTGTGGAAATATGGTGCAAAATTGTACAAAATTTAAAGTGGGTCTACGTCATGTGGGTAACGCCCCCAAGACAAACTTTTTTGACAGGTAATTTGTAGCACAACATGAAGTTTATTTAAGCTAAAAATAACTCTTCATCTCACTTTATGGCCATTTTACATGTAGAAATTTAAAACATGCAGTTTGATGAATTAGATTGTCTTCCTTGACTAGCTATACATGTAACATCACTTTTTTCTCCAAAATTGGTTTTTGATAAAATGGCCGTAAAGTAGAATGAAGAGTAATTTGTAGCTTTAATAGACTTTATATAGTGCTGCAAAACATCTATCAATTTTTTTTGTCTTGGGGGCGTTACCCACATGACGTAGACCCACTTTAAATTTTGTACAATTTTGCACCATATTTCCACACTGAAATCATTAAAAGCTTAAATTTTTGGCTTTAAAATATCTTATTTGGATGTCTGTGATGCTGTGTAAAAGTGGGTGTGGTTTGTGGTCAGTAGAGAAGATTGCTTATTTATCCACTATGAAATGATGATAGGTAATGAAACTTACTTAGTACAGACGTCTCTATGCACTCTATGCATGCGACAAATTTTGTGCTTGTTGGTGCTTGCTGTGTTGAGATGTTGATGGTTAAGCAAAATCACACTTTTCTTTATAAGGATTGGCGGAAAAGCTCAATTAATTTCAAATTGATATCATGTGATGTACACACTGATTGTAAACATATGCAAGGGGAAGACCACAATGAATCATATATAATGGGTGTGTCCTGATGGACGCAGTGACTTTTTAGCCAGCCAAGCTTGTTGCTACTAAAAAGCTGCAATCATGGGTGAAATTATTGATGAAGAGATAATATGATGTTATGCAAAGATTTGTGTAGGTTACTGCCTTACCTTCGTGGTTACACTGAGTTCAAATTTGGGAATGCAGCATTTTTAAAATTCAGCCAAGTGATGCCTGTCCTTGCTACTCACATGGGATTTACTTAGCTAATAGAGACAGCTGATGCAATGTTGTGTACCACGTTTCACTTTGTTCGAAGGTTGCGTGGATGAGCAAAGGCTAGGTGAAAAGCGTATCTTTTCACCGGAGCTTATATGTAAATAGGCGCTTACAAAATATTAATGCTTTACCTCCAGGAAAAGATTTCTTTATCATTTTAAGATATTTTTATATTGCACGAGTAATATAGTAAATATTACTGATTGCCAAGTTTAAAATAATAGCGTCTTTTGTGAAACTTATAGGGCGCTTAGGTATAAGAAGCGCTATAATTTATATATTTAGCCGAGTATTTAGCAGTCAAGTGTGAAGGACATCGTAGGAATCAGCGATGCAAAAGGTACGTTATTATCGTTTGCGTGTATGTACATGTTACTTCTGTCTTTCTTTTGGTGTGTACCTGTAATTATTTGTCCTTGCTTAGTTGTTTTTGCATTGCAGTCTTGTTTTCGCTTTCTGGCACTATGTGTTGGTAACTAGGTATTTATGAAGCGCAGGCTTTATATGTAACAGTTTTGCTGGTACATAATATGCATTCACACACTCATACGCACGCATACACAAACACACACACATACATACATACATCGTTTGCGTGTATGTACATGTTACTTCTGTCTTTCTTTTGGTGTGTACCTGTAATTAGTTGTCCTTGCTTAGTTGTTTTTGCATTGCAGTCTTGTTTTCGCTTTCTGGCACTATGTGTTGGTAACTAGGTATTTATGAAGCGCAGGCTTTATATGTAACAGTTTTGCTGGTACATAATATGCATTCACACACTCATACGCACGCATACACAAACACACACACATACATACATACATACATACACACACAAACACTACGCACAGGTGCACACACACACACTACACAACACACACACACACACTACATGCACAGACACACACATACACACATCTCTGTATCTGCCTCTGTATGTGTTCATGTGCCTTACTGAGCATGTGAAAACTGGCTTATCTGCTGAGACTTCAAAGTTTAATAACTTTCAGCTTAACCACAGTACTGTAACAAAGCACAATGTGTTTATATTTTAGTGTGTGTACCTATTGCATATGTGTCAGTGTTGTTATAAACTCAGTTGCTTATGTATAATTATACTAGGCAATGTGCGTGTGTGTGTGTGTGTGTGTGTGTGTGTGTGAGTCTGAATGCCATCCTTTCAGCAAGCAGAGGAGATGCCTTCAACAGAGCTGGGAGCAACAACCAGCACCAATGAAGATGGGTATGAATTTTCTGTCTCTGTATTTGTATGCATATAGTGGTAGATAGTGTCAATAGAAGTGGTGAAGTGCCCGTATGACAAGTAATAGTTAAAACACAGGCAAGAGTGCTTTGCCTGTGTTATAAGTGATATATACCACTTCTGGCACTCTAAAGTCTGCCCAAACCTGCAAGCGTTTGCTCTACCCTTTATATAATAATGGGTAGCGTCGATATTGAGATGGTGAGCCTATATAAAGAGTGGTGGTTTCATCTGTTTCATCAAAGAGTTTTGAGAGATTTGTGGAATGTCTAAATTAAGTGTGCAATATATAAAAATGTGCGATATTTTTTATATCCCACACTTAATCTTGTTAACATTCCAAGGCCAGTGCATTATGCAATATATACATTGGCATTTTCCTTTGATCTGAGGTGTGAAAGTGGTATATTAGCAATTGTGACACTATAATGATTGGACAATGTGGTCATGAATATTTTGTAACTGTACCTATGTAAAAACTTTTTTGTCCAATTATCAGTGGTTATTCATGAGTTAGGAATGGATGACCCTGTAAAATTTTATTTAGAAGGGTGTCATATACCACCTTCAGCTAGAAGTAAACAATGTCAATGCATAGTAGGTAATAAATGTAAGCAATGCCCAAGCCTTGTACAGTGGAGTTAACCTGAAAAGAACCAACTGGAAGTTCGTATTTTAGGTCCCTTGGAAACATAGCCATGCTGTGTCCCTATACTCTGTGATCTGATTTGTGTCAGATGTCTTTCTGTCATTACATGGAGCATGCTGGCTACTGCTGTCATTGCATCATCAACAGTACTCAACTATATAATATAGCCATATACTGTATATGGGCATATGGTTCAGGTGGCTATGCACTGTTGACATAGCAACAACCATTAATGTAGCCAGTGATGTGTTGCCACATGTTTATGAGGTTATCATGATATTGACAGTTACTTATAACCTATTTGCAGGTCATTGTTGTACACATTCAATTAAAATGTGACTGCTGTTGTGTGAAATGCTACCTCTATCAAATACCAGTATTTTACAATTTTGTTTCATTGTGTAGCTTATAGATACTGGTCTAGCCTATGTTTAATACATTGTATTTTTTATTTTTAAGTACTTGTTGCTGTTCAGAAAATACAGTGATGGCAGATCTAAAACAGCTCAAGAGGTTTGTGTGATTTTGTTGACAGAGTGTATCTTGTAATATTGCTGCCTGGCAGCCATGCTTTGTGCGGGTCTTGCTGACAGACTTGTGTTGGTCTGACTGCCAACTAGAAGAGATTATAACAGTCTGACATCTGACATTTTCAGATCAGTTTGGCTAAGTGTCAGACTATGTTTCCAACAACCCTCTAATCAAATGTACAAAGGTCTGTGTGTCTGTCTGTCTGTATGTAGATGTGTGTTTGTCTCTGTGTGTGTATGTTACCATAACATGGTCACAATTGGTTGTATTGTGTGTGTAGTGTGTGTGTGAGTGCATGCTTGTGTGTGTGTGTGCGTGTGTGTGTGTGTGCTGACACACTGCATTGCTGACAAACAGGGGACAGCCAGTACAATGCTATGTACCGCATTTCATTTCACTCGAAGCTTGCATGTACGTATGCATGTTTTTCATGATTTGTAATTATCTTACTAATAGAGCTCTTTATCCAGTCTACCTTATAATGTGTGTTGATAGGTTTAGTGTATTACAGTTCAGGCATGGGGCGAAGTACATGTGAAAGTACTTAAGTAAAATACAAGTACTTTGACATTTGTTGAAGTACAAGTACAAGTACATGGCATTATTTTAGGAGAAGTACTTAAGTAAAATGCAAGTACTTTCAAAAGTATTTAAGTACAAGTACAAGTACACATTTACAAAGCAAAGGTTTCTGGTACTTCATAATGATTGAGCACAGCTGGAACTTTCTTCTTAGCTGACATACGTAGCTGCCTTCTTAATAAAATTATGATTTACTAACTCTATCAGTCCAACAGCAGTCCTACTATTTCTAAGATCATAAGAAAAATGAATCAGAAGATGGGAAACCTTTTAAAGTAGCAGAGTAGCAGGTGGCTTGAATGGCTTCAACCAAAAGCTGACCATGTCAAAATTCCATATCCAGGAATATATTGTCTTTGAGCCAATATACAACTTATTTCACTTGCATGGTTTTTACACATGTAAATGGACTTCAGTGTACTTCAAAGTACTTCAAAGTACTTATAAGGACTTTTAAGTACTTTGAGTACCTTAAGTACATTGCTTAGAACTTAAGTATAAGTACAAGTACATTACATTTGTACAAAAAGTATTTAAGTATTAGTTAAAGCATTGCCGCGAGTGCTATACGTGAAATAAAGCACGAGGCGTGCGGCCGAGGTGCTAATAAAGCACGAGGCGCAGCCGAGTGCTTTATTAGCAACGAGGCCGCACGCCGAGTGCTTTATTTCGCGTATAGCATGAGCAAGGCAATGCTTTAACTGTTTTATAGAATTTTCAAGACTAATGCTTCGATACAAACGCGCTCGCTGGTTGATTTAAGCTTGCTTAACCGTCAGTGGTGGTAACCCGAGTAAGTTTACTCTATTATCACATCACTTACGCGTCAGTGTTTTTAACGGAATCTTGCAGCTAGATCGTGTTCTCTCTCGTTTATATTTGTGTTGTATTAACAAGATAGTTGGTTTGTACAAGACGCCTTGAAATGAATTGGAAACAAAAAGCTAGCTGCATCGCGTTGTTTACAGCCTACTGGTATGTAACACATTCCAATGAGTTGTTTACTAAGGCGTTAAGAGTTCCATGCATAACTGTACTTTATAAGCTTTGAAGTTTCATAAAGCACTGTTGGTGGTTAAATAAAGCACTCTTCACACCTTAACAGTGCTTTATGGAAAATAAAGTACACTTTTGCCCTTTGATCCTCCCACGCAAAATATTATAATTATACTTATAGTATTTTGCGTGGGAGGATCAAAGGGCAAAAGTGTACTTTATTTTCCATAAAGCACTGTTAAGGTGTGAAGAGTGCTTTATTTAACCACCAACAGTGCTTTATGAAACTTCAAAGCTTATAAAGTACAGTTATGCATGGAACTCTTAACGCCTTAGTAAACAACTCATTGGAATGTGTTACATACCAGTAGGCTGTAAACAACGCAATGCGGCTAGCTTTTTGTTTCCAATTCATTTCAAGGCGTCTTGTACAAACCAACTATCTTGTTAATACAACACAAATATAAACGAGAGAGAACACGATCTAGCTGCAAGATTCCGGCGTTAAAAACACCGACACGTAAGTGATGTGATAATAGAGTAAACTTACTCGGGTTACCACCACTGACGGTTAAGCAAGCTCCAGCGAGCGCGTTTTTATCGAAGCATTAGTCTTGAAAATTCTATAAAACAGTTAAAGCATTGCCTTGCTCGTGCTATACGCGAAATAAAGCACTCGGCATGCGGCCTCTTTGCTAATAAAGCACTCGGCTGCGCCTCGTGCTTTATTAGCACCTCGGCCGCACGCCTCGTGCTTTATTTCACGTATAGCACTCGCGGCAATGCTTTAACTAATACGTACAAGTACTCAAGAAGGTGTACTTAAGTGTCCTTAAGTACAAGTACCAAAGTACTTCGCCCCATGCCTGTTACAGTTTATTTTTAGGCAACAACTGGAGTACATTTCGGATACATGTTTTGGTGTTTAACTGTCATATTTTTGATAACTTGTGGTTAACACTACTTGTAACAGGTTTAGCCATGATGTCTCTCTGCCATATATATACTCAGTGTATAGCAGTGAAGACGATGACATTGCTTTTACTCATGGTCAGTGGTCCAGGAGTAACATGAGGTACGTATGTACATAACTAGCTAGCTATCATGTGTTTTTATGTAATACTTTAGGCAGCTCGTTTCCTGTATATACTCATGACAAATATCTACATTCTGCATGGGAAACGGTCTAGTTTGAACTTCCATAGAGTCATGTTTATAGGATATGAGCCAATTATGCTTTTAAAATTGACTATATTATGCATGTGCTTTTGAGCACTGCTCCACAATCAAGTTAAGCAATATAAATTATGCTCAGTGGTAATGTGAAATTATAAATACGTTTAGGTTGGGATCCTTGTTGATTTTTCACTCATTATCACTCCTCTGGTACGTACATTTACATTATGTATGCATGGTTCCTATTTCGTCAGACTTGTCAATCCAGTCTTTCATTGCTATAATTTGATGATACGTTCAAGCAAAATTTCACAAGCACTTCCATAATGTCATCTGTGTGTGAAAAACTTTGCACAAAAATATTATACTGGGATTATACTTGCTAGTGCAATTGGCTTAAGCGATAATAGGATTGCTATAGGTGTGCAATAATTACTAACCAGTGTACTTTGAACTATATATAAGAATGATAAAAAAATTAAAAATTTAAAAGGTAAGTAGGGATTGAATTCAATAGTGCTACAAAAAGTAAGGAAACAAGGAATAAGATTTTGGGATGAGAGAACATTCTGGCATGAGATAATTTATAAAAGTTTAATCCCTACTTTTGGCAAACCTGCTGAAGTGAGCCAAAAGTAGGAATTAAACTTTTATAAATTATCTCATGCCAGAATGTTCTCTCATCCCAAAATCTTATTCCTTGTTTCCTTACTTTTTGTAGCACTATTGAATTCAATCCCTACTTACCTTTTAAATTTTTAAATTCTAGTTTGTTTGCTTTTTATACATGCTAAGCATTCATAATAATCTTTCAGCAGGCGCACAAATGTTACAGGCGCTTACGTAATAATTATGCTTGTTTTGAGGCGCTTGTTAACAACGCGCTTACATGGCAAAGCAGCTGTGTGATAGCAAATAACGTTCGAAAAACAGCAAAAGCTATTTGTCCAAGGCTATAATCTCGAAGTTCACGATGTAATAAAGTACACGCGAAAACATCGTGCCACTGTAACTAATTATATCACGTGCAAGCCAGGTTTTAGCGTGACGTAATAAGCAGAAGCCGTAACAGGCTATCGTCACCTTCGAAGGTGAGATTCACACCTTGCTAGGAATATAGAAGAACAAGGAAGGGAATGAAGGATAAAAGGAATCGCCATGGCGCAGTGGGTAAATCGTCTTCGGAACAACATTTTCGTAAATCCGCCGCCATTACCTTTATTGTGTGAAAGTTCTGAAGCCCTACACCTAGCGCAACCGGGTCTTACGGCAGGCTGGCTGGCAGGCAGGCTGGCAGGCAGGCAGGCAGACGAAATACAGATGAATTTCGAAATTTTCAAAGTTGGCTGTAGGTCGAAATATTCGACTTGTCGCTTCGTTTAACCAAGAAACAGCATCATTACAGCCTTACCAATGCATTCCAGTCGGTTTTTTTGGGTAAAGCCTATTGGAAGGTTGTTTTATGAAGTGCGAAAAATCGGGAAACCATACAATTTCTTACCAATCCCTACTATTAAGTACTACCGTACTTAATGATAATAAATATATAGAGTGTTAGACTGATGTATTAGATAGAGCCGGTGTATTTTCATTGTATGAGGCAGGGCATTTATTTATCTCTTAATTATTGACAAAAAACAATGACTTATAAAGCGAAACAGGGAAACTAACTTATCAATAGCTATTGTGATTTATAAATTTTATATATCATATTGCAATATAAAATTTCTTATCACCAATATTACGTAGCTAACAGCTTACATACGTATGTACATATTTATATTAACTGGTGTTATAACTTTGTTGAATGTTGTTTATTGATTGGATGTCATTGCTTTTAGGGCTGAGGTAATTACTGTATAGTAAAAACTTTGGCAGTAAAAAAGTTTGGCGAATTGCAGCCAATTTGCCAAAAAATATTTGCCAATATTCACGATTAAGCATGTGATCATACAATTTGTGTCGCGGAACGTACGTGTAAGTTAAATAACTACATAACTACAAGGTACCTTATGAAATAAAGCACCAGCTTTTAATGATGATTTGTACGTAGGCTTGTGGAAATTATGCTTCATTATTCTATTCCAAAATTCTCAAAAAATTTTTCCTTAATTCTCAATTTTATTCTAATAGTATGATGGGAAGCCGCTTCACTTTCTTCCTCACATTCAACATGCACAACAACACCGGCTATCAGTGTCATCATGGTCACTCACTTCGTCACTAGAATCACTAACATTTGGTGCATCCAGTTTAGTACTAGAGGATAAATCAGAGGGTTGAGGTTACTTTTCCGTTGGTGTAGCCATAGTGTTTGCAATGACCATGACGCCAACTCTTATATATTTAAGCAAGTACTCACGTGATTCGTAGCTTGGATACATGCACAAAGCTAGTCTCCCTGGAACTCGCTGGCAGGCATTGTAAGTAAGTAGCTATACTGTATGTACGTACAGTGTTATAAAAAACTACAGTGTATATATATCTTGTTATTTTTTACATAAAGAATGCATGTTAATTTGTAATATTTTCATTTAATATTCTCGCGTTATTCTTGATTATTCTCAGATGATTCCCCATTATTCCCGAATAATTCTAGAATATCAAAATTCCCCGCATAATTCCCGCAAGCCTACTTATACGATTATTAATGCAACACTGAGTGGTTATCAAACAATCACTAAAACTAAGTAAACAAGTGTGCGAAATAATTCTTTTATGCACTTGCGTATGGTGTTTATTGTAGGTGCTCGTATTATATATGGTACTCTGGATCACCAATAAATTTACTCTCGAGTGCTCGATATGGACTCCAGAGCCTGTGGGTTACTGGGTGCATTAAGAAGGCAGCATGGGGTACCAAACTCTCCCCAACGTCCACCTCAGCCCTTGCTATGGTTTAGGCCCATTGTGTTTCTGACCACTACTGAGCAAACAGACCTAGGTATAATAGTTGGTGATGAAAGTATAAATGTATGTATAAGTGGGTGAAAAGTTTTCTGTGTGGCAGAACTCAGCAGATTTGTGTACAAAACACTCTTTCATCTAAAAAATAAATAACTGTTGGAGTTCCTCAAGGGTCTACACTTGGACCCCCTTCTGTTCTCCAAATACGTTAATGACTTACCAAATTTAATCGATATTTGTGATATTAATATGTACGCTGATGACACTGGGTTGCACTCTGGGCGGCCTCGTAGCTGGCTGACAGGCCCTTCTCAGAATTTCTATTGTCATGTTAACTTTTTTGCTCATTGAATAACTTGCAATGGAGTATTTTCAGCACAGCGTATGCTCTGCAATACACTTCTTCATATAAGGTTAAATGTGTGAACTAAAGGTTGTCAAAATTTAGGGGAAATTACCAGTAACACTAGTAACATAGTAACCATATACGTATGCATGACTGCACACTGTAAAAACTATGTAGTGAGTATAGTGGCAGCAACGTTCACTGATACTTTTAGTGATGTTGACGTTCACTGATACTCTTAGTGATGTTCACTGTATTGACTGTAATAGTGACTAGCTACATACATATATGCACATTACATAGTTTTTACAGTGTGCATGTGCTGGTAACTTGGTAACCTATATGAGATACCATACAGAACTTTGAAATACAGTTGGTTATTACAAGGTAACTTACACTATACTTTCATCAACAAAATTAATGGTAAGTGTGCTATAGCTATAAATTATGAGAAACTATATACGTAGCTACAGAACTTTGAAATACAGTTGGTTACCACAAGGTACGTAACTGACTTATACTTACGTACATTATGCTTTCATCTTCAACTACGTGTGCTGGTAACCGGTAACTTGGTAACTATATGAGAAACTATACTTTGATATGCAATTGATTACCACTAGGCATCTCCAACTACGTATATATGCTGGTAACCAGTAACTTGGTAACCTGTATGAGAAACTATACAGAACTTTGAAATACAGTTGATTACCACTAGGTAACTGACTTGTACATATATTATATAGTGTACTTTCATCACCAACTACATATGCTGGTAATTGGTAACTTGGTAACCTACATATATGAGAAACTACGTATGTATACAGAACTTTGAAATATAGTTGGTTACCATTGGTAACTGACCCATAAGCACCTCCCCTGGTGCCATATCGAAAGTAGCTCTAGCTATACAAATTATAGCTAGCTAGCTACATACCATATTGTATAATTATGTTTTGCCTCATGCATTGCATGTGGCTAGCTACATATATCTTCGAATGCAAAACTGTACAATAAAAGACTGGTGATACTGAACTATGTGTCCTTATAAATGATTTGAGTATGTCTTCATTATAAAACTGGTGCTGCGCGCTAGAAATTTTGCCTATTATGCCAACATTATGCTTGATGCTTTTTGATGCCTATTGTGCCCAAAATTACGCCAGTATAATTGGCGCAAGCCTAGTGTAGTGAAATGATTAACAACTTGATCAAAAACAACTCTATCTAAGAGTTTAGAAAAAACATTTAAAATAGAGATTGGATGAAAATTAGATAATGAGGAACTCTGATTAGACTTTTGAACTGGTATTACAACAGCATTTTTCCAAGTATCAGGAATTGTAAACGATGTAATACTTTTATTGATAAGTTTAGTAAGAAGCACAGCCATACCATTTAGTGAAGCTTTAATA